>OX422208.1:153724969-154419969 GCA_949130495.1 Sambucus nigra | reverse complement strand
TTAAATAGGGTGGATAGTCCAATAAACAAAGGAGATTATGCCCAATTTTTTTAAAAAATTGACACTATTTTTTTAGGACAGTGAATTTGATTGATGAATATTGTATATTTCATTTTATATGTGAATTTGTTTGATGAATTTAGATAATTTGGAGGCTGGATTGTTTTTTATTTGTTAAGCAGGGAGAATAGTTCCATAAACAATGGAGATTATGCCCAATTTCTTTAAAAATTTGACACTATTTTTTTGAGGCACAATGTGAATTCGATGGATGAATATTGTATATTTTGTATTATATGTGAATTTATTTGATAAATTTAGACTATTTGAATGTTATTGGACTATTTGTTGTTTATTAAGCATGGTGAATAGCCTATAAATAAAGGATGTTTTGGCCAATTGTTTTTAAATTACACTTCGAAATTTTTACGTTTGGCTATTACGTATTTTGAAAAATTGTCGCCGTTTCGTGATTACGTACTTTGGAAAATTTTGTCGTTCCTTCAGGCACGGGCATATGCTAGTATATATATATATCAAAGCGGTTCTTAAGCGGGTGTCAACAACGGGTGTGTTAAGTTGGGCAAAAAACATCCGCCTAATAAAACAAACCACACAAACTTACTACGCTCATTTGTCTCTCGCCTAATAAAACAAAAGAAACAACTTATGTGGCAAATGTCTCCAACTATGACTAACATATAAACTCTCCTACTGTCTTCAATACCAATCCGAGAGCACATACCTTCACTTTTGTTGTGATTAAGAAAAAGAAACTCTCATTTTCTAACCCATTTGGACGCATTCATCTCCATCAGGTAACTTAAGTTTTTCTTGTTTTATATTTGTTAAATGTTGTACATTTGTTAAACCCATTTGGAAGATAATATGTATTTTACATTTGTTAAGTATTATACATTTGTATGGTTATTATTTAATAATGTTTATAATGTTTGTTATTTGTATGGTTATACACTGTTACAATCTTAAATGTTTATTATTTATATGGAAGATAATATGTATTTTACATTTGTTAACTGTTATACATTTGTATGGTTATTATTTAATAATGTTTATAATGTTTGTTATTTGTATGGTTATACACTGTAATAATCTTAAATGTTTATTATTTGTATCGTTATGCATTTGTTAACTGTGTTTTATCTTTGTTAACTGTCATAATGTTTATTATTTCTTAACTGTTATACACTTGTTTTTAATAATGTTTATTATTTATATGTTTATTATTTATAGGTTTGATTAAAAATGGATAATGAGTAAATTAAGCAACAAAATGGAGAAAAATTACAATGGGATGTGGGGGGGAGGGATATAGATTTTGAAATACAAAGTGAAGGAAGAGATTTAGAATACACTCCACAACTAGCACCCGAATTGAAGCCTAAATTGCGTCAAGAGTTTCAAACGATAGAAGAAGTTAAAAAATTCTGTAATGACTATGCGAAAGAATCTGGTTTTAGTGTTAGAAATTGGTCTGAAAAAAAGAGACGCGAAACTAATGAGATCATCATGAAAGAGTTTGTTTGTTGGAAACAAGGGAAGGGTAAACTTCTTGCCGACAATGAGGTGCAAAGGCGTCGGGGATCGATGAAAGTGGGTTCACTACACCAAAAATGCCAATCTGGCCCGCTGTGGCAAGGGGATTCTGGCACGATTTTAAACCGTGCCAGAATTTGGCACGGTTTTAGCATAAACTGGCACGGTTCAAAACCGTTCCAGAATCTGACACGGTTTTAAAGCGTGCCAAAAGTGTGTCAATTTTGAAAGGGTTAACTAAAAGACCAAATATTATATTCATTTGATTTTCATTTTGAGGGAGGTAACTTTTCAACCCCGTCATTCTCCCGCTCCCTCTCCACGAAGACCAACTCTCTCTTTCTCTCACAAGACTTGATCTCCATCTCTCTCCATCACTGACGGAGAAATCGTTGGGGAAAATAGGAAATGCGGTTTGTGGTTTTAATTGGATTTGATAAGGTTTGGAAAGGTATGGGTATGGATATGGGTCTGCTCGGATTGTTGGACTGGGTTATGGGTTTGGTTGGTGGGAAATATAAGGTCGGGTTGGGTCGCCTGAGATGGAGGTTCGACTTGGTGTTCCCGACCGGAGATGTGGGTAAAGGTTGGAATCCGGGTTCTGCAGGTGGTTGTAGAAATCTGGTTTGCATATGGGTTGTTGGCATTCAGCTCTGATCTAAACTCGGGTTTGGGTAGGAAGCTTGGCCAGATATGGAGTGATAAGGTCACCGATTTTGATGGAGGTTGTCGGCGCTAGAGGTTTTGAGACCGGCCGGAGTAGGCTGAGATTATGGGGTGGTCGCCTTTGGTGGGTATCCGGGTTATAGTCGAAGTGTGTATTAAAAATGGAGTTTGGAGTTATGGGGTATTGGCTTCTCCACTGATGGTGGAGAAGCCATTAGTGACCAAAGATGAGAGTAGACTAACGAAGTGGATGATTCCCAAAATTTATTTCTCTCTTATCGATTCCATCAGAGGTAATTCTCATCTCACTTCGGTATTTTGATCTATTCAAGTGCTACCTATCATAAAATTTGAACCCAATAAAATTTGTTTTTGCTTCTGAAACTAAAATATTTCTTTGAGTTATTTTATTGTGAAATTACGGGTATATGCATTCATGTTAATGATAGTAATAATCACATTTCTAGGTATTTTATTACTTAAACTTCGGTATTTATGATTTGATTTAATCTATTGCCACTGGTGGATTCCATTCCTCATGAATGGCTGATGAGAAATGCAATCGGAGTGATGAGGGTTCAGGCTTTATGTTCTAAAGAATACGCAAGTTTTCGTATTATATTTACTACATTTTGATTTTTAATGTTTCCTATTGATGTTTCGGTAAAATTATAGATCAAATGATGAGTTTGAATAAATTATTTTTTCTTTTTCTATTTTTAGCTGTTTTAGGTTGCACGCCAATTATTTGGTAAAACGCCCAAGTGAGCATTCTAATTTCTTCACTTACATTGCATATTATTTATGTCGTTTACCTATTGCTAAGTTGCACACATTAACTTATGCACGGAGGTAAAATCTCTGAAGCTAAAATGGCTATAAAAACATTATTTCGAAAACAAAGAGTTGATGAGGTTATGGATGATTTAACTGCTGCGGCGCAAGGGTCTTGTGAACCTGAAGTTGGGCGGCCTTATATTTTCCCTATGCTGAGAGGGTGAGGATACTAATTGGGTTGAATTTGGTGTGATTCAATCTTTTTCATTTTTATTTTGTGTGTGCGTATATATATTTAGGTGACGTCTTCGAGGACCATATTGGCATATTGCCCATGAACAATATTTAAATAAATGATTCTTAGTATTTTTTATGCATTTGTTTGGACTATTTCCAGGTCGAAGCGAATCAAGTAGTCAGTATAAAAGGGACAAGGTAACAACTGAGAAGTTACTGCAAGAAACAATAGAAAACCACCAAGCTGAGCTTGCAACTCAAAAGGAATTCTATACAAATGCATTGAGCGCAACCAGGGAAGCTAAGGCATTAGCAGAGGCAAGGGCCAATAATGAAGCCAGAACTGAGGTAGAGAGTCGTCTAAGGGAGGCTGAGGCAAGGGCCAATTATATTTACATTTATTTCTTGAATATTATGATCTATTATACTAACTTTACAGTCATTTTATTTGTCTCGTGTTCCCGACTTGAGTCCTTTCTCTACTGAAATTAACGGTTCAAGGGCAATATGCCGTTAAAATAATGCCGTCATAGTGACCCTCATATTTTAACGGCAAATTAACGGAGTGTTTAAATTAACTAATTATTTTAACGGCATATTAATCAGACCCTCATAGTGCCCCTGATTATATCTTTAACACTCCCTCCTGGATTCAAGAACAATGATTTTCCAAGAATTTCACACCCAGTGGTTTTGGAAAGGCTCTTAATTATAATGAGAAGGATGTTGAGATTCAGGGCTTTCAATTTAAACTTCGTTATGACCATCATTATGATATTTAACTTAATCATTTGCATGTTTTTATTCAATTTTTTCCTTTATTCACTTTTCTCTCTAAGTTTGACAATGTGTAAATATTTTTTCAGATTTGGTATTTCATAATGAGTGAGCATCCGGATAGGGGTGCAATGTTACTACCTACACGTATCATGGTAAACTTTATGATATTTTTTATTTGTTCATCCAATTTTATAGAAATTGAATGATTACATACATTATTACATTATAAAGTAGTATTGTTTTGTTTTGTTTTTTCTCACACATGTCAAGTGCCTAGTATAACTCATAGGAACTGACCGCATAGTCTTGGGTCTTCCGGTTTGATAATATGACGATAAATTGAAAATATCTAGATTATGCTTAAAAACAAGCCATTAAAGGGTGAAAAATCAAACCATCCCCCAAACGGCCCTGTACGAGGTATGAACACCTCGTACGAGACTAATATAACTCATAGGAACTAACCGCGTAGTCAAGGGTCTTCTGGTTTGACAATATGCCGATAAATTGGAAATATCTAGACTAAATGTAAAAACAAGCCGTTAAAGGGTGAAAACACAATCCAGCTTCCAAACGACCCCGTAAGAGGCACTATGGGACCAATATAACTCGTAGGAACTGATCGTGTACTCTTTGGTCTTCGGGTTTAAGAATATGACGATAATTTGTAAATATCTAGATTATGCTTAAAAATAAGCCACTAAAGGGTAAAAACCTAAATCAACCCACAAACGGTCCCGTAAGAGGCACGAACACCTCGCACGGGACCAACGTAACTTGTAGGAACTGACTGCGTAGTGACGGGCCTCTCGGTTTGAGAATATGACGATAATTTGTAAAAATTAACACTTAAACTTAAAAACAGGCCGTTAAAGGATGAAAACCTAAAGTAGCAACCAAACGGACCCGTAGGAGGCACGAACACCACGCACGGGACCAATGTAACTTGTAAGAACTGACCGCATAGTCCTGAATCTCCCAGTTTGAGAGTATGACGATAATTTGCCAAAATAACTCTTAGACTTGAAAACAGGCTGTTAAAGGGTGAAAACCCAAACCAGCCCCCAAACGAACTCGTAGGAGGCACGAACACCTCGCACGAGACCAATGTAACTTGTAGGAACTGACCGCGTAGTCTCGGGTCTCCCGGTTTGAGAGTATGAAGATAATTTGCAAAAATCACACTTAGACTTGAAAACGAGCCACTAAAGGGCAAAAACCTAAATCAAACCGCAAACGGTCCCGTAAGAGGCACGAATACCTCGCACGGGACCAACGTAACTTGTAGGAACTGACCGCGTAGTGACGGGCCTCCCGGTTTGAGAATATGACGATAATTTGTAAAAATCAACACTTAAAAAACAGGTTGTTAAAGCGTGAAAACCCAAACTAGCCCCCAAACGACCCCGTAGGAGGCACGAACACCTCGCACGGGACCAATGTAGCTTATAGGAACTGACCGCGTAGTCCCGGGTCTCCCGGTTTGAGAGTATGACAATAATTTACAAAAATCACACTTAGACTTGAAAACAAGCCGTTAAAGGGTTAAAACCCAAACCAGCCTCTAAACGACCCCGTAAGAGGGACGAACACCTCGCACGGGACCAATGTAACTTGTAGGAACTAACCGTGTAGTCTCGGGTCTCCCGTTTTGAGAGTATGACGATAATTTGCAAAAATCACTATTAGACTTCAAAACAGGCCGTTAAAGGGTGAAAACTGAAACCAGCCCCCAAACGACCCCGTAGGAGGCACGAACACCTCACACGGGACCAATGCAACTTGTAGGAACTGACCGCGTAGTCTCGGGTCTTCTGGTTCGAGAGTATGACGATAATTTGTAAAAATCGCACTTAGACTTGAAAACAGGCCGTTAAAGGGTGAAAAATCAAACCAGCCTCCAAACGACCCCGTAGGAGGCACGAACACCTCGCACGGGACCAATGTAACTTGTGGGAACTGACCGCGTAGTCCCGGGTCTCCCGGATCGAGAGTATGACGATAATTTGTAAAAATCACACTTAGACTTGAAAACATATCGTTAAATGGTGAAAACCCAAACCAACCCCCAAACGACCTCGTAGGAGGCACGAACACCTCGCACGGGACCAATGTAACTTATAGGAACTGACCGCGCAGTCTCGGGTCTCTCGGTTTGAGAGTATGACGATAATTTACAAAAATCACACTTAGACTTGAAAACAGACCGTTAAAGGGTCAAAACCCAAACCAACCCCCAAACGACCATGTAGGAGGCACGAACACCTCGCACGGGACAATTGTAACTTGTAGGAACTGACCGCATAGTCCTGGCTCTCCCGATTTCAGAGTATGACGATAATTTACCAAAATCGCACTTAGACTTAAAAACAGGCCGTTAAAGGGTGAAAACCAAAACGACCCCGTAGGAGGCACGAACACCTCGCACGGGACCAATGTAACTTGTAGGAACATACCGCGTAGTCCGGGTCTCCCGGTTTGAGGATATGACGATAATTTGCCAAAATCACACTTAGACTTGAAAACAGGTCGTTAAAGGGTGAAAACCAAAACCAGCCCCCAAACGACCCCGTAGGACGCACGAACACCTCGCACGGGACCAATGTAACTTGTAGGAACTGACCGTGTAGTCTCGGGTCTCCCGGTTTGAGTGTATGAGGATAATTTGCAAAAATCACACTTAGACTTGAAAACAAGCCGTTAAAGGGTAAAAACCCAAACTAGCCCCCAAACGACCCCGTAGGAGGCACAAACACCTCACACGAGATCAATGTAACTTGTAGGAACTGACCGTGTAGTGTCGGGTCTCCCGGTTTGAGAGTATGACGATAATTTGAAAAAATCACACTTAGACTTGAAAATAGGCCGTATAGGGTGAAAACCCAAACCAGCCCCCAAACGACCCCGTAGGAGGCACGAACACCTCGCACGGGACCAACGTAACTTGTAGGAGCTGACCGCGTAGTATCGGGTCTCCCGGTTTGAGAGTATGACGATAATCTGGAAAAATCACACTTAGACTTGAAAACAGGTCGTTAAAGGGCGAAAACCCAAACCAGCCCCCAAACGACGCCGTAGGACGCACGAACACCTCGCACGGGACCAATGTAACTTGTAGTAACTGACCGCGTAGTCCCGGGTCTCCCGGTTTGAGAGTATGACGATAATTTGCAAAAATCACACTTAGACTTGAAAACAAGCCGTTAGAGGGTGAAAATCCAAACCAGCCTCCAAACGACCCCGTAGGAGGCACGAACACCTCGCACGAGATCAATATAACTTGTAGGAACTGACCATGTAGTCTCGGGTCTCCCGGTTTGAGAGTATGATGATAATGTGAAAAAATCACACTTAGACTTGAAAACAAGCCGCATTGGGTGAAAACCCAAACCACCCCCCAAACGACCCCGTAGGAGGCACGAATACCTCGCACAGGACCAACGTAACTTGCAGGAACTGACCGCGTAGTATCGGGTCTCCCGGTTTGAGAGTATGACGATAATCTGGAAAAATTACACTTAGACTTGAAAACAGTCCGTTAAAGGGTGAAAACCCAAACCAGCCTCCAAACAACCCCGTAGGAGGCACGAACATCTCGCACGGGACCAATGTAACTTGTAGGAACTGACCGTGTAGTCTCGGGTCTCCCGGTTTGAGAGTATGAGGATAATTTGTAAAAATCACACTTAGACTTGAAAACAGGCCGTCAAAGGGTAAAAACCCAAACTAGCCCCCAAACGACCCCGTAGGAGGCACGAACACCTCGCACGGGACCAATGTAACTTGTAGGAACTGACCGCGTAGTATCGGGACTCCCGATTTGAGAGTATGGTGATAATTTGAAAAAATCACACTTAGACTTGAAAACAGGCCGTTAAAGGGTGAAAATCCAAACGACCCCGTAGGAGGCACGAACACCTCGCATGGGACCAATGTAACTTGTAGGAGCTGACCGCGTAGTCCGGGTCTCCCAGTTTGAGGATATGACAATAATTTGCCAAAATCACACTTAGACTTGAAAACAGATCGTTAAAGGGCGAAAACCCAAACCAGCTCCCAAACGACGCCGTAGGACGCACGAACACCTCGCACGGGACCAATGTAACTTGTAGGAACTGACCGCGTAGTCCCGGGTCTCCCGGTTTGAGAGTATGACGATAATTTGCAAAAATCACACTTAAACTTGAAAACAAGCCGTTAGAGGGTGAAAATCCAAGCCAGCCTCCAAACGACCCCGTAGGAGGCACGAACACCTCGCACGAGATCAATGTAACTTGTAGGAACTGACCGTGTAGTCTCGGGTCTCCCGGTTCGAGAGTATGATGATAATTTGAAAAAATCACACTTAGACTTGAAAACAGGCCGTATAGGGTGAAAACCAAAACCAGCCCTCAAACGACCTCGTAGGAGGCACGACCACCTCGTACGGAACCAATGTAACTTGTAGGAACTGATCGCGTAGTCCCGGGTCTCCCGGATCGAGAGTATGAGGATAATTTGCAAAAATCACACTTAGACTTGAAAACAGGCCGTTAAAGGGTGAAAACCCAAACCAACCCCCAAACGACCCCGTAGGAGGCACGAACACCTCGCACGGGACCAATGTAACTTGTAGGAACTGATCGCGCAGTCTTGGGTCTCTCGGTTTGAGAGTATGACGATAATTTGCAAAAATCACACTTAGACTTGAAAACAGGCCGTTAAAGGGTCAAAACCCAAACCAACCCCCAAACGACCATGTAGGAGGCACGAACACCTCGCACGGGACCAATGTAACTTGTAGGAATTGACCGCGTAGTCCTGGGTCTCCCGTTTTGAGAGTATGACGATAATTTGAAAAAATCACACTTAGACTTGAAAACAGGCCGTTAAAGGGTGAAAACCCAAACCAGCCCCCAAATGACCCCGTAGAAGGCACGAACACCTTGTACCGGACCAATGTAACTTGTAGGAACTGACCGCGTAGTCCCGGGTCTCTCGGTTTGAGAGTATGATGATAATTTTAAAAAATCACACTTAGACAATAAAAAAGGCCGTTAAAGGGTGAAAACCCAAACCAGCCCCCAAACGACCCCGTAGGACGCACGAACACCTCGCACGGGACCAATATAACTTGTAGGAACTGACCGCGTAGTCCCGGCTCTCCCGATTTGAGAGTATGATGATAATTTGCAAAAAAACACACTTAGACTTGAAAACAGGCCGTTAGAGGGTGAAAACCCAAACCAGCCTCCAAACGACACCGTAGGAGGCACGAACACCTCGCACGGGACCAATGTAACTTGTAGTCACTGACCGTGTAGTCTAGGGTCTCCCGGTTTGAGAGTATGACGATAATTTGAATAATTCACACTTAGACTTGAAAACAGGCCGTTAAAGGGTGAAAACCCAAACCAGCCCCCAAACGACCCCGTAGGAGGCACGAACACCTCCCATGGTACCAATGTAACTTGTAGGAACTGACCACATAGTCTCGGGTCTTCCGGTTTGAGAGTATGATGATAATTTGCAAGAATCACACTTAGACTTGAAAACTGGCCGTTAAAGGGTGAAAACCCAAACCAGCCCCCAAACGACCCCGTAGGAGGCACGAACACCTCGCACGGGACCAATGTAACCTGCAAAAACTGACCGCGTAGTCCGGGTCTCCCAATTTGAGGATATGAGGATAATTTTCAAAAATCACACTTAGACTTGAAAACAGGTCGTTAAAGGGTGAAAACGCAAACTAGCCCCCAAACGACCCCATAGGAGGCACGAACATGTCCCCCGATTTGAGAGTATGACGATAATTTGCAAAAATCACACTTAGACTTGAAAACTGGTCGTTAAAGGGTGAAAACCCAAACGACGAACACCTCGCACGGGACCAATGTAACTTGTAGGAATTGACCGCGTAGTCCCGAGTCTCCTGATTTGAGAGTATGACGATAATTTGCCAAAATCACACTTAGACTTGAAAATAGGTCGTTAAAGGGTGAAAACCCAAAGCAGTCCCCAAATGACCCCGTAGGAGGCATGAACACCTCATACGGGACCAATGTAACTTGTAGGAACTGACCACGTAGTCTCGGGTTTCCCGGTTTGAGAGTATGACGATAATTTGCAAAAATCACACTTAGACTTGAAAATAGGTCGTTAAAGGGTGAAAACCCAAACTAGCCTCCAAACGACCTTGTAGGAGGCACGAACACCTCGCACGGGACCAATGAAACTTGTAGGAACTGACCGTGTAGTCTTGGGTCTCTCGGTTTGAGAGTATGACGATAATTTGCAAAAATCACACTTAGACTTGAAAACAGGCCGTTAAATGGTGAAAACCCAAACGACCCCGTAGGAGACAAGAACACCTCACACGGGACCAATGTAACTTATAGGAACTGACCGCGCAGTCGGGTCTCTCGGTTTGAGAGTATGACGATAATTTGAAAAAATCACACTTAGACTTGAAAACAGGCCGTCAAAGGGTCAAAACCCAAACCAACCCCCAAACGACCATGTAGGAGGCACGAACACCTCGCACGGGACCAATGTAACTTATAGGAACTGATCGCGTAGTCCCGGCTCTCCCGGTTTGAGAGTATGACGATAATTTACAAAAATCACACTTAGACTTGAAAACAGGTCGTTAAAGGGTGAAATCCCAAACCAGCCCCCAAACGACCCCGTAGGAGGCACAAAAACCTCGCACAGGACCAATGTAACTTGTAGGAACTGATCGCGTAGTCCCGGGTCTCCCGGTTTGAGAGTATGACGATAATTTGTAAAAATCACACTGAGACTATAAAACAGGCCCTTAAAGGGTGAAAACCCAAACCAGCCCCCAAACGACCCCGTAGGACGCACGAACACCTCGCACGAGACCAATATAACTTGTAGGAACTGACCGCGTAGTCCCGGGTCTCCCGGTTTGAGAGTGTGACGATAATTTGCAAAAATCACACTTAGACTTTAAAACAGGCCATTAGAGGATGAAAACCCAAACCAGCCTCCAAATGACCCCGTAGGAGGCACGAACACCTCGCACGGGACCAATGTAACTTGTAGTAACTGACCGTGTAGTCTCGGGTCTCCCGGTTTTAGAGCATGAGGATAATTTGTAAAAATCACACTTAGACTTGAAAACAGGCCGTTAAAGGGTAAAAATCCAAACTAGCCCCCAAACGACCACGTAGGAGGCACGAACACCTCGCACGGGACCAATGTAACTTGTAGGAACTGACCGCGTAGTCTCGGGACTCCCGATTTGAGAGTATGATGGTAATTTGCCCAAATCACACTTAGACCTGAAAACAGGCCGTTAAAGGGTGAAAACCCAAACGACCCCGTAGGAGGCACAAACACCTCGCACGGGACCAATGTAACTTGTAGGAATTGACCGCGTAGTCCGGGTCTCCCAGTTTGAGGATATGACGATAATTTGCCAAAATCACGCTTAGACTTAAAAACAGGTCGTTAAAGGGTGAAAAACCCAAACCAGCCCCCAAACGACCCCGTAGGAGGCACAAACACCTCTCGCGGGACCAATGTAACTTGTAGGAACTGACCGCGTAGTCCCGGGTCTCCCGATTTAAGAGTATGAGAATAATTTGCAAAAATCACACTTAGACTTGAAAATAGGCCGTTAAAGGGTGAAAACTCAAACAAACCCCCAAACGACCCCGTAGGAGGCACGAACACCTCACGCGGGACCAATGTAACTTGTACGAAGTGACCGCGTAGTCTCGAGTCTTCCGGTTCGAGAGTATGAAGATAATTTACAAAAATCGCACTTAGACTTGAAAACAGGCCGTTAAAGGGTGAAAACTCAAACCAGCCCCCAAACGACCCCGTAGGAGGCACGAACACCTCGCACGAGACCAATGTAACTTGTAGGAACTGATTGCGTAGTCCCGGGTCTCCCAGTTTGAGAGTATGAGGATAATTTGCAAAAATCGCACTTAGACTTGAAAACAGGCCGTTAAAGGGTGAAAACTCAAACCAGCCCCCAAACGACCCCGTAGGAGGCACGAACACCTCGCACGGGACCAATGTAACTTGTAGGAACTGATCGCGTAGTCCCGGGTCTCCCGGATCGAGAGTATGATGATAATTTGCAAAAATCACACTTAGACTTGAAAACAGGCCGTTAAAGGGTCAAAACCCAAACCAACCCCCAAACGACCATGTAGGAGGCACGAACACCTCGCACGGGACCAATGTAACTTGTAGGAACTGACCGCGTAGTCTTGGGTCTCCCGGTTTGAGAGTATGATGATAATTTGAAAAAATCACACTTAGACTTGAAAACAGGCCGTTAAAGGGTGAAAACCCAAACCAGCCCCCAAACGACCCCGTAGGAGGCACGGATACCTCGAACGGGACCAACATAACTTGTAGGAACTGTACGCGTAGTCCCGGGTCTCCCGGTTTGAGAGTATAACGATAATTTTCAAAAATCACACTTAGACTATAAAAAAGGCCGTTAAAGGGTGAAAACCCAAACCAGCCCCCAAACGACCCCGTAGGACGCACGAACACCTCGCACGGGACCAATATAACTTGTAGGAACTGCCCGCGTAGTCTCGGGTCTCCCGGTTTGAGAGTATGATGATAATTTTTAAAAAACACACTTAGACTTGAAAACAGGCCGTTAGAGGGTAAAAACCCAAACCAGCCTCCAAACGACCCCGTAGGAGGCACGAACACCTCTCACGGGACCAATGTAACTTGTAGGAACTGACCGTGTAGTCTCGGGTCTCCCGGTTTGAGACTATGACGATAATTTGAATAATTCACACTTAGACTTTAAAACAGGCCGTTAAAGGGTGAAAACCCAAACCAGCCCCCAAACGACCTCGTAGGAGGCACGAACACCTCCTACGGGACCAATGTAACTTGTAGGAACTAACCGCATAGTCTCGGGTCTTTCGGTTTGATAGTATGATGATAATTCGCAAAACTCACACATAGACTTGAAAATTGGCCGTTAAAGGGTGAAAACCCAAACCAGCCCCCAAACGACCCCGTAGGAGGCATGAACACCTCGCACGGGACCAATGTAACTTGCAAAAACAGACCGCGTAGTCCGGGTCTCCCAATTTGAGGATATGACGATAATTTTCCAAAATCACAGTTAGACTTGAAAACAGGTCGTTAAAGGGTGAAAACCCAAACCAGCCCCCAAACGACCCCATAGGAAGCACGAACACGTTGCACGGGACCAATGTAACTTGTAGGAACCGACCGCGTAGTCCCGGGTCCCCCGATTTGAGAGTATGACGATAATTTGCAAAAATCACACTTAGACTTGAAAACTGGTCGTTAAAGGGTGAAAACCCAAACGACCCCGTAGGAGGCACGAACACCTCGCACGGGACCAATATAACTTGTAGGAACTGACCGCGTAGTCCCGGGTCTCCCGATTTGAGAGTATGACGATAATTTGCCAAAATCACACTTAGACTTGAAAATAGGCCGTTAAAGGGTGAAAACCCAAAGCAGTCCCCAAACGACCATGTAGGAGGCATGAACACCTCGTACGGGACCAATGTAACTTGTAGGAACTGACCGCGCAGTCTCGGGTCTCCCGGTTTGAGAGTATGATGATAATTTGCAAAAATCACACTTAGACTTGAAAATAGGCCGTTAAAGGGTGAAAACCCAAACCAGCCTCCAAACGACCTCGTAGGAGGCACGAACACCTCGCACGGGACCAATGAAACTTGTAGGAACTGACCGTGTAGTCTTGGGTCTCTCGATTTGAGAGTATGGCGATAATTTGTAAAAATCACACTTAGACTTGAAAACAGGCCGTTAAATGGTGAAAACCCAAACCAACCCCCAAACGACCCCGTAGGAGGCACGAACACCTCACACGGGACCAATGTAACTTGTAGGAACTGACCGCGCAGTCTCGGGTCTCTCGGTTTGAGAGTATGACGATAATTTGCAAAAATCACACTTAGACTTGAAAACAGGCCGTAAAAGGGTCAAAACCCAAACCAACCCCCAAACGACCATGTAGGAGGCACGAACACCTCACGCGGGACCAATGTAACTTGTAGGAACTGACCGTGTAGTCACGAGTCTCCTGGTTTGAGGGTATGATGATAATTTACAAAAATCACACTTAGACTTGATAACAGGCCGTTAAAGGGTGAAAACTCAAACCAGTCCCCAAACGACCCCGTAGGAGGCACGAACACCTCGTACGGGATCTATGTAACTTGTAGGAACTGCTCGAGTTGTCCCGAGTCTCCCGATTTGAGAGTATGACGATAAATTGCAAAAATCACACTTAGACTTGAAAACAGGCCGTTAAAGGGTGAAAACCCATACCAGCCTCCAAACGACCCCGTAGGAGGCACGAACACCTCGCACGGGACCAATATAACTTTTAGGAACTGACCGCGTAGTCTCGGGTCTTCCGGTTTGAGAGTATGATGATAATTTGCAAAAATCACACTTATACTTGAAAACTGGCCGTTAAAGGGTGAAAACCCAAACCAGCCCCAAACGACCCCGTAGGAGGCACGAACACCTCGCACGGGACCAATGTAACTTGTAGGAACTGACCGTGTAGTCTCGGGTATCCCGGTTTGAGAGTATGACGATAATTTAAAAAAATCACACTTAGACTTGAAAACAGGTCGTAAATGGGGAAAACTCAAACCAGCCCCCAAACGACCCCGTAGGAGGCACGAACACCTCGCACGGGTACAATGTAACTTGTAGGAACTGACCGTGTAGTCTCGGGTCTCCCGGTTTGAGATTATGAGGATAATTTGCAAAAATCACACTTAGACTTGAAAACTGGCCGTTATAGGGTGAAAACCCAAACCAACCCCCAAACGACCCCGTAGGACGCACGAACACCTTGCATGGGACCAATGTAACTTGTAGGAACTAGGGGTGTGCAAAAAAACTGTCAACCTGAAGAATCGAACCAAACCGACCTTCGTGGGTTGGGTTGGTTCGGTTTTTTTTCTCCACGGGTTGGTTCTGGTTCCAAAAAATTGAGAACCGAAGTGTTCGGTTCGGTTCTTGATTTTATACCTGAACCAAACCGAATCGAACCGAGAACCGAACCCATGGAACCGAACCAAAAAACTGATTCAAAGAACCGATCCCAAGATCCTACCCGAGAATCGACCCATGAACTTGAACCATTAACTAGAACCATTAACCATAACCAATAACAAGAACCATTAACCAACCCGAGAACCAACCCGTGAACCAGAACCATTAACGAAAACCGCGAACCAGATCCACGAACTAGAACCGCAAACCAGAAACACGATCCAAACCGCGAACCAGAATCGCAAACCAGAACTAAGAACAAGAACCATGAACCAACCTGAACCAAACCGAGAACCGCTGGTTCGGTTCCGAACCGAACCGACCAATTTTAGTTCTGGTTCTGGTTCCAAAATCACGAAACTGATCAATTTCGGTTCTGGTTCTGGTTCCGTAGTGGAACCGCGCCGAACTGAACCATGAGCACCCCTAGTAGGAACTGACCGCGTAGTCCTGGCTCTCCTGATTTGAGAGTATGACGATAATTTGCAAAAATCACACTTAGACTTGAAAACAGGCCATTAAAGGGTGAAAACCCAAACAAGCCCCCAAACGACCCCGTAGGAGGGACGAACACCTCGAACGGGACCAATGTAACTTGTAGGAACTGATCGCGTAGTCCCGGGTCTCCCGATTTGAGAGTATGATGATAATTTGTAAAAATCACACTTAGACTTGAAAACAGGCCGTTAAAGGGTGAAAACCCAAACCAGCCCCCAAACGACCCCGTAGGAGGCACGAACACCTCGCACGGGACCAATGTAACTTGTAGGAACGGATCGTGTAGTCTCGGGTCTCCCAGTTTGAGAGTATGAGGATAATTTGCAAAAATCACACTTAGATTTGAAAACAAGCCGTTAAAGGGTAAAAACCCAAACCAGCCCTCAAACGAACCCGTAGGAGGCACGAACACCTCGTACGGGATCTATGTAACTTGTAGGAACTGCTCGAGTTGTCCCGAGTCTCCCGATTTGAGAGTATGACGATAAATTGCAAAAATCACACTTAGACTTGAAAACAGGCCGTTAAAGGGTGAAAACCCAAACCAGCCTCCAAACGACCCCGTAGGAGGCACGAACACCTCGCACGGGACCAATGTAACTTGTGGGAACTGACCGTGTAGTCTCGGGTCTCCTGGTTTGAAAGTATGAGGATAATTTGCAAAAATCACACTTAGACTTGAAAACAGGCCGTTAAAGGGTAAAAACCCAAACCAGCCCCCAAACAATCCCGTAGGAGGCACGAACACCTCGCACGGGACCAATGTAACTTGTAGGAACTGACCGCGTAGTCTCGAGACTCCCAATTTGAGAGTATGATGATAATTTGCAAAAATCACACTTAGACTTGAAAACAGGCCGTTAAAGGGTGAAAACCAAAACGACCCCGTAAGAGGCACGAACACCTCGCACGGGACCAATGTAACTTGTAGGAACAGACCGCGTAGTCCGGGTCTCCCGGTTTGAGGATATGACGATAATTTGCCAAAATCACACTTAGACTTGAAAACAGGTCGTTAAAGGGTGAAAACCAAAACCAGCCCCCAAACGACCCCGTAGGAGGCACGAACACCTCGTACGGGTCCAATGTAACTTGTAGGAACTGACCACGTAGTCCCGGGTGTCCCGGTTTAAGAGTATGACGATAATTTGCAAAAATCACACTTAGACTTGAAACACATGCCGTTAAAGGGTGAAAACTCAAACTAGCCCCCAAACGACCCTGTAGGAGGCACGAACACCTCACGCCGGACCAATGTAACTTGTAGGAACTGACCGCGTAGTCTCGGGTCTTTCGGTTCGAGAGTATGACGATAATTTACAAAAATCACACTTAGACTTGAAAACAGGCCATTAAAGGGTGAAAACTCAAACCAGCCCCCAAACGACCCCGTAGGAGGCACGAACACCTCTCACGGGAGCAATGTAACTTGTAGGAACTGATCGCATAGTCCCGGGTCTCCCGGATCAAGAGTATGCCGATAATTTGCATAAATCACACTTAGACTTGAAAACAGGCCGTTAAATGGTGAAAACCCAAACCAACCCCCAAACGACCCCGTAGGAGGCACGAACACCACGCACGGGACCAATGTAAATTACAGGAACTGACCGCGCAGTCTCGGTTCTCTCGGTTTGAGAGTATGACGATAATTTGGAAAAATTACACTTAGACTTGAAAATAGGCCGTTAAAGGGTGAAAACCCAAACCAGCCTCCAAACGACCCCGTATGAGGCACGAACACCTCGTACGGGACCAATGTAACTTGTATGAACTGACCGTGTAGTCTCGGGTCTCTCGGTTTGAGAGTATGAGGATAATTTGCAAAAATCACACTTAGACTTGAAAACAGGCCGTTAAAGGGTAAAAACCCAAACCAGCCCCCAAACGACCCCGTAGGAGGCACGAACACCTCGCACGGGACCAATGTAACTTGTAGGAACTCATCGCGTAGTCTCAAGACTCCCGATTTGATAGTATGATGATAATTTGAAAAAATCACACTTAGACTTGACAACAAGCCGTTATAGGGTGAAAACCAAAACGACCCCGTAGGAGGCACGAACACCTCGCACGGGACCAATGTAACTTGTAGGAACTGACCGCGTAGTCCGAGTCTCTCGGTTTGAGGATATGACGATAATTTGCCAAAATCACACTTAGACTTGAAAACAAATCGTTAAAGGGTGAAAACCCAAACCAGCCCCCAAACGACCCCGTAGGAGGCACAAACACCTCGTACGGGTCCAATGTAACTTGTAGGAACTGACCGTGTAGTCCCGGGTCTCCCGATTTAAGAGTATGACGATAATTTGCAAAAATCACACTTAGACTTGAAACACAGGCCGTTAAAGGGTGAAAACTCAAACTAGCCCCCAAACGACCCCGTAGGAGGCACGAACACCTCACGCCGGACCAGTGTAACTTGTAGGAACTGACCGCGTAGTCTCGAGTCTTCCGATTTGAGAGTATGATGATAATTTACAAAAATCGTACTTAGACTTGAAAACAGGCCGTTAAAGGGTGAAAACTCAAACCAGCCCCAAACGACCCCGTAGGAGGCACGAACACCTCGCACGGTACCAATGTAACTTGTAGGAACTGATCGCGTAGTCCCGGGTCTCCCGGATCGAGAGTATGATGATAATTTGCAAAAATCACACTTAGACTTGAAAACAGGCCGTTAAAGGGTCAAAACCCAAACCAACCCCCAAACGACCATGTAGGAGGCACGAACACCTCGCACGGGACCAATGTAACTTGTAGGAACTGACCGCGTAGTCTCGGGTCTCTCGGTTTGAGAGTATGACTATAATTTGCAAAAATCACACTTAGACTTGAAAACAGGCCGTTAAAGGGTCAAAACACAAACCAACCCCCAAACGACCATGTAGGAGGCACGAACACCTCGCACGGGACCAATGTAACTTGTAGGAACTGACCGCGTAGTCCTGGGTCTCCCGGTTTGAGAGTATCATGATAATTTTCAAAAATCACACTTAGACTTGAAAACAGGCCGTTAAAGCGTGAAAACCCAAACCAGCCCCCAAACGACCCCGTAGGAGGCACGAACACCTCGTACGGGACCAATGTAACTTGTAGGAACTGACTGTGTAGTCCCGGGTCTCTCGGTTTGAGAGTATGACGATAATTTGCAAAAATCATACTTAGACTATAAAACAGGCCCTTAAAGGGTGAAAACCCAAACCAGCCCCCAAACGACCCCGTAGGAGGCACGAACACCTCGCACAAGACCAATGTAACTTGTAGGAACTGACCGCATAGTCTCGGGTCTTTCGGTTTGAGAGTATGACGATAATTTGTAAAAATCACACTTAGACTTGAAAACTGGTCGTTAAAGGGTGAAAACCCAAACCAGCCCCCCAAACGACCCCGTAGGAGGCACGAACACCTCGCACGGGATCAATGTAACTTGCAAAAACTGATCGCGTAGTCCCGGGTCTCCCGGTTTGAAAGTATGATGATAATTTGGAAAAATTACACTTAGACTTGAAAACAGGCCGTTAAAGGGTAAAAACCCAAACCAGCCCCCAAGCGACCCCGTAGGAGGCAAGAACACGTCACACGGGACCAATGTAACTTATAGGAACCGACCGCGTAGTCCCGGGTCCCCCGATTTGAGAGTATGACAATAATTTGCAAAAATCACACTTAGGCTGGAAAACTGGTCGTTAAAGGGTGAAAACCCAAACGACCCCGTAGGAGGCACGAACACCTCGCACGGGACCAATGTAACTTGTAGGAACTGACCGCGTAGTCCCGGGTCTCCCGATTTGAGAGTATGATGATAATTTGCCAAAATCACACTTAGACTTGAAAATAGGCCGTTAAAGGGTGAAAACCCAAAGCAGTCCCCAAACGACCCCGTAGGAGGCATGAACACCTCATACGGGACCAATGTAACTTGTAGGAACTGACCGCGTAGTTCCGGGTCTCCCGGTTTGAGATTATGACGATAATTTATAAAAATCACACTTAGACTTGAAAATAGGCCGTTAAAGGGTGAAAACCCAAACCAGGCTCCAAACGACCTCGTAGGAGGCACGAACACCTCGCACGGGACCAATGTAACTTGTAGGAACTGACCGTGTAGTCTTGGGTCTCTCGGTTTGAGAGTATGACGATAATTTGCAAAAATCACACTTAGACTTTAAAACAGGCCCTTAAAGGGTGAAAACCCAAACCAGTCCCCAAACGACCCCGTAGGAGGCACGAACACCTCGCACGGGACCAATGTAACTCGTAGGAACTAATCGCGTAGTCCCGGGTCTCCTAATTTTAGAGTATGACGAAAATTTGCAAAAATCACACTTAGACTTGAAAACAGGCCGTTAAAGGGTGAAAATCCAAACCAGCCTCCAAACGACCCCGTAGAAGGCACGAACACCTCACGCGGGACCAATGTAACTTGTAGGAACTGACCGTGTAGTCACGGGTCTCCTGATTTGAGGGTATGATGATAATTTACAAAAATCACACTTAGACTTGATAACAGGCCGTTAATGGGTGAAAACTCAAACCAGCCCCAAAACGACCCCGTAGGAGGCACGAACACCTCGTACGGGATCTATGTAACTTGTAGGAACTGCTCGAGTTGTCCCGGGTCTCCCGATTTGAGAGTATGACGATAAATTGCAAAAATCACACTTAGACTTGAAAACAGGCCGTTAAAGGGTGAAAACCCATACCAGCCTCCAAACGACCCCGTAGGAGGCACGAACACCTCGCACGGGACCAATATAACTTTTAGGAACTGACCGCGTAGTCTCGGGTCTTCCGGTTTGAGAGTATGACGATAATTTGCAAAAATCACACTTATACTTGAAAACTGGCCGTTAAAGGGTGAAAATCCAAACCAGCCCCAAACGACCCCGTAGGAGGCACGAACACCTCGCACGGGACCAATGTAACTTGTACAAACTAACCGCATAGTCATATATGCAATTTTTCTACTTGTATATGCAATTTTTCTGCTTGAATATGATTTTTTTTAAAAATGACTTGGTTACTAATATTGTATCTTTTTTGTGTCTTATTTTTTTTGTAGGATGACATTCAATCGTTAGCTTTTATCAACTTGGAACGCACGAAGAATTTAATGCTTTACAATAGGGGGATTGTTTGTTTAATGTTGTTAATATTATGGATTCTATTTTTTGTGTTATGGTCGAGCAGGCTTCAGTAGTTTTATGGTTTATTTTTATGGCCGTGCTGGCTGTAGTAGTTTTATTGTTGACTTTTATGGCCGTGCGGGCTTTATATGGGAAGAGTTTATGTTAGTAGGTTTTGGAATGCTAAAAAAATAGAGGAAACTCTGCCCAATTCTTTTTTGATATAGGAACTATTAACTCTTGTAATTTTTTGAAGTTATTGTCGACTTTTGTGGTCATGTGAGGCTTTATATTGGTATTAACTCTTGTAATTTTTTGAAGTTTGTATGCACATTAGTTTATCAACAACCTGCGATATTCATAATTTTTGAATTTTCTTGATTTTTTTTTTGCAAATAATAAATATTTTTCCTACCGAATTTGGAATTTGCAGATTTTCCAGATTTGTTTCCTATTATTATTTTTTTAAGCAACTGAAAAATCTGGCACGATTTTAAACAGTGCCAAAACCGTGCCAATGCATAAAAATGAGAATGCTTATAAAACAATCTGGCACGCTTTATAACCGTGCCAAAAGCATGCTAGAAAATAGACATTTTGGCACGGTTTCGGCGTGTACCAAAAGCGTGCCAGATTTAACATCTAGCACGGTTTCAAAGCGTGCCAAAAGCGTGCCAGATTAAAAAACTGGCACAGTTTAAAAGCGTGCCAGTTTTGAAAATCTGGCACGGTTTTAAACCGCGCTAGAAAATCTGGCACGCCTGATTCTGGCATAATTTTGAACCGTGCCAGATTGCGTCTGGCACTGTTTTAAACCGTGTCAGTTTCTTGTTTTTGGTGTAGTGGTTGTAATGCAAAACTTGCTGTTGTGATGTCACAAAATGATTTATATGAAGTGAGTGTTTTTGTTGAGGGCCATAGTCACCCATTAGCCACTCCAAGAAAAATACATCTTTTGTGTTCCCACCACCAAGTGTCTAGTACTCAAAAGTCATTGACTCAACAACTTGACATGGTTAATATTTCGAAACATCAACAATTTAATTTACTCGGGTTGCAAGCGGGGGTTTTTGAAAATATTAGGTGTACACAACGAGATTTGTACAACCACGAAAAGGATAAACGAAAAGAGTTGAAGGGGCATGATGGGGATATGTTTCACGAGTATTTGAAGTTAGAACAATCAAGAAATCCTTCATTTTATTTTAAGCTAGAGGTTGATGATGAAAAGAAAATTACCCATTATTTTTGGGTCGATGACACCTCGAGGCAGGCATACATTTTTTTGGGGAATGTTGTCATTTTTTACACTATATACAACACCAATCGTTATGGTTTGATATTTGCGCCACTAATGGGAGTTAATAATCATGGACAAACTATAATATTTGCTTGTGCATTCTTGAGTGATGAGACCATTGATTCATTTATTTGTCTATTCGATTAATTTCTAAAAGTTAAACCTGGTGATGCGCCTAAGATGATAATAACCGATCAAGATCCCACTATGACAAATGCAATTTCAAAAACACTACCAATGACATTTCATAGATATTGTAGTTGGCACATTCTAACAAAATTTTCTGAAAAAATAGACCCGGTTAAATATAGTGCTTACTTCAAGGAGTTTTCAAATTGTATTTGGGGATCGGAGTTAATGGTGGAGTTTGATGTGAGGTGGACGGAGCTTATTAACAAAATTGGCTCAAGTGATAGTAAGTGACTAGAGTCAATGTATCAAATCCGTTCAAAATGGGTGCCGGCTTATGTGAATTATATTTTTTCAGCGGAAATGTCAAGTAGCCAACGTGCGGGAAGTTCCCACACATTTTTCAAAAAGTATGTTTAAAAAAAAATTCATTGCTTGAATTTATGGTCCAATTTGGTAGGGGCCTTATCCGTCAACGACATGAAGACTTAATAACGGACCATAAAGATTTGGTTGAGAAGCCTAAGTTAAAAATCATCCATGATTTTTTGATTCACATGGTTGATGTCTACACAAATGAAATGTTCTATAAATTTCAAGATGAAATGTTAGATAGTTTCACGTATAAATTTGAGCTTATTAAAGAGGACGAAAGCAGTCGTTTGTACGAGATTCAGAAATCAAATTTGTGGGTTATCAAATATGACAAAGTATTAGATTTCATTTCTTGTACTTGCAGAAAATTTGAGTGCTCGGGAATCCCGTGTAGACATGTTTTAGGATACTTGCACAAAATGTATGATTATGAAAAATTACCAAATCAATACATTTTGAGTCGATGGACCAAAGTGGCAAAATTTGGGGTGAGTGTGGATGATAGTGGTTGTGAAATTGTTGATGATAGATCATATCTACTAAAGAGGTCCCAATTAATTCAAATAGAATTAAATGAGGTTGATAAGGCCCTTACTAGTCAAGAAGCATTAAAGGTATATACCGATGGTTTGGCGAATGTGCGTTATAATTTAAATCAAATTGTGGGTGTTTAAGACGTGTCAAGGAATGAGATATTTAGTGTGGTTGCTCCGGCAAATGTTAGTAGTAATTACTATGCTGAACCAACCCAAGTGCGGGCCAAAGGGTGTGGTAAAATGATGAAAAGTGGTAAGGAGAAAGCATTGGGGAAGGCCATAAGTTCTAAAGGAAGAAAATGTGGTGGATACGGTTTAGTTGGTCAGTCACATGATAAAAGAAATTGTCCACTGCTAAATACTCGATAAGTGACTTACATATTTTTCATTCATTTAATTTAATTACTTATAATTAAAATGTTCAAATTAACAAGCTTATATGTTTCCAGGTATTCACCACGTCAAGAAGACTCAAATGAAAGCTTAGATTATGATAGTTATTCGTCTAAAGGTGGTTACAATTATTTACATAGTTATCTAAATAGTTACAATTATTCATCTAAAGGTGGTTACAATTATTTTCACATGCTTATCTTACTCTTTTATCTTTCTTTTCAGGAATATCATTGTAATTATCAACGCAAGTGGTGTTGGGCGCAACTTATCTACGTTTTTTTTCATGAATGTACTCGAATTTGGATGGATGTACTAGAATTTGAATGAAATTCTGTTACTAGTTGAATTTGAATGTACTAGTTAAAATTCTCTTACTGTTATATATAATAAATTTATGTTATTTTTTATTTTTAATTTTTTTATTTATACATTATGTTATAGATAATAAATTTTCTGAAGAAATAAATTTAAAAAATTAATTAACAAATGATAAATATTGATTTTGAAAAAGTTGGAGACAGAAGGAGAGTTTATATGTTAGTCATAGTTGGAGACATTTGCCACATAGGTTGTTTCTTTTGTTTTATTAGGCAAGAAACAAATGAGTGTAGTAAGTTTGTGTGGTTTGTTTTATTAGGCAGATGTTTTTTGCCCAACTTAACACACCCGATGTTGACACCCGCTAAAGAACCGCTCTGGTATATATATATATATATATATATATATATATATATATATATATATATATATATATATATATATATATATATATATATATATATATATATATATATATATATATATATATATATATACTAGCGAATGCCCGTGCCCGAGGGCACGGTGATAAATTTGTCCCCGTGATAAAACCCAGCCCATAATAACCCGTCATTTTTTAGAAAAAAAAACTTTAAAAAAAATTAAAAAAAATAATTTTTTTTAAAAAATATTTAAAAAAAATTATTATTTTTTAAAATATTTTAATAAAAAAAATAATAAAATAATAATGTATCTATGTATGTATGCATGCATACATGCATGTGTATGCATGCAACACATAAAATGCCATGCATATTTATCATGCATATCTTATCATACATGAGTTACTATTCATAACACCATTGTCCCATATTATATATATATATATATATATATATATATATATATATATATATATATATATAGAGAGAGAGAGAGAGAGAGAGAGAGAGAGAGAGAGGCTCATGTGCACACTAAGTTTGTACATCATTTTTTTAAAATAGTAAAAAAAATTTGAGTTGATGGTTTTTGTGTAATATTTAAACATTTCAAGGAACCCATATAAAAAAATTCAGATCAAAAAACTTTTTTTTCTTTAAAAGCTGCGAAAGTTTGACTGATTTTTTAAAAATCGCATAGCTGGATTTTTTTATACGAGTATGTTGAAATGTTTAAATATTACATAAAAAATCAACTCAAAAATAGTTTTTTTTGTATTTTAAAAAAATTGGTGTGCGTCAGCACGTGTGCAAACTTAGTATGCACAGGAGCTTGCCCCCCCTCCTCTCTCTCTTTCTCTCTCTCTCTCTCTCTATATATATACATAATACAAATGTATACGTACATACATACATAAATGGACATACATATATATATGTATATATATGTCTATATAATGATATTGCATGTATAATTCATTATAAAATTATATAAATACATGAAATGATAATAATTTTTAATACATATATACTATATGTATATTTTATATTATTTCATACATTAATAATACATATATAAAACTATATATAAGTATCATGTATCAACTGATAGTATTATTTAACATATGAATCTTAGTATATTATATAATTTAATAATATAAATATATGTAATTTGTGTACATGTACATATATATTTTTCATTTATAAGAACTACACACATATTAATCTATTATGTATATATATTATATATTAAGGTATAAATGGATTAAAATATTAAGACTGAATAATTTGAATTGAAAAAGAAAAAACAGAAGTTATATAACACCATTGTGTTGTTTTCTGAAAAACTTGAGTATAACACAGAAAAAATTATAATTCAGTGTTTAAAAACAGGTTGACAAACGCAATTTTTTATCAGAATTGTATTTAAACACAGAAAACAGAATTATAGTTGTAAACCAAACAAAATTGTATTTACCATATCAGTGTTGGACAAGGATTCTTATGTTATGTTCCAATACAACTGTAGAATTAGGGTCCTTTTGATTGGGTTTATTTGCCATGACAAATGGTAAATAAGTTAGCAAATGGGGTATTTGCCTACAATTTGGGGTGTTTGGTACAAAATTTTGCCTATAAGTTATTTGTCAATGTACAACACCTCCAATGTATAATGCCTAGACAAATTTTGCTTACCTATTTGAGTGGAAAATATTTTCCAACATATTTGCTAACTTCTTAAACACTTTTAATATTTTAAAAATAATTTAAAAACTGTTTTAAATAATTAAAAAAACCGTTAGAAATATTTAAAAATTGTTTTGTAATGTTTTAAAAACTGTTTTTAATATTATAAAATTTGTTAATAAAATGTTTTACAATTTTTTCTTAAAACCGTAATATAAAAATATTGTAAAAACTGTTTTTAACATATTTAAAAACTGTTTTGAATATATTATAAAAAATGTTTTAAAGTTTTAAAAAACAATTTTAAAAATCTGTTTTAAATAGTTAAAAAATCTGTTTTTAATTTTTTAAAAACTGTTTTTAATGTTTTAAAAACTGTTTTTAATGTTTTAAAAACTGTTTTTAATATTATAAAAATTGTTAAGAAAG
Organism: Sambucus nigra; assembly: GCA_949130495.1. Lineage (NCBI taxonomy): Eukaryota > Viridiplantae > Streptophyta > Magnoliopsida > Dipsacales > Adoxaceae > Sambucus > Sambucus nigra. Next base: position 154,393,712 of record OX422208.1, on the reverse strand, counting down.
TGTTAAACAAAATTTTTTAAAAAACATAATACAAAAATATTGTAAAAACTGTTTTGAATATAATATAAAAACAGTTTTAATGTTTTAAAAAATAATTTAAAAACAATTTTAAATAATTAAAAAAACTGTTATGAATATTTAAAAACTATTTTGTAATGTTTTAAAAATTGTTTTTAATATTATAAAAATTGTTAAGAAAATGTTTTACAAATTTTTTTTGAGAGCGTAATATAAAAGTATTGTAAAAACTGTTTTTAACATTTTTAAAAACTGTTTTGAATATAATATAAAAACAGTTTTCAACTTTTAAAAAGAAATTTTAAAAACTATTTTGCAACAGAGGAGTAGTGGTCCTACAAGTATTTTCTTATTTAATAAAGGGTTATTTTGGGTTTGCCTACTTTTGTAATCTCATTATTTTTTAAATTATGATACCAAATGTAATAATAAACATATTATTTTTTAATTTCATAAATTTAACTACTGTTTATTGGATAATTACATATAGTAATAGTAAAAATAATAATAATAATAATAATAATAATAATAATAATAATAATAATAATAATAATAATAATAATAATAATAATAATAATAATAATAATAATAATAAGAACAACAACAACAACAACAATAAGAACAACAACAACAACAACAACAACAACAAAGAAATGCTTCAAATAAGTAAAGAGTGTCAAGGTTAGATTTAATATCTACTACAAAAAAATATATTTAAAACGTGAAAATCAATGTAAGTGTAGTAACAAATTTTAACACTGTTATACAAACCAAAAGAAAAAAAAAATAGTATTAAACATAACTATATGTGTTATTGGTGAGTACCACCAATCAGATTTTATTCCATTGTTATGATTTGTGTGCTATTTAAGAGAATTATATATCATACTCGTATTAAGAATTTAATGCACAATCCATGATCTACGATGTTTACTATTGGAAGGATGAAAAGTTATTAAGGGTGTGTTTGGAAACCTTAATTCAATGCTTTGAAATTGGACTTGAAAAAAAATTCACTTCATTTTTTTTGAAATTTCAAGTGGAAAATTTTTAATTCCAATTTCATGCCATTAAATCCCTCTGTTCCCAAACACACCCTATGTGAAGTTAAAGAGAGAGAAAAATTATGAGGAAGATGAAAAACACATAAAGACACTGAGATGAATGGTTTTAAAGGGAGTTGTGCAGTTTCGAGGGAGATGAAATGCATAAATTACAATTCACAACAAGTCTTCTCCAATATCGAAATGCGGAGAAGAGATGTTTAATATATGGTGCAACATGGATTATTAAATGAAGCATAATAATGGGTGACACGTGTCAATTCATCACGAGAAGATACAACTTTAGTTATATACTAAAGATTACTATACAACCTCATTCCATCAAGTCTCCATTTGAAAATTATGAGTATTGGTGATAGTTTGAGTTTTTCCCCCACTTTTATGACTAGTTTCGCAATTAACCCCCACTTTTCTAAAAAATTAGAGTAAAATACTATATTGGTCCATTACTCTTGCCTTAATATCAAGTTCATCCATTATCTTTCATTTGCCTCAATTTTATTCATGACCTTTCATTTGGTGTCAATTCTATCCTTCCATTACATATCCATCCATTTTACTTAACAAAATAGAGACTATTGATGTCAATTGTCCTTTATACCCTTCAACCAACTAAGTTTCTTTTAAACATACAAATTGTAATTTTTTTAAAAATATTTTGTTTAGACTATAGTTAATGGATTTGTTTTATAAAGAAATTGTTTTTATGTGTATTTCCCCTTTTTAAACATACAAAATTATTTTTTATTTTTTTTTGATTAAATTGTTTTCAAATGGTATAAAAAATATTTTTTATACTTATTTTTATTTTTAAACATAAAATCTATACTTTAAAAATGTTTTATAACAATTTTTTTTTAGAAAAATTTAATTTGATATATTTCCCTTTTTAAACGTAGAAACTACTATTTAAATTTTTTTGTTTAAACTTGTTTTTTAACGGTTTTGCTTTCTTTTAAAAAAAACTGTATATATATATATATATATATATATATATATATATATATATATATATATATATATATATATATATAACATAATTCCCAGTTCCCAGCTTTACTTTTGTTCTGTAGTAAATACAAAGTTTCATGGATATTCAAAGGGCAATATGCAATCAGCAGTCAACAATTGTCCGACAATTTTGATGTTAAATGGTGGGACTCTTTCAATTAACAAAGAATTATTAAAGTTATAAATCTGTTAATAAAAATGCATTAATAACTCATGATTAAATGGTATCAGGGCCACTTTCAGTTATGGTGTTTGATTAATATTTTCAGTTCTTCTTTACAGCCAATTTCGACCCAAGGCAATTCTTACACCCTTTGTGTTTCGATTTCTACATCTTAACTTGTTAGATCACCTGAACAGTAAATTCGGTATCCAAACAATAGGACCCAAGAGAGTGGCATGAGCGGATAGGTATGAGAGGGTATGTATTGAAATATTTTGAGAAAATAAACATGAAAATTGTAAGAAGAAAATAGGTTCCTTGAAAAGCTTTAAAATGAATGGATTATTTAGATCAAAATCTTTGGCTAGTTCTAGCTCTAGGTCTTTTAAAACTTTTCCCCCAGACATAATAAACGAAGAAGACCATCTTTATGAAGAAGTAAATTTAGATTTAAATGATTGGAATATTCCCAAAGTCCCAACAAAAGAAATTCACAAAATTAGTTTCCTAAAGTTATCCTTTAGTACTAATTACAATGTTAAAACAGTTGAGCATGTTTATGCTTTAAATAAAGAACACGATAGGGTTCAACTATTAACTAGTGAAGCTATTATAAAACAAAGAAAAAATGGATTCAATTTTCTACACATAGGATTAATACAAGCAGCAGTTAAACCATTAATTAGTAAAGGAATAAATGCCTCTATCCTCTTATGTCTTAGAGATGCTAGACATACTAATTACAACACTAGTATTTTAGTAATGATGGAATCAAGCCTTTTTAATGGTCCAATACATTTTAACTGTTTTTCAGATTTTACGTTAAGTTTAACCAACCCTTACATATTAAAAACCATGACACTAAATATTAAAACATCTGGATATGAAATGTTAGAAGGAAGTAAACCACTTGCTTTAATCTACATAATTTATTATAAGTGTTTAAGGACAAACCTAAATGTACACGCTTTAGTAAAAAGTCCAAAAGATAAAACTCTACTAATAGAAAGCAGTACGAATGATGTTAATATCCAAGTCCCTAGGTCAATAAATTGGAAAGATATTAATTTACCAAACGATTGGTTATTAGAAAATGAAAATCATCCCCGAAAATTACAAAATAATGCTTATCTTGAACGAATCCAAGAATACCTTGACGGATCAGTTAGAATAAGTTTTGATCAACCACGATTTAAATCTCTCCATAGAGATAATAGAAAATTCCAAACGAGTTATTCAACAAGATATAATACGTAGACGTAATCTTAAGTTAAAAGAAATCGATATAACTTCCCCAAGTAAGTAAAACTTATTATACAACGACCTCAAATTTTAATGATGATGAAGAATAACATTTCCCCACTCAAATAGATTTTGAAACAAGTTTAGTAAATCACCAATTATTAACAATCAACAAAGATTATAAAATTAACATGATTAAATTAGGAGAAAATTTTGAGTCAAAAGAAAACCGTACTAAACGACGAGCATATCGAGAAAAGTACTCCCTAAGAGAAAAGGATAAAATAATAAGAAAGTGAAAAACTTTAATCAATGAGATAAGAACATACATAAAGTTCTTTGACTATTTAGATAACTTTTATCGCAAAATAAATGTCCTAATAAAAGTAAAGTGGATAAAACAAGACAAAACTATAGTCTCGTCTAGTCACCCTCCACTAGAAACCATTTTAGTAAATCACATGGGAATAGAAGTAGTTGTTACACCCTTTTAAATCACTTCTACTAATGATGAAATCAAAAAGTTTATTGAATAAAATAATTACACTAGCTAGTACCTGAATACTTTAAGAAAATAACTAGAATCCATTGAAAATAAGTTAGACAAACCAAACCTACCATATAAAAGAGAAATACCTTTGATTAAACTTCCGGAGGTCAGAATAGTAATAAATTTACAAACAAGGTCCGAGAAAACTCTAGATAAAATAGAAAAAATGCTTAAAGATATCAAAACAGAGTCATCAAAGACTATTACAACTATCAACAAAAATAATACCTATGTTAACCAAACAGACTCATCCCAGGAATCTACTACAGATGAAGATATCCAGACTATTGAAAAACAATTTACTAATATTGAATTAAATAGAATAAAAAAACTCCCGAGTAACTCCAACCACCTTAACAAAAAATTGGTATATAAGACCAACACCCCCAGATATGCAATATGAAGAAAGAAATATACACAATCAATTCTCGGTTTCATCAAATAGACTTTATGAATGGAACATAGATGGATTATTTGAACGAGAAATTTTAAATAAAATGCAACACATTCCTATGGTTGCCAACAATTACCTAAACAATCAAAACATTCCCCAAACAGAAATAGTTGACCTTTTAACAACAAGATTCACCGGAACATTAAAATCTTGGTGGGATAAACATCTTACCGAAGAATCAAAGGAACAAATTAAATCTTCTCTCCACACTACACCAAAATGGGTAAATTGGAACCCTTCCAGTGCTTAGCCTTGTCACGTTCAATGACCGTGACAACAAACACGCGTTTTACGTCACGGTCATTGACCGTGACAAAGGATTGTCACGGTCATTGACCGTGATGATACTTATAATGTTGTCACGGTCACACGACCGTGACAAATGTCGCAGCAAAAAAATCCTTTCCCTTCTTTTTTCCCCCGCCGTTTCTTCCCTCTCTCTCTCTCTCTCTACGCTGAGTTCTCTCTCTCTCCTTCTCTCTCTCTCTCTCTCTCTCCCTCTCTCTCTCTCTCTCCTTCTCTCTCTCTCTCTCTCTCTCTCTCTCTCTCTCTCTTCCATTTATATATATATGATTGTGTGTATATATATGTGTGTGTGTGTGTATATATGTGTGTGCGCGTGTGTGGTGGGTGGGGGTGGGGAGGGGGTTGGGGCAAGGTAGGGGGCGGGGCAGGGTGGAGGGGGGGCTGTGCATGTGTGTGTGTATGGTGGGTGGGGGTGGGGCATGGGGCAGGGGGGGTTTGAGGGGGGGGGCAGGGTGGTTTTTTTTTATACATATATATTATTTTGTGTGTTTGGTGTGTGTGTGTTTATACATATATATTATTTTGATAATGAATTGTTATATTTTAATTCTCATCCAACTCTCGAGTGTGTTTTACCATTGAGTCATGATGAGATAGTTGATCGATTACTTGGCATAAAATTGAGGCATACTAGAGTTCATGAGGAACCAAAGACAACTATATAAAACACACACACACACATACAATAATAATACACACATTACATAACATTTGTGTAATGTATAATTCTTGTCCAAAACAATAATTTCATATTAGAGGAATGAGTTTTACAATTGAAATCAACTTAGTTCAACTCCATACTTCTTTTCCCACCCCATGTAATTATTAAAAACAAACATGAGTCTTATCCATTTTAAGGAAGGAGGAAGTTTATCTCTATATGGAAAATCTTATAAAATCATATGATTGTTATGTTAAACCATGGGTATTCTAAGTCATTTATGTCCTTTAAATTAATCCAGTAGTAACATCCTCAAATGTATAATAGTGAATGATGATGGGACGAAGTTCGCTGAAGTCCGGTAGATACATAATTATGTGAAGCTTTGTCGGAATGTGTAACGCCCCGACTTGGATTTGGGCTACCATTGGGTAAAATCGGAGTCTAGGTGTTAAGGGTGGATGGGGAATATTAAATTTTATTATATAGGGAAAGCCTCTAATTTGAAGCATTTGATAAGAAATATAAGGTAATTAACAAATTTTCATTTATGGAAAAGACTTTCACTTTAAGGAAATTAATTAATTAGCAATATTTATTTAGAAAAAATTCCATTAAATCCAAAAATTCTAATAATAAGGAAATATACCACGCAACTCCTGTATTATTACAATAAATGGGCCACGACCCGAATAATTTATTTTTCAAAATTTCATAAATTTAAATGTCCTCCAACACATTTTTAAAAATGTCATGGTAGAACTCTAACAACGATTCTAACCCTCGGAAGCCTTACCAACATCCTTGCTTTCGTCCCTACCAGAAGCACTTGGGGGTGGGGTTTTTTAACATAAAAAGGAGGGGTGAACAAAGCGCTCAGCAAGTTGGGAAATACTAAGAAATATATTTTTTTATTCCAAAATACTCTAGATATAACGTTTATTTTAGCGATTTCAAAAGCGTTATCATTTTATGATCGTAAATGCAACTACCATGCAGTGCAACTTGATCTACCATGTAGGGGGGTAGGGGGCCGGGGGGGGGGGGGGGCTGTGCGTGTGTGTGTGTGTTTGTGTGTGTGTACGTGTGTGGTGGGTGGGGGTGGGGATGTTTCACTCTTGTACATATTAACAATAACAATTCATTTTTATTTGTAGTAATTGTACATATTTGCATGTCTTCTTTTAATTCATTTTGATATGTACTAATAACATTTTTTACAGCAAATGTCTCCTTCAGGTATTAAGGCGAGGATGATGGTTATGATGATGTCATCTAGGCTCGGTGTTAGCAGAGGCGACGAGGGCTCCTCGGCCCCGACTCTCCCCAAATATGGCAAATTGGGGATGCCCAGCGAGAACAAGTCGGGACCAGTAGCGAGATCTCTTGAGCTGGTAAAGACGGTCATCGACTCGGGGTACATTAGTTGGAAGGAGGTGCCATATGAGCACAAGTTAGCTGTTTGGGTGGCACTACAGGTAATATATTTATATTTATATTTATATGAATATTTCAATTTCAATTTCGATTTCAATTTCATTTTATATTTATATTTATATTTATTTGCAACTAACATTATATTTGTTGGACATGAACAATTCAACGTGGATCCAAAGCTACGCGATTCTGTCTTGGAGCAGTTGAGAGAGCAACACAAGACGTGGAAGAAAAATATGCGGACCCGGTACTTTGGGAAGACACGAGAGTCCATTATCCAATGGCGTGAATCCGTCCCGCCGAAGGAGCCGATCTCATTGGCACAATGGCAAAGGTTCATTGACAAGGAGATCGGTGAGCGAAAATTGGCATCTCGCCAATCGAGAAGGGAAAACCGGGCAAAAAAGATGGACGTGCACTACTCCGGCTGGACGTCTTATGCTGAGGTGGAGCATAGGATGATGGTAAGATTTAATTTTTCTATAACTACATAAAATATATTATTCTGCATTATTTTACTCTGTGGGGCCGATACTAATTTTACTTCATTTTATTTCAGGGAACATGGAGTGGCCCTGGGGGTAGGCCACATAGGCTCGATACTTATGTGGCTCTTCGGACGAAGAAGGGAAAGGACAAGGAGGTGTCCCCAAGCGTCGCGACCACGATTGTAAGTAATCCGACAGTTTACTTTTTTTTAATTACATTATAATTTTTTAATTTACTTATTTTACTAATCATGTGCTTTTTGTCGTTTCAGGCAAAGCTTAAGGAAGTGCATGAGTCGCAGTCTGATGCCGACAAGGCATCTTTGTCCACAGACGCACTCAACCAAGTGCTTAGTTCTGATTGCAAGGGGAGGACAAGGGGGGTTATCTCGCAGGTGGCCAAATCTAGGATCATCGGATTGGAGACGATCGACACCGGGTTGGCTCGAACGGTGGATTCACATGACGCGAAGCTGTCTCGTTTGGAGGCGACGGTCCAGGATATGTACTTATTCGTGAAGCATTCGTTAGGTGGAAACCGTAAGGGTAAAGGGAAGGAGAAGTCCGTACGGGAGGAGGTGCAGGAGGAGGAGGTGTGGGAGGACGAGGATGAGGATGTGGACCTAACTGCTTCATCGTCGAGACGTGAGGACTTCGATGATCCACTTCCTTATTTGACTCCCTTTAACAGACCGATGTCGACACTTGGTTGGCCGATCATGTTTATACTGGTCATATTTGATGGCCAACGAATAGGGCGGGTGTTGAGGGACCCGAATATCGTCCAGGGTGCACTAGTTCATGGACGTGAGCTTCAAGACATCGAGTCCAGAGTGCTCGTCACGCATGTGATGCTCGGGAAGGAGAACTCCCAATTTTGGTTGCGCGAACAATGCGGCACGGCGTATATTAGGGGATGTGTTAATTCGTATATCGTGTGGCCTACTCATCTCCTTAGCGTTAACCATACCTCAGACATTTAGTGACGTTGATTTAAGTTTGAATTGAATTGTTTTAAATTATTACATTTGAATTATATTTGGATTATATGGTGTTGCATATTCTCTCTATTTTGAATGTATATTTGCATTATCTCTATTTTATTTGGATATATGATGTTTGAAAAGGTACAACGTTGCTATAACAGGTACAAATATACTGCTGGGCAGTGGCAGTGGCCATACTTCCCAGCAGATTTTTTTTCAATTCTGCCCAGAATTGTCACGGTCATTGACCGTGATAATTTTTTAAAGAATGTCACGGGCTTATCATGATCCTTGACCGTGACAAATCTTGTCGCGGTTAGGGACCGTGACAAGACCGTGACAATTCTAATGAACTTGTCACGGTCAATGACCTTGACATGATCATGACAAAAAACGTTGTCTCGCCCAGAATTATCACGATCATTGACCTTGACAAGCTGAAGTTGTCAAGGTCAATGACCGTGACAATTCGACAGATTTGGTGTAGTGCCAACAAGATGATAATGGCCTCCCATTTTTTTATGAAAGCATTGGAATGGGAATTCCAAATGGCGTTAACACTCTAGTTTTCGCAATAATAAAATATTTTTTAGGAACACCAAGTAATATAATCTCAAGAATTCATAATCAACCAAGTAACCCTAGATGCCCAACTTTAAGTGATTTTAGATGGTACAAAAATGTTTTCACATCACGAGTAATGCTTAGAGACGATAGTAATAAACCATTTTGGAAAGAAACATTTATTAATGGTTTACCAATTTATTTGCTCATAAAATAAGAGAAGTTCTAAGTAATACAAACGAACACATTGATTATAATAATCTTACATATGGAGACATAACAAGTACAATCCAGAAAGAGGGATTAAAAATGTGTATAGACATGAAAATAAGCAATCAATCTAATAAAGAAAAATTAAAAGCAAAATACGAGATGGGAAATTTTTGTGAACAATATGGTTTGAACCCTGTTGCCCCATCAAGAAATAAAAATTACAAGTCATACCCAAAACAATACAAAAGACATAGAAAAAATTATTTGAAAAATAACAAATTTTACAACAAAGAAAATAAGGAATTTTATAAAAAACATAAAAATCACAAACGAATCCACAATATAAAAAAATTGACAAAAGTAAAATAAAATGTTATAAATGTGGAAAAACGGGTCATTACAAATCAGAATGTAAAGTAAAATCCAAAATTAATATGTTACAACTATCATCCAAAGTAACACAAGAAATATACAAAAAAATTTAACTAAAAAATTCTTCTAGTGAAAGTTAACAAAACACTGATTACGAATCATCAAGTAGCTATGAATCGAGTACAAACTCTAGTTCTCCAGATATAGAATTAGGATGCAAAGACAAATGTTGTAAAACTATCAATGTTCTCAATAAACAAGAAGAACAAGAAGAATTATTAATTGATTTAATTGAAAAAATAGAAAATCGAGAATTAAAATCACAATACCTGTCAAAATTTAGAAAATTTTTATCCAAAGAAGAAAGTAGTATAAATACACAAAACAAGATAAGTCTTGACAATACTTTAAAATGATTTAAAACTCATAAGGAAGTTACATTACAAGATCTCCAACGAGAAGTCAACATGATTAAACAGGATATCAAAGACATCAAAATAGAAAGTAAAGAATTAAAACAAGATATCACTATTTTAAAAGTAGACCAAACTTTCCAAAAGCAACAAGTCATCTCCTCAGAAGAAAGTGAACCAGAAGCTGAACAAGAACCTAAAATATTAACAACATAAGAAATTAATCAGCAATTAAAAATCATAAACCAAATTAATCACAAAAATGGCATGTACAAGTAACTTTAATTATTAACAACGAATATGAGATAAAAGTCATAGCATTAATTGATTCCAGTGAAGATCTAAATTGTCTACAAAAAGGATTAATTCCAACAAGGTATTACCATAAAACATCTGAACGATTAAACTCAACCAATTGAAGTAAAATGTAAATCAAATACAAATTACCCAAAGCATATATTTGTCAAAATAATGTATGTTACAAAACTCCTTTTGTTTTAGTAAAAAATATGACTGACAAGGTAATCTTAGGAATCCCTTTTTCTTTGCCTTCTATATCCATTCACAACTAGTGATACTGGAATAAGCTCCCTAACCTTAGGTCAATAAGTAAAATTGGAATTTCTTTCAAAACCAGAAGTCAGAGATTTAAAAACACTCAAAGATTTTTCAATATCAGTAAATTGTCTTCAAATCAAGAGAAAATAATTAAACTTTTTAAATGAAGAAGTTAGATACAAGAGGATTGAAGACCAACTTACCAACAAGATTCTTCAAAATAAAACATAAAATTAAAAATTAAAAATCACAAATGAAATCTGTTTCGATCTACCAAATGCTTTTTTACATAGAAAGAAACATAAAGTAACCTTGCCATACACCAAAGATTTTAATGAAAAATTAATCCGTACTAGAGCAAGACCAATCCAAATGAATCAAGAAGATATGGAACTATTAAGAAGATATGGAACTATGTGAAGATGAAATTAATGGTGTATTACAAAAAGGAATTATAAGAAAAAGTAAATCTCCTTGGTCATGCCCCGCATTCTATGTCAGAAAAAATGCCGAATTAGAACATGGAGCACCTAGACTAGACATCAATTATAAATTACTTAATAAAGTTTTAGAATGGATAAGATATCCAATCCCAAATAAACGTGACCTCATGAACTGATTAAATCAAGCAAATGTTTTTTTCCAAATTTGATATGAAGAATGGATTTTGGCAAATACAAATCCATGAAAAAGACAGATACAAAACTGCATTCACAACTCCCTTTGGTCACTATGAATGGTGTGCCATGCCTTTTGGGCCAAAAAATGCACCTAATGAATTCCAGAATATCATAAATGAAATATTTAACCCTTCCTCCCATTTTACGATTGTCTACATTGATGATGTCCTCATCTATTCCCATACAATTGACGAACATTGGAAACACTTCAATTTATTTTTTGAACTAATAAAAATTAATGGTTTAGTGGTTTCAGCCTCAAAAGTCAATTATTCCAAATAAAAATTAGATTTTTAGGTCATAATATCCACCAAGGAAAAATTAATCCCATAGATAGGACTATCCAATTCGCTGATAAATTTCCTGATGAAATCATCAAGAAAACGCAACTTCAAAGATTTCTAGGATCATTGAACTACATTACTGAATTTTATTCAAATCATCACAAACAATGCAAACCAATTTTTGAACGACTACAAAGTAACCCTCCTCCTTGGACTATAGAACATACCTCGATAGTTCAAAATGTCTAGAAACATGTTAAAACCCTACCTTGTCTTGGTCTTTCTACACCAAATTCATTCAAAATCATTGAAACCGATGCCTCTAACATTGGCTACGGAGGTATTTTTAAACATAAAATTAGCCTCCACTCCCCTGAACAAATTGTTCGATTCTATTCCGGAGTCTGGAATAAAGCGCAAAGTAATTATAGTACTATTAAAAAGGAAATATTATCTATTATTTTATGTGTTTCGAAATTTCAAAGTGACATTTTAAACCAAATTTTTTTAGTCTGTGTGGATTGTAAAAGTGCAAAATATGTTTTAGAAAAAAATGTCCACAATATTGCTTCTAAACAAATTTTTGCTAGATGGTAATCTATACTGAGCATTTTTTATTTTGATATTGAGTATATTAAAGGAAGTGATAATTCCATTCCCGATTTTCTCACACGTGAATTTCTACAGAATAACAATGGCAGAGGAAAATCCCCAGAAGACAACTAGATCTCTTGATCTATCCACAAGCCAACCTCCTACTAAAATTGCATCCCCTCTCCAAGTAACAAATAGATACCAGGTCCTTGTAAACATTCCAAGACCAAATTTTAGTTACACTTCCACTCTAGCAACTCCTGCAGAGTTTGAAACTTCTTCTAGTCAATAGCTAGTCAATGACCCATTTGCTGCATAGTCCCTTCAACAAATTACTAAAACTAAATTTTATAATCACCCTGCTAAAACTGATTATGTTCTCAAACCAAATTTTTCAAATTTATTTTCTATTGAGCCAAATCATAGCCATATTAAAAATTCCACTGATTTAGTAAAAAACTATTTTTCTCCCTCTTGGCGCTTCACTGCCCACTATCCTTCCAAGACTTTAAGTTTTACATGGATATTCTTTATTCCTCGGAATCAGTTCATATTAAAGCAATCACCGATCGCAATGATTCCTCAAGGATTCTTTACCATTCCTTGCACATTAATAATATAATCTCTCTTCAAGATTGGGGATCCCATCCCTCCATTCTAAAAACCCTCCCAGGTCTTCAAATCCAGTTTAGTTATTATGGTTATATTGAAACATGGTTTAAAATTCTCTTTTACCAAAATGAGTCAATCGCTCATTCTTGGTTTCTTTTCTTTGATAAAAAATTTAAAAGTCAAATTCCTTCTTGGTTTTCCCGGTGGTGGACACAACATGGTTTTATCTCAGAAATCCTCCCTATAGACCTCCAAGAACAAGTTAAATATTTCTCTACAGTTTTTAAAGTAAACGGACATAATTCCCAGTTACCAGTTTTACTTTTGTTCTGTAGTAAATAAAAAGTTCCATGTATTCAAATGGCAATATGCAATACAACAGTCAACAATTGTTCGACAATTTTATGTTAAATGGTATGACTCTTTCAATTAACAAAGGATTATTAATTCTATCCAAATGGAGTTTCCTTGCCAACCAGTCATGACTCCAATTCCAGTCGAAACAGTCGAAGAAGTTAAGGAATCTAGTCAAAGTTCTATGGATAGATCATTATCCAAGTAAAAAAAGTCCCAGCAGCTCAAAGAGCTTCTTCTTCAAGCTGAAGCCAAAGAGGAAAATTATTGTTCTCCCACCTCTTCTGCTGAGTCAACAAAAAGTCACCAAGTTAACACATCGGATCCATATTCGAGTTCATTGTTCGAAGATGCCCAAGACCCTTATAGTTTGTAATGAAATTTATCATATATCTGTAGGATAATATTCGATCAAAATTTAATCATAAGTTATTGTTCATGAACAGTGTCGAATGATTAAAATATTCCCCGATAAGTTACTATTCATAAACAGTGCCGTCGCACGGGTTTACAGTCTATCAGCTAGCAGTTTATCCGAAGTTAAAATTAGTTACCCAAGGTTAAAGCAGTTTACCTGAAGTTAAAGTCAGTTACCCAAGGTTAAAGCAATTCACTTGAAGTTAAAGTCAGTTCACCCGAAGTTAAAGTCAGTTACCAAGGTTAAAGCAGTTCACTCGAAGTAAAAGAAAAGGACTTCTCAACTATAAATAGAGCATTCAGTCATCCGTTCAAACCAAAGTCTAATTTCCTATCTCACTTCTACAAACTCTCTCTCTCTGTCCATCTCCCTATTATTCTCTCAGTTATTAGTTTTTTATCTTGTATTACACATTATGCTTTCAAGTTCATCCGGTTCAACCAACTGTATTAATCAGTAATCTTTGTAAGTTTACTTTCAGTTATTGTAATTTTAGTTTTTAGTTTTTTGTATTAATTTCAGTATTGATTTGTGTTTTATTATATGCGTTCTTCCCTTTTGGTATATATATATATATATATATATATATATATATATATTCCTTTTGTAAACATGACAACTATACTTTAAAAAAAATATTTGAAATATTTTATAATAGTTTTTAGGGTTAATTACACTTACGATCCTCGAACTTTGACCCCCCATACTTCACCACCTTAACTTCCAATTTATGCACTTAACCCTCCAAACTTTAAAAACGGCTACAAGTGACCTATGCCCATCTCCATTAATTTTTGGCGAGAAACTTTAGGCATGTGAGTGGCACATGACTTAAAGTTAGGACATTTTTGTCCTAACATAATTTTTTTTAATAAAATCTGAAAACAACAAAAAAAACATTTAAAATTTAAGAAAATACTAAGAAAATATTTTAATAATATAAAAAATAATTGATGTATTTATGATGTATAAAAAATATTTTCATTCAACGATATCATTGAATTTTAACGGGTTTCTTTGCTACCATATAAAAGTTTCTCACTTTTTCATTTCAACTTTTGCATTTATAACTTTCTTACACCAGAGCCAGCTTCTTATTCAATTTGTTAGCGCGAGTACAAACGCAAAGAGTGATTTTGACAAAAATAAATTGTGACACCAATTTTAATTATGTGGAAGAGACTATTAAAATTGATTTAATCGTTTTATCCTAAAACATGCATCTATGGTGATAAAACAGATAAATCAAACACGAAAAATAGATAAGGCCAAGATTCAGGAAAAAAATCCTTTTGGGTAAAAACTTTTTATTCACTTAGTAATTTACAGGAGTCTCGACTTACAGACTACTTGATCCCCCACAATCATAACGCGCTATTCTTCAAAAATCTCTAAGAAATAACTATGATGCTCGCAAAAGTCACATGATCGCAGTCCTCCGAATCAGCCTCAGCCTTCGTCTTTGTCAGCAATGAATCCCCGCAGGTATCACAAGATCAGCAATGGAGTGCCTCTCCATCAAGGTGTATGCAAGGTACAAAACTTTTCTGGGGTTCTAAATTAATTCACAAGAATAATATTGTAGGATGCTTTTTGTGAATTGAAACAATGTTTAAAAAAACGCAAAACTTGAAGAACTTTTGCCCAGAATATGGCAGTGCGTTTTCGTCAAAAGTCTTCAAAAAAAGTGAACCACGAACATGTATTTATACCAATGAAAAATTCCTTGAGGTGGCGGCTCGTTCAAACGAGATGGAAAGTCGCTCGAACGAAGGCCACGTGTCGCTTGAATGAAACTTCGTGCGATAGGGGACATTGTTTGAACGACCCCTATTGTTTCTCAAACGACGCAAATGACAAAAGATTTCTCCGCTACAGTACTTAGCCTCAAAATAGTTTTATAAAAAAACTTTATTGTGCAAGAAGTTTTCTACAAAATCTTTTTATAAAAACAGTTTATAAAACTTCTATAAAAACATTTTATAAAAATAGTTTATAAACATTTAATTTTCAATAAATATAATGTTCGTATTGTTTATGAAAAACCATAAAAAATCCCGAATATAATTCCATGAAATAATTTAAACACTAAATTTATTTTATACCTTTCGGGATGTCGGGATGTCGGGAAGTCTTCAAACTTAAAGATGCTTGCGTTCGGTTTGTCTTGACATTGCATGATGAGTTGTAACGGAATACGCCAAACTAATCTAAAGCTATGTTATGAACAATCCTATAAAAATTGTTCTTACAAATCTCCCCCTTTGGTTATTCCGGTACAAAACAAACAAAATGATCGAACACCAAAATAAAATCAAAATCTCCTATTACAAATTACAAAAAGTACTAACACCCTTCCCAACCCTAGAACAACGGAACGACATAAGTCTTTTTGTCTTCAAACTTCATCTTCCCTTTTCCAAACATTGCCTTTATCCGTGTATCTTGAAATCAGCAAATTGTTACCTACACACAAGAGATAACAAACATATACCTTCGTGATGCAACGAGTTTGAAACAAAGTAAATCATAAAAAAATACTCCCCCATAATTAAAACTTGAAAAATGCGTTACTAAAGCCGTTTATTGAAAATAAACTATTTAAGTAACTCCGAGTTGTTTTTTTAAGAAACTCTTTTCTTAAATCAAAAAGGATTAATCACAAGAAGTGTTTAATAAAACAGTATGTACGAGATCTTATTCAAGATTTGGGCAACAAGTTTAAAAGATAGTTTAAACAAGTTTTAAACACAGCACAACCAAGAATGAGATGAGAAAATGTAGAAAGATTCTGTTCACAATTTTTTACGTGGTAAAACCTCACCAATTGAGGAAACATCCACGACTCCCTCTACGGAGTAAAATGAAAAATTCACTAAAACAAATTTATGAGTTACAAACTATATAACTAACATGCAAACAACTCAGACCTATATAAGTTTAGGAATGTACCCTCTGGTGTCCTAATAACTTCTCTGCAGTTATGATTGTAGATGTAGTTCTCTCAGTTTGTCAACTTCTGATTTGTTCCAGCACTTTACATCGACTTATGTTCACAAGATCTTATTACGAACACTTTTCGTGTTGTAGGGTGTAAGTGTTTGTGGAGGTGCTTTCTAACACATGCATGCACACACACACACACTTATTAAGTACAAACAGTCCTAACAAATTACAGTTACACTATATGCTGTGATATTTTCTTTTCTTTTTTCTTACAAAACATTGAACCTTATTTGACCTTTCAATTAATCCCAGAATCCACGGATATCTTGCTTAGAAATCAGCCAAGATCTTAATCAATCTCAGTTTTGAAAAGATTTTCGAGATTGAAAACCTCCAAGTGAGATTCCAAACTAGGTCAAAGGTTTAGTTTTACAAGAACAAGAAACAGAAAGCATTTATTGTTGATTTCAAAGTAAGAAAACTTTTAAGAGAAAATAATCAACAATATATTTCTCAAGATGAGAAATAAAGAATGAAACTAAGTGTAATGTAACATGAATAACTCAGATATGAGATTTCTATGAAATCAGAAACTAGATCTAAGTAAAAGTCTAAGTTGGAAACAAGATCTCACGAACACAAGGTTACAGCAACAAAAATAACTCAACTCAAACTCTAAAACACTCAAGAACACTCAGGGTAGTGTTTTTGGATATGGTGTTTTAAAGAGGTGTTTGGGTTAGGTTTGAAGAGGATTTAGACGAATGAAGTTAGGGTTTCTAACTTTCTTTCTCTCTCTGGTTTCTCGCTTCTCGCTTCTCTCTTCTCTCTTCTCTCTTCTCTCTCTACTCTCTCTTCTCTCAGAAATAATGAAATGGCAAAAATCTTCAAAGTCTGAGAATAGAGTCCCTTTTATAGTGTGAGGAGAAGGTTCGAGATGCTGGTTCAAAATCAAGGGTCAGGATTAAGTCAATTTAAATTGACTTGAATCTAAGGGCTCAAACAAGGCGGTGGTTAAACGAAAGCTGATTGGTTTAGAAGGTTACACAGGGATTCATCAAGACGACATGCAGACCATTGATAACAAATGATCCAATGGTTGATAACACACACGTTGTTATCTTAGTAAAGAAACACACTTCCAACCAATCAGAGGCAGACAGATGTAGGGCAAATACAAGATCTGAAACGCGCGTCTAAAATAATTAAAACCATACCCTCATGTTTATGCCACTTTCGGTTTCTACCCAAGGTAACATTAGGCCATAATACACAACAAAGTATATTTAGAGTTTGACCCCAAAAACTTATAAATCAAGTTTTAATTAATAAAACATGGTTTAAAAATTGTTTAAAAAATCCTAAAAAATTATTAAAAATGAAACTTAGGGATTTAAACACACTTAACATATGTACACACATTATTATGCAGTATGACATGTATGAATTGAATTCTACTGTATGTGAGAGTTGGCAATAGTCTCTTGATCACTACAAGTAAGAGAGATGAATAGGCAATCCAAGTTCTGAGGCTCTTTGATTTCTAGGATGGACATAATTTTGTCACAATTTCCAAACAAGATGAGCACTTATACAATATAGACTCAAGTGAGTCAAAGGTATAAGGGATTCAATCTCCCCCTTTGGAAATATGAGACAAAATCTCCTTTGAGTCAACTAGGACTCGTAGGGCAACAAAAATAAGAAAAACTTAGTCCTATCAAAATTCTATCTACCCAAATCCTAGAAATCAAAAAGTGCATAACTCAACTATTTACAATTTAATACCCTAATACATCAGTTGAGAATGACTGTACAAAAAGGAATACCTGCAATGAATCACTAAGATCAAGCTGTTTCGTATATGTAAGAGATTAGTAGACTCAAATTTCTCCCCCATTTTGTCTCAAATGGACAAAGGGAAAAACTTGGACAAGCAGCAAAGGTATTACTCAGCACAAACCATACCAATAGATTTACGCAATGAAATGAATCTATTATAATCTAGAGGTTTGGTAAACATATCTGTGAGTTGTAGATCAGTAGGAAGATAATTGATTTCTAATTCCTTAGATTCAACTAATTCGCGTATAAAATGATGTCTTATTTTTATATGCTTTGTTCGCGAGTGTTGAACAGGGTTTTTAGAAATATTAATCGCATTTTGATTATCACAATAGAGATGCAATTGGTTTTCTTGAATACCATAATCACTTAGCATTTGTTTAAGCCACAATAATTGAGCACAACAGCTACCAACGGCTATGTATTCAGATTCAGCTGTCGAGAGTGATGTGCAGTTTTGTTTTTTACTACTCCATCCTACCAAGTTATTACCAATATAATAACATGCTCCTGAAGTGCTTTTACTATCATCAGTACATCCAGCCCAGTCAGCATCAGTGTACCCAATAATAGTGATTGGTGTGTCATTAGTGTACCAAAGTCCTAGATTCAGAGTGCCTTTAACATATTTAATTATACGTTTAACAGAATTCAAATGGCTCTCTTTAGGGTTGTTTTGATAACGAGCACATACACACACAACATACATGATATCAGGATGCGAGGCAGTAAGATAGAGTAGTGTGCCAATCATACTACGATATAGAGTAGGATCTACAGATTTTCCATTTTCATCTTTTGACAATTTTATCGTAGTACTCATAGGTGTTTTAGCATCTTTAGCACTCTCGAGGCCGAATTTCTTAACGATCTCTAAAGCGTACTTAGATTGCGAAACAAATAGTCATTCTGAATTTTGTTTGACTTGGAGACCTAGGAAGAACTGCAACTCCCCCATAAGGGACATCTGAAATTCCTTACTCATAATTTCAGAAAAGGATTTTACTTCTGAGGAAGAAGTTGATCCAAATATAATATCGTCTACATATACTTGTGCAATAGTAATGTGTTTGTCAAAATGTTTGACAAATAGAGTTTGGTAATTTCCACCTCTTTTGAAACCTTTATCCAAAAGAAAACTAGAAAGACGCTCATACCAAGCTCTAGGAGCTTGTTTAAGGCCATATAAAGCTTTTTTCAGACGAAATACATGATTTGGATATTTAGGGTCAATGAACCCTTTAGGTTGTTCTACATAGGTTTCCTCAGCCAGTATTACATTAAGGAACGCAGATTTGACATCCATTTGATATAATGTAAAACGCATGTGACAAGCTATAGCGAAAAGCAGACGAACTGATTCTAAACGAGTAACAGGGGCAAAGGTCTCGTTAAAATCAATTCCTTCTATTTGGGAGTATCCTTGAGCAACTAATCTAGCTTTATTTCTAATTATTATCTCATTTTCATCAGTTTTATTTTTGAAAATCCAACGAGTACCAACAACCTTTTTATGATCAGAACGTGGAACAAGATACCATACATCATGAATAACAAATTGTAAAAGTTCATCCTGCATAGCAGAAATCCAGTGAGAGTCATTCAATGCCTCATTTACATTCTTTGGTTCCACAAGGGAAACAAAACATGCATAATGTGCATAATTTCTAAGTTGGGATCTTGTACGCACTGGCTCACTAGGGTTGCCAACTATATTATTTATGGGATGATCTTTAGAAACCCAGTTAGGTACTTCAGGTGTCTCAATAGGTAATGAATTATCTATTTCAGAAAGGTCATTTTCTAAAATATTTGAAGACTCTTCTTCAATAGGTAATTCACCAGTCTTGCTTTCTACAGTAGTGTCACTAACAATTACATTTATGGATTCCATCATGATTTTAGTGCGGAGATTATACACTCGATAAGCTCTACTGTTAGGAGAGTATCCTAGAAATTTGGCTTTATCTCCCCGGCTCTCAAATTTAGATAAGTGTTCCCTATCTTTGCATACATAACAAGTACTGCCAAAGGTTCTAAGATATTTGAGATTAGGATTTTTATTGTATCAAAGTTCATAAGGGGTTTGTTTGGAATTCTTTCTAAGATAGACCCTATTAATGATGTGACACGCAGTACGAATAGATTCTACCCAAAAATATTTAGGTAAATTCTTGGCATGTAACATGACACGTGCCATCTCTTGCAAGGTACGATTCTTTCTCTCGGCGATTCCATTTTGTTGAGGAGTCTTAGGAGCACTGAACTCGTGTTTGTAACCATTATAGTCACAGTATTCTATAATACCAGTGTCTTTGAATTCACCACCTCTATCACTACGGATTCTATTTACTTGAGTGTCCTTTTCATTTTCAATCCTAAGAAGAATTTTTAGGAAGGTTTGAAAAGTGTCAGACTTTTGTTTTAAAAAGGCTACCCAAGTAAATCTGGTGAAGTCATCAACCATAACTAAGATATAACTGTGTCCACAAAGGCTAACAGTTTGGGAAGGACCCATTAGGTCCATATGGATGAGTTCTAAGGGATTAGAGGTAAGAATATCTTTGACTTTCTTATGAGGGGCCTTAACAATTCTACCTTCTTGACAGGAACCACAAACAATATTATGAATGGGTTTAATTTTTGGAATTCCTCTTACTATGTCATGAGTAGACAATTTACTAAGATTATTGTAATTTATGTGACCCATTCTGTTATGCCATATCTCGTTGTCATCCATTCTGGCAACATTACAAATTTCAGAATTGTTCTTGACAGTGTAGCAATTGTCAGGAGTTCTGAATCCAGTAATTATGCATTCACCTTTTTCATTTAAAATCTTGAAATTGTTCTTTGAAAAGGTAACCGTATGGTCTGAGTCCTAAAATTGCGAAATACTAAGTAAGTTGGCCTTTAGACCTTTAACTAGAAGAACATCTTTAAGAATAGGAAGCCCATCTTCTTGGAGAGTTCCTTTGCCTATGATTTGAGATGAAACTCCATCTTCAAAAATGACTTTACCACCAGTAAATCTGGTTTTGTTTAAAAGTTTAGATTCATCTCCAGTCATGTGCTTAGAACATCCAAAGTCTAAATACCAACCAGATGATGTGCGTTCGGCTTTTAAAGCAGTAACAACAATATTACACTTCATCTGAGGTAGTAGATCATCTTTTCTAATCCAAATTGCTCTAGTTTTCATCTTGCGCTTATTAGCTCTCAACTGATAAAATTTGCGAGCATTAGATTTTTGCTGAAAAATGTTTTGCGCATGATTTTGAATTTTGTGAAAGACTTGAGCATTTGGTTTAGGAAAGTGCTTAGGATTCCTTTTAGGAAATGTTCTTTTAGGTTTGGTCTTTCTCTTTCTATACTTAGAGTTTTTATCTGGCTGTCTAGGAAGTATATAGTTGTTTCGACTCCTCCTAGAATAGTTAAAAATCTAGTAAGTATGAGGATTATAGATAGGTTTAACAAGTCTCCTAGCATTGCAACCATCGAAAGAGTGACCATATATGTCACAGTAGGAGCAATAAAGATTGCTCAAGATGGGGGTCTCCTTAGGAAAGTCTCTAAACAAAGGTTTTGAAAAGTTTTTAGTCTGAACTTTATTCCTGGGTAGTACAGGTTTGAAAGTAGGTTCACTCTTTCTGATAAAAGGGCAGACGTATTTAGCCTTAGGTGAACTTTCATGCTTAGAGCAACTTGATTCCCCAATGTTGAAGTTTTGATGTTTTAAATCAAACTCAGTTTTTAGGGAATGAAAATCTGGGCATGTTTCAATAGGTCTTTTGCCTCCTAACACAAACTTGATAGGTTCAAAAGGTTTTCTTTGTGTTTTCAAATTGGGACAAAATCCTATACCAGTTCGATCATCAGAATTGGTTTTAGATTCAGCAACAAATTCATCAAAACAGTTGGAATTATTTTCAAATTTTGTAAATTTTTTGAAAACAGTTGCTGTATTTTCTTTGGTTTGTTCCAATTCTAACAATGTCCCTTTGTACTTTTTCTCCAGAATTTCATTTGTTTCAGTCAAATTTTTCAGTTTTTCATCAAAAACTTTAATTTCACTTTCATGAGTTAAACATTGGGTAGTGTACTCTTCAGCATTCAGTTTAACCATCAGGCTTAGATCTTCCAATTTCTTGGTAAGATCTTTAACAGTCTTTTCTAGTCTAGCGCTTTTCTTGAGAGTCTTAGTGTAAAGTGTGTGAATGTCTGGGAGGTCTTCATTGTCCGAGTCACTAAGTGTGGTGTGTGAAGTGACCCCTAAGGCTTCATTCTTAGAACTCACACACCCATTAACATCGTCATTATTTCATTCCCTTTAACTCACACACCCCGAGGTAGAACATGCAACATTCTCAGTAATCAAAGCATCTAAACCAGTAATAACCACATTCGAAGTATCAGTCATAGAATTATTTGGTTCATCCTCATTAACAAACATAGGCATGTCATCATTATAAATAATCTTGGCAAAGAAAGACATGAAAGGATCAAAAGCATCTGATGACTCAGGTTCCTCATTTTCAGAGTCACTTGAATCATCCCATATTTTGCAGATGTTAGCTCTAGTGTGTTTGTTTTGAGTGTTCAAATTAACTCTACAGTCTTGTGCAATGTGCCCCAGTTTACCACATCTATAGCATTCAGTCTTCTTAAGGTCTCTATTAGGTCTGATATGAGAGTCCTTGTGATTTTTGTCATTGTTTTTCTCATGAGGTCTGTGACTAGAGGGAGTTGGATAATTTGACTTGCCTTGTTTATTTGCCACTTTGTTTCTAAGCTTAATGATTTTCTTGAACTGTTTTGTCATTAAGGCAATCTGATTGTCCAAACTCTCTATATCGCAGTCCTCATCAGATTCATCATTGGAAGTATTAAACTCAGGCTTAATCAATTTAGAAGAGAAGCTCAGATTTGAACTAGTCTGTTTCCTATGGGATTGGGTTAATTATTTCTTAAATTCCAGTTCCATTTCCACAGTTCTTAATTTACTACTGAGTAATTCAGGAGTGAGATTTATATCACACATTTCCTCAATAGCATATCTTTTGTTATCAAACTTCTGTGGTAATGATCTCAGAATTTTAGATACAATTTCTTATCTATCATTGGTTATCCCATTAGCATGCAGTTTGGTCACAATATCAGTCAGGTTCATATAGAAGTCATCAAATGATTCAGTCTCAGACATAATTAAGGAGTTATACTGCTGGATAAGCATTTGGGTTTTAGCAGCCTTAACTCTAGTGTCTCCTTCATGAGCAGTAACCAAGGTGTCCCAAGCTTCCTTAGAAGTGGTAGAGGATGAGATTCTTTTGAACTCATGTTCATTTATGGACATAAATATGGCATTCTTTCCTTTATTATTATTTCGAGAAACATGTTTCTCTTCTTGAGTGAACTCACTTAAAGCTTTCTTAACTCTCTCATTACTTCCTTCGTTGGCTGGTTTAGTAGGAAAAGTATAACCATTTTCAACAATGTCCCAGACATCATCTCCCAAAGTTCCTTGAATGAAAGCAATCATCCTTACTTTCCAGTAAGCAAAATTGGTTCCATCAAAGATTGGAGGTCTGGTCAAGTTACCAAATCTTTCATTTTTCTCGTCCATATTTGATTTTTAGAAAACAATTTCAGAAACACAGGATCTCTTTAAAAGAAGTTTTACAAAGCTCTGATACCAATTGAAAAATGCGTTACTAAAGCCGTTTATTGAAAATAAACTATTTAAGTAACTCCGAGTTGTTTTTTGAAGAAACTCTTTTCTTAAATAAAAAGGATTAATCACAAGAAGTGTTTAATAAAACAGTATGTACGAGATCTTATTCAAGATTTGGGCAACAAGTTTAAAAGATAGTTTAAACAAGTTTTAAACACAGCACAACCAAGAATGAGATGAGAAAATGTAGAAAGATTCTGTTCATAATTTTTTACGTGGTAAAACCTCACCAATTGAGGAAACATCCACGACTCCCTCTACGGAGTAAAATGAAAAATCCACTTAAACAAATTTATGAGTTACAAACTATATAACTAACATGCAAACAACTCAGACCTATATAAGTTTAGGAATGTACCCTCTGGTGTCCTTATAACTTCTCTGCAGTTCTGATTGTAGATGTAGTTCTCTTAGTTTGTCAACTTCTGATTTGTTCCAGCACTTTACATCGACTTATGTTCACAAGATCTTATTACGAACACTTTTCGTGTTGTAGGGTGTAAGTGTTTGTGGAGGTGCTTTCTAACACATGCATGCACACACACACACACTTATTAAGTACAAACAGTCCTAACAAATTACAGTTACACTATATGCTGTGATATTTTCTTTTCTTTTTTCTTACAAAACATTGAACCTTATTTGACCTTTCAATTAATCCCAGAATCCACGGATATCTTGCTTAGAAATCAGCCAAGATCTTAATCAATCTCAGTTTTGAAAAGATTTTCGATATTGAAAACCTCCAAGTGAGATTCCAAACTAGGTCAAATGTTTAGTTTTACAAGAACAAGAAACAGAAAGCATTTATTGTTGATTTCAAAGTAAGAAAACTTTTTAGAGAAAATAATCAACAATATATATCTCAAGATGAGAAATAAAGAATGAAACTAAGTGTAATGTAACATGAATAACTCAGATATGAGATTTCTATGAAATCAGAAACTAGATCTAAGTAAAAGTCTAAGTTGGAAACAAGATCTCACGAACACAAGGTTACAACAACAAAAATAACTCAACTCAAACTCTCAAACACTCAAGAACACTCAGGGTAGTGTTTTTGGATATGGTGTTTTAAAGAGGTGTTTGGGTTAGGTTTGAAGAGGATTTAGACGAATGAAGTTAGGGTTTCTAACTTTCTTTCTCTCTCTGGTTTCTCTCTTCTCTCTTCTCTCTTCTCTCTCTACTCTCTCTTCTCTCAGAAACAATGAAATGGCAAAAGTCTTCAAAGTCTGAGAATAGAGTCCCTTTTATAGTGTGAGGAGAAGGTTCGAGATGCTGGTTCAAAATCAAGGGTCAGGATTAAGTCAATTTAAAATGACTTGAATATAAGGGCTCAAACAAGGCGTTGGTTAAATGAAAGCTGATTGGTTTAGAAGGTTACACAGGGATTCATCAAGACGACATGCAGACCATTGATAACAAATGATCCAAGGGTTGATAACACACGCGTTGTTATCTCAGTAAAGAAACACACTTCCAACCAATCAGAGGCAGACAGATGTAGGGAAAATACAGGTACTGAAACGCGCGTCTAAAATAATTAAAACCATATCCTCATGTTTATGCCGCTTTCGGTTTCTACCCAAGGTAACATTAGGCCATAATACACAACAAAGTATATTTAGAGTTTGACCCCAAAAACTTATAAATCAAGTTTTAATTGATAAAACATGGTTTAAAAATTGTTTAAAAAATCCCAAAAAATTATTAAAAATGAAACTTAGGGATTTAAACACACTCAACATATGTACACACATTATTATGCAGTATGACATGTATGAATTGAATTCTACTGTGTGTGAGAGTTGGCAATAGTCTCTTTATCACTACAAGTAAGAGAGATGAATAGGCAATCCAACTTCTGAGGCTCTTTGGTTTCTAGGATGGACATAATTTTGTCACAATTTCCAAACTAGATGAGCACTTATACAATATAGACTCAAGTGAGTCAAAGGTATAAGGGCTTCAAAACTCGTAAAAAATAAAACTCCATTTTTATTTGTTCTCCCATTTTATTTTTATCGAAATAGAAAATATATACAAAGAAGTAGAAACAATAAACATGAAATACGAAGCATCATGACAAAGTAAAGATATCATCATAAAAGATGCAAATCAAGCATGTGTAATGATAATCTCAAAGGCTAACAAACACCAACTATTTTTATTTTTCAATATTTCAAACAAAAATGCAAAAAAAAATAATTTTACTTAAATCACACACCATGAATTTACACTAAGATAACCAAATCGGTGGTCGCGAAATGATGGGGTGTGAAAAAATTCAATAGGAAAACCAATGCATACAAACATAACATATGTGCATGATGAATTTTGGATATTCCTAACGAATGTACTTAATATCATCATTAGGTGTAAAAATGGTGGATTATAAGAAATTGACTCAATCATATCAACAAATCCAAGCTCAAAATGATTTCCACGCCAATAACGTCCAAAACTTATGTATTGCTTTTTAAAGACTTTCAAGAACGTGCAAACCTGTTTTATTTTCCATCCAAACTCCCTCATTAAATGTTATTTCTTTTTATTTTTCTTATGAGGTCAGGAAACTAAAACCTATTAGCCCACTTTTTTGGCATATTTTTCTTTGTATTCCCTTTTGAATTTTATTAGGGCTCTTTTCAACCTCATTCGACCTCGGCTACTTTTATCAATACCACACTTTTTTAGGTCCAAGTTAAATGGTGGCTTTATCGTAAAGGTGTAATGAATACCTTTCGGAGCCATTTCCCGTTTTTTAAAAACACACAAACTTACTGCAATGGTTATTACATTCACTACTATCGAGTTAAGTTTTATCACATTTGGTTCGTTGTATAGACATAATTGAGATGAAAACACTCAAGCCAACATGTGACAGACAAGTACAATACTCAAATAATACCGTGCACGTGTGCAGTAAAGGAGATAAAAATCCAAACATGCAGAAAGTATAACTAATTGCATCTCAATGACACCACACATTGTAAAGCAAATGAATGAAATGATGCAACATCTCAAAACACTATCAAACAGTCACATGAAAAATAGAATGACGTGGTGACTATGGCTATCTTAAATGTTCAGTCACAAATGGTGTAAACAAAATACAAAACTCTTTTTGGATTTTTCAAAAATTTTATCAAAATAAAATCTTTTTGTGTTTTTCAATTTATTCAAAAAAATGAAAATCTTTTTGTATTTTTCAAAAAAATTCAAAAGTAAAAATCTAATACAAAAAGTACACAAATCGTGCAAGTAATCAACGATATGATATGGCAAGGGACGACTCATGTGCAAGCATGTGAGAATCAACTAGTTTACCAACTAGCTCCTCCAAAAGTGATATTCTAACCCAAATAGATGTGAAACGTCGAGTAGGGGTTTTGGAAAACAAGGGAACACTAAACTTCAACATCCTAGGACTTTTTCGAAGATCGAAATAAAAAAGCCTAAGGTGACCTTTCCTACCACAATATGAACATGTGTAAACAGGTGGAACGACACCTATGGGTTGATCTTTTCTAACGTCCTTGGGATTGGTTGACCCTCTAAAACAAATAATGGTTTTGAATTTTTCACTCGAAGCATGAGAACAAGACGAGCCATTACCATCACTACACAAACTACTCGAGTCTTTTAAATCATTTTTCAACATCAAAATTTTTTACTCAAGCAAAAAATTAGACGCTTCCAATTTTAGGGATGCCTTTTTCAAATTTTCAACAATTTCTAAAAGGGTATCTCTCTCCCACTCAATCAAAGCAAACTTTTCTCTAAGACTCTTCTCACATGCCATATAATCATCAATTAAAATATTTTTCTCCTCTTTGGCACTAACACAAACCCTAAAATTTTTAAAGTCTTCCAATTCTTTTTCTAAAAATAAGAATTTATCATCACTCTCCTTTTGGGATAATTTTAAAGCATTAAATTCATGGTCCAAAGCAACAAATTTCTCACGATAAAAGTATCTTTGATTTTTAACCATTTACAAAAGATCCATAGCAGATTTAAAACAACAATTTTCTTTTTTCAAGACTTTAATTTTCTTTGCAACCATAAAATTCAAACGACTTAAATCGTCAAAACTAAGAGAATCCATCTAGAGTAAAAATAAGCACAAGAATAATGAAAAACACAATCACCCAAAAAGCAGGCAAACAAGATCAAATGCGACAAATTAGTGTAACTCGCTCTGATACCAATTGTTAGCGCGAGTACACTCGCAAAGGGTGATTTTGTCAAAAATAAATTGCGACACCAATTTTAATTATGTGGAAGAGACTATTAAAATTGATTTTATCTTTTTATCCTAAACATGCATCGATGGTGATAAAACAGATAAATCAAATACGCAAAATAGACAAGGCCAAGGTTGAGGAAAAAAAACTTTCAGGTAAAAACCTTTTATTCACTTAGAAATTTACAAGAGAGTCAACTTACAGACTACTTGATCCCCCACAAGTATAACGCGATATTCTTTAAAAATATCTAAGGAACAACAATGACGCTCGCAAGAGTCACATAACTGTAGTCCTCAGAATCATCCTTAGCCTTCTTCTTTGTCAGCAATGAATTCCCCCAGGTGTCACAAGATCAGCAATGGAATGCCTCTCCCCCAAGATGTATGCAAGATAAAAAACTCTTCTAGGGTTCTAAACTAATTCATAAGAGTAATATTACAGGATGATTTTCGTGAATTAAAACAGTGTTTAGAAAACACAAAACTTTAAGAAATTTTGCCCAAAATATGGCAGTGCGTTTTCGTCAAAAGTCTTAAACAAAAGTCAACCACAAACAGGTATTTATACCAATAAAAAATTCCTTGAGGCGGCGGCTCGTTCAAACGAGATGGAAAGTCGCTCGAACGAAGTCCACATGTCGCTTGAATGAAACTTCACGTGATAAGGGATGTCGTTTGAACATCCCCTATTGTCGCTCGAACGATGCAAATGACAAAAGATTTCTTCGCTACAGTACTTAGCCTCAAAATAGTTTTATAAAAAAACTTTACTGTTCAAACATTTTTCTACAAAAACTTTTTTACAAAAACTTTATAAAACAGTTTATAAAACTTCTATAAAAACATTTTATAAAAATAGTTATAAACATTTCATTTTCAATAAAAATCTTTTTCGTATTTTTTATGAAAAATAATAAAACATCCCAAATATAATTCCATGAAATAATATAAACTTTGATATGCTTTGCGTTCGGTTCGTCTTGACATTGTGTGACGAGTTTTAACGGTATACGCAAAACTAACCTAAAGTTATGCTATGAACAATCCTATAAAAATTATTCTTACAAATCTCCCCCTTTGGCTATTCCTGTACAAAACAAAATGACCAAACACCAAAATAAAATCAAAATCTCCGATTATAAATTACAAAAAGTACTAACACCCTTATGAACCTAGAACACCGGAAAAGCATAAGTCTCTTTATCTTCAAACTTCATCTTCACTTTTGCAAACATTATTTTCATCCCTGTGTCTTGAAATCCGCAAATTTTTACCTACACACATGAGACAACAAACATATACCTTCGTGACGCATCGAGTTTGAAACAAAGTATATCATAAATAAATACTCCCACATAATTCAAACTCATCAAAAACAAAACTTCATTTTAATTTGCTCTCCCCTTTTATTTTTATCGAAATAGACAAATATACAAAGAGGTAGAAATAATAAACATGAAATATGAAGCATCACTACAAAGTAAAGATATCATCACAAAAGATGTAAATCAAGCATGTGTAATATGATAATCTCAAAGACTAACAAACACCACCTATTTTTTATTTTTCAATATTTCAAACAAAAATACAAAAATAATAATTTTACAAAAATCACACACCATGAATTTACACTAAGATAACCAAATCGATGGTAGTGAAATGATGGGGTGTGAAAAAATTCGATAGAAAAATCGATGCCTATAAACATAACATATGTGCATGATGAATTTTGGATATTCCTAACGAATGTACTTAATATCATCCCTAGGTGTAAAAATGGTGGGATTATAAGAAATTGACTCAATCATATCAACAAATCAAAGCTCAAAATGATTTCCACTCCAATAACGTCTAAAACTTATGTATTGCTTTTTCAAGACTTTCAAGGACATGCAAACCTGTTTTATTTTTCATCCAAACTACCTCATTAAATGTTATTTCTTTTTATTTTTCTTACGAGGTCAGGAAACTAAAACCTATTAGCCCAATTCTTGGCATATTTTTCTTTGTATTGCCTTTTGACTTTTTTTCAGGGCTCTTTTCAACCTCATTGGACCTCTGATACTTTTACCAATACCACACTTTTTTAGGTCCATGCTAAATGGTGGCTTTATCGTAAAGGCCTAATGTGTACCTTTCGGAGCCATTTCCCATTTTTCAAAAACACACAAACTTATTGCAACGGTTATTACATGCCCTACTATCAAGTCAAGTTTTATCACATTTGGTTCGTTGTATAGACATAATTGAGATGGAAATACTCAAACCAACATGTGATAGACAAGTACAATACTTAAATAATACCGTTCACATAAAGGAGATAAAAAATCCAAACATGTAGAAAGTATCACTATTTGCATCTCAATGACACCACACATTATAAAGCACATGAATGAATTGATGCAGCATTTAAAAACATTACCAAATAGTCACATGAAAAATGGAATGACGTGGTGATTATGGTTATCTTAAATGTTCAGCCATAAATGGTGTAAACAAAATACAAAACTCTTTTTGGATTTGTCAAAAAATTTATCAAAGTAAAATCTTTTTGTATTTTTCAATTTTTTCAAAAAAATGAAAATCTTTTTGTATTTTTCCAAAAAATTTTAAAAACAAAAATCTATTATAAAAGTACACAAATTATGCAAGCAATCAACGATATGATATGTCAAGGGACGAATCATGTGCATGCATGTGAGAATCAACTAGTTTACCACCTAGCTCCTCCAAAATTGATTTTCGAACCCAAATAGATGCGAAACGTTGAGTAGGGGTTTTGGGAACCACTGGAACACTAAACTTCAACATTTTAGGACTTTTTTGAATTTACCTTTTTTAACGTCCTTAGGATTGGTTGACCTTCTAAAAAAGCCTACCCCCAGGGCCACGCCCCATCTCCTAAAATAAAATAATACAGAATTAGTAAGTAACGCAAAGTAATGCTAAATTATAATAACCAAAATTAAAGAAAAATAAAACTTACCATCCTGTGCTCCACCTCGGTGTAATATGTCCTCCCGGAGTAGTGCACGTCCAAATTTTTTTCCCGGTTGTCCCTCCTCGATTGGAGAGATGACAATTTTCGCTCATCGGTCTCATTGTCAATAAACGTTTGCCACTGTGCCAATGAGATCGGCTCCTTCAGGGGAACGTCATCACGGAGTCTCAAAATGGACTCCCGATTCTTCCCAAAGTACCGTGCCAGTAAATTCTTCTTCCACATCTTATATTGATCCCTCAATTGTTCCAACGTGGAGTCACGGAGATGTGGGGGCAAGCCAAATTATTTTTGTCAAGAAAATACAAACTAAAATGAAAGTAAGGGTTAGTTGCTTATAAATATAAATATAAATATACTACCTGTAGCGCCCCTAGATGTTCATCTTGAGGTCACTAGACACGGCCCTCTAATCAGTGTACCCTAGGTCAACGATCGCCTTCAGCAACTCTAGCGCTCTAGCCAATAATGTCATCTTATTCTCGATGACGGACCCAATTTGCCCCATTTTGAGGGCCTACTGGTAGAGGAGCCCTCGTCGCCTCCACTACCGCACCCGGATGAAGTCATTTTCTGTAATAATTGCTATTATTAGTACAAACATGTATATGGGCTTTGAATTAATGCTCAAATTCGATAATAACAATACATACCAATACCAATATCAATTTATGTCAATTTCAATTTATACCAATACCAATTTATACCAATACCAAATTCAGTTTACACACAAGCACACAACCCCCCCACCCCCACCCCCACACCACCACCACCACCACACGTGGACACACTCCAGAGGCATGGACTTTGAATTAATGCTTAAATTGATTAAAATCCTAATTAACATATTCACTTCGTTATTACAAGCATTAAAATGATCAAGTAAAAATGAATAAAAAGCATTAAATTATCGTCCGATAATAATAAAGCACTCGCTTTGAATTAATGCTCAAATCCGATAATGACAATACATACCAATACAAATATCAATTTATATCTATTTCAATTTATACCAATACTAATACCAAATTCAATTTACACACACGCACACTACCCCCTCCCCCCCTTCACACACACACTCTCGAGTCATGGACTTTGAATTAATGCTTAAATTGATTAAAATCCTAAATAACATATTCACTTGGTTATTAAAAGCATTAAAATGATCAAGTAAAAATGAATAATACAGCCACTAGTCATTATAAATAATTTGAATACTTATTAGTACCAAAGTTCTAAAAAACGCGGGGCGTGATCGAGGCGTGGAGGCCAAGCCTTAAGCCTTAGAAGCCTAGGCGGGCCTAGGCGTAAAAAGGCGTGAAAAGGCGTTTAGGCCTTTTTAATATATTTTAATATTTTTTAACCATAACTAGGCTATTAAAATACTAAAATTGTACATATTGATGTCTGAATATTTGCAAATAAAAATACTATTTGATTATTTTGGATGAGATAATGGTCCGGTTTGTAAAAAAATATTTAAAAGGCGAGATCGTTTCACTAAAGCATTGTTGTTTTCAGAGAAAAAATACCCCTTAAGGGTTTTACCAAGCATAAGGCGTCAAAATCTTAAGGCGGGGCATTTTTCCCAAGCCTAGGCGTGCCTAGGCGGAGCCTAGGCGGGTTTTTTAGAACAGTGCTTATTACTAATCTAAAAATTATTTCAAAATCGGGTTATCATAAAAAATGGATTGATATTAGGTAGGTGTAGCTAAGTCATCCATACTAATATTTAGACGCTTTGGCGCATGTAGGATGATTGAACACGGCTCATTGTTGATATACTTCGAGTAAAACACTTGCTTGACCTTTTGAAAACGCAAACAAACGGCTCATCTCTCACGTGTTCGTTGCTCTTCAACTTGGACAAGTCAACCATGATCAAATTGGTGCCAGGATCAACTTTACAAGCATTTTTATCCTCAACTCTTACCCAATCATAGTAAAATACAACCTCTTTGAAGCTTACATAGTCCAATTCAACTATATTTCGAATTACGCCATAGTAAGTCATTTCAGCTTCAACGAGATTTTTATCTTTTGCGTTCGCTCAAAAGAAAGTAAGAGCCTTGTATGAAATGCCCGAGTTCTGACATTCTTATTTTCCTCGTACACCCTTGCACCGAATACATAACTGTTCAATCGATACTTTTGTACTCTTGGGCCATGAACAAGGGTCCAGTGGCTAGACGATCAAGCCTTCATGTTGCATCACCCATATTTAAGAGCTGAGAATATAGATAAATTAATTAGGTTAGTTGTAATGCTTTCTTGTAATGTGACATTTAATAACAACCATTTTCATTATAATTACCTCGTGTGACAACCACAGCCTAATTTCGTTGTCTGGTTGTGCCATTATTTTTCGCCTTTTATTGTTCTCACAGGCTTCATATTTCCTACATAAGTAGTGATGAACGTATTGCAAAATTTATCATGCATAAAAATTAAAATATTATAAAAGTAAAATAATTTAAACTTAATTTTTCCATTCTTCGACATCTTCATGTGTGTCAAATAGAAAACGAGTTACTTGTTCATGTTGCAAACTCGTTAATTTCACTCATTTTCCCATCACATGACCACCCTCATCAACGAACTCATCATTATCATCCAAAGTGGTCGAGTCGGGCATATATTCCCGAGTGTAGATTAACGACTCCACAGTGATGTATTCCTCTCCAATCGATCCTTCAATTTATCGTGTATTCTTGACTTAATATTTGAAAACTTTCATCAATCTTTCAAATGGATACATCCACCGATATCTAACTGGGCTACAAAGAAGTGCCTCGACGCATAGGTGTACCAACAATTGAACATTGTGTCAAAGAAGGATGGGGGAAAGTACTTCTCTAAGACACAAATTGATTCATTCACCACCAATTTTGCGGCCACTATATGATCCCGATTGACTGCCTTCTCACATAAAAGTGAGAAGCAGATACTAATTTGCATAATAGCCCTCCGCAAATTCATGTGCTTGGAGAAACAATGCTTAAACAATAGTGGAACCAATTGCATGATCACATGCCAATCGTGGGACTTACACTTATGTAAATCATGGGTAGCATAATTCACAATCCTTTGCAAGTTGGACGAAAAATTAGATGGAACTTTCAAATTATATATTGTGTCTAAAAGCACCTTCCTTTCATCACTCGTATAAATAAATGCACCAGGGGGAATTATTGTCCTTCCCCTACTATCTTCTTTCAACCATATTTGTAGCTTAAGTTTCAACGCTTTAAGGTCTTTTCGTGCATTTTCTCCATCCTTTAAATGAATCCCCCTAAGGCATGTGCCCAAAATATGTTGTGGATGTTCTTCTCTGCGTGCATCACATCCAATACATGGTGCACCGGGTTATTCTTCTAATAAGGTCAGTCAAATAATATTGACCTCCTAGACCTAATTGGTGCTTAGATTTCTGTAACACCCCGTTTATTAAAATAAGAGGTGGCCAACACGTTACTCAAATAAAATCAGGAATCATAAATGGTCCATTCTTAGCATCACTGTCGCATAAATAATAGTACGAGACAACCACCAAATATTTTAGAAAACGGATGTCAAATAATTTTACAAGTTTGATAAAATAGTTTCGATAATCCAATTTATAAAATAAGGTGGATATATATAAAGACATGTAACAGTTTAATAACCATTCTACAAAACATAACTGAATAAGTTGTCGGTTAACAGACTAATACACAAGATTACATCAAATATTTTAGCAAGTATAAATGAATAACAACTGGGGCAACACACCCGAATATACATACGGATCATAACTAGAGTATCAAAATAAAGTGATGCGTCTACAACAAAAATCCTACAACATCCGTAAAATGTTGTAGCTCCTTGACACTGGGAAGGAAGGATCAAATCGGGCGCCCATGCGGCGAAGCACCTGAGCATAAATGAGAACCACACAAGAAAGAGAATTATAAACGGGTCAGGGACCGGTTTGATATGATATACGTGTGAATAAAAAGCATAACAGTTATAATTTCTAACATCATAAACAATTTAAGTTCACTCTTCAATATAAAAATCATCCTCATCTCTCATCTAAATTCACATCCTAGCGCCATATAAGATCATCATAAACTAAACTACCCATTTAATTGAAAGAAATAGATTAATTACATTTAATATGCCTAACTTACCAATTCATAAAATATAACTTCTCAAGTCCAATTATCATCGGGGCCATATACCGTAAAGCTAATTTAGAGATTCACTAACTCATGCATAGGAAATTATCATAACCGCGAGAACAATTACGATCATTTAAGGACATTATTTTTTATATCCGTCACAATTAATTATGTCGTATACCGTTACAACCATCGAAGAAGTTCAAGAGCAATCCACATTAAGACGGATCTGAATATATCAAGGTTCTTCATCAAAAAGCCTTTTAAAGTTTACTTTGGTAAGGTTATGTTTTAAATACCTAAACTTTACACTTAGAGCTTCGGGATATTTTTACAAAATATTTTCTAAGTGTTGAAGCGGACTTTTTCGTCAAAATTTGAGAATGAGTAATTTTTCTAAGTCCTGTAGCATTCCTCGATTTTGACGCCCAGGTCGTTCAAGTGAGATCAGCATCTCGTTTGAGCGACATGGAGATGTCGCGCGATGTTGTTCAACGACTCGCGTATCTCGTTCGCGTGAGATGTCTTTCTCATTCGAATGAAATCGACAACCGACGTGGCATGTTTTTCTATAAATACTGATTAAATGGTTTCGTTTTCATTAAGAAGTCCTAGAATTTTGAAAGGCAAAAAACTGTGAATCTGCAGAATTCTTTTGACTTCTTCTTCAGGGTTTTAATCCATTTTTGTTTTTAATCTACAAAAATCCCATATGTTTTGGTGAATTGTTTTGGTGTTCAAGAATACACTTTGCTTTTGTTCAACCTCTGTGGAGAAGGCATCTCCATATTTGATCAGAGGATACCGAGCATAGTCACTCTGTGTGTGGACGAGCCAAAGATGACGAACCGACACCTGGAGGGTATTTCGCTGTCTCTCGTATCTTTGAAGGTTTGCTTAAGGCACCGTGCATTACACACTTGTGGGAGATTATCAGGTTGTATGTAAGTCAAAGGTCTTTTGAATTCTTCAAAGTGTTATAAAAGGTTTTGCTCAAAAGGATTTTTTTCCTGAATCGGTCATCTTTATTTTCCATGCATGGTTTGAATGATTTATGACATTTAGATGCATGTTTAGGAGTTGATTTAATTTTGTTTAAAAATAGACTCTAATTAAATAAGTTTTACTTGTAAACTTTCGAATTAATTTAATCAATTATCGTACACTGCATTCATACGTTTTACAAATTGGTATCAGAGTAGGTTACGCTATATCGCGTATTCCTATTTTCCACAAAATTGTGATACTGATTTTTTTTAAATCTGTTTTGTCAAAAATCGCAACTTTTCCTATGGAGCACTTATATAATCGGATGCCTATTTTTTATGGGTCTAATTATGCCTACTGGAAAGCTCATATGAAATCTAGTTTAAAATCCATTGACGAGCGTGTTTGATTGCTTTGTGAAAATGGGTGGAAACCTCCCACGGTCACCGCAAATAATATCATCTCTTTGAAACTTGTGTCGGCCTGGACTGAGGACAATTTTAAAATGTCTAATTTTAATTCCCGTGGTCTGAGTGCTATTTCTAGAGCTGTCACTCTTGATGAGTTTCACCGAATTATGATGTGTACCACATCTAAAGAGGCTTGGGATGTTTTGAAATTAACACATGAGGGTATGAACGCGGTTAAAGAATCAAAACTATAAAATTTGGCCATTCAATTTGAGACTATCACCGTGTCTGAGTCGCGATGCTTTGATGATTTTTGTGCACGTTTGTCAGACATAATAAACACCAGTTTTAATTTGGATGATGTGATTGATAACACGCGTGTTGTTAAAAATATTTTGAGATCTCTCCGAAAATGCTTTATTCCTAAAGTCACTGTTTTGAACTCTTTGGGAAATTTGAAATCACTTAAGTTGGAAGAACTTGTAGGAGACCTTCAAACCTATGAGATAGACATGTTTCCCCAAAACATTAAGTCTAAGGAAATAGGCATTGCTTTAAAGACTCATTTTAAAGATAAATTTTGTGAGTCTGATTCTGGGGGTGAGTTTGACTTTGATGATGTGGCCATGCTTGTGAAAAATTTTAAAAAGTTTCTCAAAATGAATAAAGAAAATTCTTCCAATAAAAAGAGATATTTTGAGTCAAATAAAAAGAAAGTGGAGGCCAAAAATAGTGACAAGGAGGATGAGATCAGGTGCTTTGAGTGTGAGGGCAAAGAGCACATGGCTAAATGGTGTCCTACTCGGATAAGGAGAAAGGTAAAAGAGACTTCTATGCCCGCCACACTTAGTAATAGTGAGGGTGATGAGGGTGATGTGGGAGATGAGTCCGATAAAGGTTTAGCACATGGGATGTGTGTAGCTTTTTCGAGTCGTGTGAGCACACCCACTTTATATCACATTGATAGAGGTCATGAGAGCACCGGTGATGACTCGAGTGTTTCTAGTGGAGATGAGAGCGAATTTGAGAGTGGAGATGAAAGTGAGCTACAAAAATCCTTTAGAGATTTGTACACCGAGACCTTGAAAACAAAGAAGTATAATAGATATTTAGGTCGTCAGGTTTTAGATTTGGAGAGATAGAAGGAAGTTTCAAAAAGGGAAAAGTGTAATTTGACCAAAACGGTGTCTAGTCTAACGACACGTGTATCCCAAATCGAGAGTGATCTCGAACGTGCCCGAGAGGTCAAAGTTCCTTTAGAGAATGCATCTAAGAAAGCTGGAAAAATGGTTCTCAATCCCATTTTGGGTAAAGGTGAGAAGTTAGGAATAAGTCATGATGGTGCTTCTACTTCCCAATTAGCACCCGAGTCGGTTCCCACTTTAGTGTTAGATTCACGTGAGTCTCACCCTAACCCACCTAGGAATCCCATTCCTATTAGGAGAATGCGCCTAGAGTTTTTGAGAGAGGTATTCCTAGGCCTATATATGCTTGTTCCCATTGCAAAATGAGAGGACCCCTTAGGGAATTTTGTTTTAAGTTGGGTTATGTGTCACGTTTTGCTACTACACGTGTTTCTGACACACATGACACTTTACATGCTCCTAGAGACTACATGAGAGAGTTTGCACATCTAGGTTAGCAAGTTAAGTTTTTAGTCAAAACTTCACAAAATTTGATGGTGGTTTTTCATAAGCTGACACCACCTTTAGAAAACCCCTCCGCACCTAACGATTGAGGTTTGACTTGTTTTCTAGCATAGGATAATTTTCATGTTGACATTATTTACCTATTGCAAGTATGTATCATCTTTGTATGTTTTACATTTTTTTGAAAATATTTTTAAAAATACAAAAAGATTTTATTTTGATAAAATTTGTGAGAAAATCCAAAAAGATTTTTGTATTTTGTTTACACCGTTTATGGATGGACACTTAGGATGACCAAGTCACAACATCATTCCATGTTTTCATGTGACTATTTGATAGTGTTTTGAGACAATAGGTCAATTCATCCATGTGCTTTACAATGTTTGGAGTCATTGAGATGTAATTAAGTGTTACTTCCTTCATGTTTGACTCATGATTTCCTTTATTGCACACGTGCACGGATTTGTTTGATTATTATGCTTGTCTTATCGCATGTTGGTTGGGTGTTTTCACTTCAAACCTGTCCTCAAAATGAACCAAGCGTGATAAAACTTGATAATAAAGTCATGCATGTAAGAACCGTTTGTGACTTTTTGTGCTTTACTTGAAAACGGGGAAGGGATGTGAAAGGTTCATTTGGCCTTTGCGAATACTAAGCCATCGTTATATCGGACCTAAAAAATTGAGGAATTTATTATCCGAGGTCCAAAGAGGTTTAAAAGAGCCCAAAAAAATTTAAAGGCAATAAAAAGAAATTCATGCCAAAAAGGGGCCATTAGGTTTTTGCACCAATTCTCCAATGTTTGAGAATTTAGATTACCTCTAAAGAAAATATGCATGAGGAAGTTTGGATGGAGAATTAAAACGTTTTGCATGTCCTTGAAAGTCTTGAAAAAACGTAAAATAGTTTTGGACGTTATTGGTGTGAAAATCACTTTGACTTTGATTTGTTGATTTGCATAAGACGATATCATCTAAATTCCATAATTTTTACACCTAAGGATACTTTTGATGTTCATTCGTTAGGGGTACACGTATTCATCATTCACATATGATTGATTGAATTTATTTACCTATCGAATGTGTTCACATCCATTCATTCCATTTCAATGACTTGGTTGTTTTAGTTGAATCCATGGTGTGTGTTTTTTTTTATCTCATTATTTTTGTACAAAAAAATTGAAAAATCAAAAAATAATTTGTGAATGTTTTTTTAGATATTCCTTTGCATGCGCGTTTGCTATGCTTTTATCATGACACTCCTTGTTTTGATTGTTTCTTCTTATCTGTCTATTTGGGACATCATAAAATGGGGGAGAAAGAATTATCATGTTATGGGAATTATCATGTTATGGGGGAGTTTTTGAAGTATGGGGGAGACTTGATTTATTAATGACTTATTCTTATATCATTTCAAACTCGATACGTCACGAAGGTTTTTTCTTTATCTCATGGGTGTAGGTATAAAGATTGAAGATCATTATGTTGAACACCCTGATGAGAAAAGCTTTGAGATTTATGGGAGGGTAGATTTGTATAGGCATTTTGGCATTTGATAATTCATATTTTTTATGTATGTACCGGCATAGACATAGGGGGAGATTTGTAAGGACATTATTTTATATGTCTGTCACGATTAATTATGTCATATACCGTTACAACCGTCGAAGAAGTTCAAGAGCAATCTACATCAAAACGGATCCGAATATATCAAGGTTCTTCATCAAAAAGCCTCTGCAAAGTTTACTTTGGTAAGGTTATGTTTTAAACGCCTTAACCTCACACTTAGAGCTTTGGGATATTTTTACAAAATATTTTCTAAGTGTTGGAGTAGAATTTTTCGTCAAAATTTGAGAATGAGTAATTTTTCTAAGTGCCGTAGCGTTCCTCGATTTTGACGCCCATTTCGTTCAAGCGAGATCAGCATCTCATTTGAGCAACATGGAGATGTCGCACGATGTCATTCAAACGACACACATATCTCGTTCACGCGAGATATCTTTCTCATTCGAACGAGTTCGACAACCGAGGCGGCATGTTTTTCTATAAATACTCATTAAATGGTTTTGTTTTCATTAAGAAGTTCAAGCATTTTGAAAGACAGAAAATTGCGAATCTGTAAAATTCTTTTGACTTCTTCTTTAGGGTTTTAATCCCTTTTTGTTTTCAATTCACACCATATGCTTTGGTGAATTGTTTTGGTGTTCAAGAACACACTTTGCTTTTTTTCAACCTTTGTGGAGAAGGCATATCCATATTGGATCGGAGGATACCGAGCGTAGTCATTCTGCATGTGGACGAGCCGAAGACGACAAACCCACACCTGGAGGGTATTTCGCTGTCTCTCGTATCTTTGAAGGTTTGCTTAAGGCACCATGCATTACACACTTGTGGGCGATTATCAGGTTGTATGTAAGTCAAAGGTCTTGTGAATTCTTCAAAGTGTTATAAAAGGTTTTACCCGAAAGGGGGTTTTTTCCTGAATCGTTCGTCTTTATTTTCCATGCATGGTTTGAATGATTTATAACATTTAGATACGTGTTTAGGAGTTAATTTAATTTTGTTTAAAAATAGACTCTAACGAAATAAGGTTTACTTGGAAACTTGTGAATTAATTTAATCAATTATCAAACACCGCATTCATACGTTTTACAGATCATAATATAACGGTTCTAAGACCATCCTTCCAGTAATCACCCCACTGGATGCGCCCCTAAATGGATATCATCTTCCAGGGCCTATGATCAAGACCACCTGGGCACCCTAAATCGCGTCGCGTGGGAAGCGGCCATATACCTTCGATAGTGAGTCATAACCATACCCGGAATTACCTCACTTTGAATAAAATAACCACACAATGTAACCACCGGTTCTATGGCCGAGGACTATATTATCCCTGCATCACAAGCTAGGGGATTTACCTCATTCACTTAACTTCCCATATGAAAGCATTTAGAGAGGTATGTATATGCAAGCCATAATCACAAGATATGTCAATTTAAAATATACATTTTTTATTTTCGAAACCATATGAGCATAACGATATAAGCTACAAGGTTTAATTACCCCAATACTAGGTCTGAAAGTTCACCACAACACTACCCAACTCTCTCTTAGTCCTAGACTCGCTTATTAGATAAATGAGATATTAAGATCTAATAATTAATCATCGAAATAAGCCCGAATACTCCCTTTCTAACCTAGGGTAATAATCCCCCTAATCTAAGACTCTAATACTCTTTATTACTTCATATAAGAAGGTTACTAAGCCTCAAACCTAAAAGAAAATGACTAGAAACCAAGTTCGAAAAATATCCTAAAACAGCAGGATTTCCAAATCGATTCGCCTAGGGACGAAACGATTAGCCCCTGATAATGAATCGATTCTCCCAAAAAGCGAATTGATTCAGCTGAGAAAACCAACTTTCTATCTCAGTCCGAATCGATTCGGTCTTAACCCGAATCGATTCGGTTTCCCAAACCTGTAGCCACCATTTTTAGCGAATCGATTCGCTAGGGAGGGCGAATCGATTCGCCCTGGTCGAGATGCCCAGTGATGGTTACGGGTTAATATGAACCCTAAATACCCAAAACTCATTTTCTTCCCTCAAATCCCAACATCATCAACTCAAATCATCTCCAAATAATATATCAAAGTTAACTAACTAGAAAACACCATATAAAACAAGTCTAGATCCTATAATATTGGATATAACCAACAAAATCATCAAATTCCATTAATGGTTCAACTCAAGAATTTTAACTATAAATACAAATTATTCACACTCAGTCATACATATATTCAAGTTAGAAACTTGCCTCAAGATTGTATCCACGGATGCTCTTCTCGTTGAAAAGATTTCCAAGCCCAAATCACCAAATCACTTCTTCTCTCTTCTTTCTCTCAAGCTCTCACTTCTCTCTAACTCACTCTTATTAGGTTTAGACATAATTGAGCTTAAATGCTCTTGCAAGACTAAAACACCCAAAACATCCAAAATACATTAACTCCAACATTAAATGCTACTACACACTTAAAATGACTCGTAACATCCTAATTAAGTTATAATCGATAAAAAGTGCCCCGGAACCCAAAATACAACTTGGTACTTATTTGACTATCTCAACCATTTTCGTACTAATCGTGTCCTCTAAATTGGCATCCGAAATATCGTTCATTATTTCATGTTTCGATATCATTTTAATTCTTAAATAATAATTAAATTGGAATATAAATCATAACCGCCACTTAAAGCTGAATGACGCAACAAATTATAATGTTACACTATTTGCATTCGATTAATGGTAAATATGCAAAACTCAGTAAATATTTTCTCTTAAATCACTCAAAGAAATATTTACTTAAACTTCCTTTATTTTATATAATTAACCCATAAGGCAAATTACTATAAAAATGATTACTCGTAAATAAGGGGTATTACAATTTCCAAATGGATTAAAACCATCTGTTAATATTGCCAAACGAATGTTACGCTGTTCTCCAGTAAAATCGAGATACTCAAAACTCATCATCTTCTAAGATATAGAATCAATAGGATGGCGCATGAGATTTTTCCCTGCTTCTACCCTAGCATGCCAAGTCATTTCCTCCGCTATCCGTGGTACAGTGAAAAACTGCTTTAATTTAGTCCCAACAGAAAATATTCAACACTTTTTGAGGCACTTTTGAGCTTGTCCTATTGTTGTGAGTAGATTGGACATATCCAAGTTCATCGCATACCGAACACCGATTGAGATTTTCATACTCCTTTCGGTATAGTATGCAAACATACACACAAGCATGAATTGATTTATTCTTCATTCCCAAACCTTTAAAACTGTTTTTCATAGTAAGATAGCTGTTTGGAAGCGTATTCTGCTTGGGTAGCAAGCCCTTCACCCAATTCAAACTTCTTGTCATTACTGCCAAACAAACCATATTGGGTCTTCAAGATATTCAAACCAACCATGGCATGTAAAGTTGTTTGGATCTTTCTCACAACCAAAGTATATCGGTTGGCTCGCCTTAAACTTTAAACTTTGGTAGTCATCGTCAAGGTTTATCCCGATATCTTTATGAGCATCTGAACCTTATTTATCGTACGAAAAACATAACAAGAACTATCCTCATGATCCATTCCTAATTCAACCCCAAATTCGGTTTATTTCATAAAACATATAAGGGATTCCTAAACTTCTATCATGAATTACTATGGCTATATTATCAAATCGACAATTTCTACTCTACACCATGGTAATCATCCCAAATATCATTACAAAGTCTAATTAATATTATTTTAATATTAAATTAACAATCCAATGAATAATAACATCACAATACAACTGCAATTATAGTCTTATACTAAACAAACTTGCCTCGATTCGAATAGTTTGAATCCCTATACCAAGATCCCAATTCTTCCCCTTCTCCTCTTCGTCTTATTTCTTTGACTTTTGGGTTCCCTTTCAATAACTAGTCTTCTCTACATTGTAACACCTTGTAATTTTGAGTCAATTATTTTAGCAGTTTAAATTGCATGTGTGTCATAATTTAAATTAAAATGGGAAAACAATGTGAAATTAATAAATATTGATTAATGAGAACAAGATTAATATTTTTGATGAATTTTACTAGCGCGATTAAGTAAATTTAATTAAGTCAATTATAGTGTCATATGTGAGTGAAAACGGTAGGAATAGACAGTATCTCAATCGGGACATTTGTGTGAACTATTTTTGAGTTGAGATGTAATGTTTATGTTTAGTGACTCGGATGGTGATTTTGAGTGCATGGTTGATCCGAGAATGGTCAAAATTGTCAAAATCAAGTACCCGGGTGTAGAGATTGGTTATCAGGGGCATTTTAGACTAGTCGAGACCAGGGTAAGGGTATATGGGTCATTTTATACCTAGGGATTTAATTAATTTCGGGATTTGGATTAATAAAAAGGAGGTTAGGGTTAGTGAGGCAGCCATGACATATCAAAAACTCAAGAGAGGCTA
Source organism: Sambucus nigra (assembly GCA_949130495.1). Classification (NCBI taxonomy): domain Eukaryota; kingdom Viridiplantae; phylum Streptophyta; class Magnoliopsida; order Dipsacales; family Adoxaceae; genus Sambucus; species Sambucus nigra. Next base: position 154,349,283 of record OX422208.1, on the reverse strand, counting down.
TTTGTGAGAAAAAAAAAGGGAGGAAGAACACCCAAGAAATTCAAAGGCTTGATTTGAAGAAAGGCGTGAAGAAGAAATCTTGCCTTCTTCAACCCAAAGTGTAGAGATTCAGAATCACACCGTTTAAGTCAAGTGTATATATTACTTTCTTAATTCATGTGTAGTATAATCATTCATATAAAAATTGGTAGTAATTCAGTAAATTTTGGGTTGGGTGTTAATCTATGGAAAATGGGTTTTGGGAGACAACCCTACATGAATGATTGGTGAAAGTTAATTAAAATTTATAGTGGTTATAGGTTCTGTTATAATCTGAATTGACACAGTGAAAATTTATATTGGAATTGTTATAAGAATGATGATTGAACAAGGGAAGAAATCTGGAAATTTTATTACATTCATGATGATAGAATTAATGAAATTTGGATTGAATTATAATGTTGTTAATGAATTTAAGAGTGGAAATTGATTAGGTTCTTGTAGGAAATCATTAAAAAAGGCTTGGAAATTTGTTTGGATCATGATTGAGGTTGAATTGGGTGATTTGATATGATGAAACTTGTCACTTTGATGCAAGATCTGGGCTCCTTCCTAGAATCGAATCGATTCGGCCTTCATAGGCAAATCGATTCGGCAGGCGAATCTATTCGGCTATGAACCCAAATTGATTCGGACGTGTTGTGAGGGACAACTTGGTATTTTATTGTGAAGAAAGTGTAGATTTGGAATTCGGAAAAATGATTGAGGTTAATTAAACAATTTTACTCCTTCTAGAGATGTGATCAGTAGGGGGTAATTTAGGTAGACAAGAATTAGCTCGATTTACATGTACGTAGATTATTTAGGAGATAAAATACTCGGAACATAGAACGACTTCCGGTTATAAATTTAGGACTGATTAGGAATGTTCGGGAAAACTCAGAGACGAGGAAATATGTTAAATTATTTAATTAAGAATAGGGGCCGGGATTAGACTCGGGTCATTAGACTAGTGCTTCGAGTGATAGGCACATATTAGTCGGTTGATGTGATTATATATATATATATATATATATATATGTGTGTGTGTGTGTGTGTGTGTGTGTGTGTGCGCGCGCGCGCGCTTACGATAATGTATTTGAAACATACCCGTCCTAGCGGATATGCTATCGGTGGAGGTTGCGCGCCGTGGAAGGTCACTCTGGAAAATCACAATAGGGGTAATACCATTCCCCTGGGTCATAGGTCTGTGCACGACCGCGTAGTGAAGGTTTTGGAGTCTCGTGGAATAATTTGGTATGGTTATGACCATGGACTTAAGGCCGTGACGACCTCCGATGTTCATTTATTATTTTTGGATTTGGTGGTGAGATTCCGACCCGCTTACCCAGAATGTGGAGGATATTCCTGGAGCTAGATAACATTCTAATGATTTTACATATATAACGAGAGACATATATGTGTTTACCTTTATGTGAAATATTTACGTATATAAGGATGTGAATAATTATATACGGGTACAACTTAATAAACGAGAGTGTGAAATATATATGTATATAAAGATGAGAAAAATTATATATGGGTATAGACAAATAAATGAGATTGTGGAAATAAATAGCTCGAGTGAAATTATATCTTAAATTGTGATGATTTAATGAGATATTAATTAAGCATTGTGAAAGCTAATTAATGAACCAAGGGTAGATAGTATACTCGGACCATAGTATTGATGTTAGTGGCAAGGATAGTTAGGCGGGGTGGAGTAACTAGGTGGGTTAAGATGCATATGTTAGGTGCGCACTTTAGATGAGGGGTGAGGGGTGACTCACGAGAGTATGTTACCGGTTTATAAATATAAAAATTGACTGTACATTTTCATTTATGCATTTTATACACTTGCAAAATATTATCAAAGGCTTTGGGCTCTCACCCGTAACAATTCTATTTTCAAAAACTTTTAGGTGTCCAGACATAGGGACGCCAAGAATGATTCATCTTCCAGGGACCACGTAGCTGCAACTGATGTGGAGGTAGGGATGGAAATTTAACCCGACCTATAGGAGTCCCTCCCCTAATGGGGCGGGTTTTAAAACCCGATTAATGAAGTAAGAGCAGGTATGGGTTTTAAAAAAAATCCGTTTATTAAATGGGGCGGGTTAGGAGTCAAGTTAAATAAAATCGCCCCACCCCGACCCGTTTAACTTATTCCTACATAATTACCCTTTATATGTATGTTAATTATAATTAAACCATATACAAATATATACACACACACACATTCTCTAAAAACACCCTTTATTTGTATGTTAATTTTGTAAAAGATCTATGTGAAAACATGGATTCACAATTGGGGGATTTTCTCACATATTGAAATACGAACCCTTATAGACCTCTAAGACTATAATGTAATCATTTTAATTTTACTCTTTTTAAAATTAACTTAACCTGTAGGATCCCCGACTCGCAACGCTTACTAAATGGGGCGAGTTAGGAGTTAATTTACATCAAAACCAACCCGCCCAACCCCGTTTGTTAAATGGGGAGGGTTAGGGTTTTGCCAAACCCACCTCATTGCCATCCCTATGTGGAGGCTTGTAAGATTTTTGAGTAGCCGATTATTGGCATTCTAGATTAGGTTCTCTATTGCAGTATTTGTTGGGCGTGTTTCCCTTTTTATTCAGACTTATGTATTCTAGATTATTTTATTCAGTTGGAATGGATGTATTGTATTTTTATTCGATGATTTATTCTGGGACAAGATTTATTTATCTTAGCTTCAGAGTTTACTTTGTGGTTTCATTTGTATTATTTATTATGTATGGGATTATTGTGGATTTGTTAATATTATTGTAGGTTAATGAAATATAAAATTGACACGGCTTGTTAAATTAATTAGGTGGTTAGTAATTAATCATGTTTCGACAGTGATATTAAAAATGAGCCATATGAGACTACTGTTTTATTTTGGTAGGCGGGGTATCACAACCATGGCTTTAGAGTTCTCTACTCCTCTTAGTATTCTCTTCTTAGCTCTAGAGTTCCCTTCTAATATGAAATATACGGTGAAACCTAAGCCTAAGAACCCTTTCATAATGTTTATCACGAAATAAACCTTGGGCCCATATGGACCCTGAGCCAATAAGCCTAAAAACAATCCTAAATAGCTTAAATTCTAGCCCAAAACATTTATCAACTTATAGGTCTTCAAACCTAATTTTTTCACGTGTAAACGAACATCTAACCATCCCGAAAGTCCTCTGAAAATAATCAAATTAAATATTTACTTGTTTTAAAAATAATTATTAATGTTTTAACATATTTTCGATATAAAATTTATTCCAATATCAAATAATACACACAAATTAGTGACATCACTCGTCACTGTAGATAAATAAATAAATATCAATTAATTGCAGATAAATAAATCAATATTAATTAAATCATAACTTAGTTCACCAAAGATTTAACTCACTTCAAATGACAGGGTATTATAGGAAGAGTATTTAAAGAGAAGGGAATTAGAGAAGAATTGTGTAAGACTCGTTTTTTATAGGATTGTTCATAGCATAACTTTAGGCTAGTTTGGCGTATACTGTTACAACTCATCACGGAATGTCAAGACGAATCGAACACAAAGCATCTCCAAGTTTGAAGACTTCTCGACATCCCGAAAGGTATAAAATAAATTTAGAGTTTAAATTATTTCATGGAATTATATTTAGGATGTTTTATTATTTCTTATAAAAAAAATACGAACATGATTTTATTGAAAATAAAATGTATATAAACTATTTTTTATAAAATTTTTGTAGAAAACTGTTTGAACAGTAAAGTTTTTTTATAAAATTGTTTTGAGGCACAGTACTATAGCGGAGAAATCTTTTGTCGTTTGCGCCGTTCGAGCGACAACAGGCGTCGTTCAAATAACATCCCCCGTCGCGCGAAGTTTCGTTCAAGTGACATGTGGACTTCTTTCGAGCGACTTTCCATCTCATTTGAACGAGCCGCCACCTCAAGGAATTTTTATTGATATAAAAACCTGTTCGTGGTTCACTTTGGTTTAAGACTTTTGACGAAAATGCACTGCCATATTCTGGGCAAAAGTTCTTCAAGTTTTGTGTTTTCTAAACACTGTTTTAATTCACAAAAAGCATCCTGCAATATTATTCTTGTGAATTAGATTAAAACCCTCGAAGAGTTTTGTATCTTGCATACACATTGGTGGAGAGGAAGTCCATTTTTGATCTTGTGATACCTGCGAGGATTCATTTCTAACAAAGACGAAGGCTGAAGATGATTCAAAGGACTGCGGCCATGTGACTCTTGCGAGCGTCATAGTTGTTCCTTAGAGATTTCTGAAGAATAGAGCGTTATGCCGTGGGGGACCAAGTAGTATGTAAGTCGACTCTCTTGTAAATTTCTAAGTGAATAAAAGGTTTTTACCCGAAAGGATTTTTTTTCTTGAATCATTGCCTTGTTTATTTTGCTTGTTTGATTTATCTCCTTTATCACCATAGATGCATGTTTAGAATAAAAAGATAAAATTAATTTTAATAGTCTCTTTCACATAATTAAAATTGGAGTCTCAATTCATTTTTGTCAAAATCCCCCTTTGCGAGTGTACTCGCGCTAACAATTGGTATTAGAGCGAGTTACGCAAATTTATCGCGTTTGATCTTGTTTGCCTGCTTTTGGGGTGATTGCGATTTTCAACATTCCTGTGCTTATTTTTACTCTCGATGGATTCTCTTAGTTTTGACGATTTAAGTCGTTTGAATTTGATGGTTGCAAAGAAAATAAAAGTTTTGAAAAAAGAAAAATGTCATTTTAAATCCGCTATGGATCTTTTGCAAACGGTTCAAAATCAAAGATACTTTTATCGTGAGAAATTTGTTGCTTTGGACCAAGAATTTAATGCTTTAAAATTGTCCCAAAAGGAGAGTGATGATAGATTCTTATTTTTAGAAAAAGAATTGGAAGACTTTAAAAATTTTAGGGTTTGTGTTAGTGCCAAAGAGGAGAAAAAATATTTTAATCGGTGATTATATGGCACGTGAGAAGAGTCTTAGAGAAAAGTTTGCTTTGATTGAGGTGGAGAGAGATACCATTTTAGAAATTGTTGAAAATTTGAAAAAGGCATCCCTAAAATTGGAAGCGTCTAATTTTTTGCTTGAGTAAAAAATTTTGATGTTGAAAAATGATTTAAAAGACTCGAGTAGTTTGTGTAGTGATGGTAATGGCTCGTTTTATTTTCATGCTTCGAGTGAAAAAAAAGGTCAAGTTTGGGGTTGTTTAGGGACATAGAAATATGGATTTAGGTGAACGATGGCGGATTTTCGATTGTGAAGAAGGGTTCTGAATGGATCTACTTCGAATGACAATTTGGAGTCATTCGAAAAAACCCTGTACTTTGGTTAGAATGACATTAGGATTTCATTCGAATGAATAATGAATTCTCATTCTAACAAGGAGATTAAATGACATTACAATAGAGTTTCATTTCTTAATTTAAATGAGTTACTTAAGGGGTCACTAATGGAGCTTTGGATTGTGTATAATTTTCCTAAAGGAAATCAGTCATTTATAAGCCGTTTCCGATATGGTATATGATTAGGCATAAATTCTTCACATTTATTCCCTTAATTTTGGTATTTTTATGTTCTCGTGCATTGTAATTTATATGGATTTATCTCATATTAATGCTACTAACCCTTTTTGGCAATTATTTCTTGTTTTGTGTATCTCTTGTGTGTTTTACAGGTATGCCATGCAAAAAAGTGCGAAAGAGCTCGAAACAGTGAAAGAAACCAAGAAATGGGGAGTTTAATGGCATTTTCGTAACTTTTTAGCCATATTCCAGAGCTGGGGACAGCTAGAAAGTTGAATATCTCAAAATTACAAGAACATTGAAAAAAACAGCACCTTAATCCGAGCTACGGTGAAGAAGTTATGCCCATTTAAAGTTGAGAACGACATTCAAGGCAAAACTGTTAAGGCCGAACCGAACCGATGGACCAAAATTGAACCGGTTTTCCTTTTATCACGCTCAAGATTTGTTACAAAATTAGTCATGCTTTTAAAATGTGACAAACTTTTAGAAGCGGGATTTTTGTTGACCCTATTTTTTAGCCAAAAGAGTTTTAGCGTTTGGGGACTCTTCTAAACGACCCAAGACTAATATATACTCATATTAGGATTCTTTTAAGAGATATTTCATTCAAGTAAAAGCTCCTAACATCACCGTTGTCGGGGAATGTTTTGTTATAAACTATAATTGATTTACTATTTCATAAGATATCTTTCTTTGGTATTTTTTTTCACCTTGTTTTCCGAATTACACAATTAAGGGCCAAGAAACGTTGAATCTTCGACCACACACCTCTTTTTGTGAATTCATTTACAAACTATTCGGTAATCATGTCTTTTCATAATGAGCTCGGTAATTATAATGGTTCATATGGGAGTCATTTTCAAACTTTTTATTCTCAAGAGTCCGCGCCTCGACCTATTATCATTAGGGAAGGCCTTAAAATTCTTGAGAATGAAAAGCTTGAAAACGAATATCGGGAAGAAAATCATTTTTGGGAGCAGGAGGGTTGTCAAATTATTGAGAAGAAAAGGCTTGAACACTCACGTTTGTATGGGAGTAGTTCTTTAGCTTTTTGTGCGCCAGAATCCGGGGCTCGACCTATGACCATGGGTGAGGCCATTGTAATTCTTGAGTATGAAAAGCTTGAAAACAAATATCGGGAAAAAAAATTTGGGGAGCAAGAGTTGGATGCATTATTCGAATCCAATGACGAATTTTCTTTCTATATTTTTGAAACTAAAGAACGTTTTCAACCAAATGAGGAATCCAAGGTTCTAGAGCCAACGAATCTTACTTTGGAAGAAACCATGCTTTTTCTCATAAAAATAACTCTGAATTTTCTTTCCACCCAAAGCGTGATAAATATCGATTATGGTCTTGTTAACAAAATTATCGAACTTTGCAATGAGATGCGTTCTGACTTGGAAAACAAAGAGGAGGTTGAGACTTGTGTGTCACCTCAAATTTTTTAAGAACATCTCATTGAAAGTGAGTCTTGCTCCCTTTAAATTCAATCTCTAAGTGATGACAAATCACTTGAGATTGAATTTGTTTCATCACCATTTTTGTTCTCCGTTATTGAACCATTACAAGTACCGCTAGATTCCTATGAGTCGATTGAAATTTGTGAAACTTTTAAACCTTTTACCGATGAGGACTCTTTTCTTGAATTGTTTTCCAAGATGTATTCTTCCTTTTTATATGCCCCACTTCTAATAATACTTGAAAAATCTTTGGGAGGTGATTATATTTTTCTTAGACCCCAATTGTACTTGTCCCCCTAAGCATCCAAATCCCCCATCATCCCTTTAAAAAAATTCATTAGTGATGATTTATTTTTTCCACCTCACACATGTTTTCCGTTGTTCAATCGAAATTATTATTTTTCGAGAGGCATACATGAAAATGAAGGTACACCGATTATTCCTCAAGGTCAAATTTTATTTCGGGCGGACCCTCAATTTTTTCGACTTCTAGTATATAGTTTATTAGAAGTTCAAATTGTAGATTATGAATAGTAGTTTTTTTTATTTGTTCCTTTTTATCTTTTTTATAGTCTAGTGTGATTAGTTAAAGTTTTGTTATTCTTTTTTTTGTTATTCTTGGTTCTAACATGTTTTGTAGATTCAATGGACTCGTACTTATCAGGGATCACTCCATTTTTGGGTAATATATTTCTTTTCCTCTCTTTATGTTGTGTTCTTGATTCGCATTGAGGTAATGAAACATCTAAGTTAGGGGGTGTGGGATATCCTTCCCATTTATTGTTTTGATTCATTGACTTGATCACGTGTCCGTTCTAAGTAAAATATTTTTTCTTCAAAATAAATAAAAATTGGAATTTAAATTTTTCAAAAATGTCACAATTTTTTTTGGAAGTCTCAAATTGTAAAATTCAAAATGCACAAAGCCGAAATTGACCAAAGATGGAAGTTGAGAGAAAATTGACGACTTAACGAATAAGTGTGGAGATTAATTAACCCGGTGAGATTTCGAGCCTATCATTTTTGCGAGTTTTATATCAATCCGAGTTAATAGTTAACTCAAAGTTCAATTCAACATTTAAAAAAGTCATTGATGATCTCTAATTTATTATTTTGATCGATTACGGGAAACGTGTGAGATGTTGTCTTGAAAAGAGCGCTAAATATATCTCTAAACTAAATTCATCTCGAGACGCATATGACGACTTAACGAATAAGTGTGGAGATTAATTAACCCGGTGAGATTTCGAGCCTATCATTTTTGCGAGTTTTATATCAATCCGAGTTAATAGTTAACTCAAAGTTCAATTCAACGTTTAAAAAAGTCATTGGTGATCTCTAATTTATTATTTTGATCGATTACGGGAAACGTGTGAGATGTTGTCTTGAAAAGAGCGCTAAATATATCTCTAAACTAAATTCATCTCGATACGCATATGGTAAATTAATGTGTGATTCAGATAATGAAGTTAGGCCATCATTTGTTTACCCAAAAATATTAGCCATAAAAAGTTGTGAAAAATTATCCTTTGCTAAATATTTTGAGCCTATTCAAGTTTTCCTTTTTCGTTTGTAACCCAAAAAAAAACCCAATTGGCCCGGAGTTGTGAAAATTGAATATTCATTAATAATGTCCAAAAAGTGAATAAAAATGGGCAAGAAAAGAAAATGGTTGAAAATAGAAAAAAATGGAAAACGAAGAAAAAAAAGAGCAAATGCCCGAAAAAGCGTTAACGGACATCATTAGAAGATTTTCCAATTCCGAAGTTCCCAACCAATCCCAATTTACGCAATGCACCTTAAAACCTAAAAAAGTCCTAACCGAGTCCAAATTTTAAAATTAATTATCACGTGGAGAGATAAGACACAAAAAGATAATAAGAGAGATAACATGGTGTGAAAAAGAGATGATGTTTCCAGTTTTCCATTAACCGTAACCCGATGATGAGATATTTTCACCATAAAGAAATTTCATCTTTCAAAATTATGTGCGTGAATTTGTGTCCATTACATTTACTCTTTATATCATATATACCGAGAGAAAATAGACACAATTCGAGTGATTCGTTTGTGAGAGCATCCCGTGAGAATTTCAATCAATTTTTTTTTTCGAAAATTAACGTAATGATCAATTGGTAGAAATTAGCAGTTTAATTTTTGGCTTTGTACACACACACTGCGAATTGAGACTTGTGAATATGAATTTGCCGTGACTATTTTTTGGGGAATTTAAATTGTACAATTTTTAAGTATTTTGATTTTTCTTTGATCGAAAATGAATTTTGAGGGTATATTCACTGCAAACCCTCACGAGACAACACTCGTTCTACTAGGGTAACCTAGGAGTTTAACGGCTTGTTGCATGCGCCAAATGCAATCGCTTGACCGCGAAAAATGTATTCTATCCTAATAAAGTTTTTGAAGAGTCCTTAACTCATTTTCTTATGCTTTTACATTGCTCAGGATGCGCAAAGTTCTAAGTTAGAGGGATTTGATTAGGCATAAATTCTTCACATTAATCCCCTTATTTTCGGTATTTTTATGTTCCCGTGCATTGTAATTTATATGAATTTATCTCATATTTATTCTACTAACCCTTTTTGTCAAGTATTTTGTATTTTGTGTATCTCTTATGTGTTTTACAGGTATGTCTTGTAAGAAAGTACAAAAGAGAACTCGAAACAGTGAAAGAAACCAAGAAATACGGAGTTTAAGGGAATTTTCATAATTTTGTATCCATATTTAGCAGGTGGGGACAACTAGAAAGTTGAAGATCTCGAAATTACAAGAACACTAGAAAAAACGGCACCCCAATCCGAGCTACGGTGAAGAAGTTATGCCCATTTGAAGTTGAGAAAGAAATCAAAGGCAAAACTGTTAAGGCCGAACCGAATGATGGACCAGAACTAAACCAGTTCGCCTTTTGTCACGCTTAAGATCCGCTACAAAATCATTCACGCTTTTAAAGTGTGACAAATTTCCAGAAGCGGGATTTTTATTTTGGCCCTATTTTTTAGCCAAAAGAATTTTAGCTTTTGGGAACTCTTCTAAACGACCCAAGACTTATATATACTCATATTAGGATTATTTTAGAGAGATTTCATTAATATAAAAGCTCCTAATCAAGGAGGAACGTCTAGGAGAATATTTTACAAGTTTGCACCTTAAATTCAAGAGCTTTTTCGATTTTTCTTCAAGATTCGATTTCTTCTTGCATGTTCATGTTCTTTAATCTTAGTAACCTTTAGTTCTAGCACTTTGATTATTATTTCATTATGTTTTCATGCATGTTAATGTGTTTTTACGTAGAGATTTATAATATCATGTCTGGCTAGATTTTTAAGGGTTGGTATGTATGAACCTACCCAGATGTGATTTGCGTGACTATAAAATTAGTCCTCTAAATTAAAGAAATGATTTAATTATGTTGATTGGTTGTCACAATCGTCGAAGGACTTTTTACCTCATTTGCCTTAGGTCTCGGGGGTGTTTAAGAGTACGACGCGCGTGTTAGCTATGTCGACACTGCTATATTCTTACTCTTGATTATATATGATGCAGGCTTGTACCCTCATATATGTAATGCTTGAGATTAATACAGACTGGATTTAATCAATTATCTAATTTACGACTTATTTTATATCTGATAAACATACTAGGGTCTGGGGGACTGTATTCCAACCTATTTTCTCATTCGTTTTACTTAGTTCTTAATTAATTTAGTCTTGCATGCTTAGTTTAATTTTTAGTTCCATTGATTTGCATTTAGTTGTTTGATAATTTTCAAATTAAAATCATTTTTCTTTCTTTTCTTTTAGAGTCAACCTTAGTATTAGTCTTCCTACCGTTTGTCGTCACGATCAATCATCATATTCCCTCACGATTCGACCCCGATTTATCGGGATTATTACTTGAGCGATCGGTTTGCACTTGAACCGTAATTAGTACGCACTAGAGACATATTTGTAGTCGCACTAGTATACCTGGGAATATGGTTTTCTAGCCCAAAAAGATACATAGTTAAATTGAATTAAGAATGCGTGGGCATTGGTTTCATAATTTTTGGAGTTACGAATATTTTATGATTATTTTCTCAAAAACACACAGTGCTGAATTTTTTTGAAGCGAATCTCAGATTTTGAAGTTATTTTTGACATAGTATATCTATAAATTTATCTTTTGAGGAAAAATAAGGTCCCAGATAAATTGGATTAAGAATGTATGGGTATTGATTTCGTAACTTTTGTCATTTTAGTGAATATTTATGACTATTTTCTGAGCAACGCGTAGGGCTAAAATTTATACCAATTTGTTGAAAATCGATCGACTTTCCCGTTTTCCTTAGGTTTGAACCGTGATTTGGGGGATAGTGTTAATGAACCTAGTTTACAATAACTATCTCATTAGGTAGTGTAACTCAGTGTATTTTGACTAATTAACTTAATTAATTGACATTTATTAGGTTAATATTTTTGGAGTTACACCTGGAATCATATACGCGAGAATTAATTGATTTACATGGGTTTTTGGAAATGAAATTATAACCTAAGATTATAAGATTTTAGATCTGGTAGTATAACTCGTAAATGATATTTGAACCAACTAAAAGTGATAAGATTTCTAGATAATGGTTTGGATGAAGTTAAGATGACCGTAAATGATATTTGAACCAACTGGTGGCCCTAAGGACCCTGATGTTGATGTTGGCCCTGCTGGCCCTACCTGAATCCCTGTCCTCCATATCGAAATTTCTTGGCGGGATTCCCCTGACGGGTATCCTGCCCCTGATGTGCACCATTAGAAGAACCTCCATCAGCCTTACCCTGTTGGCTCGGCTCCCCACCCTTCTTCCTCCCCTTAATATGGAATTGATGATCCTAATAATGGAGTAAGGCCACAATTACCACGTCAGTGTACGTCACTAAAGTCAGATTCCTAATCAGATGTTGCCTGGTCCTCCAGGCCAACCCATCAACAAACATACCTTTCTTCCTTTTTTCGTTGCTCACCTCAACCAGCACAAGAGTGGCCAAACGAGTGAACTCCTCCTCATACTCGGCAACAGATCGGTTTCCTTGAGTCACCTCCCTAAGCCTCCTACTCATCTTGGTCTCGATGGCCAAGAAAAAATACTTACGGTCGAGCCGCGCCCAAAACTCTGCAATTTTCATAGAATCCCTCTCTGCAATAGTGGTAGTGGACTCCCACCACTACAAGGCGTCTTCTGTCAGCCTAAATGTTGCAAGCATTTGTCTCTGCACCTCTCTACACTCCACCATCCATAGGTGCCTCTGCATATCACGCCTCCACTGGTGAGCTGCAATCACATCCGCACTACCCTGGAACTCTGGGGGATGGCCCTTCTGAAAGGCCTCCCGAACTCTCTGCCACTCTGATTGCCCCGGGTGGGCCGATGCAACTGGGGCCACAGGACTAGGTTTTCTGGGTAGAAGATAGAGAAAAAGATGATACCAGGGTCGTTCGAACGACCTGGTATCTCGTTCAAACGAGAGCCACTGTCGTTCGAATGACAGGGCTTGTCGTTTGAACGACCTGTTAAGTCTGTCAGATTTCTGGTTTCCCCTGATTCAGACCTGTTGTGTGTTGGAGATTCACAGTTTCTGCTTCAGTTCATTTCTGAAATTTTGGGTATGATTTAGGGTTTAATTTGTGAGTATTTACCCTTATATTAATTAGAGGATTAATGAATTTGAAGATTTAAGGTTCATGATTTAGTGAATTGTAACCTTGTTAACTAAGTGGGTAGACTTAATTGAATGAAATTGAATGACGGATTGAAACTATTGAATTTCTGGTTGAGAGATAGAGTGTCCGGGTATACTTGGTAGGGTGACACCAAAATAATGAAAATTAATTAGTGTGTAATTAATTAAAATGAAGTCCGACCATAGACTTACATGTTTTAAGCTTGTGTGTGGACATAGTACACCGGTAGCCTAGATTTCTACATATATACGTGATGTGTATATATATATGATATATAAATGTTTGTGTGAATAATATTTATAGTAAAGCATACCAATATTAAAGCTATCTTAGGAGGTTGCGCGCTGTGGGTGAGTCCCCTGACTAGCGAATGCAAGGCGAGTATATTCCCCAGGTCATAGCGTCTGTTTTTAGGGGTGGGGTGTTATGGTATGGAATGAGCACTTACGGGGGGGACTATGACCACCTCCTACGCGTTGGGTGATAGAATTTATATCCTTCATGCACATGAATGTTGAGATATGATACGTATATATAGTGCATAATTATATACGGATATATATATACATGGTGTAAATTTAATATAACTTGTGAAACGGTTATATAGTATTGAATGAGAATTAGTTTAAATAAGTTAATGTGAATAATAACTTATAATGTGTATGCTAAACTCACTCGGGATATAGAAGTGGGGAAAATAGTAAAATATATGTGACAAGGCTAGTTACGGGGTGGTTAGCTAGGTGGGTCATGTATAGTATGTTAGGCATGCACATTAGTAGAGGGGTGAGGTGTCCTTAAGAGAGTGTACGACACTAACTTAAATATGAAGAGCGTACTTGCATTTTAATTTCTTGCATTTAAATTCACTTGCTAAATATTTTCAAATGTTTTGGGTTCTAACCCTTGCTATAAGACCTTTTCAAAACCTTTTAAGTGTCCTACCACAGGGGCACGAGGCCTGATTCTTCCTACAGGGTGCGTAGCTGCAGTTTATGTGGATGCTGCGGGATATTTGTTTAGACGTCTGTCTTATTCTCTCTCTAGATAGGGACATTCCAGTTGTACTATTGGGCTTGTACTTTTATATTCAGTTTTGGCATGTATCGGTACTCTTTTATACTTACACTTTGTGGATTGCTTGTATAGTCGATGTTGTTCGACTAACACTTTTGTTTGTTGTGTGGCATGATTAGATTTCCTCTTGTGATGATTATTGCGGTTTCTTATTATATTAGTTGGGTTCGATTTAATTCATAAGATAAAATTTGGCATCAGCTTAATTAAAGACTAGGTGGTTAGTAATTAAAAAGTTTTTCGACAGTGATGCTAAGAATAAACCAGATGAGATTCCTATTTAATATGGTATATGACTGATCACCAGGTATTTTATTAGGCGGGGTGTCACAGATGGTATCAGAGCATCAGGTTCTAGTGTCCATAGCATTTGTATGGCTTTTTACGTTTCAGTGTAGCGTTCTATTGATATACAACCCTACTATTAGGACTATTGCTTTATCTTCACGCTTATGAGTTATCGTGCTTTTGCTATTTAGTTTTATATTAATAGTGAGCTAATACAACTCGTTTTAAATTTCAGATGCCGCCTAAGAGAGGTAGACCTGCTAGGGCAGTAGCTAGGGACGAGGTGAGGGAGGCTCAGCAGGAGCTATAGGTTCCACAACTGTAAGTCCCACGAGGATTAGTGACGATAACTCAGATGAAGGAGGTGATGGCCTAGGCAGTCAATGTAGCGATGGCAGACATGGAAACCCATTTCCCTCAGCCTCAACCATAGTAGCTTAACACATATTAAACCTTCATTCTATACAAATTACTTCATCAAAACGTCCCAGATTCATCCTAAATCCATACATTTATCATATTCAATCTAACCCCAATAATTTCATCAATTAGGGCATCAAATTCATCAAATCTTAACACCTCTACAGATTTATAAATTCCCAATCAAAGAAATCTCCAATTTCTCATGAACACAAACCCTAACATATTAATTGATTCCCACCTCCTTTAATATGAATAGGTAAATACAAATTAATAATTGCAAAATAAATCACTTGCCTTAATTTGTATATCAAAGCCTTTGGATGAGGATGTTGGATTGACTTCAAGGATCTCCTCTTGTTCTTGAAGCTATCTCCCAAAATCCTCAAATTGTCTTCTAATGGTTTTCCTCTTAAGCTCTCCACAATTATTCTTATAAAATGACTTTAAGTTGCCTTACCCTTACACAATTAGGGTTAAAATCTCTAATCTCGTTTTGGGCCTATGGGCCTCCTAAAAAAGGGTCTAAACTCTTTATTTAGAGCTTAATTTAATTAAGTCCCGAAACCCATTATATACATGTGGCCACTCATTTTGTACTATTTCGACCCTACCAGACTCCACCGCGTGCTCAAAATCGCCATCCGGATAATAATTTTTAAAATTAACTTCTACTCGTCAATTTATTAAAATATAATCACTTTTAAATATCCCAATTAATTCATTCTCATTAATTTATGACAGAATTAAATTACTGAATTAATTAATAAAGATAAAAACCCAGAAATTACGAGGTGTTACAATTATGTGAATCTAATTACATAACTAAGAGGTATGTAGGTTAGTTTTTGGATAGTAGACTTGTAATTAATTGTGTAGGACTACTTGAATTTTGTATTATGTATAACATACAAGGTGGGTGTACTTGCACGAGACATACTAGAGGGGATATCAAAATGGGGCTTATGACACGATGATTATGATGGTATCCTGATGATGATGACGGTTATATCGATACGCGATGATTATGTATGATCCAAATGCGAGAGACGGTCTACCTTGGTTATGTCTAGTTTGGTTAAGTATATCGCGGACACTATCTGCTGACGATCGTTGTATCTATAGTGAGATGCTCTGATCGATCCTTTCATATGGCCATGGGTATTGGGCGTATGACTGGTGAAGTCTTAATGATTATCCCTTTTGGATGTGATTTAATAATTATAGGTATGGGACAACCTATAACTGTTCCTAGTACGTGCGAGTGATCACCGAAGGCGGTAGGATAGGCCTTTGTTATGTGTGGCTTATGATGGAGCCTTATTTGCAGTACATAAATTGGATTGGACTGGCATTATGTGATGTAGCTGTAACGCACACATTGCTATAGATACTTTCCTATGATATGCATTACGTGTTTCGGATTGTATTGGCTTATAATGATATTAATGTAAATACTTTGTTGTGATACTATACAATGAAGGAATTCAAAAGAATAAATATGAAATCGTACTTAAAATTTGATAATGACGTAAAAGGCTTAATCATACGAAACACATTGGGATCGAGAGTAGACGTTTATGATATGTAGGGTTTTTTGGGTTGGGTTAACTTAAAAACAACTAAAAGAGTCGATGAATATGCGTAGCCATATTATAATACAAAGTCAATTATATTTTTATACTACATGAACTTTTTATTAATGTTTCCCATTAATATTTTTCAGGTTGTAGAACATCCATTGATTCTCCTTCTTGATCCGATTTTGAGCTACTCTTCGTTGATGATCCTATAGGATGTAGATGTCGAGATTATGTGCTCAATATTTTAGTTCTATTCATTTATTTGTCGAGTCGACGTATGTACAGGTGGTACTTGTATTCAGAGTTCAATTTATATTGGAGATACATTTTATATTCAGGAGTTTTTTCATTTTATAACAGTTATATGGTATCAGAGTTGGTGATATTTTAATCAATAGTTCATTACCTCTTTATTATACTTGTTCAATTTTACTTATTTCACTATGTTGAAGAATGTTACTAAATGTTTTTATTCCCATAATTTTTGGTATTAGAACTCATCATTCTATTATTAAATTTTACGGGATTTCACAGTTGGTATCAGAGCATCTAGCTTCTTGTGTCCTTAGGATATATGTTGTGTCCATTTATTTTCCACTAAGCATTATTTGATGTATTAGAGCCTATCATAGGTTTTGTACTCCGGGGTCACGATAACGTGTGTGTCGACATCGCCATAGTCATTGAGCATTGGCATGTCTTGAGGAGTATTCGAGCTTAGAAAAGCATGAGAATGAAGAACGTTGCGAGTTAGGGGCCAATTATATAATGAGTGGTGGAATAAAGAGGTTCACCACCGTTGTGAGGATGATTATGGGAAATTATCGAGTTTGGGGGTAAAGTCTGCAACTTAAAGGCTTTTATGGGCACAAGTTAGTGAACGTGTTTCATGTTGAGTTTTGTTTTAAAGATATTAAGGAATTTGAGTTTTTGAGGAACCTATTGGAGTTTTGGGTTATGTTTACGGTAATAAGGATTATGATAGAAATTTTCGCTAGTAGAATGACCTAATGAAATTATGTGCACTTAAGAGAGAGGGCAATGGATTACTGCCTTTTAGAAAAATACAAGTGTTTTGATAATAAATTAGAAAGTGGAATTAGTGTTACCCTTAGATTTGAGAAAAGTTCATTTATGTTGTTTACCCATTTATGATTAGGACAATGATAATGTGAGAATGTTTTGACCTAGGAGTAGGGTCACCAGGTGGTTATGGAATATGAGTTAGAAGCTAGTTACAAATAATTAATAGTATACCTAAGTGAGTGGAGTTGAAGAGGAGAGTATTGATTTTCTAGTTGGTTTGAGTTAAGATGAATCAATTAAAGATTTTGTATGAGGATGGAATTTCCTGTTCGTTATAGACATGTATTTTGTGGACGTATTAGTTATGAATAAGGTTTAGGAAAAATTAAGTTCCAAAAGGCTTAAAGAAAGATCATGTTTTGATTGAGGGTCGGATGGTTGAGGGGTGTCGTAAATGCCTTATGCGTTATGTTCATTATTCTTAGGAGTTATTAATACCTTAATGTGGATTTTCATTTTGAATGTTATGATGATAATGATTTAACTTACAGTATGGGTATGCCTATATGAGGGAATAAACAATAACCCCATATCTAGTAAAAGTATAACATATAAAGCATAACTAAATAAATAACACGGTAAAGATATACAATATAAGCATGCTGGGATAAATGTAATAAAGCAACCAACGAACTGTGGATAATATCTAGATAGCAGTGAATAGATAAATGAAGCAGATAATCAATATATATGATACACAAATACACATCAATATAAATAAATGGCTCCATCAAATAAACTGACCGCATAATCATTAAACACAATATCCATATCCAAACATAGAATACAAGATGATAAGTGATTAGACATAAATTCTTCCCATTTATCCCCTTAATTTAGAGGCTTTTATTGCTTCGCAAAGTGTAATTCTAGTGGACTTATATCATATCATTGTTATTGATAAGTTTCTAATGAGTACGTCAAGTTCATGTATTTTCCATCCATTTCATAGGTATTCAGGGTTTAGGAAGGTTCGACATCCCAATCCGAGTTCTGTATCAAAAGCTTCAATAAAATACAAGGAGGAAAAGTTCCTAAAAATATGGAACCGAACCGAAGGGAAGAAAAAAGAACCGATCCCATAAGGGGAAAGCTCCTATAAAGCACTACAAAGATGGAACCGAACCGAAGGAGAGGAAAAATGAACCGATCCTATGCTCGAAGAACTTACTGTGAAAAGTTAACAAGATGGAACCGAACCGAAGAAGAGAAAAAAAGAACCGATCCTATGCTGGAAGAACTTCCTGTAAAGGCTGTCAAAGATGGAACCGAACCAAACCCTCTTAGTAGAATCGGTTCTGGTTTCGGAAATTTGAACTTATCCACTTGTAAAATTAGAATCCTCCATGGTTAAAACTCTTAGTATTAGTATATTATAAAATGTAAACTCCTCCCAGACATGAGTAGGCTTCTGATTCGTTAGGGAAGCTTTGTAATCAGTTTAGTGAAGAAGAACAATAAGAACCCTAGTTTGCTTCCAGTTTTGCAATTCAAGTAATATTATTTCAATTCTTGTTTTCAAATCTGCAATAGTTATTTCTATAGTGAGAAATTTCATTCTTCATCACCTTCAAGTGTTCGAAAAATGTTTTCTTTCATCCAAAAAATGTTTTCTTCCAGTTTTCATATGTCTGGCTAAATTTTCAAGGGTTGGGGTGCATGAACCCCACCCGATGTAATTCACGATAGCGAAAATAGAAGTTGGAATAAAAAAATTAGATGAATTGTATCATAATTCATACGATACTACTTTATTTCAGCCTTTGCTTACATACTGTGCGGGCTACGATTCCTCATATGTGTAATACTTAGGATAAATAAAGACCAAATTTTAATTCAACCTTTGCTTACGTACTGTGCGGGCTACGATCCCTCATAAATGTAATACTTAGGAGTATTAAAAATTCGGATTCATTTAAATTTTAATTCTAAATCTAGTATCTTACGAAGTGAATTACTAGGGTGTGGGGATTGTAACCCGACCTATTTTTCTCCATTCATAGTTACAGTTTTAGTCAAGTCATTCGAAATTCTGCAGTAGAAAAATTGCATTCATAATTTCATTAGTTAATAATTTTCAAAAGTGTATATATTTTTATTTGTTTCGCAAATAAAATCATCTTTTCCTTTTCTTTAGAGTCAAAGCTAGGTTTCCTTCGTCTGTCCAACGTCGTTATGACCTCGTTCGCCTTATTTCCCTAAGGATCGATACCCGACTTATCGGATTATTACTTTGGCAACTGGCTTGCACTTGAGCCTACATAGCACGCACGCTAGACACACTTGTGGTCGCGTCAAGTTTTTGGCGCCGTTTCCGGGGATTTAGGTAGACTTAGGATTAGATCAAGTCAATCTAAAACTTTGACCAAAAATTTCCAAAAATTCAAAAACATAAAAAAAATTAAATAACACAAAAAAATCTTCATCATCTCTCATAAGCCTGTTAATGCAAAATACTGAACTCACTCTAACTCCCCAAAATACTCCAACCAGCATTCACGAAAACCCGATAGTTGAGTACGACCCCGACAACCCTCACACACCAAACGTTCCACAATTCTGGGTCCCACCTCCCACGCCTCCACACTCAATTGTAAGCAACACTCCAACATCCCTCTTAGGACACACCACAGAGCATGATCCGATTATACTAAGTGAGGGTACAGAGTCATAAAGTGAGAGAGACATGACACAACACGGTAGTGTGGCTGCCAGTGAGGAAGAGGTCTCGTACCGCCCTTTGAGAGAAATCTTATATCCCAAGCGAACTGTCACTCCGGGATGCATTTTTCTCCCATATAATGCAGGGAAATTTTGCTTTAGGAATGGGATGATCCAGATACTTCCCAACTACCATGGAATGGAGTCAGAAAATCCATATCTCCACATCAGGGAATTTGAGGAGGCGTACGAGACCCTCAGTGATCAAACTTGCACAAAAGATGTGATCCGCCTCAAATTCTTCCCATTCTCGCTAAAGGACAAGGCTAAGACCTGTCTATGGTCTTTACCTCCAAACTCGATTGCATCATGTAACGAGTTGCAATCTAAATTTCTCAAGAAATTCTTTCCTACACTTCGAACAAACTCCATTAAGGCTCAAATTCAAACTTTTTGACAATTAGAAAATGAGTCGTTCGATCGATGTTACAAGCGTTTTAATGAGTTAATCACTTCGTGCCCTCATCATGGACTTGATAAACTGCAAATCATTTCCTTCTTCCATAATGGGCTGAATATAAATTCCAAATAACTCGTTGAAACCATGTGTGATGGTCCCTTTATCAACCTAGACGCCAACGATGCTGAGCTTCACCCGAGGTATGTCGCCGAGAATACCCAAGCATGGGATACATCTGACCCTAGTTCTCATAATTGAACCCGCCAAACGACCACCACTCCATCGGCGTTCGACCTATTTCACATAGAAAAGAATACTATAAACGGACAGTTGACTTGATTTACTTGAGAAAAGAATGCGATAAATACTTGAGATATGTGCAAAAGGACCAAGCGGCTCCATCCCGAACCCCATTGAGAAGGTGTGTGTATTTGTGAGGTGGGACATTGAACAGAGGAATGCCTGACGATACCCACCTACAAAGTTATGCTTCAAGAGCAAGTGAGTGGCATAAAAGGATTTAAGGGTAATTTTGGTGCACCGCACGGGAATTTTTATAACCCTTCATGGAAAAACCATCTTGGTTTTAGCTACGGGCAACAAAATTCTGCGATGAATCCTAATTCACACGTTGCCCCTCCTACACCATCGCACTTTCAACAAGCACCACACATGCAAGGACATGTGCAGGCACCACCACCTCTAGGGCCATATATCACTCCACCGAGGAGAAATCTCAAGGATACAATAAACCAATTCATCACTGCCCAGAATGCAACCACTGCTAGACATGAGCGCATGATCAACGACATAAATGCAAATATTTTAAAGTTGTAACCATCGTTGAGTATCCAAGAGAAGGGCAAGTTTTCTGCCCAGGGCCAAAGACCTCCCTAAGGTTAAACTAGTGTTAGCTCCACCTTTACAGAATATCAGGAGCAATGTCAAGATGTGACCACTCTTCGTAGTGGAAGAGTCGTTGATTTATCACCTCCTACACACGACGCAACCAAAGACAAGGAGATTTCGCCCGACACGAAAGAGGTCAAAGATGTCCCCTTGAAAGAGTGTGATAAAGAAGACACTAGTGAGCCCGAGGTAGTAGTGAAAACACCCTCCACGACACCATTTCCTCAAAGATTAGTTCCCGCCCATAACAGGACCATAAGTGAAGAAGTGATAGAAGTGCTTAAGAAGGTAAAGTTGAACTTACCTTTCCTTGATGCAATAAGGCAAATTCCATCGTATGCAAAAGTCATAAAAGACATATTGACAGTCAAGAGGAGGATGAAGGTAAAGAAGAACGTGTTTCTAGCATAAAATGTAAGCTCATTCCTTCTTAACGATCTCCCCCCTAAATATAAAGATCCCGGTGCCCCCACCATTTCCTGCAACATTGTAGAAAACAAATTTGAAAAAGCCTTACTCGATTTGGGAGCAAGTGTCAACATTATCCCTTATTCGATTTATAGGAAACTTGATTTGGGTGATCTTAAGCCCACAAGGATCACTCTCCAATTAGCGGATTGAACCGTGAAGATACTAAGGGGTATAGTTCATGACGTGATAGTCCAAGTGAACACTTTCTACTTACCGGTAGATTTTTTCATTTGGGACATGGATCCCTCCTTCACCTCGAAAAATCATGTTCCCATCATCCTTGGACGCCCATTCTTAGCCACGGCTAATGCAGTCATCAATACTAGAAATGGGCAGATGCAAATCACTTTTGGGAATATGACTTTGGAAATAAACATCTTCAACATATCCCAACAAGTAGGGGAAGAAGATGATCTTCACGAAGTAAGTTTAATTGAGGAGATCGTAGAAGAACACTTTGAGGCAAATTACTATGGAGACGCCTTAAAAGTTTGCCTAGATTCTAATCATGAGAGTGAGGGAGTCTGCATCGAGTTTGAGAGAGAGATAGAGGAGTTGCGAAGCTTACTCGATGAGAGAGCGTCAGACGAGGACGCGAGAGATGTTAATTGAGTTTCTCGATTCAAAGAGTTACCGCCAAGGGAAGCACGCATGGTGCTCTCTAGAGACACATTCTCGACTCTCGAATTGAAGAAACTACCCTCCAATGTCAAATATGCTTTCCTAGGTGAAAGTGAGACATTTCCTGTTATTGTCTCCTCTAGCTTAGATAAAGAGCAAGAGGGTAAATTATTAAAGATTTTGAGGAAGCACCAAGATGCTTTTGGTTGGTGTATAGATGATCTAAAGGGGATAAAGATTCATCTTAAAGAGGATGTTCAGCACTCGAGAGAAATGCAAAGACGGTTAAACCCCACGATGAAAGATGTGGTGAGGACTGAAATTATAAAGCTGTTGGATGATGGTATTATCTACCCAATATCGGATAGCAAGTGGGTGAGGCCCATTCAAGTCGTCCCGAAGAAGTCGGGCATGACTGTGATTGAAAATGCCAAGGGAGAGCTAGTTCCCTAATGTACCACCACTGGATGGCGCATTTACATTGATTACCGGAAACTCAATGCGAGAACTAGGAAAGACTATTTCCCCTTGCCATTTATTAATCAAATGCTTGCAAGAGTGGCGGGTCACCCTTATTATTGCTTCCTAGATGGTTATTCCGAATATAACCAAATTAAGGTAGATATACTTGATCAAGAGAAAATAACCTTCACTTGCCCTTTTGGAACGTTTGCCTACAAACGTATGCCATTTGGCTTGTGTAATGCACTGGCGACCTTTCAAAGGTGCATGTTGAGCTTATTCAGTGACATGGTTGAGAGAGGGATATAGGTGTTTATGGACGACTTTAGTGTTTTTGGCACCTCCTTCGACCTATGTTTTGATAATCTTGAGAAAGTACTAGCCCGATGTGTGGAAAAGAACTTAGTGCTGAATTGGAAAAAATACCATTTCATGGTAACCGAGGGTATAGTTCTTGGACACATCGTGTCATCAAAAGGGATCAAGGTTGATTGAGCAAAAATAGATGTCATAGTTGATCTACCCCCACCTAAATCGCTGAAAGACGTGCGCTCCTTCTTAGGCCACACGGGGTTTTATAGACGGTTCATTAAGGACTTTAGCGCCATCGCTAGACCCTTAATCAACCTTCTTATGAAGTACACCCCATTTGAGTGGACGGAAGCATGCCAAAGTGCTTTTGAAAAACTGAAAAACATGTTTGTGTCCTCTCATATTATGCAAGCTCCGGATTAGTCCTTGCCATTCGAGCTTATGTGTGATGCTAGCGATTATGTGATAGGGGCTGTTTTGGGCCAAAGACAAGACAATAAGGCTCATGTCATCTACTACGCTAGCCGGACCTTTACCGAAACTCAACTAAATTACTCCACCACGGAGAAGGAGTTGCTAGAGGTACTATTCGCGCTCGACCAATTTTGTCCCTATCTTATCGGTTCTCCCATCACTTGTTTCACCGACCATGCGACATTAAAATATCTACTTACGAAGAAGGACGCAAAGCCGCGCCTCATAAGGTGGATCCTACTCCTACAAGAGTTCAATCTCTCCATTAAAGATAAAAAAGGAGTAGAAAATGTCGTTGCCGATCACTTATCATGGCTTTCGTCTGACGTACCTAGTGATCCTAAACCTGTAGATGAATATTTTCTGGATGAGCAACTTTTTTCCACCTCTTCTTTACCCTGGTTTGAGGATATAGTGAACTATCTTGTCACGAGAGCCGTCCCACCCGATTCGACACCGTAAGATAAGAAGAGGTTCATCACTTGGTCGTGCATGTTTTTCTATGATGATCCATTTCTTTTTAAATATTGCGCTGATCAGATCATTTGACGATGCGTACCGGATGACGAAACCCCAAAGGTAATCCAATTTTTTCATTCAGAAGCATGTGGAGGCCACTTTTTTCTGAAAAAGACAGCCGCTAAAATTCTTCAATGCGGTTTGTATTGTCCCACAATATTTCAGGATGTGAGAAATTATTTCAAATCTTGCGATAGGTGTGAAAGGATGGGAGCGATTACCCGACGAGACATGATGCCATTAACCTCGATATTCATTATTAAAATCTTTGAATGCTGGGGTATTGACTTCATGGGCCCTTTTCCCTCATCTTTTGGTTTCCTATACATCCTTATCGTAGTAGACTAAGTTTCTAAATGGGTGGAAGATATAGATACTAAGACTAATGACAATAAAGTGGTGATAAAATTACTACAAGAACACACACTTTCTGGCTTCGGTGCTCAGAAAGCGATAATTAGTGATAATGGCACGCACTTTTGACAGAGGCCATTTGAGTGAGAAAGTATGGCGTCTGTCACAAGGTTGGAACGACCTATCACCCACAAATGAATGGACATACCGAATTGGAAAATCATGAAATCAATCACATACTAGAGAATACCGTCAATCCT
Source organism: Sambucus nigra (assembly GCA_949130495.1). Lineage (NCBI taxonomy): Eukaryota > Viridiplantae > Streptophyta > Magnoliopsida > Dipsacales > Adoxaceae > Sambucus > Sambucus nigra. Next base: position 154,324,546 of record OX422208.1, on the reverse strand, counting down.
GACCGAAAAGATTGGTCCCTTCAATTGAACGATTCGCTATGGGCCTATCGTACCGCATACAAGAACCCCCTCGGAATGTCCCCATTCCACTTTTTGTATGGCAAGACTTGTCATCTTCCCATTGAGTTGGAGCACAAAGCATATTGGGACATTAAGAGATTAAATTACGATATGGACAAAGTTGGCGAAGCTCGTAAGCTTCAACTGAATGAGTTAGAGGAGATACGCAATGATGCGTATGAGAATGCCAAGATTTTAAAATCTCGGATGAAACTAGCACATGATAAGATTATCCGACGAAAAGAGTTTCAACCGGGACGAAAGGTACTCCTCTGTAACTCCCGGCCTCATCCATTTCTGGGTAAATTACGGTCCCGATGGACTGGTCCATTCGTTGTGAGAAGCGTATTCCCCCACGGAGCAGAAGAATTGGAAGACCCAAAAGGGGGGAATGCGTTCAAAGTCAATGGACAACGCCTAAAGCTATATGTTGAGGCGTTCATAGAAGAGATCGACACCATCTGGTCGTCGGACCCCATTTACTGGGTCGAATGAGCTGAGTTGAGAGGTTATCGCACCCCCGACGCGTATGGGGTGAATTCTTGTGTATAGTAGTTGTGTGTCGGCAGATTAGATTGAGTCCGTAGGTAGTTACGTAAGGTCAGGGTTAGGATCACGCACACCAACACGCACTTTATGAGGGCATCGAGAAATCCAAGTGGGAGAATAAGTGAGAAAGTGTCCAAGAATTCGAGGGTGTGAGATTCTAGTTCAGCATGCTAAGTAAGAGGGTTTTGCCTGAGATGGAACCGAACTGAATCCCCTTAAATTGGATCGGTTCAGTTCTGATAAATCAAAAAATAAAAAATTTCCATAACCAGATCGGTTCACCCCTGAACCGGATCGGTTATGGTTCTTCCCGAGGTGAGCCCCCCATTTCCCCTATCCCCTCCTTTCCCTCCATTCTTTCCCCTTCCCCCCCCCCCCCCCCCCCCCCCCGCCCCCCAAACTTTCATTCCCCTTTTCCCTCCAAATTCCTTCCCCCAACCCTCTCCACCACCTATAAATTGACCTTCTCCCCTACCATTCCATCCACACCTCCATCTCATCTCACCTCTCTAAACCCTATCTCTCTCCTTCCCAACTCCCAGATAACTTCATGGAAAATCCCGCTCTTCCCCCGAAATATATTTCCACCGAGATTCTTCCCAATGGCAATGGGGAATACCGCTCCCATATGGAGCGCCTATGGTGTAAAATATTTTTTCAACCTCTCCCGCCAATTTCACATTGAGCGCGTCGTCAACTGGGACGAGCTGCCCCGCTCAGTCACCACTCTTTTCAACTAGAGGGGGTGGGTGCAATACCTCCAAGAACCCCACAATGTAGTGTGGGTGGTCAAAGTCCGATCTTTCTATGGCTCTCTCGTCCGTACGGGCGATTTTAAGAGCCAAGCTTTTGTCGATGGCTGCCCCATCCCATTTTCCTTGGCCATTCTATCTCGAAAACTTTCTACCAAGGTCATCCCCCACCCAGACATCTATGACTACCCAACCAATGCCCCCACCATCCCAAAACAGCAATGCATCGATCGTCTCGCACCCAACGAGATTTGGGAACGGGTCACCTTCCCCGTAGGACTTAAACGATAAGGTGAGCATTACCTTCCATATTGTGTGCGCCAACCTGCTTCAAACCTCAAATGACTCGGCAATGCACCCTCGCCAAGCTACCCTCGTGTACCACCTTTTTGATCGAAACTTCACTCTCAATCTCACCAGCATACTTTACACTGATATTCTTTATGCGGCCTTGGAGCAAAAAGGTGGGGTGCCCCTCCCTTATGCACATCTCATAACCTCCCTCCTTGCTGATGCCGGTATCCAGCCACCTCACGCTTTTCCCCGCCTCTCGAAACCCATTGGGAAAGTATCAGGCACTAGGAGTGCCCAGCAGAGAGCTGCCCATCGAGCAGCCCGGGTGGTGGTTGATGTAGATGCCGAGGAGGAAATCCATGTTGAAGAGCCCGAGGCTGAGGATGTCGAGATGGGCGGGGTAGAAGAGGAAGAGTACGACGAGAACGATGACTCGGACTTTGAGACACCAGGTGCAGATTTTAATAGGCCCCTTTCAGCTGTAGAAACTCATTTTGACGGGTTCATCACACAATACAACAGGGACTAAGCGGCCTATCAACGGGATCAAGAGGCCTACCGAAGGGACACGAGCATGATGCATCGTCTCCAAGCGCACTTATACGAGCTCAACTTCGGCGGACCCCCCTTTTTTCTATGATCCCTATGTTGGTTGTTGCTTGTGTGTTTGTGGTGGTTGTTTTCATATGTTAACTTGTGTGTTCTACTCTCTCCTTTGTAACAAAAGTGTTAGGTATCTATAAAATTTTTTTGCATTTCTGTCTCATTTGTTTATTTTATTTTCCCGCACTTTTAATTCTCTTTGAGTTAGATTTTAGTCCTTTTTGCTTGAGGACAATGCAAAAGTCTAAGTTAGGGGGGTTCACAAGTTCGTTTTTTTAAAACTTCACAAATTTTCAAAAATGCCCAGAAATTTAAAAAAAAATCATAAAATCTTGAAAAATCCAAAAATAGTTTTCTTCAAAATAAATAAAAATTGGAATTCAAAATTTTCAACAATATCATTAAAAGTTGGTTTAAAGTCTCAAATTGTAAAAACATAACACACAAGGCCGAAATTGACCAAAGATGGAAATTGAGCGAACATAGATGACTTAACGAATAAATGTGGAGATTACCAACCCCGATGAGATTCGAGCCTTTCATTTTTGTGAAATTTATAAATCAATCTTAGTTAATTGTTAACTCAAAGTTCTTTTCAGCGTCTAATAAGTCGTTGAGGATCTCAATCCTTTCACTTTGATCGGTTATGGAAAATGTGTGTGATATTGCCTTAAAAACGTGCCAAAATAGATCTCTAAACTTAATTCATCTCGAAACGCATATGGTAACGCAATTAGTATTCTAGACAATGAAGTAGGCCCTCGTTTCTCCCCCTAAAAATATTGGCCAAAAAAAGTAGCAGAAAATTATCCCTTTTGTAAACCCGAATAAATTTTGCCCTTTCGTTTGATAACCCGAAAAAACCCTAATTGGCCCGAAATTGTGAAAAGTGATAATCCCAGAAATTAAGTCCGAAAAGTGCATGAAAAGGGGCCAGAAAATAATAGAAATTCTCAGAAAAAATAGCATGAATAGAAAAGCGCGAAAAACAGAAAAAAAAAAATTGAGCAAAATCCCGGAAAAGCACTCTGGGACATCTTAAGAATAGTTACCAATTCCGAATTTCCCAAACTCATTTCTTTGTACCCATTACACCTTAAAACCCAAAAAAGTCCTAACCAAGTCCAAAATGCGAAATTGGTTACCTCGTGGAGAGCAAATACACAAAAAGAGAATAAAAAATATAAATTAGAGGCACTGTTCCCGTTTTTTTATAACCGTAATCCGATTATGAGATTCGGTTACCATAAAATTTCCATCTTTCTACTTGTATGCGTGAACTTGGTTCCAATACCTTTACTCTTATAAATCACGCATACCGAGAGAATAACCACATTCCGAGTGATTCGTTTGTGAGAGCGGTCCATGAGATTTTGAAATCAAAATGAATTTTTGGATAAGTAACGTAAGGGTCAATCGGTGGAAATTCGCGGTTAAATTTCTGGCTTCGCACACGCACTATGATTTGAGACTCTTGAACATGAATTGATGATGACTATTTTCTGGAAAAGTTTGAATTATAAAATTTTTGCGTATTTTGAGTTTTCTTTGAGTCGAATTTTGTGGGTATATTCTCTGCAAACCCTCATGAGACACAACTCGTCCTACTAAGGAAACCTAGGGGTTTAAAGGCTTGTTGCATACGCTAAATGCAATCACTCTCCTATGAAAGAGGTATTCTATCCCGTTTTAGAGTTAGACCTTTTTTTGATTCTTTTACATTGCTCGGGATGATAAAAGTTCTAAGTTATGGGGGTTTGATTAGGCATAAATTCTTCCCATTTATCCCCTTAATTTAGAGGATTTTATCGCTTCACAAAGTGTAATTCGAGTGGACTTATATCATATCATTGTTATTGACAAGTTTCTAATGAGTACGCCAAGTTCGTGTATTTTCCATCCATTTCGCAAGTATTCAGGATTTAGGAAGGTTCGGCATCCCAATCCGAGTTCCATATCAAAAGTTTCAAAGAAATACAAGGAGGAAAGGTTCCTGAAAATATGGAACCGAACCGAAAGGAAGAAAAAAAACCCAATCCCATCCTAGGAAAGCTTCTTTTAAGCACTACAAAGATGGACCGGAACCGAAGGAGAGGAAAAACGAATCGATCCTATGCTCGAAGAACTTCCTGTGAAAAGTTAACAAGATGGAACCGAACTGAAGAAGAGAAAAAAATGATCCTATGCTCGAAGAACTTCCTGTCAAGGTTGTCAAAGATGGAACCGAACCGAACCCTCTTAGTAGGATCGATTCTGGTTTCGGAAATTCGAACTTATGCACTTGTAAAATTAGAATCCTCCATGGTTGAAACTCTTAGTATTCGTAGATTATAAAATGTAAACTCCTCCCAGACATGATGAGGCTTCTGATTCGTTAGGGAAGCTTTGTAATCAGTTTAGAGAAGAAGAACAATAAGAAACCCTAGTTTACTTCCATTTTGCAATTCAAGTAATATTATTTCAATTCTTATTTTCATATCTGCAGTAGTTATTTTTATAGTGAGCAATTTCATTCTTCATCACCTTCAAGTGTTCGTAAAAGTGTTTTCATTCATCCTAAAAATGTTTTCTTCCAGTTTTCATATGTCTGGCTAAATTTTCAAGGGTTAGGGTGCATGAACCCCACCCGATGTAACTCACGATAGTGTAAATAGAAGTTGGAATCAAAACATTAGATGAATTGTATCGTAATTCATACGATACTACTTTATTTCAGCCCTTGTTTACATATTGTGCGGTATACGATCCCTCATATGTGTAATACTTAGGAGAAATAAAGATCGAATTTTAATTCAACCTTTGCTTACGTACTGTGCGGGCTACGGTCCCTCATATATGTAATACTTAAGAGTATTACAAATTCGGATTCATTTAAAGTTTTAATTCTAAATCTAGTATCTTATGAAGTGAATTACTAGGGTGTGGGGGGATGTAACCCGACCTATTTTTCTCCATTCATAGTTATAGTTTTAGTCAAGTCGTTCGAAATTCTGCAGTAGAAAAATTGCATTCATAATTTCATTAGTTAATCATTTTCAAAAGTGCATATAGTTGTAGTTGTTTCACAAATCAAATCACCTTTTCCTTTTCTTTAGAGTCAAAGTTAGGTTTCCTTCGTGTGTCCAATGTCGTAATGACCTTGTTCGTCCTATTTTCCTGAGGATCGATACCCGACTTCTCAGATTATTACTTGTCCGACAGGCTTGTACTTGAACCTACATAGCACGCACACTAGACACAACTGTGGTCGCGTCAATAAGTAACCAAATGTAGCAACAGAATAAATACATATATTATAAAGTACAAATTTAAGCAAATGTATAATATCCAGACACACAACAAATACAAGAGTCTCAAATAGCAAAAAACAGAATCAGTTGTCATCGTCATCATCCTCGGTAGTGCCATCGTCAGCACATCTCCTGGATGTCCTAGATCCTGTATGATTCTCCCTCCTCCGCATCTCATCTATAAGTGTTGTCAGTTGTGATTGTTTTATAACTCTCTTCTCAGCCTCGGCATCATATCTAGCCATGAATGCTCTGTGCTCAGTCAACTGTCCCTCTAAAACGCGTCAAGTGACATGCTCCTCCTCAAGCAAGAGAAGAGTCACATCTATACTAGTACCTATCTCTGCAAATGTAGTCTCTACTGGTAGAGGATCGAAAACCTGAGATGTGTGACTTGAACCAGAATAAAATGAGAAGTGGTGGAGTAACCATAACGAGCGGCGGTAAGAAGGTGACTCTCGGATTGACGAACGGTGTTCTCATCGATCAGGGAAATGCCAAGGATCTCAACCTCATTGGCTAATAGTGGGACCTGAGCAGCGATGCAAATATGTATAACAAGGATACCGTATGGGAGTGCATACCTAATAGGATAATTCCCCCGCATTATGGACCGAAGACATAACGTGCATTATCATGGCACGTACGTCAATATGCCAAACCTAACTAACGACGTACATAAAGTGGATAATGTGGAAGCTAATATGCGATTGATTACCCCTAGGATAGACAAACGATGTTGTAAACCAATTAAGAACTCTATAATCGGCATGTAGGTGCGGATGAAACGTAGTAGCGGTTCGGGGGGAAGCTCACGAAAACAACATCGAATGATCTCGTCGGGCTCAAGGTTGTCGGCGACGTGTCTGTGGAAAATAGCCTCAAGGTATCGAGGAATCTGAAGCATAGTTACAATAACGTTAGGGGTGACTTAGACCTAAACCCCTCGGACGAAGGACCCACGGTCCGCAGAAGAGCCTGCTGCCCTAAAATAGAATTCTCGAATAACGTCGAGAAGAATAGCATCATACATAGAGAACATCGGATCCCACCCCTACCCCTAAGCCACTGAGGAATGAAGTACCTGTGAAACTCCTTTATCCTAAACACTCTCTGTCTCACTACTGCACAGATGTGAAAGCCTAGTGTGCAGAACAACTCATAATCGACCCGACTAATATAACGCTCGGTGGTGAACCGTGGCCAGTTGACCTTACCGTCTTGAGCTCGGGGAGAGGTGGCATACTCCTCAATAGTGCTAGTGTGGATGCAAAAATGTCTATGTCCTCTAGCCATAAATAATATAAGTGTAGAGTGTGGGAAAAGTGTGGATATGACTAACAAGAATGCTAACTCCTTGAACCAAACAACAAAACAACAAACGCTCTAAGAACCTATCTCCGTACAAATTCAACCGAGCCACCACGAAAACCAAAGCCACAAATACCAATCAACATGATATAATAATCAGCAACGGAAGCAATAATATGAAAAACAAAAATGCGCAACCAACGTGTGTGTCATAAATATTTAAAAATTAAATAAAAATTATTTTTCCAAAAAAAAATATAATTTTTGAATTTGTGACTCACAAGACTCAATGGGGGTAAAAAGAAATGGAATAAATAACCAAAAATAAATAATAAAATTCAAAAGCCCCCCCCCCCCCCCCACCCCCCAAAAAATGAAAAATTTGTAGTAAAAATGGTTGGAAACTAATTTCATCATCATGTACACAAGAATGGTGTAATAAAAATGAATACATGACAAGAAATAAAGCCCCTCAAAACCTAAACAATAGGATGAATCTCAAAACAATACCTATAATATGATAAACTAGATGGAAGGAATATGCTTAGAACCATGAAAAATTCAAGCTTTGGGAGTTCTTTTTTCTAAAAAATGGCTGAGAATGATAATAGGTGCGCACAGAGAGAAGGAGTTTGGGTGAAAAATGACTGAAAGAGGAAAAGAAAACCTATAACACGTTTTTAACCACGTTCGAAAAAAAAATCATGCTCGTTCGAATGAGAAACACTAATCGTTGGAACGAAAATGACGCGACTAAGAATTTGTCTCAGAAATGCGTTCTATTTAGGCTCAAGTACAAGCCTGTCGCGTTAGTAATAATCCGACAAGTCGGGAACGTTTCCATAGGGATCAGAAAATGGCACTTAACGTAGGAATAGTTATTTAACCTTTAAATGATTTCTCCAAAGAAAAGAAAATGTGATAGATGGTTTTAAATTTCCAATTGGTGATGAAATAAAATGTGCACAAAAACACTAAGAATTGTAATGAAATTGGATTTGAAAATGAGAGAAAATAGGGTGGAGTACACTCCCTCAAACCTTAGTAAATTACCGTATAGAATACTAGAATGGTAAATTATAATTTTGACTAAATCCAATCTTTATAGATCCTAAGCATTAACTAGCCCGCATCATATGAAATCAAAGGTAAATACAAAGCGGTGAATAGACAATTATACTTGCATAGTCTTCTTAAACATCCCAAGTACCTAGGGCAAGAGAGATTAAAATATCGGCTATGTTTGTATCATTTCCATACACGATTCGGTCAATATTCAATTTACCCTCTATTTTCTACTTGAGTAATTCACCTCGGGATGAGTTCATGTACCCCAACCCTTGAAAACTTAGCTAGACATGGTTTTACTAGAAAACAAATTCATACATGGAATTATGGATCTAACAAACATTGTTAACAATTTGCAAAACAATTGAGAATTGAAAATAAAATAGAGAAGAAATACGAGAATGGAAATTTGATACTTGTATTCAGCAACAGGAAAAAAATGAACTTGAATCCAGAAAACTTCTTCTTTCTCAACCTTACAAACTAGGATTTATGAAAATTTCTATGTAAAGAAAAACTAAGAAAACTCTCTAAAATCTGACTTTCTCTCTCTAATTCGACTCCCTTGGAAGGATGTAGGGCTTGGACTTTTATACACCTAAAAAATGACTTTTTACATGCCTCTCCACGTTTTACAACTACTAAAAACGAATTAAACAAGAAATTTCAAGAGTTTTGACTCTTCAGCTTCCAGAATTAATTTCAACTTTTGACTTTCCGTCTCCAACTTTAAATGGGCATAACTTCTTCACCGTAGCTCGGATTGGGGTGATGTTTTTTCCAATGTTCTTGTAATTTAGAGGTATTCAACTTTCTAGTTGGCCCCACCTCCGTACTAAGGCTGAAAAATTACGAAAATGCCCTTCTACTCTCCATTTCTTGGTTTCTTTCACTGTTTTAAGTTCTCCTTCGCACTAACTGGCATGGAATACCTATAAAGCACATGAGAAATACACAAAACATGAAATAATTTCCAAAAGAGGTTAGTAGCATAAATTTGAGACAAATCCAAGCTATTTACTCTCCACGGGATCATAAAAATACTGAAATTAAGGGGATAAATATAAAGAATATGTGCCTAATCACACCCCCTAACTTAGAACTTTTGCGCGTCCCGAGCAATGTAAAAGAAATTAGTTTAAAGTTCAACTCTTGAAAATTCTTTTATTGGGATAGAATACCTTTTTCGCGGGCAAGCGATTGCATTTAGCATATGTAACAAGCCTTTAAACCCCTAGGTTACCCCAGTACGACGAGTTTTGTCTCGTGAGGGTTTGCAGTGAATATACCCACAAAATTCTTTATTGACTCAAATAAATATCAAAATACTTAAAAATTGTACAATTTAAACTTTTAGAAAAATAATCACCATAAATTCATATTCAAATGTCTCAAACCATAGTGTGTGTGTGCAAAGCCAGAAATTAAACCTCAAATTTCCACCGATTGAGCATTACGTTACTTTCCAAAAATTCATTTTGATTCCAATTCTTACGGATGCACTCAAAAATGAATCACTCGGATTGTGGTTGTTTTCTCTCCGTATGCATGATATAAAGAGTAAATATAATGGACACAAATTCACGCATACAAAATTGAAAAGAAGGAAATATATGGTGAAAAGATCTCATCATCGGAGTACGGTTATTAGGAAACGAGAAACATCATCTCTAGTTCACACCATTTAATCTCTCATATTATCTTTTTGTATCTTAGCTCTCCACGCGGTAATCAATTTCACAATTTGAACTCGGTTAGGACTTTTCGGGTTATAAAGTGTAAAGGGTAATAATGGAAATGGACGGAATGTTCGGAAATGGAAAATGTCCTGATGACGTCCATTTGTGCTTTTTCGGGCATTTGCTCATTTTTCTCTTTTCTCTTTTCTTTTTTCATTTTTTTCTTTTTTTTTGCTATTTTTTTCACTATTTTTTTATTGAGCATTTTGTTTTTTGTTTTTCTCTTTTCCCTTTTTATTGCACAATTTGGACTTACTTGATGAATATTCACAATTTTCACAATTTTGGGCTATTTGGGTTTTTCGGGATATCAAACGAAAGGGATATATTATATTAGGCTCAAAGTGGGTTGCTAAGGGATTATTTTTTCACAATGTTTTTTTTATGGCTAATATTTTTGGGTTAAACAAACGAGGGCCTACTTCATTGTCCAAATTGCTAATCACATTACCATATGCATCTCGAGATTAATTAAGTTTAGAGATATATTTAGCACGAATTTCGAGACAATATTTCACACATTTTCCATAACCGATCAAAATAAAGGATTGAGATCATCAACGACTTATTAAAATGCTGAAAAGAACTTTGAGTTAATCATAAACTCGGATTGATTTAAAAACTCATAAAAAATTGAAAGGCTCAAAATCTCACCAGGTTGGATCAATCTCCACACTTATTCGTTAAGTCATCAATTTTCTTTGAATTTCCATCTTCGGTCAATTTTGGCTTAGTGCATTTTGATTGTTAACAATTTGAGACTTTAAATAGAATAAAGGTGATATTTTTGAAAAATTTAAATTCCAATTTTTATTTATTTTGAAGAAAAATATTTTGGGTTTTTTTTCAAAATTTTTCATTTTTTATTTTTTTTTTGTTGGCATTTTAAAAATTTGTGAAGTTTTAGAAAGACGCACTTATCACCCCTCCCTAGCTTAGACTTTTGCATTGTCTTCAATCAAAAGGATTAAAATCTAAAGAAGAAAAAGAACAAGTGCGACAAATAAAACAAGCAAATTATTAAAATGCAACAAGACACTATATGACACGCATACATGACTCAAAAATACAACAAAAATCACCCCATACGCGTCGGGGGTGTGACGACCTCTCATCTCCCTCCACAAATCACCCGACCCCTTGCACTAGGTACGACGCGTTCCTCGTCTCTCCCATCTTACCATCATAAGTGAATAGCAGGAACAAATTGGGCCCATGCCCATAGATAAAAGAAAGATCGGGAGATGCATTATTATAAACCGAAAAAGGATCCTCGTGTTGCGTAGCACGTGGGTTGGGCTCTAAGTCGGACGAGATGGGAGTCTTATCTTCAAGTACCTATGAAGACTCAAATGGTATGGGTGGATGGTTAGTAAGGAGAAATTCATCAATTCTATTTTTCCACTCGCTTTCTTCTAAAGGACAAAATGAGAACAATAAAGATTGGACTTCAACATTTAGGCGTGCGTCCACTTGTCCGAACTCGCTCTCAAACTCTGCTAGGCTCAACTCCTCTATCTTTCTCTCTTGATTGGTGTCCTCAACCTGCCTTTCGTGCTCACTCGCCAAATTATAGGGTGGTGTGGGTGGGTGGTAATCGAGGAGAAATGTATCGATAGTGTCCTGCCATTTGCTTTCCTCTAAGTATTTCGACGAGCCTCTCCTGACACACTCTAAATCTCCTCTTTCACTCTTGTTCATGGGCTCACTCATGCTCTCGAATGCATTAACTAAACATACCTCCCCTACCTTGCTCTCGATGTTGCAACCACTCATCTCACTGTGCGCAACACAACCTTCCCCTAATGACTCTTCCTTGTAAGTTCTTTCTTGCTCGTGTGCTTCCAAAAGATCCAACCCTCGCGGTTCCCCTTCATCACCCTCTCTCTTGGAATTATTAAAGATATTTGTTTCGAGGGTCATGTTCCCGAAATTTAATTGCATACGCCCACTTTGGGTATTGATAAGAGCATTAGCTATAGCTAAAAATGGGCGGTAAAGGATAACGGGAACATTATTACTTGGGAGAACGGAGGGTTCTTCGTCCCAAATGACAAAATCCACCGGGAAGTAGAAAGTTCTGGACAATCACATCCTCAACAATTCCCCGAGGAAGCTTCACAGAACGATCCGCGAGCTGGAGAGTCATCTTTGTGGGCTTAAGGGCCCCCAGTTCTAGTTGCCTATAGATGGAATAGGGCATAATGTTAACACTCGCCCCTAGATCTATCAGAGCTCTCTCGATTCGGTTCTTCCCCATGATACACGAAATAGTGGGTGCACCCGGATCTTTATATTTTAATGGAAAGTCCCTCGACAAGACTGCGCTGACGTTTTGGGCCATAGAGACATTCTGGTTTACCTTTAGCTTGCGTTTCACCGTGAGTAAGTCCTTAATAAACTTAGCATACGCAGGAATTCTCTGTATAGTCTCGAGAAAAGGTAAATTAATTTTTACTTGCTTAAGGACTTCCAGAACTTCATCACGGGAGGTCGTTTTGGAGTGAGAGACCAACCATTGAGGGTATGGGTCAGCGGTGGGGGTGATGGCTTTGGGTCCACTAGTGTTTTCCTCCTCCTCACTCTCAATTAAAGGGGCATCTTCGACCTCTCTTTTGTCGGGCGAAACCTCTTTATCTTTAGATGCATTGCGTGGGGGAGGTGACAAATCAACTACTCTCCCACTACGTAGAGTGGTAATAGCGCTACATTGCTCTCGATGGTCGTGGGATGTAGTGCCAACACTGGTTTGTCCTTGGGGAGGTCGTTGGCTTTGAGCAGGAGATTTTCCCTTCTCTTGGACATTCAATACAGTTTGCAACCTTGAGATTCTAGTATGTATTTCATTGAACATTCGATCTTACCTAGCACTGTTCTCCTTTTGAGATTGGATGAGGTGTTTTAAGTTGTCCTCAAGAGATCACCTTCGTGGGGTAACATATGGACCAGGAGATGGTGATTGCATGGGGGGCTGCATATGTGTTAAACCAGGATGATTCCTCCAAGATGAATTGTAGGTGTTTCCCTGGGGTGTACAAAAATGTCCGCTAACCCCTCCTATAGCTGCCACTTGCTCAGTGTATATTGCCTTATAAGCGGGTATTGCCGAACATCCTTTGGTAGAATGACCCGCCGCACAAATGGCACATACCTCTTCTTTTCTAGCTGAGATATGTCCAGTAGATTCGCTCAATCGAACCTCAAGGATGTCTCGTATCCTCTTTTCAAATTGCTCAAGCAGAGACGATCTAACAAAGTGTCCTTGTCCAATTGATAAATATCGAAAGCAGAAGGAGTGCTGGACACTTGTCGATGTCTGTTTTGGCTGTTGGGGTTAGAAACATCCCATGATTGCGTAGTCTCTGCTACGTATTTCATACGAGCCTCAACATAGCTCGAGTGAAAGAACAAAATGAGATGATGTTTCTCAAACCCATGATGTGGGCAAGCGCTAACTAACTCCTGAAAATGTTCCCAAAACTTATCAAAGGATTCATTGTCATTTTGGCGAAAAGCTTGGATTTGAGCCTTGACAGAATTGGTTTTGTGTTGCGGAAGGAAATTTGAGAGAAACTTAGTCTGCATATCTCTCCAGGACAGAACAGAATTCGGGGGTAGAGACCATAGCCAGGTCTTAGCTTTATCCTTTAAGGAAAAAGGGAAAAGCTTTAATCGGATAACATCTTGTGGGCAGGCTTGATCACCAAATGTCTCACATGTATCTTCGAATTCTCGAATATGGAGATATGGCTTTTCAAAATCCATACCATGAAATGTGGAAAGAGTTTGAATCATCCCATTTTCAAAGTGGAATTGACCGGCATTATACGGGAGTAAAATGCAACCAGGGGTAACAATTTGCTCCGAAAATAAAAGATCTTTCATGGGAAGATATGGTATCTCTTCCTCTCCAGCACCAACACCAACACTACCGTGTACAGACATATTGCTACCCAACGATTCAGAATTCACACTCAGTGTTTGACTCAAAGAGCGACTTGTGATTGAATTATTAGGCGAAGGAGGTGGAACCCAAAAATGTGGAGAATCGGTGGTATGAGAATTTTTAGAATTTGCTTCGGCAATAGGATTTTCGTGAACTTGGGTGGGAAGTGGATTCTGCATGTAATCGCATAAGAGATGAGATAATATATATATATACATATATATATATTTAAAAATCACCTTAGGATTAAAATCACTTTCCTAAAAATTACCAATTGACGATCCCCGGCAACGGCGCCAAAAACTTGACGCGACTAAGAATTTGTCTCAGAAATGCGTTCTATTTAGGCTCAAGTGCAAGCCTGTCGCGTTAGTAATAATCCGACAAGTCGGGATCGTTTCCACAAGGATCAGAAAATGGCACTTAACGTAGGAATAGTTATTTAACCTTTAAATGATTTCTCCAAAGAAAAGAAAAGATGATAGATGGGTTTAAATTTCCAATTGGTGATGAAATAAAATGTGCACAAAAACACTAAGAATTGTAAAGAAATTGGATTTGAAAATGAGCGAAAATAGGGTGGAGTACACTCCCTCAAACCTTAGTAAATTACCGTATAGAATACTAGAACTGTAAATTGAAATTTTGACTAAATCTAGTCTTTATAAATCCTAAGCATTACATATATGAGGAAACTAGCCCGAATCATATGAAATCAAAGGTAAATACAAAGCAGTGAATAGATAATTATACTTGCATAGTCTTCTTAAACATCCCAAGTACCTAGGGCAAGAGAGATTAAAATATCGGCTATGTTTGTATAATTTCCATACACGATTCGGTCAATATTCAATTTACCCTCTATTTTCTACTTGAGTAATTCACCTCGGGATGAGTTCATGTACCCCAACCCTTGAAAACTTAGCTAGACATGGTTTTACTAGAAAACAAATTCATCCATGGAATTATGGATCTAATAAACATTGTTAAACAATATGCAAAACAATTGAGAATTGAAAATAAAATAGAGAAGAAATACGAGAATGGAAATTTGATACTTGTATTCAGCAACAGGAAAAAAATGAAATTGAATCCAGAAAACTTCTTCTTTCTCAACCTTACAAACTAAGATTTATGAAAATTTCTATGTAAAGAAAAACTAAGAAATCTCTCTAAAATCTGACTTTCTCTCTCTAATTCGACTCCCTTAGAAGGATGTAGGGCTTGGACTTTTATACACCTAAAAAATGACTTTTCCCATGCCTCTCCACGTTTTACAACTACTAAAAACGAATTAAACAAGAAATTTCAAGAGTTTTGACTCTTCAGCTTCCAGAATTAATTTCAACTTTTGACTTTCTGTCTCCAACTTTAAATGGGCATAACTTCTTCACCGTAGCTCGGATTGGGGTATCGTTTTTTCCAATGTTCTTGTAATTTAGAGGTATTCAACTTTCTAATTGGACCCACCTCCGTACTAAGGCTGAAAATTATGAAAATTCCCTTCAACTCTCCATTTCTTGGTTTCTTTCACTGTTTTGAGTTCTCCTTCGCACTAACTGGCATGAAATACCTATAAAGCACATGAGAAATACACAAAACACAAAATACTTTCCAAAAGAGGTTAGTAGCATAATTTTGAGACAAATCCAAGCTATTTACTCTGCACGGGATCATAAAAATACCGAAATTATGGGGATAAATATGAAGAATATGTACCTAATCAGAAAACAACATATCATTCGAAAGAAGTCGGGTTTTCATTTGAAGCTGCTTCGAGCAACTATCTAACGAGCCAAAACAGTGTGGTGTCGTTAGATGTTCATTTGAAAGCCTCTTTGAAGGAGAACCAAAACTTGTTAGAACAAGAGTCCATTTCATTCAAATGACACTAAAAAAATCTTAAAATCTTCCTCTAAAACATATGCAACGTGAACCCAGAAGGGTAAACCTTGAGAAACACATAACTAACACAAACAAACTCAAAAAAATGATACAAACTTAAGAGCTACACGGTAATATGGTATCGATGTGCCTAAACTCATGGTAATGGAGTGAATGGGCATGAACTAAAGCAAATGAATCAGGTTCCAATCACTTAAATACATTCACGAAGTTCTAATTGACCACTGAAAATCATCTAATACGTTTTAGCCTTATGTGACAATTATAATGTTAACTTAATGAATAAACATACATAATGCACACAAGCCTAGCCTGTAAAAATTCTACAAATCAATAGCGTAATGACACGATCGGTAAGACTAGGCATCATTGTGTAAACATGTTGATCTTCAACTAAACTCCCTCAAAAGACAAACAATTAATGTAATCTCACAATTTATTCTTAATTTTTTTGAAGTAATTTATATTGAATACATCAAACTAAATTGGCCATTATTTTGACAATTTTTATGTTTTTATTGCATTTAATCTTTTATTAGTCTCTTTTACGCAAATGGTGGCTTTGCACGCATGGTCAACCTGTCCTTCGTAGCCCTTTTCCATTGCACACTTACAAATTAAAAACTATTCAATTCATGGTCACGGGCAACGGTTCTTACATGCACAAATCCTCAAAGTTCACATTATGTATATATGATAAGATTGATGAGAGAACATGTCACCAAACTCAAATGTACATTTGAAGTAAACATTTAATAAAATCGTGCATGTGTGTGCAAAGTCATATTCAAAGTCGAATCCATAATGCAAATCGACCTCGAAATAACTCCACTAAATATGTTTAAGAACAATCTAAGTATCTAAAGTCATAACCAAATGTCCTAGCCACATGGATAATTACAAAATGAAGGGGATTTAATCACACCAATATGCCATACCATAAGTGTAAAACTTAATGACATAAAAACCAAAAATCTTTTTGAGTTTTTCAAAATATTTTGATTCAAAAGAAAATTCATTTTTTATTTTTCAAAAAATATATCAAAAACAAAATATTTTTGTATTTTCCAATAAGACTCAATAAAAGAGAAAAATAAAATACAAATGATACACATGCCATAACACTAGTAAGAATATATCATGAGGTAAAAACTAGAGTATGACAAACATGGCTAACATGATCAACTGAAAGATATAACATGGGAGAATCATGGGCAAGCAAACGAGAATCATGAAGTCTAATGCCTAAAGCCTATAAATCCGATTTCCTAACCCAATTAGGTGTGAAATGATGAATAGGGGTTTGGGGAACCGAAATGACTATATTCTTAGACTTCATATGAGCATTCTTAAGATCGTAGCAATAACGTCTAAGGTCACCCTTCCTACCGCAGTGAGTGAATGTAAAGATATGGTGGGGAGTGTTACCTAAATGTTGACCTATTCTAACATTCTTAGTCAACTCTCTCAAACGTATGGTTTTGGTTTTATTAGTGGAAACAATGCGATCATCGAAGCCAATACCACACTTGTAAGCCTTGATTTGGACGGTGCCTAACATTTTATCTATTTTTTTTACCTAGACTCCAAATCAATTTTGACTACTTGAACCTCTCAATATCTCCTATATCTCACTTATCCTATACTCGAGTAAACTCCTAGACTCCTAAAAATCTAGAAGCTCTCTCTTCATAGTCTTCATCAAACCACGAAGACTATCTCTCTCGGCTTAAATGTATTTTAGCTTCTCTCAAAGAATCCTCTCACGTGCCCTAAGATCCTCAATTAAAGTACTATCATTATTACCTACGACATGTTCTTTTAACCTAGCTTCTAACTTCAAGTTAGCCTTTTTCAACTTCAACGTTTTCACATACAACTCATAGAGGGCTACTTAAAGTTCGATCTCCTCTACCTCTCCATCGTTCTCACTCTTCTCCCCCTCACTCACTTGGGCTTTACTCACTATGGCCTCGAAAGTGTCATGTAAAGAACTATCTTCATCGAAAGATTTTGCATTAACGCTCACATGACTAGAAAATAACATGGTTTAGTTATTCTCTTTAGGGGAGTCGTTTCCCTCTTTTGGATCACTATCACTAAGGGTGGCACTATATGAAATAGGTTTCTTGCCCTACTTCATTGGTTTAGTGGGGAACTCAGCTACCCTATGACCATAACCCTCACAACATTCGTTGGGTTAGGACTATCCAACATGTGGTTAACAACGTGTTTTAAAGATCAAATTTTCAATATTTCGTTGTAACTATCAAACTTAAACTGCTTACATACCTCGACATGGTATGCTTCCCAGGCTTTTGTAATCTTCAAAAATGTAATAAAATAAATATAAGTCTAAAAACTGTAACATCATCTCACTGTGTAATCATATTAACCACAAACAATATAAGCGGCAACACTTACGACATCATAGTCTTGGGTCCCACTGCCCTAGTTGTTTTAAATATGGGAGAGTTTTGCAACATATAACATAACATGTTGAGAGATATGATTATACCTCGAAAAAAGAAATGTGCAAGTCCATTGTATAGAAATTTTCGGATTCGTGTTATAGTCTTGCGCGACCTTTTCCCAAAACGTATCAGTCCGCTGAGAGTTCACGTCTATATTGTTTATTGTGTGTTTAGCATACAAGCCACATATAATTTCATCCTCCCAAGATGTGATATTGAGATTACGGGAAGCTTGACTCGTACCAAACGTAGTTAAGGGCTGAGCGTTTACATATTTCAAATGAGGATATTACGTAACAATAAATAAAGTGTAACACTGAAATTATTTAGGAGGTTTGCTTGAAATTGGAGTCGAGTGTTTTCTTGAAATTGTGTGGAGGTTTTGTTTGTAAAATAAGGAATAATATTATGGATTTTATACAAACAGAAAAAATAGAGTCATTTAATTGCGGTCGCTATGGATTAAGTTGATATAATTAAATTGATGCATATTTAATTTAATCATATCAATTGAGGGTAAACTGAAATTCATATCAAGTGATACGATTAATAGTTTATCGTATCAATTCTTGTACAGATTGGATAGTGGTTCTCTAGTTTTACCCATCCTCTACCCTTTCTTCCCCTATTCATGCTACCATTACGAGCATGCCATTCTCTAGTTTTATGCTTTGTCTTAGATTTTTGAACCACCATTGTGTTTCGCTTAAAGGATGGAAGGAGCAAAAAAAATATAACTAAAATCAAATCAACTGGTCACTTTATAAGTCAAGTAAGTTGGTCATCTTAAGTTATGCTAAACGGGCCACGTCCATATAAGTAGATGGAAAATGAGACTTTTTTATGAAAAAATCCAATTGTTTAGTTGTAATTAAGAGTTGACTACTTTAGTGGCCGTGTATTTTTTTTCTTTGGCTATTCATAGGAGTGATAATTCACCGACAAAAAAAATCGTTGAAACTGGAACTTGAATTATTTTGTTCAATTTTCTAGGTGACTTTTATATTTAAACAAAATTCAGTGTTCGCAATTTTTCGTACATAACTTGATGTTCGTCATGAGTTTGGCTTGAAAAGTCTGGACGAGTAATTTTTCAAATTATTAACTATATCAGGAAGGAAATTGTAGAATAAAAGTAAACATATTCATTTTAAATAAAGTTAACATATTTGTAAAAGTATAATTGAATTGATAGTTCAAAATGAATGCATATTTTACACTCACTCACATAACCTTTAGGGCGGTGCTACAACAAAAATTTATACCTAACACAATTGCACACAATATTTTTAAACATGATGTACTATCATTTTAATCCATGCAGTGGTGCCTAGTAGTATTTTTAGTGGTGCCTATAGCACCACCCCAATCTGAAGTGTCAAAGTATCTCTAAATGTTGCTATCGATGTGTAAATTTCATGCAATATCGTATTATATTCTTAGGTGTTGTAATAGAAGAGAATTTGGATCTTTAATAACCATGTTTTTAATGTAAAAACTGAAACGGGTTGGTATATGTTTGCAGTTTTTACAAAATATGCATAAGGAGGATATAGCGATAATTTAGACGGGAAAAGATTTTCATTTCCTTGGTATGTAAATACTCAAAGGGTATTACCCTTATTTATAGTACAAAGTATAGTATCCCAAGAAACCCTTTTATAATGAGGGATACCAGTGGACATCCGTATACATACATATTTTATAACACTCCCCCACGGATGTACACTATTTCCACCATTCAATGATTATTTCCTCATTAAAACCTTACTAAGGAAAAGCAAGTGGAAAAAAAGTTAAGGAAAAGGAGTACCACTTTTATGGTCATTGAATCAGTGTTGAACGTGCTTAGTGTTTGCCTCATTAAAACCTTTAACGGGAAAACCCAATAGGGAAAACATAGTTAAAGAAAAAGGAGTATAACATTCATGTGTCCATAAATATCATGTTATTAGATTCTCCCCTTGATGAAATGATCCCCCTGATTGGACACTTTTCCTCATTGTGTCATTTCTTTGATGACTGATTTGACATATATCAGTCTCATACACAAACTTCTGAAATATTACTTTAGGCATTGACTTGGTGAAGAGATTAAATAAGTTGTTACTATCTCATTTTTCTTCTTAATCTCGACTTCCATAAGGTTTTGGTGTAGAGGTATGAACATGTCACTTTATCAAATCTATTTGATTTAAATAGCATAACTCTTCTAGAGTTTATGTGTTGCATAACTCTTCAATAGTTCGTGTATGTAGAAAAATTGAAATGTGTTGCCTTTATAAGTAGTTATAGGAGCATATTTTGTTTGAAGCAAGTCATAAGTACATAATATACATCGATTGTTCTTTGCATGGATCCTAGAGATAACCTAAATAACTAACTAGATACGGATCGTTAGATAAAAGTATCACTTAATATGATTAATATTAGTCTCATGCTTTGCAAGTTAATGGTAATTATTTCATGCCAAGATATTGATTGTGGCTATTATATCTGATATCAAGCATTGTGTCATGTATAGCAATATACTAATAATGCACAAGTATGGTACTTCTGGACCGAATTTAACAATGCAATAATAACATGCATACATGGTGATTCTGGACCAAATTTATATTTGTCATCCTCTTTAGGATGATATGGATAATTTAATATCCAAGTCCTGGGTACCATGGGTATATTAAAATTGTGTGCTTAATATATGTTAAAGAACTGCACGACTTTCCAATCCATTTGACTAATGGATCTGAGTTTAACATACATTGTGCTCAATATGCAGGCCGAGACAATAATTAGTTACCCCAAGGTCATTCATTTTTGAATTCCTTATTTTGGTATTTTGTATTTAAATTGAGGTCTTCAGGAACATGTCCTTTTAAGGATATTTGTACAATGGCACATTGGCATATATCATTGTTTTTGTACCTTTATTCACAAAAGTATTTCCTAAGACGGTTATACCTATATCCATTTGGATCGCCTATTGTACAATGAACGTCCTAGTGTATTTGAGTACGTACTCCTTATCTTTACTTCAGGCAAATAAAATCCTTCTATGATTTCTATGCGTATTCATTATCTAAGTCCCGTATAAATAAAAAGTTATAATATTGTTGAGTATCATATATAATATGTTTCAAAAATGGCTAATCTAGTCAGATATTTAAAAAGTATTTATGGTCGTACGAGATGATATGGATAATTTGATATCCAAATGTCGGGAACCATGGGTATATTAAAATTGTGCTCTTAATATATGTTAAAGCATTATACGACCTTTCAATCCATTTGACTAATGGTTATGAGTTTAACATAAATTGTGTTATATCTGCAAGGTGAGACAATAACTGGTTACTCCAAGGTCATTTATTTTTGAATTCCTTATATTGGTATTTTGCATTTAAATTAGGATCTTCAGGAACATATCATTTTAAGGGTATTTATATAATGGCACATTGGCATATATGATTATTTTCATACCTTTCCTTACACAAGTATTTACTAAGATGTTTGTACCTGGATCCATTTCAATTGCTTGATGTATAACGAACGTCTTTGTGTATTTGAGTACGTACTCCTTATCTTTGATTCAGACAAAGAAAATCCTTCTAGGTGTTTTATATGTATTCTTTGTCTAAGTCTTGTATAAATAAGCAGTTATAATATTCCTTAGTCTCATATATAATATATTTCAATAACTGCTAAGCTAGTCAGATATCTAAAATGTATTTATGCTCGTACGGGATGGTATGTTCGTATATAATCAATTTTTTATTTCTTCAGGAAACCTTTTTACCATAAGTCATGCACTTTTTGGAGAGTTTATCACTTCGCTTTCTTATAAACACCCATTCGTAATCTTCAGGGTTAATATCTAATGGGGTTTGTACTATAGGTTCAAATACACTTCGTATATTAAGAGACTCAAATTATTCCATCATAGAACTTTCCCATTTCAGCCAATATATTCTTTACCGACATTCATTTATAGTATGTGGATTTGTAGTATCGTTTTCCTTTAATTTTTGTGTAGCTATAACATAAATAATCATATCATCGAAGATCATCTTTGACAATTCCACTTTTCTATTGTATATATATAAAACATAGAGATCTCATTAATATTAGCTACCTTTGCCGACTTCGGGGGCTTTATATTCACTTCAGGGACTCGTGTCTTTTCATAAACAATAAACTCTTTTGGGGTTTTAGAGAAAATGAATCTTATGTTCATAATCTCTCTTGAGTGTTATGTATAACTTCTTCTAGAGCATCATTTGGGCACGATTTTCTACCTCCACTACTAGGGAGTCAAGTAGTTAGGACCTATAGATTACCACATTTTTAGCGTGCAAAAAAAATATTTGTTGCCAAATTTATTTTGTCCTAATGAGGAAATGATTTTGGCAAGCACATTTAAAACTATCCCATGTGACTACATTTTTAAGTTTCGTAATCATTTGATGTTACAATATTTGCATTGAGCGATACAGGAGATTAGATGAGATAAAATATAAGTATTCTACGATAATTCTCGTCGTTCTTCAGAAATGGACAGTTCTTCAGGAAGAATTTGTACTTCAGGTACGTTATATCCTCTCCTTAACGGCGGGAAGAGCATCTCATTAAAATAAAATTACACATATATAAAAAGCACTATATTTGTCAATGGTTCAATAGAGAGTGAAGCATAAGTACAATATATATATACCTTCTCAAAGATTGATCATGGTATAATATCAAATAGTTGAACCATGGAGCTTTAGGCTCATGACAAAGTGCAATTCTACAGCAATATATGTTATATAGTATAGGCTCGTAATTAATGAAATGATGTTTTTGTTGTGTCAACTTCTGGTTTTCAACACTAGAAGTAATGAAAAATTACTTTTCATGGTTAATTTCAATATGGTACCCATGTATTCTTATTTTCCATAAATTGAAACAAATTTCTTCTGGAATTGTTTTAATATAACCCATAGCATATGAATGGTTGGGTACCACATAACAACATCACATAGGCTCTTTTGGAGCCTTAGGTTCAACAATGGTTGAAACCTTTACTATATTGCATCCCAAGTCTGAAAAAAAATTGGCCTTTCAGAATAGTGTGAGTTGTTCATCATCTACTAGAAAAATGACATTATATAATGATAATTCGCAATTATCAATTGCAACATTCAATATAGATTTTGAAATGTGTGTGATTCCAAATATGTATATGAACAATAATAATTTTTTGTTATGGTCAAGCTTTTGGTGACCAAACTTGAACAAATAGAAGTATTTAAAAAAAACTCATATCAAATAATTATCAGATATTCAATAAATGGGATGGATAAGAAAACATTAAATTTTGTAACAATGAATCTTAGAATACTTAATGATCTCAAAAGAATTTGATATTTAAGGATATAGATCGTTTATGAAATATGATTGTAGCACCCCGTATTTTTGAAGATTTAAATAATTATGTGATTGATAATTATTGTTGGATTAATTAAATTAAAATGTGAGAATTAATTATTAATCCGGATTAAAATTGAATATTTACTAGCGTGATGAGAAGTTAGTAATTAGTAATATTATTGTGAGAATAAGTAATATGGAATGACGATTTTATATAACTTGCCATGAGAGAGAAATACGACAGTTTGGTATATTAAGTCGGGACACACGTGTGAGTCGTGTCAGGACTAATTAAGTGGAATAAAAAAGGTAGATTATTTTAAGTAACTCGTATGATCATTTTGAGTGCGTCGTTGAGTACGGAGGGGTCAAGATGGTCAAAAAACTCTACCCGGGTATTTGATTTGGACTCCGAGATATTTTTAGGTCAAGCCGGCATCCGGTAGGGGTAGTTTTGTAATTTGAATTTTTGGAGGAATTAAATGGACGAAAATTGGAGGAATAATATATCATCTAATTGGGGACAATTAGGGTTGGGTTACACCAAAATCAAGAGAGGGCCACAGTGGGTGAGGGCGAGCAAATTCCAAAGAAGGAGAAGCTATGTTCACCACCTTGCACAACCACCACCACCACCACCATCGTGTAGATCGGAACGCGAGGAACGCATCCATACCAACAACACCAACGGATCAGACCTTCTAAATCGAGGCAAGTGTTTATTTCTTGCTTTCTTTAGTGATAATTATGTTCATGTTAGTCTAGGTTAATAAACCTTTGTTATGAAAGTTAATTTGGGTGAAATTGGAGAACTATATCATAAACTAGGGCTAATTTGATAAGAATTTGAATACCATATGTAGATAGGATGGTTCCTACGAAATTAGAGTGATTTCTATGAACCAATCTTGGCTTAATTAAAAATTTATGCATATTAATTTAAGAGCTAGGGTTCTTGATAATAAAATTGGGGATTTCGAATTTTATGGATGATTGGTGAATATTTAATGATGTTAGATTATGGGAAATCTCATATACATGTTAGAATAATATTTGGTATTGATCGTTGGAAGTTTGGGCTTAATCTTTAGAGGTTTTAGGGTTGAAAAATGAGGTTGTCTAAGGTTGAAGACGAAACATCCCAGGTCGCGAGATATCGCTCGAAGTCGTTCGAGCGAGATTGGTTGTCGCGCGAAGTCGTTCGAACGACACGTGGAAGTCGTTCGAGCGAGATTTATAATTTTCATAGAATTTTCTATTTTGCCCCTATTTGTGTAAACAGTCAATTTGAGTGAGAAAAATTAGTGTTCGATGAACCCAAAATAGTGCAGAATTATTGGGGGTAGTTTAGGTGTAATGATTCAAATATTTGGAACGGTGAATTTACCTTGAATATTGCGAGAGAGAGATAATCGTAATTGTAATTGCGTCGAGAGTATTAAGTGATAAATACTTATGATATTGGTTCTAACGATATGGAACTTATAAGAATAAAAATTAGTGGTTACTTTTAGGTCTTCTTATGATTATGTATTAAGGATTTTCGGGTGACATATTATCCTTATATATATTACAGGAGAGGGAATATCGTGATTTAAAAATATGTTGAAAGTATTTAGTGATCGTAATACTACGTATGGAATATAACATTTGGTTGTGTGTATACCGTTTAATTTGATGGGTTGTGTGTATACCTATATCTGATATTATATGTACGACATACCTAACAGCTTGCTATCGCGGGAGTGTGTGTAGAAACAGTCTTATCCTGAGTGACCTTCGGGGGGATATTTGACTTGTATCTCAGAACATTGGACTGTGAAGACTTATTTGTGAGTTGATAAGTCGCTGACTATGGGAGCGTAGGTATGTGCGTGACCCATAGGTATGTGAACTATGTTAGCCGCCAATACATGTGATTTGTTTATATGGTTCGTGGGAGATTTTTGAACCGATAGTCCTTGTTTGAGTACGAGATGTACCGAAACATGATACCAGAGTATGCAATGCACTACAGGTATATCCTTGGAGTGCTATGTTAGTATATATATAATAGTGGTGGATATTTATATATACTTGCGTTATACTTACAATGTGATTTTGTAGGCTATTAAGATTGGGTTAATACATATATAATAGTGAAAGATATATATGTATGCTTTTGGTATACCTAAAATGAGATAATATCAGATTATTAAGATAATGAAATCTTCAGTAACGTATATAGTAAATACTTGACTTTAGTGTGATAATACTTATTTAAAATGATAAATGTCGAGATCAAGCACGGGATACTACTACGAGGGGTAACTAGAAGTATAAGCCTTTTCCTAGTTAAGAGTGTGTAAGATGGCTAGGTTGGATTAGATATACGTTAGGCGTGCACACTAGTCGAGAGGTGAGAATTTCATGTGAGAGTTCGAACTAACATGCATATGATACTTGCTTTAATGCAGTTTTAAATACTTGCTAATAAATCTTTTTAAAACATCGGGCTCTGACCCGTCTCTTGAATTTCTTCTCTATTTGCTATATATATATGTATTTGTACAGGTGCCCAGCCATAGGGACACCGGTTCTAGATACTTGGATGGTTTGTCGAGCTGCAGCTATTGTGGAAGTTGCGGGCCATTGAGATTAGACGCTTCTCTCTGTTCATTAAGTTCCTAGTTCATATATATCAGTTAGGGCATGTGTCACCCATTCTCATTAGTGGAGTTGTACTCAGTTTTCTTTCTAGTTCTTTTCAGCTGGATTGAGTATTTATTATGGTTTGGTTTTTGAATTTGAACTGGAGGCTTTTATCCAGTCTTAATTATTAAGTAGTTGATTCAGTCAGCATTAAATTTTTATGTATGGTTTATAATTACATGTTCAGAAATTTATTAAATCATTTGGTTTCAAATTTAATTGGATAATGTTTTGACACTAGGCTTAATTAAATGTTAGGTAATTATTTGGATTTCAGTTTTCGACAGTGATGCTAACAATGAACCAACTGAACATTCTGTTATAAATTTTATAAGGGACTGATCACCCGATATTTAATTGGGCAGGGTGTCACAGATGGTATCAGAGCATCAGGTTCTAGTGTCCTTTAGGATCTGTACGACTTATTACGTTTCAGCTTAGCGTTCTTTGATGTAGAGCCTTATTTTAGGATTGTTGTATTCCACTACGTATGTGACTCAAGCTCTCCTGCGATTTAGCCTAGTGAATCCATTTCACATACGAGAGTGATTGGACTTTGTACTCCAAACAATATGGGACGACCAGCGAAGGCCATTCGCGGGACTGCAGGAGGAGGAAAACAATTGAAAGTTATGAAGCATTCGGGGAACGGTGATCGCGGTAGAAGTCACCAACATTAATATCTAAGTGTGATGGGCCAATGGAGGGAGCTAATCCAAAGGCAATAATATAAAGTTTAGTGCAGTGACACTCGGAATTTTAAATTTAGAAGAATTTTTTTTTCTAGCTCAGAGAAATGGCAAAGAGTAAGAATAGTCAATCACATCGAGATATTGGGTACAGGCTGAACATTTAATCTTCCACCCGTTGGTCGGGAAGGGACCGATCGTAAAGGATGAATTAACTTGGTAAGCAAACTTCATAACCGAAATAGGAGTCACAGAAGGTAAAAAGGGTCCGTAAGTTGAAATGGACTCGTGGGTGGAATACCCTAGCGTGAATGGGAAGTGTGACTAAGGTGACTAGTGTCAATGCCATCAAAGTATATGTTTATTAGAATATGTCAACGCCCCAAAAGAAAGGGATCCAGTAGAGTTGTGATACCTAGCCGAAGGGAAAGGTTGAATTCAACAGTGTTAGTAGAATATCACCAGAATATATACCCAGTGGGGGAAACCTATTTAAATGTTATGATTAAATCTTAACGAAATGGTGATGGATTCAATCAAGACCAGCGGGTCGACCATGTGTTCCATATGCCCTGTAGAGCGCAAGGAACAAAGAAAATAATAACTGGGAGTTAAGACTGCCAGGTTCGAGGAAAGGACATCCCAATAAGCCCAAGAGGACCCGTGAAAGGGAAATTACCCTATATGTAGAGATAAGGGTTACCAGTATTGAATATGATCACTTGAGAAGTGAAATTGATAGTATCGGGAATAATAAATCGTGCCTGTAAGGCATACTAGTTGGAAAAGTAAAATATCCAGTGTAAGAACTGGGTCAAGAGAATTGGACCCAGAAACTAATAACCCAAGAGTAGTAGGTCTAGACAGGACCAGCGTAGTCCTCAATAACTGTAGCATATCGTATTTCGGGGTCGACGGGGCCTAGGAAATCAAGGGAAGGCCAGTAAGGCCATATTTGAGGCCTAGAGATATGGGGCCAATGTATTGATGTCGGGCGGGTGAGCCATAAAACTGAATAATTTACCCACGAAAAAGGAAGGAAAAATCTAATGAATGGAATCCAAAAGGGATAACGATTATAAATAATTATGGGTTGCAAAGTGTGAGTATGGGGACCCTACGATCGGGTTAGACTGATGGAGTTTTGTTTCATCCTTGTGAATAAATGATGAGTTCAAGTGACGTGGGTGTGTCATAACATATGTGAATAGTTAACACTAAGAATTTGAGTGTGCATTCAGTTTAGTGGGGATGCTGGCGACATCGGTCTTATTATGTAAATGACTTCCATTTGGTAGCAAGACTTTTGTACCATCTACGAGGAGGAGAAAGTCTAGTCACTAAGAGAGATTTGTATATGGTATTATGTAACGATTCGTGATCCTTTGAGCGTTATGATAGTAGAGCATATTATTATTATATTGTATGCTTACTGGTTACCGAGGGTTTGAACGGTAGTAAATTGTGCGATAAGACTATCGTATAAAAAAAATTCAAATTTTAAAAATATGGTTTTAACGAGGCATCACCTGAAAGACAGTTGAGCCTGCATATGTGTTGTATTGTATTGTAGACTTCGGTGAGTATGTTGTCTTGCCGTGTTGATCTCAATGAGTAGGGATATTTTACTGATGTGATTCAGGGTATATTGACTTACTATAGAGAGGAGAGGTATAGCTCCTAAATCATATAACGCTAATAACTTGTGATAGTGAGAGCTCCGCATTGTATGCCATATTTAGTGACATGAGAGTGGAGGAGTAGAGTTTTTATGTTCGTAGATGGGAAATCAGGGATATGTATTATGGATTAAAGACTTATCAGATCCCGACAACCAGCAGTGTTAGGTAGTAGTGTATTAGAGGGGTTCCTTGTTTGGATTTCGCTTTGCGAGACATCCCACGCATGAAACTTAGCGAATGATGGAAGTTGGGAGAAATTTGCCTTTAGTACATGGATTTATTATCGTAGTGATTGCAATATTCATAGTTATAGCTGTGAAGTAATGGTTATATTACAAACCAAGGCCGATAGAGTCGTATAAGATTAATATGTGATAATGTTACCAATCGTTGACACCACGAGCAGACCGGTGGGACAACCTAAGATGTGATTTGGTGGAAAAGGTAGGGTGACTGAGTAGGACCTTGCCACATAGTCAAACCAAGTATGTGGGGCATAATTTTTTATTTACATAAAACGTCTAGTATGGTGGCACTGTAATGCACAAAACATAGGGTGTATGGGCACCCTAGATAGTTGAATTATAGTATTTTCCATAATTGAGAATTGTGGCACAATGCGTATTGCGAGAGGTAGCTGAATGTAGAAGAGTGTGACTTCAGAACTTAGATGTTTGATGGGTTAGGGCAGTTAGGACCGTTAATTCCCAGATTTGCCATGAAGATAATATAGGAAGAATCCGATAAAGTTTAGCTCGGGGAAGTTGAAACTTACTTGATAGGACATGGAGAGGGCATGTTTAACGGGAATCTGAAGCTTAGAGAGAGGGGGGAGGACTTGCGACATGCAGTGATGACACTGTCGCCTGAGCCATAGATATGGATGTGGTTATAAGAAAGGTAAAATGCATAATGATATGAAGCCGTAGTAGTGATGGCATGAGAAAAGCAAGACATTACAAAGCTCCAATTGGAAGTGGACCATTAGGAAATAATAGAGTTCAGCATTAGGAATTCCTAGCTCACGTTATGCCAAGATAGGACAAATCATAAAGTGTAACAGTAAACCCCAACCATTATTCCCGGGGTAGTAAGGTCATATGGGGTACAATTAGAGTTTTTATCCGATAGAGTTAAGAGAGTTATAACTCGGTTATTGGGAAGAGCTTTCGGGAGGCCATTAATATTGAGATGCGAACGTATCCGACCTAACACACTCGCAGGCGAATGGGCAGACTGAGAGTTCTAGTTACACAGTGCGAGGAATGTTATATTTCCAATTATGGGAAGGTTTAGTGTAATATCTTCCACTGGTGGAGTTAGTGTAAGACTACTCCCCTCAGCTCATTATCGATAGGATTCCATTTGAGGCATTATATATCAATCCTTGTCATCATTGTGCTTATTGGATAGAGCGGAGGACAATAATCTACTAGGTCCAAAGGAAATTTAGGGCCCGTTAACTAAGATGGAAATGATTGGGAGTTACATTATTACATGTTGGAATGAGGGAATTGGTACCGAGGAATTAAATGGACGAAAATTGGAGGAATAATATATCAGCTAATTGGGTACAATTAGGGTTAGGTTACACCAAAATCAAGAGAGAGCCACAATGGGTGAGGGAGAGCAAATTCCAAAGGATGAGAAGCTATGTTCACCACCTTGCACAACCACCACCACCACCACCACCATCGTGTAGATCGGAACGCGAGGAACGCATCCATACCAACAACACCAACAGATCAGACCTTCGAAATAGAAGCAAGTGTTTATTTCTTGCTTTCTTTAGCGATAATTATCTTCATGTTAGTCTAGGTTAATAAACCTTTGTTATGAAAGTTAATTTGGGTGAAATTGGAGAACTATGTCATAAACTAGGGCTGATTTGATAAGAATTTGAATACCATATGTAGATAGGATGATGCCTACGAAATTAGAGTGATTTCTATGAACCAATCTGGGCTTAATTTAGAAGTTATGCAAATTAATTTAAGAACTAGGGTTCTTGACAATAAAATTGGGGATTTCAAATTTTATGGATGATTGGTGAAGATTTAATGATGTTAGATTATGGGAAATCTCATATACATGTTAGAATAATATTTGGTATTGATCGTTGGAAGTTTGGGCTTAATCTTTAGAGGTTTTAGGGTTGAAAAATGGTGGAAAACGAGGGTGTCAAAGTTTCAAGACGAAATAGCCCAGGTCGCGAGATGTCGTTCGAACGACACGTGGAAGTCGTTCGAGTGAGATCCATTCAGGTTCGAGCGAGATTTATAATTTTTAGAGAATTTCCTATTTTGCCCCTATTCGTCTAAACAGTCAATTTGAGTAAGAAAAAATAGTGTTCGATGAACCCAAAATAGTGTAGAATTATTGGGGGTTGTTTAGGTGTAATGATTCAAATATTTGGAACGGTGAATTTACCTTGAAGATTGGGAGAGAGAGATAATTGTAATTGTAATTGCATCGAGAGTATTAAGTGATAAATACTTACGATATTGGTTCTAACGATATGGAACTTATAAGAATAAAAATCAATGGTTACTTTTGAGACTTCTTATGATTACGTATTAAGGATTTTCGGGTGACATATTATCCTTATATATATTATGAGAGAGGAAATATCGTGATTTAAAAATACGTTGATAATATTTAGTGATGGTAATACTACGTATGGAATATGACATTTGGTTGTGTGTATATCATTTGATTTGATGGGTTGTGTGTATACCTATATTTGATATTATGTGTATGGCATACCTAACTGCTTGCTATCGAGGGGGGTTATGTAGAAACAGTCTTATCCTGAGTGACCTTCGGGGGGATATTTGACTTGTATCTCAGAACATTGGACTGTGAAGACTTATTTGTGAGTTGATAAGTCGCTGACTATGGGAGCGTAAGTATGTGCGTGACCCATAGGTATGTGAACTATGTTTGTCGCCAATACGTGTGATTTGTTTATATGGTTCGTGGGAGATTTTCGAACCGATAGTCCTTGTTTGAGTACGAGATGTACCGGGACATGATAGCAAAGTATGCAATGCACTACAGGTATATCCTTGGAGTGATGTGTTAGTATATATATATATAATAGTGGTGGATATTTATATATACTTGCATTATACTTACAATGTGACATTTGTAGGCTATTAAGATTGGGTTAATACATATATAATAGTGAAAGATATATATGTATGCTTTTGGTATACCTAAAATGAGATAATATCAGATTATTAAGATAGTGAAATCTTCACTAACGTAAATAGTAAATACTTGACTTTAGTGTGAGAACACTTATTTAAAATGATAAATGTCGAGATCAAACACGGGATACTACTACGAGGGGTAACTAGTAGTATAAGCCTTTTCCTAGTTAAGAGTGTGTCAGATAGCTAGGTTGGATTAGATGTATGTTAGGCGTGCACACTAGTCGAGAGGTGAGAATCTCATGTGAGAGTTCGAGCTAACATGCATATGATACTTGCTTTAATGCAGTTTTAAATACTTGCTAATAAATCTTTTTAAAACATCGAGCTCTGACCCGTCTCTTGAATTTCTTCTCTCTTTTGCTATATATATATATATATATATATATATGTATTTGTACAGGTGCCCAGCCATAGGGACACCGATTCTAGATACTTGGATGGTTTACCGAGCTGAAGCTGTTGTGGAAGTTGCAGGTCATTGAGATCAGACGCTTCTCTTAGTTCATTCAGTTCCTAGTTCAGATATCTCAGTTCGGGAATGTGTCACCCATTCTCATTAGCGGAGTTGTACTCAGTTTCCTTTGTAGTTCTTTTCAGTTAGATTGAGTATTTATTTTGGTTTGGTTTGTGACTTTGAACTGGAGGTTTTTATCCAGTCTTAATTATTCAGTAATTGATTCAGTCAGCATTAAATTTTTGTGTATGGTTTATAATTACATGTTCAGAAATTTATTAAATCATTTGGTTTCAAATTTAATTGGATAATGTTTTGACACTAACTTAATTAAATATTAGGTAATTATTTGGATTTATGTTTTCGACAGTGATGCTAAGAATGAACCAACCGAACATTTTGTTATAAATTTTATAAAGGACTGATCACCCGATATTTAATTGGGCGGGGTGTCACAATAATTTGAAGAAATATATGTCTGAAAAGCATGCATTTTGATGACTTTGGATCATCACAAATTAAAATTTAATCATTATGCTTTAAGCACAAAAAAACTTAACAATACGGATATCAAATTAGGATGTATATTTAAAGGAGGAAACATTGATCATTTAAAGTTTAGAACTTTGGGTTCATAACCGATGAATCAAAAATTTATATTCTTATCATATGTCCGAGACTTCAAGCTCAGAAATAAGAAATTTTTAGTTTCTAATATTGAACTAGGGAATAAACCTTTAGGAAGGCCAAAACTTCGGGCTTAGCCTAATATTGATCCATTTTTTTTTCAAAGGATGAGTGTTTTTCATTTCACATTACCATGACGTCAATGTATAGTAAATTATTTTAATGTAAAAAGGAATTAAAATCAAATACCATTATATGGTAATTTAATACTAAAAGCAATCTATTACACAAAAGTGTTAAGATTAAAAAATTTCTTTTAACTCATTGGTAAAAACCCTTTAAACTTCAAAGGTTAAATACACACTTACATAGAAAAATCAGTTCAGGTTGGTGTGATATTCAAACTCTAATAAATAAAAATTCTAAATAGAATGAGAGTAGTAGAAGGTAATTGAACAAAATAGTTTGATAACGAGGAAACCAGTGTACTGAAAAACCCAGGGTCTTTTAGTTTCAAGACCACACACGCCACAGGTCCACTATAATAATAGTTCAGGTACAAATTATTGTTTACAATGTATAAATGAATTAGTGTACTACGAATATACCCAGTATATCAAGGCTAGAACGAAACAAACCCACAACTACTGAATCACACCAGAACGACAAAAGGTAGACTTAGAAGTACACACACCACTACACCCTCAAAACTAGAATATCCAGTGAAGAGGTAACATAAGAAATCAAGTTTTAATAATCTTTGGTTTTCACAGAGGGTTGGGAGATCAAATCTAAAGACAAAGATAAAAAAGGGTGTTGTTTAGGATTTGATGTTTCGACCGAAAAATAATTTGTATATAAAAATTTTAGATCGTGAGTTTTATAAAATCGAAAAAGGATCTACACAAATCAGAACAGAACATAACTAAATCTTTTTTCAAATTATATATAAGTTTCAAACACAAATTTAGTTTTGAAATCAGATCTACAAACATGAAAGATTATATATATATATATATATATATATATATATATATGTGTGTGTGTGTGTGTGTGTGTGTGTGTGTGTGTGTGTGTGTGTGTGTTTTAACATGTTTAGATAGATCAGTACAAGAAAAGAATATTTTGCAAACTAAGGATTGTTAAAAAATTTAAAAATAATTTAAAACATTCAACAAATCCAAAATCACATACAAGATGGATATATCGTTTTGCATGTATGTAAAAGAATTAGAAATATACCCAGCAGAGATCTCAAAATCAAAGGGAAAACTTCTATGAGAAAATTCCAAAAGCCTCAAACGATCAACCCAGAAAACCTCTTAGACTCAAAACAAATATCTAAACACTCATCCTCACACGGGGTATATATTATCAAATATAGGGGAAAAACGTGTTTAGAAAAGGGTTTAGAAATACTCTCAAACATATGTGAAACACTTAAAAAATTTAGAGATAGAATTCTAAGGAAATTTTGGCAGAGTTTTGTTTGGTTTTGAAATTTTTTCTCATCTTAAAAAATGAGACCCCGAGCCCTCTATTTATAGAGGCGGAGGAATGGCTCATGTTGAATTGTAATTCCCCAAACATTAATGGTAATAGGGTAAATATCTAAGGGCTATAATGGCATCACACAAAAGAAGGATCGGTGAGGGTACATGCTTAAAAGACCATATCACTGTGAGGGGTAGAAAGGTAAAATAATCCCAGATAGCTAGCGGTCGACCAGTCAAACCCCAAAGCTCACATGTGATGAAATCGCGTGGGCTAAACACACGCCCCTCATTGGTCCAAAACCAATCATACAGATTATAAATCAAACTACCTTTTATTTGACAAAACATTGTCATTTCATTTGCTTGCTGATTTTAATTAAGAAACAAAAAATAATTTAAATTTTAATTCTTTTAAATGTTTAAGTCAGTATTTTAAAAATTGCAAAAAATCATTTAAAATATGAAAATTTATTTTTAAAGTCTGGAGAATTATAAAACCAAGAAATCTATAATATAAAAATATTTGAGTACAAAATACATATAAGATCTATAAATACATAAATATATAGTGTATCACAAAAATTAGAAGGTTTTAAAAACAAGAAATTTTAATTTTAAAATTCCTGAAAATTCTTTTTAGAATTATGTTTAGTGTGTGCAATGAACCGAGTGTATTTGGGACTGTTGTTACAAAATTGAGCCAATAAAAACCTTATGGAATTAGAAAGGCACTTTCAATCTCTCCCTTTGGACAATTTGAGGACAAACCAATTTGAGACTCAAAAAAATAAGTATCATGTAACACCCTGTATTTTGATGATTTTAAATAATTATGGGATTAATTATTATTGTTGGATTAATTAAATTAAAATGTGAGAAATTAATTGTTAATTAATCCAAATTAAATAATTATTAACTAGCGTGCCAAGGGTTAATACTTATTGATGAAAATTATTGAATATCACTATGTGGTTATGTAATATTGAATTATGAAATTCTATAAATTGTCAAGAGTGAAAAATACGACAGTTTGGTATATTAAGTCAGGATGCGCGCATGAGTCGTGTCGTGACTAATTTAATGGATTAAATAAGTAAATTATTTTTTTAAGTAACTTGTATGGTCATTTGGAATGCGCCGTTGAGTTCAAAAGGGTCGAGATAGTCAAAATAATGTATCCGGGGGTTTAGTTTGGGTCCTGGGGTAATTTTAGGCCTAACCAGCGTCCCGAGAGGGCGTTTTGGTAAATTGCATTTTTGGGAGTTAATTAATGACGAAAATTGGAGTTCATTAATATCAGTTACGTAAAGGAAAAATTAGGCTTTCATACACAAATGACAAGGGAAAGCTACAGAGGGTGAGAGTGAACAAGTCCCTAGAGATTAATGCCAGAAACATGTCATCCCCTACTACCGGGACAACCATTGCATAGATAAGAAGATGAGGAACGAGTCTATACCAATTTCATCAGCGGATTAGAGCATAATATTTGAGGTAAGTGTTTATTACTTGCTTTCCTTTAGCAATAACCATGCTTATGTTAGTGTAGGTGAATTTAATCATGAATTCCATGTGAAATTTGATCAATTTAGAGAATTTATATCATATGCTAGGACTGATTTTGATTAAAGAATGAATCCTTATACATGTAGATTGGGAATCCCAAATTTATGATGTATTATGATAAACGAATCTGAGTTTGATTTGAAAATTCTGCCTAAAATTAAAGAACTAGGGTTCTTATAGATTAAATTGGGAATTTCATTTTTATCTTATGATTCATGGTGATTAGATGATCCTACGATGTTAGAAATCATGTATACATGTTGGGTTATCAATCAAAATAGTTAAATTGAGGATTGGGTACGAACTGTGGAGTTTTGGGTTTGATAATGGGGGAAAAACGCAACTGTGGGAGCACAATCTTGACAGCATAGCATCGGTTCATTTACAGATAAGATCGGTTCATTTTTTTATATAGGATCAGCTTGTTTTCCTTAGGATCGATTCAGTTCGGTCTACAGCAGACTTTCAGTTATACCGCAGAACCTCAGAGAACCTTTAGGATCTTAAATTGTGAGATTAAGTTTGATGTGTACTGGGGATTAGTTAAATAAAACCGTAGGACAAGGTTGAAGTCCGGTTTGGGCCTAAGAGGGGGAAACCATAATCTAATCTAAATTGGTATGAATAGGGGAAACACTTACCTGAGTGAATAATTTGAGACTTGGATATTAGAGAAAAATGATGTCTTAGACCAGTAGGGTTTAGGGACCTTACCTACTGTTATGATATACAAATTTAAGGATACCCTTCGAGTGGGGAGACATACTTGGGAGCGTTCATTAATGAAGTTAGCTATGAACTAGTACTACGTAGAGTAATTGGGATAAACAAAATACACTATACGTAGTAATGATAGAATAATACGTATGGAAATATAGGTTTGGGTTGGGTGAATACCTATGAATTTTAATTGGATGTGAGAATGCTTATTATTATGTGTATAACATACCTACGTTGCTTGCTATCAGGAGGATGTTTTCGCCTAGTGAACAGTCTTATCATGTGTAACCCATCGGGGGGATATTTGAATTGTACCTCAGGACAGATTGCTGAGAAAGACTTATATGTGAGTTGATAAGTCCACGGTCACTTGGGTGCGTAGGTATGTGCGTAGCCCATGGGGCTCGGAACTATGTTTGCCTCTAATATTTGTGTTATGATATTTATGGTTCGTGAGAGACGTTGAACCAATTGTCCGATATGCAGTGAGTCATACATCGGGACATGATAGCAGAGTATGTATTGCGCCAAGTGGTCGTAACCTAAGGATGCAGGATTAGTATATATATGTATAGGGATGTTGTGACTATATGTGTGTGTGTATATATATATATATATGATGCAGGAAACAACAACACCAGATAAGGTGTCGACAAGCTCAAGCAAGTGATAACAATGGCAGCAGAGGAGAATACATGTATGTGTATATGTAGAAGGAGGTGAAGAGAAGAGGATGAACACTTTAATATAAGTGGTTCAGCCAATCCGTCCTACGTCCATTGTGAGTGTGTGAGGAATATCACTGAATAAAGGTACTATGGCAATGGATACAATCTCTCAAGCTTTCTTTCTCTACTATGTAAAATGACAGAGTTTCAGCTAGGGTTGCAATTATCGATCCTTTACAATGTTGAGGTTGACCTCTATATATAGTTCTTGGGGGTTGTAATGTACCCCCCAAGCATGTAATGAGAAAGTGCATGAAGATCCAACCAGTGCAAGGATGACACCTAATTGATCTTAACTAAACAATGATGACCTCAATATTCCCTCACGTAGAGGGAATGATTCAGTTATAACAGATTTATCCACGTGTACCAAGCCATTCATGTGCACATAAATGCTCTGCTATCTTTGATTCGTACCAACCTCGGCCTGGATGAGTACGAGGTTGGTGATGTCCGACCCTCTCCATGTTCGAGACCAACTTACATGATAACCCTGACTAGGATGCCAGCCAAGGTTAGATACTTGGAACGTCGGCCAGGGTCGATGTTGTCATGATGCTTGACGACTGAGCCTGCAAGGCTTTACTAACCTCAAGTGATAGCTTGTAACATCGGCCTAGGCCGATGTTGTCGATGGATGGTCTAACCCATAAGTCCTTGATGACCTCGGCTAATGCCCATCCGAGGTTGATGTATGAGGTTAGAGCAATATGGGCCAGGGCCGATCCTATAAAAGACGATATTGTGGACAGTTATTATAAGCTTCTGCCACCTCGGCTGTGAGCCAGGCCGAGGTTAATGTCTCTGAGTAGGAAGGTACACTTTGGGCATATCAATCACCCCCTAGCCCTTAGTTACCTATGTGAATAGGTGACTAAGGGGTATGCATGTCCGAGGATGGATTTTTTGTGTGCTAATATTTCTTTGACATGTGTCAATTTTTGAAGTGGGTAGCATGCCTGACAAGGCGTGATTATGTTGATTTGCCGTTTGGGCTCCCAAGGCAATGATGGGCCTTGGGATACACGCCAACACGATTTTAGGTTTAAACCCTTTTCTTCTCCTTTCTTGTTCATTTCTTCACTTTCCCGCATGTTCTCTCTCTGTAATTTCTCTCTCTCTTTAAGAGCTTTGCTGCTGTATTTGGGGCTTTCTTGGTTTTTACTCTTCTTCTTCTTCATTTCTTACTCCATTAGGTACCATTTTAACCTTTTTCCTTCCATTTTCAGTCTTTGAATTTTCCTTTTTGTATTTTTCGGTGAGGGTTTTAGTTTTCCGATGGCTTTTAGAGTTTTCCAGCATCCTGTTCTTAAGTGTTCTTGGTTTAAAAACTTTTCAAACTCAAGTTTGATCTTTGATATATATTGAGTTGAGTTATTTATTTATGGAAATTTGGGTTCAAGTGTAGTGTCATCCTCCTTATGCTTAGACCCCTGTATAAACTCATAGAAGAGTTCCCTTTCACTTAGAGAGAAGACCTTCGAAAAAATTAGGCAGATAGAGCTAGCCCAAGTGGAAGCTCATAGGGCTGAGGCCTTTCCTATCAGACCCCATCTTCCCTCCACCTCTGAAGGTAATATACCCTGAACCAGGAGAGAATCCAGAGGAACCAACACCCATGTCTGAGTCTGAGTCATCTACCTCAGACCCCATGTCTGTACACTCTTTCCAAGAGGCTATGGTTTTCTCCATTAGGTAAGATCAGGTCCCTGATCAGGCCGAGGTTAAGAGTCATGCCTCATCGCATCAGGGGGTAATACCTCTAAGTCTTCTTCTATTGTCAAAATTGAGGGCCGAGTGTGGCCATTCCCCCCATTATTTATGCCATCCCCTATCGTCCGCCACCGGCGCTGAGTTTGCTCAGAGGTTTCCTGGTGGTGTCCCTGCACCTGCCCAGGTCGACATTACCAGGGATGAAGATGATGATCATGAGAGTGATGTTGACACCTTTGTGCGGCCGATATAGAGAGCTCAGTTAGTGAGTATGACCTTTTAGCTTTTAGGCACCTGTACTCACTAGACCCTTCCATTAAGCTTAGGAGACCTCTGAGGGGTGAGAGGGCCTTTGATGGACGAGATGGGGAGATATGCATCTATGAGCAGATGTCTAAGTTAGGTTTCCATCTCCCTATTCGTCCTTCAATCAGAGCCATATTATCCCATATAAATTTTCCCCTTTCACAACTATCCCCCAATGCTTGGAGAGTGATGATAGGGGCTATCGTCCTTTGAAAGGCAGTCCACCACTCAGACCTTTTGTTAGGGTCTTCACAGGCTGCTACATCCCATCCTCTGCCAACAACCACCCCAGCTACTACCACTTCCTAGCTAGAAATTCAGACAAAAAGATGTTATTGGTTACCCAAACATCAAATCACAACTAGAAACCTTGGTATTTATTTGCCTCAGGGGCATGGGAATTTGGTCCATGTGCTTCCTCTTCAATGTCTGATCCGAGGACACCTCTGAAGTGGGGGAAGGTGTCTCTTGCTGCCAAAGCCAACCCTGAACTTAGCCAGGATAATTTCCAAAAGGTTAAGGACCTTCAAGACCAGGGAGAACACGGTCTTCTTATCAAATATGAACATCTAATGACCCCCTACTATCTTTCTCAGACAAGCCTGGGGGTAATCCTTTGGCCGAGCTTCGTAAGAATTATTTCCTATTTTATACCTCTTATTTTTCATACCTCGGATTTACTAACTCAGATGGTAGGGGTGTTCAAAAAACCGATTGGACCGGTGGACCGAACCGGATCAAACCGAACCGCCGTAATTTTATCTGTTTTTTTATAATCAGTCCGATCCAGTTTTTTTTTGACAAATAGGTCTAGTCGGTCCGATCCTCGGTCCTCCTTATTAAATAATAGGTTTGGACCGACCCAGACCGGTTACATATTAACATATATATTTAATTATATTTATATATAAAAAATACTCAAAGAAAGAAGGGGGTACGCTCGTCCATATCATTTAAAAAAAATAACCCTAATCTAATCAGACAAACAAAACACACGCTCATAAGTTCACTTCACAGTCACACAGCCCACCATTCTTCTCTTCTCTTTCTCACGGCGCTCTCAAGCCTCTCATCTTCAGATCTTCTGTTCGCCGCTCTCGCTGAGAAACAAACCCCCTAATCTGATAAATAAACCTGCCATCGCAGTGAGAAACAAACCTGTCACTGCGTCGTAGAAGGGGTTGCGACCAGACGCTGCTCGTAGAAGGGGCTGAATTTCACGGCATACCCGTTGAAGGGGGTTTTGAAGATCGGCATGGTGGATATGTAAATACGGAGTACGATTTCATCTACGTCGTCGTGAGAAGGAACCCACCATTCCTACCATTCGAGCCACACACATAGGTACTCTTTTTTCTCATACATCTGTTAATCATAATAATAATACATTTGTTACTCATAATAGTAGAACACCTGTTACTCAGGTACTAAAAAAACTACGAAACTATAAAACTAAAAAAGACATCTGATGTATTTTTCATAATACATCTGTTACTAAAAAAACATATATATCTCAGATTTTTTATTTATTATCTCAGATGTATTATTTTAGTTTTGGGTCCAATCAATCAGTGAGTTTTTTTATTTTTATGTCTTGCTTTAAATATGATTAATTTAGTAAGATTAGGACCGACAAGTTAGATCGGACCGACCCTATAAAAAACCAACCCGACTAGAGCCGGGTGACCTATACAATCGGTCTGATCTTGGTCCGTTTTTTTAGGATCAGTTCAATCGGTCTGGTCCTTAAAAATCCCAAAAATTGAACTGGATCGGACCGTGAACACCCCTATCCGATGGTGCTTTTTGCATAACGTCCTGAAGGTATTTCTGACAACCTTTGGGAGATGTCTGCCCCAAGCCTAGTGAAGCTGATGAAGAAGGGTGGCCATAATGCAGCCCCTTCTCCTCCTAAACAAAACGTCACCACGTCCAAGGTTGACGTTATGAAGAAAAGGAAGACCACAACAGACTCAGAGCAGCAGAGGCTGAGTAAACATCAAAAGGGAGATCGTGCTATTCCGATCTCCTCAGACGATTCACTTGCAGCTCATCTAGCTTAGCTAAAGATCAGCGATAGTTTGATTGGACATGGTCTGAAGCCTGCTGATGCCATCGGCTCTGTAATGACCGATGAAGATAAGCGCTTCCTTCGCTCCTTAGACATCCCTTTGATGGCCGAGTTCACCCTCCATAGGTCAATTCAGGTACTAGTTTTCGCTACTTTTCTCTTCCAAGTGTAACCTCGACTTTTTATAAGTCGAAACTTTAACTCATACATCTGACTTTTCATTGTAGGGTATTTTGTCTATACATCAATTTGTTGACTAGACTCTGAGGAAGATGCCCCTTATAGAGAAAGGAAGAGAAGCTCTGAAGGTCCAAGCCTCTTTGAATGCTGAGGTTGATCATCTGAAGAAAGAGCTGAAAGAGGTTAGTAGGATAAAGGAGGAGGTTCAATAGAGAGAGAGGGGTATGGTTAAGCTGAAGAAGGACCATGAAGAGGCTCTGAAAGCCAAAGACAATGCTCTGCAGGCTAAGGTGGTTACTACTATTAAGGCTTCTTTGGAGGATGCCTCAGAGAAGATTATTATAGATTACAAGGTCTCGGATGAGTTCATCATCTTTGTCTTTGAGTACCTTGAGAGAGGTATCAAAGCTACTGGTAAATGGGCAGCCTCTAAGGAACAAGATTCAGGGAGTTTGAGTGCCTCAGACTTTGTTGGTATAGGCTTTGGTGACCCCCATTTTGCTCAGGCATTACAAGAGGTTGAGGAGGATGGTGCTGCTCCTTCAGAGACTGCTCCCTTGGGCACCGCTAAGACTGAAGATGTTAATCCTCAGGATGAGGGAGCCGAGGTTACTAACGTCGGCCAAGAAGACACCATTTTGTCTGCAGATACCTAGGCCTTTGTGAAGCTTAACTTGTAATTTTTGTTTCTTCTTATCTGTATCCAACTTTTGCGAACTCTGATAGCAATTTAGTACCCTTTGATTTGTATTTGCAATTGTTTGCTTAATGTAATACCATCTTCTTCCAATTATATTTCTTTTTTTAATGAATGTCTTCTCTTTCATGTTGTTTTGGTCTTAATGTCTGAAGTCACCATATAATGATGTTTACCTTAAATGTATGAGGTCTGAGGTCATCGGAATGTGATGTTTCACCTCATGAATTATCACCAAATTTAATGATGTTTAAGGTCCGAGGTCACCATATTATGATGTTTCACCTCATAATTTCATCAAATTAATGATGTTTAAGGTCTGAGGTCACCATAATATGATGTTTACCCTCATAATTTTCACTGATTTAATGATGTTTAAGGTCTGAGGTCACCATAATATGATGTTTCACCTCATAATTTTACCAAATTAATGATGTTTAAGGCCTGAGGTCATCAAATTATGATGTTTACCCCCATAATTGCCACCAAATTAATGATGTTTAAGGTCAGAGGTCATCAAATTATAATGTTTACCCTCATAATTGCCACCAAATTAATGATGTTTAAGGTCTGAGGTCATCAAATTATGATGTTTATCCTCATAATTTCACCAAACTAATGATGTTTAAGGTCTGAGGTCACCATAATATGATGTTTCACCTCATAATTTCACCAAATTAATGATGTTTAAGGTCTGAGGTCATCAAATTACGATGTTTACCCTTATAATTGTTACCAAATTAATGATGTTTAAGGTATGAGTAATATGATGTTTACCCTCATAATTTCACCAAATTAATGATGTTTAAGGTCTGAGGTCATCAAATTATGATGTTTACCCTCATAATTGTCACCAAATTAATGATGTTTAAGGTCTGAGGTCACCGTAATATGATGTTTACCCTCATAATTTTCACCAAATTAATGATGTTTAAGGTCTGAGGTCCTCAAATTATGATGTTTACCCTCATAATTTCATCAAATTAATGATGTTTAAGGTCTGAGGTCACCATATAATGATGTTTCACCTCATAAATTATCACCAAATTAATGATGTTTAAGGTCTGAGGTCACCATAATATGATGTTTACCGTCATAATTTTCACCAAATTGTGGTGTTTAAGGTCTGAGGTCACCAAATTAATAATGTTTAAGCATAATGAAACAGTATTGACACAGGAACTGCTCTTTTCATTAATATCCTCTTCATAAAATGATGCATGTATTACAAAGAAATAACTGCAACATCATATGTAATATTTCTTCAAGTGGTCAGCATTCCAAGGGTTGGAAAAAGGTTCCCCTTCCAGATTTTCAAGCCGGTAAGTACCACGGACAACCTCATCGACCACTCTGTAAGGGCCATGCCAGTTTGGGTGGAGCTTGTTTGCCTTTTGCAGCATCTTCTTCAGAACTAGGTCTCCCACAGCTATAGGCATTGATTTCATCCTTTAATTGTAGAACTTTGTTGTTCTCTACTG
This sequence comes from Sambucus nigra, assembly GCA_949130495.1. Classification (NCBI taxonomy): domain Eukaryota; kingdom Viridiplantae; phylum Streptophyta; class Magnoliopsida; order Dipsacales; family Adoxaceae; genus Sambucus; species Sambucus nigra. The sequence continues at coordinate 154,280,824 of OX422208.1, read as the reverse complement.
GTAGGCTGCCTGTCTGATCTCAGCATCTTCCCTTCTCTCTTCAATTAGATCCAAGTCAAGTCTTCTTTCCTCCCCATTCCTCTGAGGGTCATAGGTATAAACTTCGTGGGTGGGGAGTCCTACTTTTGTAGGGATGATAACTTCTTAACCATGTGCTGGCATGAAAGGAGTCTCTCCTATTAGCGTTTTGCAGATGTCTTGTAGGTCCATATCACGACATATACCTCTTTTGTCCATCTCCATTTTTCCTCCTCCAACCTCTTCTTTATACCATCAAGGATTATTCGGTTCGTGACCTTAGTCAACCCATTTTCTTGGGGTCGTCCAGGAGAGGAGAAGAACTGTTTGATCCCCACTCTTTCACGATATTTTTCTAAGGAAGAATTTTTTAACTGGGTTCCGTTGTCTGAGATGAGGGTATTTGGAAGGCCATATCTGTATATAATGTTCTTCCAGATGAACTGGAAGGTCTTTTGCTCTGTAATCGTGATCATCGGCTCAGCCTCTACCCACTTGGAGAAGTAATCAATTGTCACTACAAGGAATCGATAGTTGTTTGTAGCTCTTGGAAAAGGTCCTACTAAGTCAATCCCCCAAACTGCAAATGGCCAAGGTGAGATAATTGACGTCATAGGATAATGAGGTTGGTTAGGGATAGGGGAGAATATCTGACACTTATCGCATCTCTTCACATACGCAGTTGCATCTTTGGCCAAGGTCGGCCACTAGAACCCTTGAGTAATTATCCTCTTAGCTAGAGGCCTCCCTCCTATGTCACTTGAACAAGAGCCCTCATATACATCTTTCAAGACCTGAGGAACCTCTGAAGGATGCACACATCTAAGGAGAGGGAGTAGGAACCCCTTCTTATACAAGATGTCTCCTATAATTGAGAACTTAGCGGCCCTAAACCTCAGTTTTCTCCTTTCTAATTTTGATTCTAGAAGCTCTTCTTGTCTGATGTATCTGATGAGTGGATCATCCATGGGGCTCCCATATTTAGATTAAGGAAAATTTTGGCAACCTCTTTCGATGGTTGGCTGGGCAGGATTTCAATCGATACCATTCTTCTTATCTCTGTCCTCATTACTGAGGCCAACCTAGTGAATGCATCAGCCCGACTGTTGTCTTGTCGAGGTATCCTCTTCATCTTCACCTCTTCAAAGCCTTCTAGCATCTTACCCTCTTCAGGTATTTGGCCATCCTTTCATCCTTGGCCTCATACATCCTAAGAACTTGTTTGACAACTAACCTCGAGTCACTGTGGACTAGGAGTCGGTCAACTCTAAGGGATTTTGCTAAGGAGATCCCCGCTATCAACGCCTCATACTCTGACTCATTGTTTGAATCCTTGAAGTTGAACCTCAGCTCATATTCAATGTCGGTACCATCCGGAGCTGACAGTATCAGCCCTGCTCTACTTCCACTTACAAAAAGACCCATCAACGAAAAGGTTCCAAATATCTTCATTCAAAGAGAAGTTCCCCTTTGACAGGATCCCTTGCTTGAAGAAGTACCTGTCTTCCTCATTCTCAGCTACACTTTTTTCGGACTTGCTTGACCCAACCTCGTCCGGATCACGGAAGATGTTACTGTTTGGGTCTCCTACAATCTCTTGACTATTCTAAATCTCAACCTCTTTCTAAGTGAATTCTTCTACAAAGTCTGCAAGAGCCTGCCCTTTGATGGTAACCCTTGGTTGATAAATAATGTCATATTCCCCCAACTCAATGGCCCAAGTCATCAACCTGCCTGACTTCTCAGGCTTGTGGAGGACCTGTCTTAGTGGGGAATCAGTGAGGAGAACCATAAAGTGGGGTTGAAAGTATGGCTTCATCTTCCTAGAAGCGTGTATCAGGGCATAGGCCAACTTTTACATTCGAGGATAATTTTGTTCAGACCCTTGAAGGGCCTTACTATTGAAGTATACCGACCTCTCAACTCCATCGTCTTCTCTTACTATGGCCGCACTAATGGCTGATTCTGAAACGTCTAGATACACATATAACTTCTCCCCCAGGATGGGCCGAGATAGGAGCAAAGGAGACCCAAGGTAGGACTTTAGATATCTAAAAGATGTGTCGCATTCCTCGTCCCATTCGAAGGCTTTTCTAAGCACTTTGAAAAAAGGAAGACACGTGTTCGTAGCTTTGGAGACAAACCTGTTAAGTGCTGCAACTCTTCCAATTAGCCTCTGAACGTCTTTGATAGTTTTAGGTGTCTTCATTTCAATCAGAGCCCTGATCTTTTTGGGATTGGCCTCTATTCCCCTTTGATTAACGATGAATCCAAGAAACTTTTGTGCTCCTACTCCGAAGACACACTTGGCAGGGTTGAGCTTCATCCTCTATAAATCCATGGAGTCGAAAGTCCTCTTCAGGTCAGCCACGTGAGTGTTGGCCTTCAAGCTCTTCGTCAACATGTCATCCACATATACCTCAATGGTCTTTCCAGTCTGAATCTCGAACATCTTATTTACAAAACATTGATAAGTGGCCCCAGCATTCTTCAAGCCGAAGGGCTTGACCTTATAGTAATAAGTCCCCTTGTCGGTTATGAATGTTGTCTTCTCTGATTCTTTTAGGTCCATAAAAATCTGGTTATACCCGGAATAGGCATCCATGAAGCTCATGAGCTCATGTTCGGCTGTGGTATCCACCATCTGATCAATTCGCGACAGGGGAAAGATGTCTTTTAGGCAAGACTTATTCAAATCAGTGAAATCTATGCACATCCTCCATTTCTCGTTAGCTTTCGGCACAATGACGGCGTTAGATAACCACTCAGGGTATATGACTTCTCTGATGAACTTGGCCTCCTCAAGCTTTATGACCTCTTCCCTAATGGCATCATAATTTTCTCTTGAGTAAACCCTTCTTCTTTGCTTGATGGGGTTAGCATCTTCTACAACATTGAGTTTGTGGCACATAACTTTAGGGTCAATTCTCGGCATGTCCACATGGCTCCAGGCAAAGACACTCTGCCTCTTCCTCAGTAGCTTCACCAACTCTTCCTTGATCTCAGGTCTTAGGGTTTTACCGATTTGGACGATTTTTTTTGGCTCGTCCTCATTAAGGATGATGGATTCTACCTCTTTCGTGGCTTCTCCCTGCTTGATCTTTATTTTATCCCTAAGATCAAGTGTGTTGATGTTGTATGTCGTTGTCGCCCTCTTATAAGCCTCTCTCTCTTTCGCAGAGTTAAAGTAGCATTCACATGCCGATATTTGGTCACCCTGCACTTCCCCTACCCCATAGGGGGTCAAGAATTTTATCATTTGGTGGACCGTCGATGGCACGACCCCAAATTCCTTGAAGGCTACTCGCCCTATAATGAGATTGTAGGCCAAGAAGACGTTTTCATCCATCACAAAAAAATTGATCTTTCGGGTCAACCTCTTATGCCACTCTTCTCCCATTTGTACATCCATCTCATACATGCCCAATGGATGGACCTTTTCACCGCTGAAGCCAATCAACAGATGATGATATGGTACAAGCCTAGCTCTGTTGAGGCCTAGGCTCTTAAAATAGGGCCAGAAAATTACATCTGCTGAACTTCCTCCATCCACGAGGATTCTCTACACCTCACATCCATGCACTCTTGTTGTAATTACCAGAGGGTCATCATGCGGAGCTAAGATACCTTTGAAATCGAGTCTTGAGAAGTCGACTATGAGAGTATCCATATCTACCTTCTTCCTCTTTTCGTGTTTTACCTCTGTAGATGCCAAATTCACACCCTATACTTTTGTCACTGGCTTGGCCTCTTCCACGTGAGATTTTATATCAGTAACCTCTGAACCTCCTCGTTCTAGACCTCCATAGATGGTATTTAACCCAAAATATATCATACCGACTCCCTTCACCGAGTCATTATCATCTTTTGGTGGGAGGTCAAGGTCATCGTCATCATCATCTGAATCTTTCACTCTTCTGGTAGGAGCATTTTCCCGACATCTGTCATTTCATTTCTTCTTGGGGTCGTCTCTTACCCCCTTGGGAGCTCTGCCATCAACATACCTCTTAAGCTTTCCAGATTTCAACATCTTCTCAATTTCATCTTTCAAGGCAAAACACTTGTCGGTTATATGGCCTTGATATTGGTGGAACTCACACTATAGGTTTTTGTTTCTCTTATGTGGAGGAGCCTTCATCTTCTACGGCCACCTAAGGGACCTGTCATTCTTTATCTCATTGAGGATATTTTTGCAACTCACAGTTAGAGGAGTATAGTGCGTAAACTTATCGTCCGCAACTCTTTTCTTTCCATCCTTCTTTCGTTGGGATTTCCCACTGCTGCTTCCATTTTCATCCTCATATTTTGCATCCATAGCTTCTTCAGCATTCATGACCCTAACAGTTGTTGCTAACAACTCTGCCATGGACTTGGGAGGGTCTTCAGCAAGCTTCTACAGTAACTTCCCCTTCTGAAGTCCTCCAATGAGGGTTGTCATAGCTATATTCTCTTCGTAATCCTCAGCCTCTAATTTTTCTTTGTTGAATCTTGCAATGTAGTCTCTTAGGCTCCCGTTCTTACCTTGCTTAACGTACAACAAATGAGTGGTCTTCTTTTTAGGTCTTACCCTAAAACAAAAATTGTGAATAAACTGTCCAGCTAAGCCCTTAAAGTTCTCAATGGAGTTCTTCGGAAGAGAATTAAACCAAATATGAGAAGCTCCCATTAAGGTGCTTGAGAAGGCTCGGAACCTCATCTCATCTGGGATTGAATAAATTTCTGCTGCCGAATGGTACATCTCAATATGATGCACAGGGTTGGTGCTACCATCATACTTAGGAGACATCATAGGTGGTTTGAATTTGTCGAGGGTTGGGAAGTTCATAATTCTCGCCACGTATGGGGAACCCTCTGAGAACCCTATTTGTAGTGGGTCTCGAATTTTAATGAGGTTCCCTATCTTCTCTTCAAGACGTTGAATGGATTCATTCCATGGCTTTGCAACGTCGGTCTGGATGAGGTTGTCCCCAGCCACCTCCAAGGGGTGAACTGAAGGTTCCCTAGGCGCTGCACAACATCGGCTATTTACCTCCTCTTGATCCCTGATGAGGCCGATGTTCCCCATCTTCCCTTTATGATCCTGCTACACTTCTAGACCTGGACGACCTCTACCTTAGGTCATTAACTGGTCCGAGCCTTTCAAAGGCCGACCCTCTGCTCAAGCGATTAAAAGCTGATGCTCTTTATTGGGCACCCCATCTCTTCTGCACCCACAACCTCTACTCTGCTGGATAGGACATACCATGTTATTTGAAACCTCATACGGCTCTCAATAGTCCTCTGGAGCATCTTCTGCCTCCATATCATCATACTTATCCTCAAGGCAAGGGTTTCCTTGCCTCCCCAGATGTAAACGCCTAGGGTCAGTAACGTCCCCCCTACGTTGAGGGGTAGGTTGGTCTTTTTGCGGTGCTTAGGGTGGTCCCCTGGCTTCAGGATGGGGTTAAACATCTGCCGGAGTAATCATCTCCAGCGAGACCCCAGGTGGCCTTATGATATTTTAATTGAGCTGTGTGAATTGCTCCTTCATCGCTTATTGCGTTACAGCCAAGGACCTCAAGGCTGCTGCCACCTCAGCCATTTCGAATTGGGGTGGTGCCTGGCTGGAACTAGGTCCTCCGGCACCAGATGGTGGAGGAGGTGGTGGTAACTCTGGTGCCATATGTTAAAACTAAAGAGCTTGTAAAGAATATGAGCTTAATACCTCAAAGGACCTCTTTCAATGGTCAAACTACTCCACACAAGGGGTGGGGCCTGGTTCACCACCAGAGTCTCCAGTGAGGTTAAGCAACAAAAAAGGAAGAGATAGCTTCTTGTTCCCACAGACGGAGCCAAAATGATGATACAGTAAACAGCACCACCAGATAAGGTGTCGACAAGCTCAAGCAAGTGATAAAAATGGCAGCACAAGAGAATACATGTATGTGTATATGTAGAAGGAGGTGAGGAGAAGAGGATGAACACTTGAATGTAAGTGATTCATCCAATCCGACCTACGTCCACTGTGAGTGTGTGAGGAATATCACTGAATGACGGCACTAATGTCCATGGATACAATCTCTCAAGCTTTCTCTCTTTACTGTGTAAAATGATAGAGTTTCAACTAGGGTTGCAATTATCGATCCTTTACAATATTGAATATGACCTCTATATATAGTGCTTGGGGGGTGTAATATACCCCCAAGGATGTAATGAGCAAGTGCATGAAGATCCAACCAGTGCAAGTATGACACCTGGCTGATCTTAACTAAAAAATTATGACCTCAATATTCCCTCACGTGGAGGGAATGATTCAGTTATAACAGATTTGTCCACTTTTCCCAAGTCATTCATGTGCACGTAAATGCTCGGTTGTCTTCGATACGCACCAACCTCGGTCTGGATGAGTACGAGGTTAGTGATGTCTGACCCTCTCCATGTCCGAGACCAACTTATATGATGACCCTAACTAGGATGCCAGCCGAGGTTAGATACTTGGAACGTCGGCCAGGGTCGATGTTGTCATGATGCTTGATAACTGAGTCTGCAAGGCTTTGCTGACCTCAAGTGATATCTTGTAACGTCGACCTGGACCGATGTTATCGATGGATGGTCAAGCCCACAAGTCCTTGCTGACCTCGGCTGATTCCTAACCGAGGTTGATGTATGAGGTTGGAGCAATGTCGGCCAGGGCCGACCCTATGAAAGACGATATTGTGGATAGTTATTATGAGCTTCTGCCACCTCAATTGTGAGCCAGGCCGAGGTCAATTTCTCTGAGTAGAAAGGTACACTTTGGGCATATATATATATATATATATATATATATATATATATATATATATATATATATATATATATATATATATATATATATATATATATATTCTTGATGTAACTATATATATATATGAATACAATTCAGAGAAACCCTACTGTGTGAAATTAGTAAATATAGTAATAATGAGAAATAAAATAATCTTAGTGGGTAAAAGATTTACCATTCGAACGGTGATTAATGAAAGTTAGTTATGTGGGATAAACTATTTCAATAACGTATTGTATGCGCGATATGGGTATACCACTAGCAAACGTAGGTGGTGATATGGTGACTTTGAACTAGTTAGGCTGGGTAGCATAACTTATATGGGGTAGATGTATGTTGGGCGTTCACAATTGATAAGAGGTGAGGATCTCATGTGAGAGCTCGAAACCAACATGTACATAACAATTGCTTTATTGCAGTTTTAAATATTTGCTAAAACAAATATTTTTACAACTCGGGCTCTGACCCGCCTATTGCTATTCTTCTCTCTTTTTCTATATATATATGTATTATATCAGGTTCCCAGCCATAGAGTTACCAGACTTAGATGCTTGGATGGTTTATCTAGTTACAGCGGTTATGAGAGTTGCAGGTCCTTGCATTTAGACACCTCCATCATTTCATTTAGTTCTATCTAGACTATTCATTTAAGGCATGTGTCGCCCATTCTCCGTCATTTTTATTAGAGAGATTGTACTCATTTTACTTTATAGTTTTATTTTGTTGGATTGAGTATTATCATGGTGAATTGGTTTCAGACTTTAACTGGAATGTTTTATCCAGACTTATGTATTTCAGCAATTGAGTTATATCTAGTATTTATTATGATCCTGTGAATGGTAACTAGATGATATCTTAATACTTAGATATGATTAATGGATTCCTTGGGTATAACTTAAAATGGAAAATATTTTGACACTAGCTTAATTATATATTAGGTGATTATATTGGTTAAATATTTTTGACAGTGATGCTAAGAATGGACCAACCGAACATTCTGTTTTAAATTTAATAAAGGACTAATCACCCGGTATTTAATTAGACGGCGTGTCACAGGTGGTATCAGAGCATCAGGTTCTAGTGTCCTTAGGATCTGTACGTCTTTCTACATTTCAGCGTAGTTTTCTTTGATGTAGAGCCTTATTATAGGTTTGTTGTACTCCCTTACGTATGTGACTTACGTTCTCCTGCTAAGAATTATAATGGATGTGACTAATTATAAAAAATCGTGTGTGCTTCGAGCACCGAACATTATAGGACGACCAGGAGGGCCATAAGAAGAAGCCCGACAGAAGACATAGAATAATTTGGGAATGGCGATCGTGACAAAAGTCACCGTGAGTAATATTTAAGCAAGTGATAATAAAATTATCACTCGGGAACAAAGAGTTCCCCAGGCACAGTCATAGGTAATGGTGGAGCGATTTCAGGACCACCTAGCATAGTCGATGAGGGGGAAATTAGAGAGAATCTTTTGAAAAGTCATCGATGGAGATGCAGAGAAGAAAGAGAGAAAGTGTAACAGTCCAATGGAAGTAGAAAATTCGAAGGCAATTGTGTAAAGTGGAGTGCAGCAACACTGAGAATTAAAATTGGAGTTAAATTTGTAGCTCTTAGGAGCGACATGAAGTGATTAGAGTCAATCACCACATATAAAGAAATGTGTTTGAAATTTAAAGAGAAATTTGGGTATAACTTGACCATCAGGTCTTCCATTCGATGTTATCACAGAGATGCAAGTGAAATTTTAAAACTTAGCACAGTGGGTAAGTGAGAGATCAATCGTTAGAGAAAGGTTTAATTGCCTAATGAACTTAATACCTGGAAAAGAGGCATAGGATATAAAAAAGGACCATGTGTAGAATACGAGGATCGATGAGACATCTAGCTAGGATAACTAATGTTGATGTCGTCAAGGTTATGCGTTTGCAAGTTATTTCGGCACTTCCAGAAGAAGTGAGCGAGGAGGGTTAGAGAATTTGGTCAAAAATCAAAACTGAACTTAATGGTGTTAGTGAAACACCACATGAAAGTATGCCCAATAGAGAACTTATTTAGGTAATTTTAATTGATTAACTTCCTACAAAGTGACAATAAAGTCAATCAGGGCTATGGAGGCCAACAATAGTTCCGAAAGGCTCGCATAGCCAAAGGGACAACAAGAGAACAATTGGGAGCTAAAACTGTCAGTCCGATGAAAGGACATTCCAAAATGGTCTGTGGAACCAGTGATAAGAAATGGCTCGGGAAGTTTCCCTATGTGTAGAGACTGGGACCACCAGTGTTGAATGTGTCCACGTTGAGAAGTGCACCCGATAAAATTTGAGAATGGTAAACCATGCCAGTTAGGCATAACAACTGGAGGAGTGAGACTTTTAGAGGAGGAATTGGGTCAAGAGAATTGGGCCCAAGAAGTTACAACCCGAGAGTGGTGGGTTTAGGCAGGACCGGTGGAGTCCTCGGTAATAATAGCATATTAATCTTCAGGTTCAATGGGGATCAGGAAGAAATAGGGTGGCCAGTAAAGCCATAAGTAAGGCCTAGAGATGTTAGGCCAACGTTTCAGTGATGGGTGTGTAAGCCGCAGAACAAAATAATTTGCCTACAACGAGGAGGGGGAAACTATTGGATGAAATCCTAGATATATAACGAGTGCAAGTGATCATGGGTTGTTTTGGCCGCAATAAGTGCACGTAAGGGCCATACGATTAGGAAATATTGATGAAGTTTTGCTTCATCCTTGTGAGTACTGGATTTAATTACGTGACGGGAGTGTGTCACAACTTATATATAAACGATTAACACTAAAATTTGCATGCGAGTCGAGTTTAGTGGGTACATTAGATTTAGATAGTCTGGTTATAAATGTATTCATCATGGGTAACAGGACTTTTGGATGTCACCCATGAGTAAGACGAGTGGGCATAAAAAGCATATTTTATCGTCATATTTTTACTACTGCATTGAGTAGTAAATTAGAGCCTATTATGGTAATGTGTAGAGATAATTACCGAATGTTTGAATGATAGTGGATTACGTGATAGACTATCGATATGGATACTCCGGGGGAGTAATATTAAAATGGTAAGGCGTCACCCGATATAGGGTTCGACCTATATATATGTATATATAGGAAAATTTCATGATATCGTAAACTTCAATGAGTATGTTGCCTCGTTAGATGTGATCCCGGTGCGTAGGGATTTATTTACTGATGTGACTCGGGATGCATTGTGTTCTTTATCAAGCAGCGAGATATATCTTTTTATATATATAGCGTCGAAACTTGGGAGGGAGAGCGCCATGTTTCATGTTATTTTTAAGGACATACGTAGATTAAAATGTCAGCATAAAGAGATTATGGGAAGGTACATATTATGGACTGAGGACCTTACGGATCTCGACAGTCGAAAATGTTAGGTACTAATGTATCGGGGGATTCCTTGTTTGGATTTCGCTTTGCGAGACATCCCACGCATGAAACTAACGAACTTTGGGAGTTGGAGAGAAGTTTGGATGATAGTACATGGGATTCGTACCCTAGTAATTGTACATATACGAGAGGATGATTGAGAGTTGATAATTCCATTATGATGTGAGAATATATTTCACTTGTGCAATAATGCACGAGATATAGGGTGTATGGGTGCCCTAGGTAATCAAAAATATTGTATCAGGTAGTGGATTATGATTTTCAAGTGAATTTGATAACATTTACCCAGGGGAGTCTAAGTTTATTCTGTAAGATTTGTCAGAGGCTTAAGTTTCACGAGAAACTGATAATTGGGTGGGGGAAGGACCTGTGACACGCGGTGAGGCAAAGTCACATGGACCACGATTAGAGGTACATTTGAGTAAATATAAGATGTATCATGTTATAAATGACAGTGGTGATGAGATTTAATGAAGATAAATATTGCTAAATTCTTTTTGCAATGGTCACCTGTCCGTTGGAAAAGGGTGGACCACCTGAAACCAGTAGGGGTTTCTTCAACCGTTAGGGATTCCGAAGTAGTAATGTGAGAGTATTACCAAGGATTTTATCGCGAAGGGGGGTGATATCCTATATGGGTGATAATGGATCGGTTGACCGAAGTAGCTCACGTTATGCCAAGTTAAGACTGGTCATACTACGGGACAGTCTGCGCAGATCTTTATAATCGAGATAGTGAGATAATATAGGGTGTCGCTTGATATCGTGAATGATTGGGACAAGATATTTGTCTTTCGATTTTGGAAGAGTGTTCACGAGGCCATTGGTACCGAGTTGTGATTGAGTACGATCTATCATCTGCAGTCGAATGGGTAGAACAAGCGGACTAGTCAGATGTTAGAAAATAAACTATATGTGTACCCTTGAATCTCAGGGGAGGACGAGAGCAGTTCCTTCCACTAGTGGAGTTTGTGCACAATAACTCATATAAGTTCACTTTTGGGCATGTCGCCAGTTGACGTATGGCACGGTAAGCCTTGTTGTCCTCTTTCTTGTTAGTTAAAGATAGGGGACCGGGTATTATTGCGAAGATTAGAGATGAGTTGGTACTTAGTATATCATGTGCGTAAAATATATACTGCAGAAATAACCTACTTGTGCGCGATCGTCGCGAGACGAGATCATATGTATCTTAAAAATGATTAATCTACTAAGGTGCGAATAGTAGAAGGCTAGATAGCGAATATCTAAAATAAAGTTTAAGTAGTGTAACTTAAACTATACGGATTGGGCAAGAACCTACGTGAAAGGGTAACCTGGAGTTTAAAATGAACACATGTGTGGGTGTTTATTATTAAGGGTATTTAATAGCGTACTATATGGGTGGTATGGAGTAGCTTACTTGGGAGCACAACGATGCAATGCGCAACTTATATATAGCGTTGTTTGTACCTGGTATACTTTTTTTGAATTTTGGGACGAAATTCCATTGTAAGGGGGGAAGTATGTAACACCCCATATTTTGATGATTTTAAATAATTATGGGATTAATTATTATTGTTGGATTAATTAAATTAAAATGTGAGAAATTAGTTGATAATTAATTCGAATTAAAATAATTATTAACTAGCATGCCAAGGGTTAATACCTATTGATCAAAATTATTGAATATCACTGTGTGGACATGTAATATGGAATTATGAAATTCTATAAATTGTCGAGAGTGGAACATACGACAGTTTGGTATATTAAGTCAGGACGCCCGTGTGAGCCATGTAGGGACTAATTTAACTAATTAAATTAGTAAATTATTTTTAAGTAACTCGTATGGTCATTTCGAATGCGCCGTTGAGTTCGGAAGGGTTGAGATAGTCAAAATAGTGTACCCGGTGGTTTAATTTGGCCCCGGGGCAATTTTAGGCCTAATCGGCGTCCCACGAGGGCATTTTGGAAAATTACATTTTTGGGAGTTAATTAATGACGAAAATTGGAGTTAATTAATATCAGTTACGTAAAGTAAAATCTAGGGTTTCGTACACAAATGGCAAGGGAAAGCTGCAGAGGGTGAGAGAGAACAAGTCCCTAGAGATTAAGGCCAGAAACACGTCATCTCCCACTACCGAGACCACCATTGTGTAGATCGGAAGACGAGGAATGAGTCTATACCAATTTCATCAGTGGATCAAACCATCATATTCGAGGCAAGTGCTTATTACTTGCTTTCCTTTAGCAATAATCATGCTCATGTTAGTGTAGGTGAATTTAATCATGAATTCAATGTGAAATTGGATGAATTTAGAGAATTTAAATCATATGTTAGGACTGCTTTTGATTAAAGAATGAATCCCTATACATGTAGAATGGGAATCCCGAATTTATGATGTATTATAATAAACGAATCTGAGTTTGATTTGAAGATTGTGCCTAAAATTAAATAACTAGGGTTCTTATAGATTAAATTGGGGATTGCATTTTTATCTATGATTCATGATGATTGGATGATCCTATGATGTTAAAAATCGTGTATACATGTTGGGTTATCAATCAAAATAGTTAAATTGAGGATTGGGTACGAACTGTGGAGTTTCGGGTTTGATAATGGGTAAAAAACTTAACTGTGGGAGAACAGTCCTGACAGCATAGGATCGGTTCGTTTTCCTTAGGACCAGTTCAGTTCGGTCTATAGAAGATTTCCAGTTATGCTGCAAAACCTCGGAGAACCTTTCGAATCTTAAATTGTGAGATTAAGTTTGATGTCTACTGAGGATTAGTTAAATAAAATCGTAGTCCAAGGTTGAAGTCAGGTTTGGGCCTAAGAGGGGTAAACCATAAGCTAATCTAAATTGGTATGAATCGGGGAAACACTTACCTTAGTGAATAATTCGAGCCTTGGATATTAGAGAAAAATGATGTCCTAAACCAGTATGGTTTAGGGAACTTACCTACTATTATGATATGTAAATTTAAGGATACCCTTCGAGTGAGGATAAATACTCGGGAGCGTTCATTAATGAACTTAGCTATGAACTTGTACTACGTAGAGTAATTGGGATAAAGAAAATACACTATACGTAGTAATGAGAGAATAATACGTATGGAAACATAGGTTTGGGTTGGGGAATACCTATGGATTTTAATAGGATGTGAGAATGCCTATTATATGCTTATTATTATGTGTATAGCATATTTACGCTGCTTGCCATCAGGAGGAGGTTTTCGCGTAGTGGACAATCTTATCCTGTGTGACCCATCAGGGGGATATTTGACTTGTACCTCAGGACATAGGTCTGATAAAGACTTATTTATGAGTTGATAAGTCCGCGGTCACTTGGATTCATAGGTATGTGTATAGCCCATGGGGCTGGGAAATATTTGTGATATGAGATTTATGATTCGTGAGAGACAGCGCCTGTTATGCAGTGAGTGATGCACTGGAACATGATAGCAGAGTATGCATTGCGCCAAGTGGTCTTAACCTAAGGGTGAAGGATTAGTATATATATGTATATGGATGATGTGACAATATATATATATATATATATATATATATATATATATATATATATATATAGGGTTGATGTGACTATATATATATGAATATACTTGAGAGAAATCCTACTGTGTGAAATTAGTAGATATTGTAATAATGAGAAATAAAATAATCTTAGTGGGTAAAAGATTTACCATTCGAACGGTGAATAATGAAAGTTAGTTATGTGGGATAAACTATTTCAATAACGTATTGTATGGGTGATACGGGTATACCACTAGCGAACGAAGGTGGTGATATGGTGACTTCGAACTAGTTCGGCTGGGTAGCATAACTTATATGGGGTAGATGTATGTTAGGAGTGCATAATAGATGAGAGGTGAGGATCTCATGTGAAGTTCGAAACTAACATGTACATCATACTTGCTGTATTGAAGTTTTAAATACTTGCTAAAACAAATATTTTTACAATTCGGGCTCTGACCCGTCTATTGCTATTCTTCTCTCTTTTGCTATATATATATATATATGTATGTATTATATCAGGTGCCCAGCCACAGAGCTACCAGACTTAGACGCTTGGATGGTTTAGCGAGCTACAACGGTTGTGGGAGTTGCAGGTCCTTGTATTTAGATGCCTCCATCATTTCATTCAGTTTTATCTAGACGTTTCATTTAAGGCATGTGTCACCCATTCTCAGTCATTTTTATCAGAGAGATTGTGCTCAGTTTACTTTATAGTTTTATTTAGTTGGATTGAGTATTATCATGGTGTATTGGTTTGAGACTTTAAATGGAATGTTTTATTCAGTCTTATTTATTTTAGCAGTTGAGTTATATCCAGTATTTATTATGTTTCTATGAATGGTGACAAGTTGATGTCTTAATACTTAGATATTATTAATGCATTCCTTGAGTATAACTTAAAATGGATAATATTTTGACACTAGCTTAATTATTTATTAGGTGATTATATTGGTTAAATGTTTTCGACAGTGATGCTAAGGATGATCCAACCAAACATTCTATTTTAAATTTAATAAAGGACTGATCACCCGATATTTAATTGGGCGGGGTGTCACAGGTGGTATCAGAGCATCCGGTTCTAGTGTCCTTAGGATCTGTACGATTTTCTACATTTTAGCGGAGCGTTCTTTGATGTAGAGCCTTACTATAGGGTTGTTGTACTCTCGTACGTATGCGACTTATGTTCTCCTGCTATGAATTAAAATGGATTGTCTAATGGTTTTGTAAAAATATTTGTCAATTGATCTTTAATGTTAAGATATTTAATGTCAATTTCCTTTTTCTTAATTAATTCTCGAACAAATTATTCTCTCATTTTGATATGTTTGGTTCAACAATAGAAAACGGGATTATTTGATATGCTAATAGCACTTTGATTGTCACAAAGGATTAAGGAATATATTTCATCTAGACTGTAATCACTTAACAATTGTTTCATCCACAGAAGTTGAGTACAACAACTGCCAGCAACAATGTATTTGGCTTCTGTTGATGAAAATGAGACACGGTTTTGCTTTTTAAATGACCAGGAGACTAGATTACATCCTAAGTAAAAATATCCACCGGAGGTGCTTTTACTATCATCGGCAAAATCAGCCCAATCAGCATTTGTATACCCAATTATTTTAGAATTCTTTTCAAAGGTGTACATGATATTGTAGTTTATAGCTCCACTTATGTATTTAATAAATCATTTTACAACATATAAATGGGATTCTTTAGGTTCACATTGATATCTAGCGTGCGAACACACACACACTAACACTATGCATTATATCGGGTTTACTTGTAATTAAGTAAAGTAATATGTCTATCGTGCTACGATATAAAGTGGCATCATTATTTTTGCAAGATAAGTCTTTTGAAAGTTTGATAGAAGAACTCATAGGTGTTCTAGTAGTCTTAGCAGTAATTAAATCAAAGCATTTGATCAAATCAGTAGCATATTTAGATTGACAAATAAAGATATGATCGGGTTTTGAGCTACTTGGAGACCTAAGAAAAATTGGAGTTCTCCCATCATAGACATTTGAAATTCAGATTTCATTATGTAAGTAAATTTTTTAGCTTCCAAAGGAGTGGTGGAACTAAAAACTATGTCATCAATGTAAGCTTGAGCAATTAGCAAAAAGTTTTAATGCATTTAATGAACATTGTAAGGTCAATTCCCCTCGGTTGAAACCATTTTATATTAAGTAAATTTTTAACCTCTCATATCAGGCATGAGGGGCCTGTTTTAAACCATAGAGGTCTTTCTTTAATCTAAACACGTGACTTGGAAAAAATGATCTAAAAAACCTTTAGGTTGTTCAACATAAACTTCTTCATTTAAAATTCAACTTATAAACATGAATTTTAAATGGCACGACACAGCAAGTAAGAACCTAATTGAATCTAGTCTAGCTACAGGATCAAAGGTTTCATCGACATTTATGCCATTAATTTGAGAATAACCTTGTGCTATTAATCTAACCTTATTCCTTAAAATATTTTCAAACTCATCATACTTATTCTTAAATATCAATTTTGTTCCAATTATGTTAGTGTGAGTAGGACGTGGGGCTCAATACCAAACATCATATAGTCTAATTTTTTTTTAATTTTTCTTGCATTGATGACAACCAAAATTCATCTATTAGTGTTGGCTTTACATATTTTGGTTCAATTAAAGACACATAAGAAGAAAATAAAACATTAAAAAATTGAGATCTAGTTCTTATTGGGTCTTTAACATTTCCTACAATATTTTTCTTGGGGTGATTTGTATTAACCCAGTTAAGAACATCGGGTTCATCAGGTGGTAGAGAGTCAGAATCACTATCCATTAACTGTTTAGGTAAATTTTTATTTTCATATTGGTCAACTGGAATATGATTTTGACTTTCTTCCACATGATGAGCAACGTTATCATTCACAACAACATTAATGGATTCCATTATAGATTTGTTTAAAGATTAAACACACGATATGCACGGTTGTTTTGTGAATAACCTAAAAATATAGTCTTATCACCTCTAGTGTCATATTTTGACAAGTGTTCTCTATATTTACAAATATAGCATTCACTCCCAAACACTCTAAAGCATTTCAAATTAGGTTATTTGCCATACCAAAATTCATATGCTGTTTGTTTAGAGGTTTTCCTTAACTACACTTTATTGATGATATGACATGCAGTTTGTGTAGCCTTAACCAAGAAATATTTTGGCAAATGTTTAGCACAAAGTAAGACACGAGCCATTTCTTGCATGGTTCGGTTCTTTCTTCAGCTATACCATTTTATTGAGGGATTTTTGGTGTACTAAACTCATGTTTATAACCGTTTTCTATACAATATTCTACCACGACAGTATCTTGAAACTCTCCACCACTGTCACTTCGAATCTTAGTTACTTGGATATCCTTTTCATTCTCAGTTCCTTAAAAGGATTCTTAAAAAGTTTGAAAAGTGTCATATTTTTCTTTCATAAATGAAACCCAAGTAAACCTAGAAAAGTCATCTACAATGATAAGAATATTGGAGTTTCTACATAAGTTAGTAGTCCTAGAGTGTCCCATTAAATCTGTGTGTAGTAATTCTAAAGGATGTGATGTTAAAACATCTTTGACTTTCTTATGAGGGGATTTTTGCCTCTTTCCTAATCCAAATTGCCCTAGTTTTTGAAAAATATTTTTAGATTTGTAAGGCATTGACTTAGGTGGTGTGGGTTTCTTAACTGGTTTAGCCTTAATGGTTCTCCTAGGTCCATTAGTTTTACCATTTTTTCCGGTTTGATTTAATCATTTATAACAGAATTTTTCTAAGTGACTAGTTTTGCAACAAAAATTGCAGTGATAAATCCGCTTACTAGTATTGGGAGCTTGAATCTATTTTTGAAAATGCGGAATAGATGAACTTTTAAAGATTCTGGACATTATACATTGGAGGATACAAAATTTGTTTCAAAATTTTATTTTCCTTCAAAAACAATTCCTTCTTTGTCACGAGAGGAAGACTCTCTAGAATTCAAAAGTTATTATACAATGATTCTAGATTTGTTGAAAGCATTAAGTTTGTTCAAAGCTTCTTTCAGTTTAGATTGATATTCCTCAAAATCAGTTAAAGAAGCCTTGCATTTTTGCTTTAATGCAGAATATCTTTCATTTAGTTTGAGAATATTTCTCTCTAACATCAATTTTTCAATCTCTAGCTCTTCTACTTGCATAGAAGATTCATCAGAAATAAAGAGAATTTGATTATTGGGAGAATTAATTTTAGATAACATCCTAGCATTAACTTTGACTAAGCGAATACACTTTTTCAAGGTAGACTTATATGATTTCTTAAAATATAGGTTATCACCATCACAATAAATATCAAAAGATTTTATTCTAAGGGAAGATTCATTATAATCATCAATTTCATGATCCAAGCTAAAAATTAAAATCATAAAGGGGTTTACATACAATAGCATAAGTATGATTACATATAGGAGTCTTAATAGGTAATAAAACATTTACATAAGATAAATCATTATTTTCTATAAATAATTCAAAATTATCAGATAAAATAGATAAGTTATTAATACCATCATTAGACTCATTTAAACATACGTAAGTAAAGGCCATGAGATTATTACAACTATCACTGCGGTCACTGTTAGAGTCAGAATTGTCATCCCGAGTTTTAGATAAATGTTCCTTGTTAGAACATTACCATTTAGTTTTTGAAAAACATTTATTAGCATAATGACCAAATTCATTACACTTTCTACGTTGAATATGACTTAAATCTTTTTTATGGTCATATTTTTCAAAAGATTTATTTCCAAATTGTTTTTCATGTGGCATATTAGAATAACTAGGTTGTCCTTCTCTAAAGGCAAATTTATTTCTAAATTTAACAAATTTCTTGAAGTGTTTAGACAGCAAAGCAATTTCATGATCTAATGACTCAAGGGACCTAGAAGAATCATCAACATTAGATAGAGAAGATATAAAGGCAATTAACAATAGATTTAAACACTAAAGATGGTTGTATAGTGCGTGATTTTTCTTTTCATTTTTGATTTTCAATTAAAGGAGTTTCAAGTTCAAAGATTTTTATTTTACTACATAACAATTTAGGTGTCATGTTAGGATCACCCATTTCTTTTATGGCATGTTTCTTCATGGCAAAAGAGTGAGGTACAAATCTAAGTATTTTAGCACAAATTTCAGAATCAGCATATACAATACCATTAGCATGTGATTGATTAACTATATCTTGCAACCTAAGATAAAATTCATCAATTTTTTCATCATCTTTCATAAATGTGGTATCATACATATGAACTAATAATTATGCCTTAGCCTTTTTAACCCTAGCATCACCCTCGTGTCTAGACATTAAAATGTCCCAAACTACCTTAGAGGTGGTGCAGACTGAGATTCTTTTAAACTCGTACTCACCCACTACTTGGAAAATAGCATTTATGCATTTATCATTATATTTTGAACTTAATTTCTCCTCTCTAGTCCATTCAGAAAGAGGTTTTCTTTCAGTTCTTTGAACATCACCTTCACTAATTACACGAGTAGGTATAGAAAAACTATTTTTAATCATATCACATACATCATATCCCCTAAATGTTGGAAGTGTGAAATCATTCTTAATTTCCAGTAAGAAAAGTTTGCACCGTCAAACTAATGAGGGCGTACATAACTACCACTTCAGTCTTCTATTTAAAATAGTTTTTAAATAAAAAGTTCAGGATCTTAAAGAGTAAAAAAAAATTTAACCAAAGTAATGCTAATGCTCAGATACCACATGAAAGTAATCTATTACACGGAAGTGTTAAGATTAAAAATTCTCTTTTAACTCTTTGATTAAAACCCTTTAAACTTCAATGGTTGAATACACACACACACAGAAAAATCAGTCCAGGTTGGTGTGATGTTCAAAGTCTAATGAATAAAAATTATAAACAGAATGAAATGAGGAGAAGGGTATTGAACAAAATAGTTTAATAACGAGAAAACCAACGTGCTGAAAAACTCCGGGTCTTTTAGTTCAAAGATCACACACACCACAAGTCCACTATAACAACAGTTCAGATACGAATTACAGTTTATAATGTGTAAATGAATCAGTACTACTAATACACCTAGTATACCAAGGCTAGCACTAAACAACCTATAACTACTGAATTCGACTAGAATAAAAAAAGTAGACTTAGAAGTACACACGCCACTTCACACTCAAAATTAGACTATCCAGTGAAGAGGTAACACGATAAATCAAGTTTTAATAATTTTTTATTTTCATAGATAGTTGGAAGATCAAATTTAAAGGCAAAAATAAAATAAAAAAAGAGTCTTGTTTTATGATTTGATGTTTCAACCTTGTGGAAATAGGAAAAATAATTTGTCTATAAAAAGTTTAGATCGTGAGTTTTACAAAACCACAAAAGGATCTACACAAATCAGTACGGAACATAACTAAATCTTATTTCAAAGTATATATAAGTTTCAAACACAGCTTCAGTTTTTAAATATGAACTACTAACATATATATATATATATATATATATATATATATATATATATATATATATATATGTGTGTGTGTGTGTGTGTGTGTGTGTGTGTGTGTGTGTGTGTGTGTGTGTGTGTGTGTTATAACATGTTTAGATAGATCAGTACGAGCATTTCAAAACAATTTAAAACATTCAAAAAATCCAAAATCACATACAAGCAGGATATATCATTTTGCATGTATGTAAAAGAGTTAGAAATATACCCGAGCAGAGATCTCAAAGCAAAGGGAAAACTTCTACCATCAAACTCCAAAAGCCTTAAACGATCAACCCAGAAAACCTCTTAGACTCAAAACCAATATCTAAACAACCGTCCTAACACAGGGTATATATTGTAAATTATAGGATGAAAATGTGTTTAGAAAAAGGGTTTAGAAATACTCTCAAACAGATGTGAAACACTTGAAAATTTTAGAGAGATAAGTCTAAGGAAATTTTGGCATATTTTTGTTTCGTTTTTAAAAAATTTCTCGTCTTAAAAAATAAGACCCTAAGCCCTCTATTTATAGAGGCAGAAGAATGGCTTAGGTTGAATCGTATTTCCCCAAACATTATGGGTACTAAGGTAAACAACCAAGTGCATCTAAGTGCAAGAATGGCGTCGCACAAAAAAGGGTCGGTGAGGGTACACGCATAAAAGACCACAAAACTGTGAGGGGGTAGAAAGGTAAAACAACCCTGGACTACTAGCAATCGAGCAATCAAAGCCCAAAGCTCACGCGTGATGAAATCACGTGGGCTAAACACACGCCCCTGATTGGTCCAAAACCAATCACTCGGATCACAAACCAAGCAACCCTTTATTTCACAAAATGTTGTCGTTTCAATTGTTTGCGGATTTTAATTTTGTTGCTTTTAAATGTTTAAATCAATATTTTAAAAATTCCAGAAAATTATATAAAATATGAAAAAATATTTTTAAAGTCTCAAAAATTATAAAATCAAGACATCTATAATATAAAAAAATATTTGAGTATAAAATACATATAGGATGTATAAATACAAAAATATTGAATATATTAAAAAATAAAATTAGGGTTTAGAATTAAAAAAGTTGATTTTAAAATTCCTTAAAAAACTTTTTAGGATTATTATTGATGTCAAAAATTGGATTGGTTCCAATTTTATAGTCACAGATAAATAACATAGAAATACTCAAATCACACATACAAGAAAAAAGATTTTTAAAGTGGTTCAGCTATGAATTAGCCTACGTCCATTGTGAGTTGTTATTACTTGTCGTTTACAATAGCTCAGTGTGTATGTGATTCGAGTCGTCCCATTGAGCTAAGGGATTGTGTTACATTTGTAATGCTTTCATATGCCAAGTGTTTACATTTGTATACAATAAATACGTCTCTTAGAATTCAGTGCCTGTTGGCATTCTTATTCCAGTTGGTCAGCATTCTGGAGTTGGTCGGTGTATTTTAGATTGGTCGGCATTCTAGTTGACTAAGTGTCTTTGGGTCCGACTAAGTGAATATTGTCTTTGACTATTTATACATAGGAGGGCAAGTGTCTTTTCCTAATTGGCTCACGTAGGTGGATTATTTTTACATACAACAAAAGTCCCTAATACTTCATGCTTGATGCTTTGATGAAAGTATGGAGTATATAATCCAGAAAGTTACTCGACATGTTGTTAAGGAGTTATGTCGGTAGCCGATCTCCCATACTTGTACAATTTTTTTATGATTCTGTTCATGGATTGCATTTTTGTGAATAATTTAAATTTTAGCGAACTGCCAAAAGGTGTATTGGTATTTTATCGCTTTTAAACTGTGTAGCCGTAAGAATGTCAACCGTCGATACAATTAATTATTGCTTTCATTTTTTTCGAGGTGAGCTATAAAAGTAAAACCTTTTGCCGGTAATTTCTCACCACAAGATTTCAAAACTTCTTAACTTTCCTTCGTCTCCAAGTGTTTCTTTTGTTCTTTCTGCCACTTTTTTGCCATCACTTTGCTTCAGCTCTGTTTTTTCTGTAAGCCTTTCTTTCCTCGTCTTTGTTGATTTTCTTTCTGTAGTAAAAATGGTTTACGTTGTTCATTCTTTAGAAGATTTTAGGAGAGAGAGAAATATCCTAGATTGGGTAGATTTAGAAGTGGTTGTTCCTCCCGTTGATGTTTTGTCACTGGCGGAAGGTCATTGGATTCCTTTATTCTTCATAGCTGAATGTGGAATTACATTTACCCTAAATCACTTCTTCTTGGAATTTTGTCTATATTTTGATATTGTCCCTACCAGTAGTCCCCAACACTTGGAAGGTAGTTAATGGGATTCATAGGCTCAACCAAATTCATTGGACCCACATTGGTATTCCTGAATTGATGTTCTACTACAAGTGGGCAATCTCCGGTGCTGACACTTATTATTTGAAAACTAGGTTTGTCAATAGGGCTCTGGTGGTTAATTTTCCAAACTCAAATAAAGATTATTTTGACAACGGAGTGATTGTCAAGAATTGGCAGTATACTCCTCTTCAACATAGGGATGAGTATAATGGAACCAAATGTCTTCAATCAAGGCAAGGCATAGGTTATAGAATTTTTTTTTCTTTCCTTTGTATGCAAACTATTTATTTGTGGATATGCCACTTCTCTTTTCTGCTTTATTCTTGTGCAGCTGATAAAAAAAAGGGTTGTCCTAAGGACAAGGATATTAGACTTGAGTAACTCAAATTTCTATGGGACATTTTCAACTGTTGTTGATTTGGAAGAGGATCCTGTGCCTAAATCTTCAGCCACTGAGTCTCCTGGTATTAAAGTTGATACAAGAGGCACTTCTTCATTTGGTTATGATGTTCTCCTTTCAGCATGGGAAAAAAAATCCCCAATTTGATGGATGAGGATCCCACTCCTAAGAGGCCAGCTGATGTGGGTACCAAGAAAAAAATTAAGGCTGATAAAAAGTATCAGGACATTGAAAAGAGACCTAAAATTCTTGGTACTGAGATAATTAAGGTTTCTGAGCCTCACTTTAGGAGGTTAAAAAAAGGTTTGGCCGAGAAGCAAACCAAGAAAACTATTGTCGATCAACAGGAGTTGGTCGAGAAAAATGTAGGTGTTGTGTCCTTTAGTCCTAGTCTTATGTTCCCTTTAGTCCTAGTCTGGCTAGGAAGCTGATTAAAGCTGGTACTCTTCCAGGTCATAGGGTTGCTTCTGCTCCCATGCCCCGTTTCAAACTTACAAAGAGGGCTAGCTAAAGTTTGGCCCTGGTAAATCTCCATATTTTATGTTTGTTGGATATCACTTGTGTTATTTTGCATTGACAATGTATTTTCCTTGCAGTTCTTGGTTAATTTCAAACAAATGTTGGATAAGGATAACGAACTGCGTTATTCTTCTAGAGAGGTTGAAGAGGCCTTTGAAGGTCTTAGAAAATATTTGGAATATTATCAACGGGCTTTAGAGGAGAAATATAAAATATGGGATGAGAATGTTGTGGAAGCTCGTCAGATAGCTATGAATTGTTTGGCTATGGCTGAGAGTAGGGCAAAGGCTGCTGAGGATAAATTGGCAATAAATAAAACTTTTCTTCAAGATGCCGAGAAAAAAATCATTGATCTAACCACTGACCTAGTTGCTGAGAACGCCAAGAGAAAGAAAATTAAAGAAACTTCTTTTGACGAAGGTTGGGAGAAAGAAATTTCATTAACATCTATTTGCAATTCTGATATATTTCTTCCTGGCTATGTTTTTGTGATCATACACTTGTAATTTTTAGTTTAATACCAAGATGGAAAGGATAGATTCGGCTGACTCCGACCTACTTAGATGTTGCAATAATTTGTTCCAGTCTGTTCAT
Source organism: Sambucus nigra (assembly GCA_949130495.1). Lineage (NCBI taxonomy): Eukaryota > Viridiplantae > Streptophyta > Magnoliopsida > Dipsacales > Adoxaceae > Sambucus > Sambucus nigra. Next base: position 154,256,687 of record OX422208.1, on the reverse strand, counting down.
GTAGATTTGTCCGAGGAAGAATTATTAGACCTGCTCGGCATTGATGTTTCTGATCAGGCAAAGGAATCCTACTCATATCTTCAAAGTCTCCTTGATCGGGCAGTAGTAAACAATGTTGCATATTATGAGATGATTGAGAAATTGCAACATAATCACAATGAATCATGATCTTGTTTCCATGCCGAATATGAAGCTAAATACAAGGCTTCAAGTGAAGCTGATGGTTTTGAGAAGAAACTTCAAAAATTTACCTCAGCCTTGGAGAAGAAAGAAATTGCGTTAAAGTAGGAGACTAGGTCAGCTCAAGAAATTACTGCCCTATTAGAGAAAGAGAATAATGCCTTGAAGGATGAGCTTGATAGTTTGAAGAAATCAGTTACTACCAATCCTAGTAAAGGTGATTCCTTTCTAAAAGAGGAGAATGCAAGGTTGTTGAGGGAGATGGAGGCACTGTAGCTAGAAAACTACCAAGACTGGGCAATCTTCTAAGTAGAGGGTATTAACCTGACCAATTGTTGATGAATAAAGGAATAAGAAAACTCTAAAAGACTAAACTTCTCAGTTGAAGGCAAAAATTGTCGCTATTGCTGATCTTACACTTCAGCTGAAGACCAAAGATTCTGCTATTGCCGACCAATCTCTTCAGTTGAAAATCAAAGGTGGAGTTCTTAAGAAGCTTCAACATCAGATGGATAGATTAACTTTCCAATTTAATAAGCAACCCAGGGAAGTTTGGATGGAAGGTTATATCGAAGCTCTATCTCATATAGATGATCATTTGGCTCAAAGCAATCAAGAAGGCCATAAATGGGGTTATACCAACTTGTTGATTTTGTTGAAGTATGATAAGGATAGTGATCTATGGAACTAGAATGACCCTGGTTTTTTGGATTGGGAGAAACTTCCCTTCATACTCGATAAGAGTTGGATTCCTCCAAACGTTATTCCCCAAATTTTGATAAGCAAATATATAGGGGATTATGAGCTTCACTGTGAGCTTGAGATAGTTCGTCCTCCACCCTTGATCAACCAGTCGAGCAGTAGTAATAGAAGAATTCTAAAGGACTTTAACTTCATAAATTCTCCCTATACATTGGATGATCTCCCAACTGGTATGGACAAAGCTCAAGGAAAATATCCAACCGAATAAGCGTACTTCTTGTATTTGCTAAATGTAACTTGTAATAGTCTTCTGATGGAATGAAAAGATTTTAATTTTCGATCTTATCATCACATTTATTTATGCTAGTAATTTCAATTTGGATACTTGTGTTTAAGCCAATGATTAGTTAACCCGCATGTCGACTAGCTAATCTTCTTTTTATCAAGTACAAACTTTGGCTATTGTAGGGCCTTAGATTCTACTAATGTACTTAAATAAAACTGAATAGTTTTAATCTAAGTGACATCATTAGTTATCAGTGGAAACCAAGTATATTAGGGATGTGTATATGTATTCATGTGTTAGGAGTGTATATATGTATCCCATTATGTAACTCGGTCGGGTAAAACTTTATAAAGTTTTATAGGCTTCTCGTTCTTGACCTGTCAAAAGGCAAAATCATACAAGAAGTAATGATCATTAATTGGCTTCTTGTTCGTGACTTGAAGTCATACAGGAAGTAATGATCATTAAGGAAGCAGGCGTTGGGAACCTCATGAAGTAGAAGGTGTTCGGACCTATAGCAGGTGTTAGAAACTTAATGAAGTAGCAGGTGTTAGGAACCTGTCTAAACAGTTGTAATAGTAACTTCGTCTTTTGGTCGGCAAAGACCAAAGTTTGGTTGGCAGAGATTAAGAGAAGATAAAGATTGAATGGTGTTTATCTTAAAAAAGCTTTATCTTGAAAAAGCTAAAAAGCTAAGTTTAGTTTTGGGGTTTTCTGCTTGGGGGATGTATTCCCAAAAAAAAAAATTTAAATAGAATTACAAGTAAATAGTAATCATAACTTTTATTCAATATTTAAGGAAAATAGTTACATAATCATTTTCCACTACTATTAATACTTTCGTAGGTGATCGGCATTCCAAAGGTTCTTTAATTCTTCCCCTTGAAGAGTTTCCAAGTAAAAAATTCCTGGTCGGACAACTTCCGAGATACGATAAGGACTAGTTAGCTTCCAACTTGTTTCCTTCTTGAATAACCTTCTTAAGGACATAATCGCATTCTTTTAGGTTAGTCAGCTTGACCCTTTTATTATAAAAATGGACAATTCTTTGTTGATAAGCAGCATTTCTGATGGCATACCAGATCTAAGTCTAATCTTCACATCAAATCACTTTTAGGAAAGTCAAAGTTCAATACTCTATGACTTGGTAGATCTATCCTTGCTAGTACCATCGCCTTTGTCCCAAATGCAAGCATGTAGGGTGTTTCTCCAGTGGAAGTTCTCGGCGTTGTTCTGTATGCCCAAAGAACATAATGCAACTCATTAATCCAGTTGCCTTTCGTAGCATCAAGTCTTTTCTTCAGTCCATTAAGCAAAGTTTTATTTGATATCTCTGTCTGACCATTACATTGAGGATGCCCTGGGGCAGAATGAAGTCTCTGGATCTTTGATTGGACACATTATGCCTCAAAATCATCATTGTCAAATTAAGTACCATGGTCGGTAATGAAAGCGTACGGCATTCCATATCGATATATGATGTGCTTCCATATGAACTGAAAAAATTTCTCATAGGGCATGTCTATCATTGGTTCAGCTTCCACCCACTTTATGAAGTAATCCACGGCTACCACCAAGTATTTGAACCTGCCTTTGATGGTCAACAATGGGCTGACTAAGTCTATTCCCCAAATGGTGAAAGGCCAAGGAGAAGTGATTGGTGTCAGAACAGCCCCCGATTTCCTATGAATTGCTGTAAACTTTTGGCACTTGTCACACTTTCTTGTGAAATTCCTGCAATCTGCCTTCATAAATGACCAATAATACCCCTGCATGGAAATTCTTCGGATCAATGATCGACCAGCTGAGTGATCCCCACAGGATCCTTCATTCACCTCCTAAATTAATTATTCCAGTTTTAATGGATGAACACACCGTAGTAAGGAAACAGTGTATGCCCTTTTTGTATAGAACTCCTATTTCTAGTACATATCCAGTTGCCTTGTACCTGAGTTTCCTTGCATCATTTGGATCAATCGATAGGGACTCTTTGTTAATGTAATCATTGATAGGGTCCATCCATGACAGTCCTAAGTCTATGGTAATGAAGCCGACCATAAGGTCTTCCTCTATGCTCCTGGAGGTAGACCTGTCAACGGGTCGATTTGGGTCGTGTACGGGTTACGGGTCAAAACACCCAAACCCATACACGACCCATTAAGCCTAACGGGTCTAATAACAATACCCAAACACGACCCGTTAATATTAACGGGTACACGACCCAAACCGTTAACACCCGTTAATATTAACGAATCATTTTGGGTCGAAATGGGTAACGGGTTGGGTGACCCTATAATACCCGTTAGTCTTCAATACTTTAAAAATAATGGGTTTTAATTGTAATTTTTATTGGGTATAGATTGGGTGACCCTATAGAACCCGTTAGTCTTTAAAGATTTAGAAATAATGGGTTTTAATGGTTATTGTTATTGGGTACGGGTTGGGTGACCCTATAGTACCCGTTAGTGTTAACGGGTGTTAACGGGTAGAAACGGATTAAAACGGGTACAGGTAAATTTCCAAACCCGAACCGTTAGTGTTAACGGGTCTACCGTGTCAACCCGTTAATGACCCAAACCCAATAAGGGTAAACCCATTAACTTATAATTTCGTGTCGGGTCGTGTCGTGTTAATGGGTTATCGTGTATTTTGACAGTTCTACCTGGAGGTCAATATCTCCACTAAGATACTTCATTAGAGCTCTATCCTGGTCGCTAAGGCCAATCGAGCTAGTGCATCTTCTCGGGCATTTTCTATCATTGGGATTATGACCATCTGGACAACTGTAAATTTGGAAATCACTTCCATGGCTTTCGCCGAGTACCTGGCAATTAAATCTCATTTAACTTCATATATCCATGAAACCTGGTTGACGAACAGTTGGGAATCACTATATGCCATTACTTGCTCGGCACCGAATGAAAAATCTAACTATAGGCCTGTTATAAATGTATCGTACTCGGCTTCATTATTTAAGGTTTGAAATTTAAATTTAAGAGCATATTCAACATCAAGATTATCAGGAGTATTAATTATGATACTAGCCCCGCTACTTGTTGTGCATGAAGATCCGTCTACATATAATTTTCACAAGGGAACTTCATCAAAGATTTCTACAAGCAGTACTCCTTGCTTGAAAATCTTCTTGCTCTCCTCTGAGTACTTTTGAGCCATTTGTTGGACAATAGATGATTCAGGTTGATCAGTGATTAAGCTCTCTTTCGGAGAAGTCTGCTCAGTTGGCAAAGTAAGTTGATATGGTTTCTCAGGGTATGTAAATCCTGTAATAAAATTCGCTACATCTTAGCCTTTCAACAACGATTTGGGCTCATAAATTATATCATACTCTCCGAGTTCTACTGCCCATCACATAATTCTATCAGATTTCTCTGACTTATGAAGTGATTGCCGAAGAGGCAAATCTGTATATACCACTATTGTATGAACTTGGAAATAAGGCTTCATTTGTCTGGAAGCTTTAATGAGTGTTAAAGAAAGTTTTTCCAAGCGTGAGTATCTGATTTATGCTCCTCTAAATGCCTTACCGGTATAGTATAGTGGTTTTTGTACTCCATCTTCCAGTCGGATGAGTGTCGAGCTAACTGCAGACTCAAAAACTGCTAAATATAAATACAATTTCTCACCCAGAGTTGGTTGGGACAATAATGGCGGAGAAACCAAATATTTCTTCAACTCTTGAAATTCATGTCCGCACTCCTCATTCCATTCGAAGGTGTTTCTGAGCACCTCAAAAAATGGCAAGCATTTTTCCGTTGCTCGGGAAAGAAACCAGTTGAGAGCAACTACCCTCCCAGTGAGTCTTTGAACATCCTTCTTGTAGGTCGGGGACTGCATTTCGATCAGAGCTTTGAATTTGATCGGGTTGGCTTCTATTTCCCTCTGATTTATAATAAAATCCAAGAACATTCCTTCTTGGACACCAAACACACACTTGGTTGGATTGAGTTTCATCTGGTGCTTTTCTAATTCATTAAAGGTTTAGGCTAGATCGACAATATGATCGGTAATGTGTTTGCTCTTGGTGAGCATATCATCTATATAAACCTCTATATTTTTTATCGATTTGTTCCTCAAACACTTTATTTATCAATCTCTGATAAGTAGCTCCAGCATTTTTCAATCCGAAGGGCATAACATTATAACAGTAGGTTCCTCGGCTGATAATGAAAGAGGTATTTTCCTTATCTTCAGGCTTCATCTTGATCTGGTTGTAACTAGAACATGCATCCATAAAACTGGGTAGATCATGAACTGTAGTTGCATCCACCAATTGATCAATCCTTGGCAAAGGAAAATGATCTTTTGGGCATGCTTTGTTGAGATCAGTGAAATCTATGCACATTCGCCACTTGTTATTTTTCTTCTTCACCATCACTATATTTGCTAGACAATCAGGGTACTTGACATCCTCAATGAACTGAGCTTTCTGTAGTTTTTCCACTTCTTCTTGGATAGCCATATTTTTCTCGGAACTGAATACTCTACACCTTTTCGTGATTGTCTTGGCATCCTTGTTGATGTTCAGCTTGTGACAAATGAAATCAGGATCAATATCAGGCATGTCTTCGTGACTCCACGCAAAAACACTTTTTTGCTCCTTGAGGAATGTGATTAATTCCCACTTGAGGGATGGTGATAACGCAGAGCCAATTTGAGTAGTCATTTTTGGTCTCTCATCATCTAGGATTACATTCTCTATGATTTCCACTACTTCTCCTTTGACCAACTCTGTCTCCTCCCTAGGATCCAAGGTGTCCATTTGGTATGTGACAGTCTTCTTCTTAAAATCTACCACATCTCCTTCCTCGGTTGAAGTGCAATAACATTCCCTGGACACTTTTTGATCGCCTTTAACTGCGTCGACTCCAAAATGAGTAGGGAATTTCAAGCACTGATGGACAGTGGAAGGCACTGCTCCAAACTTCTTCAGACCTACCCTATCAAGAATCATATTATAAGCAGATTTAACATTTTTATCGAGAATAAAAAAAAATGAATTTTCTTTGTTCAGCTAACTGGCCAAGTGCCGAGCAACACCTCCAGCTTCACAGTTCCTAGGGGGTATACTTTTTCTCCTGAAAAAATAATTAAAGGTCTGTGGTATGGTTCCAGTTAACTAATTTTCAACCCCAAACTCTGGAAGTAGACAAAAAACATAACATCTGTCGAGCTTACATTATCAATCAAAACCCTGGCAACTCTGGATTCATCGATCCTAAACGTGACAACCAAAGGATCGTCATGAGGATACAACACTCCAAATAGTTCTCCTTTGGAGAAGCCTATGATAATTTTGTCTTTGTTCACCTTCATTGGTCTATCATCATCTTCATCATTCAGGTTGATGCGTCTAATGAGGGAACTAGCTTCATTCAGATAAGCTTTTCTTTCAGCAACTTCGTCTCTTCCTCCACCATTACCTCCTGCAATAACATGGCAATCAAAGGAACCAAAAGTAATTATATTAATTTATTTTTCTAGTTGTTTGGGCTTCTTCGAAAGATCGGGGTCATCTTCATAATCATAATCGTGGCCTCTCTTTCTGTTATCTCTAGGTTTACAATGTGATGTCAACCTCTATTCGGTGTCTCGACTTTCATTCCGATCAACAAATTTATTCAGTTTTCCTCGTCGGAGGAGCTTTTTTACTTCATTTTTTAAAGCAATGCACCTATCAATTGTGTGTCCGTGATCTTTATAGAACTCACATTATTTGGATTTGTCTCTTTTATGAGGTGGCATTAGCATCTTTCCTGGCCATTTTAAATCTTTGATATCCCTAATTTCATCCAGTATGTGATGGACACCCACAGTCAAGGGAGTATATTCCGCAAACTTTTTTGGTTTATAATCCTTCTTATCCTTTTGCTCTTTTTTGTCAGCAGGCTTGGATGTTTGGCCCTGTTTAGTAGCCATAGCTTCCTCGGCGTTCATGATTTTTCCATCCTTAACCATAAGTTCAGCCATGGTCTTGGGGGGATCTTTTGTCAATGCGTAGTACAACTTTTCAGGAAGCAACATGTTCATCAGGGCAGCTGTTTTTTCTTCATAATTAACAACCTCTAATTTCTCGTGATTAAAACAAGTGATATATTCCTTGGTGGTCTCCCCTACTCACTTCTTAACATTCAAAAGATGCGCTACCTGCTTAGTTGGCTTGGCCCCAAAGTAAAAATTTCTAATAAATAGCTCGACTAGCTGGATGAAGGTTGTAATTTGTCCTCGGGGGAAGTTATTGTACCATATCTGGGCTGGATCAGTAATGGTGCTTGAAAAAGCTCTGCATCTCATCTCATCGGCTCTCATCAGGAACAACATATATATGAGTCGCAGCCTGATATGGCTCAATGTGCAAGACTGGATCAGTCTTACCATCATATTTAGGGGTGATTACTGATGGTTATCTAGAGTAGGAAAATTAACGATGTTTTGGATAAAGGGAAAACCCTTAACTAGACTTCGATGCAATGGATTCTTTGCCTTAGCCATTTCTCCCAATCGGTCTTCCAATCACTGGATTGACCCTCTCCATGCAAGGTTATCAGCATTAGGCTTGTTTAAAGCTGCTCGATCTTTATTGCCATGTGTTTGTGTTGAGCTCTCTTCCTAAGAAGTCTGCTCGGCGTGCATAGATCATCGAACACTTGATCTGGTCCTGATAGATTCTCCATGATGATCGGCTTGGTGCCCAAATGATCGGGAGAGCTCTCTAGGAGGACCTTTATTTTTCTGAGGGACCAAACGATCAAAAGATGATGTTGTGCTTAACCTCTTTAAAACGCCCAGCCTTTCAGGAGTGAGAAAAAGCCCATCATAAGGTTCAAATGATCTGATAGATGAAGTGGCTCCTATACGATAAGACATGTCACAAGAAGATCTAGACTGACTATGATGATGACTCCTAGGACGGAGTAATGGAATTCATCTTCCCTCCAATGGTGCCACAATTTTTCTAAAAGTAGCAGTAGATCTGGCTTGGAGAGATTGAGCCAGTTGTCTCGTAGTTTCTTGTATCGCCTCTTTCCCTCTGGCAAGATTCATCAGGACTCCATTTAAATCGGCGGCAATAAAAGGAGCGGGTGGAATAATAAGATTACCTTCATTTCTGTTACTAGTCTCTGGATCATTCATGTTTGAAACAAATGGGTAGAGAACGATGGCAGACAAACGCTTCCCACAGACGGCGACAATCTATTGATGTTAAAAATTGGATTGATTCCAATTTTATAATCACAGATAAATAACATAGAAATACACAAATCACACACACAAGAAAAGAGATTTTTAAAGTGGTTCGGCTAGGAATTAGTCTACGTCCACTGTGAGTTGTTATTACTTGTCATTTCCAATAACTCAGTGCGTATGTGATTCGAGTCGTCCCCTTGAGCTAAGGGATTGTGTTACATTTATATGGGGAAAAATCCTAGAGATGGAACGCTTTCATATGCCAAGCATTTACATCTGTATACAATAAATACGTCTCTTAGGATTCAGTGCATGTTGGCATTCTTGTCCGAGTAACTCTTGTTATTTCATTTGGTCTGCATTCTAGAGTTGGTCGGTGTATTATAGATTGGTCGGCATTCTAGTTGACTAAGTATCTCTGGGGCCGACTAAGTGAATATTGACTTTAACTATTGCTACATAGGAGGGCAAGTGTCGTTTTCTGATTGGTCCACGTAGGTGGATTATTTTTACATACAACAATTATGTTTAGTGTGTGCAATGAATCAAATGCATTTGGGACTGTTGTTACAAAATTGAGCCAATACAAACCCCGTGAAATTAAAAAGGGTACTTTCAAATACTTAAAAGAAGCGAAAGGTCAAAAGACAAAGGTTTAATGGTAATACCATTAATTGGATACTTAAAGAGACATTTAACCGTTAAAAGAATATTTAAAAAAATATTTCATCTAATAAATAAAATGAAAAGACAATTAATGGAAAAGGCATGTTTTAATATTTAATTTATTTAAAAATAATACCAAGAAAATATTTGGAGCTTCAGATCCAAATTATAAATAATTATTTTGAGAACTTTCAAAATTCATACCCTGTGAATAATCAAAACTTCAAGCTTTGATTTATGGTATATTTTGTTGAAACTTTCAGTCTAATTATTTGTAAATAACATGAGAGTTTTAGGCCTCACATTTTCAATAGTAATTTGGAAAAACTATATCCCAATTACAGATAATATTTTGTGAACTTTTGGTCACAATAATGATTATGGATCTTTATATCGCAGATTATGGATCTTTACATCACGGATTATAATAATATGGGGATTTCTAATCTATACCCCTCATCTTTTTAAACAATCAAAACTTCAGGTTTGATTGTACTATATTTTCTTTTGATACTTTAGGCCCAAATAATTTAGAAACTTCAGGTCCCAAAATTTAAGAGAGAAAAGTTCAATTTCTATATTTGAATAATTATTGGGGGATTTCAGATCCCAATTGTAAATAATTAGGAAAACTTCATGACACAACATTAAGTATTTAGGAACTTTGAAGGCCCTGCCTAATTAACTGCCTAATTATATCCAAACTTCAAGTTTAATAAGGGGTAAAATTGTTCAAAACTTTAGATCCAAACTATAAATAATCATTGTGGGACATTCAATATCCTTACCCTCAAAATAATCAAAACTTCATGTTTGATGACAAAACTATTAGAGTTTCGAGTCCAAAATTTAAATTTTATTTATATTTTATTGGAACTTCAGGTTCAAAATTTAAATATTGATTGAAAACTTTTAGTCTCAATTTTAAATGACTTCGGAACTTCCGACCCCAAATTAAAATCTCTATATGGGAACTTTTGGCCCCAAATTATAATCACTATTTGAAAACTTCAGGTTCCATATTTAAAAAGTAATTTAGGAGCCCTTCATGTCCCAAAAAAATAAATAGTAAATTTGGGAAAACTTCAGGCTCCTAAGTTTAATTAATTATGAAATGCATGTCCTTAACTTTAATTTTAAAAAATTTGAGGTTCCAAAAATTTGAAAATAACCGTGTAAAGTCAATGGGGTAAAATGGACAAATATTGTAATGGAACTTCAAATTCCACTGAATTGACTACAAAAATTTCCCTCCTCAACATTTTTTTCATAAAAAGAAAATTAATTATAATTGAAATTAAATTGGGGCATGAACAATGAAAAAAATGACTGAGATTTTATGTAACACATATTGTACAACAATCATCGAATGTTATAAATAAGCATGTTATACACAAAATAAGTAAGTTCGTAGATCGATGCATAGAAGAACTTATGTGATATAAATGGAGCATAAAGCAATCAACATGTTCATGTTTTAAAGAAAATGATTTAACTGAAAGAGAATTAGGCTCTTTGTGGCATCTTGGTATTTAGATCTTTAGTCTGTACAATTTATTTCTCAACATTATATTTGATCTTAACCAATGACTTGGATGTGGATACACGTGCATTCATATGAACTTTGTATGCCATGTAAATAGGGAGCCCACATGCCAATTGACGCAAGCAATCTATATTGATTAATACACAAGTAATCTATCCAAATTAAAGCACAAAATTGATGGACATGAAATCCAGTCATATGAGGTAAAAAAAAGTCATATCAAAATAGATAACCCCAATCAAATGCAAGAGTCAGACACCAAAAATAATAAGAAAGTAGGAATATAAGTGACATGTATATACACTAAAATCAAATAAACAAAAAAGCATACCTTTGATCTCCATAAATCGAAATCCAAGATCAAGGATGGTCAACACAAAAACGTATCACACCTGTTTGAGAAGACGTGGCTAGAGTCGAGACAGACTGTGGGATTGGTTTAAACTGAGTTTTGAATTTTTATATTCTTTCTGTCAAAATGATTTCTTATTAAAGCTATTAGACAACCTTAATGGCAATCATAGTATAGCCCCATCTTCTCCTTTTAACTGGAAAACTCATAAGCCACGGCTTACATATTCTTTATAGTTTCTTTTGATGCTCCATGATTTATCACATGGAAAACCCATTATCCCTACAAGAACCTCCAATTTGGTTTCTATCACCAGAACCCATATCAATCATGGGCACGTTTTCACAGAAACTTTAGAAAGTCTTGGTCAGTCAGAAATTGGCCGGACATAGCTTTCCGAGAAGATTGTGTGCCGGAATCTATTAGAAAATACTTTATCCTCCATTATTTCCGGTGGGAGGAAAAAAACAGAGAGGCGAGGGAAAGAGTGATAACTAATAAGCCTGTGAAAATATCGAGGAATGTGTGTCGTGATTGATAAGTGTATTGTGTTGATAACGTGTTGTAAAATAAAGAGGACAGAGAGATAATTTAGAGGGAGAGAGTTTTTCATTTCCTTTGTATGTAAATAGAGTAGTTCTATTGTGACACAATTTTCGATATAATTTTTATGGACAAATTGACGTGGCGTGTTTCTATTGGTTGGTTTCTTAGTCCCACTGGCGTGGACCCCAAAAACCAACCAATAGAAGCACTCCACATCAGTTTGTCCATAAAAATTCTGTCAAAAATTATGTCACACTAACATTTTTTATGTAAATATACAAAATATGATCACCCAAGAAACCCTTTAATAATGAGAGATACCATTGGACATCCATATAAATACATATTTTATAACAAATAGGATGTAATTGTTGATAACCGAACCAAGGATACTTATACCTACCTTTCATAGCTTATGGAAAAATTCGAAAAACTTGCAATTATTATTATTATTATTATTATTATTATTATTATTATTATTGTTATTGTTATTGTCGTCGCCGCCGCCGTCGTCATCGTTATTCCTTTATGAAATTAATTCACTATTAAAAGTCCATTTTAATACTTTTTTAATGTAAAAAAAAATAGTTAAACTCAAATGTATTCTACTATAATGATACTTAGTAAGTTGACCTCAAAATTGATCCTGACAAAAATTTAAAAATAAAATAAAATGGGACACTTAATTTGAAGGAGGATATTATTAGTGGTAGTAAGTATTATTATTGTTATTGTTATTGATTAGACCGCTTAATCCATTACATGAAGTAAAAATTTCAAAACACAAACCAAGGAAACTGAATTATCCAATTTAGTCAGATGAATAGAAAGTATACGATCGAAAACAATGGCATTTGTTGGGGATTGCATGAGTCAGGCATTGATTCACCTAAAAAAAAGAGTTGGGCACTGGAGTCGCAATTTACCTATATACAACTCAATTGATCATTTTGGGTGATTCCAATAATTCCCCAGCAATATGGTGCCCCTATTTATCGGGGCCCACGACAAGTTGTAAAAACTCCGGACTCCAAATATAAGCTAAAATTTCCAATTTTCATTACCTCAAATATCCATCAGAGTAAAGAATATCTTTACCATTTACATTGCTTGAATACCTATTTCTATTTCAAACACCAATCTGCCTTTAGGCCTAAACTCGAGCAAAAGCATGTGATTGCTTCGAGAAAGTGGATCACATTCTTCTTTTACAGAGAAAAATACTCTTACTATGGTATATATCTCTCTGAAGAACCCCATGATCATGATTCAAAATTGGGGTCAAGTCTTTACTACCTCCAACCAAAAATAGCAGCAGCAGCTTGAACAGTTATTTCCCTATGAGCTTATAGTACGCGTACATCCCAGAGCCGATAAAACCAAGAAGTTGCCCAATAACATTGAACTGCAACCACATCCCATGAGATCGAGCATCTCTAACGTTAGAGCAAGTTTAAAATATACACCTTATTTCCTAAATAAAAAGATGTTCTCGAACAATAGTTATAATGGCCTCGCCAACACAAGTAGTGTAAAATAAAGGTAAAAATGTTCTCTCGTCATGCACTTGCCACATCAGAGTTCTCACTCCTTTAAAAATTTAAATAATATAATTTTCATTTTACTAGTCCAATTATTGTAGCATCTATTTTTTGAAAGCATGCATCGATTTCCATCAAACAAGATTCATAATCAATACAATTTTTTTTTTTAAATTACTGATTTTACATGTGTTTATTTCTCATTAGTCTCTTCAATTTTGACACAAGAAATTTAAAGAAACCCATTGTAAAGCAAAATGAAGTTGTGTATAATTTTGGTGTAGAATCAAGATTACACGTAGGACTAACTCAAAAATGATAACTTTCCAAAAAATACTCTAAAAATTATACACCACCAGTGGAGATGCTCTTAGGAGGGAGAAATTACTTAGAGCAACAATGATACCCCGTAGCCATGCTAACATGGTATCATCAAACCAATCAATCACAGGTTGACATGGGGGATACAAAGAGTGCACAACACATTGCTCTGTCCCAGTGATGGAAACATTTGGCCCCTTTCACCCCCATTGTGACCTCTTACATCCCTTGCATCAACCCATGACTCGGTTGGTAATACCATAACAGAGAGAGGCAGTGGTATCACATTTGTACCTACTATTATCTCCTTAGTAGCAATTTCCAAAAGCAAAGAAGGGGACGGCCTAGTACGAAACAGTCCATATAGAAAATTGCAATAGCAGAACTATACTCACCAGATCAAATGGAAGCCCGCCAAAAAGTATCCAGCCAAGCCCGATGGTAAAAACATCCTACAAAAAACAACAATAACTGAACAATCTGCAAAAACGTATTACATATCTGGAGTGTTACTTTGAAACTGCAGGTCGTTTATATTAAATGATACAAGTACCATAAATGAATGAACTTAGGCCTCAAATGTGGAGGCCACACCTTTAAGTTCTGTATGCCTTAAGATTCTTTTCAAGGTAGAGAACATCGAAGAGATAGGTCATCACCGTAGAATATCCAAAGAAAATTTCTGGTTCTCATATGCGATTCAAAATTCACCTTTCCATATCAATTTCAACATCTAAATTTCATATATAAAACAGAATGGTATTGGTTTTGGTTTATGTAGGACAATTCACAGTCGAGCTCGTTTCACAAGTTGCCATTCAACAATTAGAGTTTCTTGAAACAATGTGTTCATGATAAATATAAGGAAAATAATGATATGTGCCCTAAGCGCACATGTTTTGAGCCTCAAAATAGTATGAAATATTTGCATGAGAATATGTGGCCTATTAATTGTATGTTGGAACTATGTCCTTTACTGTTTTTAGGTTCTCAGTGTGTCCTTAAGACACATGTTATCAGCACCCATATTATAATTACCAACACAACTAGGGATAGATGACATGCATTATTTTGTGTGTATGTAGCAGGTTTCTCTCCACTAACCATATCGAAGATTTCTTCCCTCGCATTCATTATTTCAACCCCAACCAATGTTAGAAAAGAATATTTTTACCCCTGTAATATTAGAAATATTAAAATTAGACTTGCTCGTATGGCATGCTGCAAGCACACGGTGTGCCGTAAGTACGATGCACGGATGTGCTGCGTGCTCACCGAACAAAATTCCAACCATATTTCTAGTATATGCATATATATACATACATACATACAATTCAATTCAAGTTCGGAAAAAAAATTCCACAGTGATGTTTAAAGAAAGCACGATTGGACGTCTTTCTTTTGAGGTATCAGACATAAATCACTGCAACAGTTCTAGTGTACTCTCCCTTCCCATATTTTAATATTTTTAAAAGTGAGGTATTGTACCAGATATATCATCAATGTCAGAAGACAAGTAACTGTATAATTGCATTCAAAAAAGACCTACAATATACCTTTAAAACTGTATCATACCCGAAATATCTTTAAAATTAAGGTATTGTCTAATGTGTATGCAAGATATAGGTAGGCGTTGGTAACAAACCTTCATATTACCACAGATTGTCTGTGTAACTGCTGAATTGAGGGTTGTGTTCAGGAAGATGCTGTAGTTCAAGAAGAAAGCCAATATGCAGGAGAAAAGCAATACAAGCTGCCCATTCAAGAGAAACAAATTAATTAATACAAGGAACATCTGTAAATAGATGCTCCAAAAATTATTTGGGCAGTACGCTAAGCACGTCTGAAGAAAACATATGGCAGACAAAATATAATTTCCCAATAGTACTGTAAATATTTGATACACTATTAGTTACATAACTTGGCCACAAATAATATTTATATAATACATCATGACCAACCATCACTAAATTAAAAGGTCAAATTCTATTGTTGATATAGAAGTTAAAGTTCCAAAGACAGATAAAAATGAATATCAATGTCTGTTGATATCAATAAAAAATTTCAAACAACTGAAATTTTAATCAAGGAAACTTCAGATTATGATGAAGAAAATTCATCATTTTGGGGTGACAAAGGCAAAGAGATCAATATATAAACATCACATGTAAAATTGTGCAGCTTCAGATATGAATTTATTGCATATATCATGTTTGGGATGCACACATTACTGGAACTAAGAAATCAATTATAGGTGGTTTATGAAATAATACGGATGGTAGTAAGATAAATTTAATATCCCAAATTTTGCTCAATCAACATTTATCGAAATTGTTCCTAATCTAATTATTATTTGAACTATGCTGGTAAAAAAATATATAATTACTAGAACTCAAAATTTAGCAAGTGATGGTGACAAAATTTGGATGACTTTGACTTCACTTAGTATGAAATATGTGTGAGTTAGACTTGGGAAATAAAGACAATAAATGAATTTTGACACAAGTGTTTACGTGGTTCAGCCTGAGAGGTTGGGCCTACATCCACGATTGGAATACTCTCTTTCTCTCTTTGTATTAATATGGGGCTCGTAGGCCAAATTACAAGTGCCCGGAGGCTCAGCTACAATTGTCCAGATGCTAAACACATCATGTGCCAGAGGCTGGGAATTAAAAGTAGAGAGAGAGACAGAGAGAGAGAGAGAGAATACAAGTGTATAGTAAATGAAGCTCAACTATCAATCCGATTTGCATTAGTGAAGTGTTGGGTATTTATAACATTGAAGTGAACTTGCTTGAGCTTTCTTTAGTAGGAAGGATGATTTAATTGTGGTGGTTGGGAGCCATTAATACTCACCTTCTCTGAGGACATGTCAGCCATTAATGCTCACCTTTTCTGAGGACGTGTCAGAGCCATTAATGCTCAACTTCTCTGATGGCCTATCAGAGACATTAATGATCACATTCTCTGAGGACCTGTCATGCATTAATTGCGTCACATGGGGCTCTGGGGCTTTACGACAGTGTTATGGACTTGGTAAGTGAAGCCTTTGGACAAGTGATCTTGGATCCCTTTGTTGAGTTGGGCAAGTCATGCGCGGGATTTGGTCATGTGAAGGACTTGGCCATGTGCGAGACATGCAACAGTGGTCATGTGCAAGGGGTAGGTCACGCGCAGGACATGGTCACGCGCATGGGTAAGTTATAGGGCATGCAGGATATGGTCATGTGCAGGGGTAGGTTAAGCCCAGGACATGGAATTGGTCTTTCCTTGAATCGGTTGTATCTGGTGGGGGTCCCACACCCTTTGCAAAATCATGCCTCCAATTTGCATGGTACTCTGTCATCAGACGAGGGCTCCACGAATACTGACTTGTACCATGGATATATATATATATATATATATATAGATATAGATGGTCCAACATTTTTAGCTCAGGTAAGGCTTGAACATATTTACATGGAGTTGTATATGGTGGCCTTGGGTCCATGAGGCAAATTGGGCTCGTGACAAATTCTCTTCTACTTAAACCCTTAAGGTGGACTAGGCCTTGACTAAGTTGAGTACCAAATTTATACATATCAGCTGCCCCCCAAATTTCCATGAGATGACTTTGATCGCGGGGAAATTTAATATAAAGTCAGCACCGAGTGGGAGTACTCGAACATTATCAATTGACAGAACAACCTATGAACTTTGCCAACATATCATAAAGACAGTCAAGATAATGTGCTACCATAACCCAACGTCATTTTTTTTTGAAAAGCTAAAGATTGCTCCCTCATTTCTTTATTACAAAAGCTAAAGATTGGTAGCTTTTGTAATAAAGAAATGAGGGAGCAAGGACCCATGTCATTTTTTTTGGCTTTGTCTATAACGGGTGGGGGACAAAATGATGCAGGTATGGTAGCACATTGATCCTTTCCAAACCCTCATCTACCTACAGCAAAAATGAAATAACAAAGGGACACAGGGGGGTCCACGTCTCCCACTCTTTTATCCCACATATCTAGACTATAATTTATAACAAGAAACAAATTACAAAAAAAACACATTTGGGGTCTCACGTAAATCAATCCTTACTTCCTCCCTCAGCTACAACTAACAAATTTGCTAGTGAGATTTTTCTTCAAAGAGATAAGCGTGCAGCCCACTAATTTTCATCACAAAGCAGACTCACTATCTCATCTTTGTTCAAGGAGTAAATTGTGTAAGAGGATGGTACACTTTGCCATTACCCTTATTGTTTTTATATGGGGACCCACATTATTATCCACCAGACATTGCCAAGAACTTCTTTTGGTTATACTGCAGTGATTCCTCACTTATTTTCGGCTATACCAACTCCTATCCTCACTTACTTTTGGCTATACATCTGAATATATAAATTTGGGTTGGGTCTGCACTTTTTCACGGCTTAGGACTAAGGTTTCTCCTCTTCCTTCTGTCATTTTTATGCTACCTGAGTAGAGTTGCTGGAGGAATAACAACATATATATGTATTTTTCATGTGTTTGCATGTACCTATATAAAAGGTCGTACCCAGTGCATAAGGCTCCCGCTTAACTGCAGGTTTGGGAGAGGCGGATGTTGACTGGCCTTACCCCATATATGGAGAGGTTGGTCCCATGTCTCGAACCTGAGACCAACCGTAGCTTGGGCGAGGGCGCACTTGCGTGTACCTATATATTTTAGAAAATAATCGCTTTGGTGGCTTTTGACCTAGGTGGGATTTTTTACCATCTTGTTGCAGTAGTCGAAAAGTCCTACTATGGCTCAACACTACTCTTGGTAATAAAACTTTGGGCAAAATTTCAGGACATCAATTTTGATAAAAATGAGATATTCCCTTCGTTTTAATTTCTTGCCTCTTGTGTTGAATCTCTTCTCTTTGATCTGTCTTGACAGGAGCACTATTTAAAGTTTTAAGGCTGGATACCAACCTTTACCAAGATAGCCAACTTTCACTTTGATCCGCATTGCGATTTTATCCTCTCTCGAATTTGCAGCTTGATTAGAGTAGGCTTTGAACACATTGACCTTGATTTCCATAATTCCATAGGTCGCCCCATCCAAGGAGTGTACGAGATTTATTATTCGTGGCTTTGTCCTGTGATTGGAATTATCTTACACCACTTGACATAATGGTTGAGGAGTCTTTAGAAAAAGTTAGAGCTCATTTGTTCTGCATTGAAGGTACTGTGCTAGCCTCCACTAGTAGTGGGGGAGGAGTTGTTGGAGAGGACACCACTTTGTTACCTACCATTCCGCTTAGTTTTTTAACACCCATGGAGACCCGTGACTACCTGCCTCGTGTCTCTGGTTTTGGTGCCACGGAGTTGCGTTCCACTATTGGTAGCTTTGTGTTGGAGGACATGTGGGCCGAATACGGTATTCCGGATAATATTGTACTTAGGGTACCAACACCTTATGAATACGCATGTTGTAACCCTAAGGAAGAGGAGGTGTGCCTTTACATGTCCGCTTTTGAAGCAGGGTTGCGACTTCCTTTCCCTCGTTGTGTGAGGGAAGTGTTGAGTTTTATTGGTTTATCTCCTGGCAGCTTCATCCGAATGCTTGGAAGCACTTTCTAATGACCCTTATTCCGAATGCTTGGAAGCACTTTCTAATGACCCTTATTAGATTCAAGCAGGTGACGGGGCAATTTGCTAGTCCACAAGAATTTTTGTACTTTTATCATCTCGAAACTTCCACATAAGCAGAAAAGGAGGGGGTTGGTATCACCACAACATTAGGTCCAAGGCAACTCACAAGCGTAAAGCTCCTCTTCCTACTATTAGAGATCGGAAGCATGACTTTTTCTTCGTTTATGAACAGTGGCAGTTTATCCTCGATGATGAGGGTGTTAATGTACCCACTGAATGGCGAGTTCTTGACCCTTCGGGTATTGTCTACGTGTAGTAATTATTACATATATGTGTATATATATATTGCCTTTGTCTATGGTAACCTGAATTTGTCTTGTCACTTTAGTTGAGGAGCATTGTATTTTGGATGATGCCTACATTCATCGAGTGCGGGAGGTCGAAGAACTAGGTTGCATGAGAGCTGGTTAGTTGCTTTTGGAGAGTGTTCTTCATCGCTATGGCTTAGGTCCAGTCCCACCTGTCGTGATCCTGCCCCCCACTCATGGTGTTAGCTCCTCGTGTGAGTATATATCTTTTGTACTTGTTTGGATTAGGTACTGCCTTCTTAGTTATTAATATTTCTCCTTGTATTATCAGCTCCTTTCGTAGGGAAACGAAATGTGAGAAAAGATTATACTGCCAGTGCCTTCAAGTTACGAGTGTCGAGCTCTCCCATTGATGGGCAAAAGAGGAAAATAAGATTCCTGCAGATCATACCCTCAGATGGGGGTACAAAAGAGAAGACGAAATCAAAACTTAAGGTGGGGAAATCCATGTGTGACAGTGATGACTTGGGAGTATCTTTGTTGCCCGAGGTTTCTCACAAGAGGAGCACTCAAGTTTCTGATGCACTTTTAATTTCAAAAGAAGCAGAGGATATATTTATGAAGGCTAAGGCTCGTTCTGCAAATGCAGCACACAGTTCAGGGCTCCCCCCATAGAGTCACAAATAAGTGAAGAGGGGAGAGATGTATACTCATTTGAGGTCCCACCTTCACTTGGACAAAATTGATGGCATGCACAAGGATACTCCTCACGGTCTTGCTTCGCGCTTAGTGGAAGCTCTTACTGAGGTTTGTATATTAGTTTTGTTGTGACCATACTCAAACATGCCTCCATCCATTTTTGTTCTTACCCTCTCTTTGGCAGCAATTAACCTACAAGTGGTTCTTTACGACCTAGCTTCCGACGCTTCGTTTGCATAGAGAAACGGGGTGGAGGAAAGAAAGCAGCAAGATTCCAAGTTTTCAACCTTAGTTGATGCATCAGAGAGATTCATTGGTAGTTTGCGGGTGGAGCTTGAAAAGGAGAGAGAAAGGATTAGAGAGTCTGAAGTGGCTTTGGAAGTTTCCAAGCGCAAGGTTTGCGTTCTTGAGGATAATGTAAAAGTTGTTAACGCAAAGTTTCTTCGTATTAAGACACTTCTGTAGGAGGTTGAATTGGACAGAGATCAAGCCCGAGCATTGTTAGATAAGAGAAGCACAAATTGGTTGTCTTAGAGGATTGTATTGCACGTGCGCGCCAAGAGGCTAAGGATGAGTACACCGCATCCAAAGAATTTCACCAGGTAATGGGATAGGCATTTGTTGATGGTTATGATGGATTGAAGGCAAGGATTCTTAGGGAGTATCCTACTCTTGACCTTGATGTGTACCATCCCGAGGGTGAAGCTTATTTTGAGTCCGAGGAGGATGAGTAATGCTTGTTATTGTCGTACCAACTTTGATTGGATGTTTACTTTGAGTGCATGTTTTGTAACTTTCTTTTGATATTGGAATATTTTTGTTTTGAGGTTTCTTATAGACCTATATGTATCCTTCCCCCCATCCTTCTAATATCAAAACCAAAATATTGAAAGCTATATAGTTTGTTTTCCTCCCACTGTGGTTAGGTACCTATAGGCCCTCTATGATTATTTAAGACCTTGGGTCGTGTGGTCATGTAAAATTTGGGGCCGGAGCCTCAGTTTCTTAGTCATTTGAGACTATTGAGCCATAGCTTACTGTGGTCGCTTAGGACCTTTGGGTGGTAGCCGAGGTGGTTTTTCTTAGACCTTTGGGTCATTAGCCTAATGAGATCATTTGAGATCTTTGGGTCGTAGCCTAAGTGTAGGATTTGGGTCCTTAGCAAAGAAATATATCAAATGGTACTTCTTTAAGACAAAAGAAACTTTCCATTCATTTCTGGAATTTTCATGTTAGATCACAACATAGCAAAGTGATAAAAGGAGCGTCTCATACTACTGAAAGTATATTTTAGATGTTCAGCATTCCAAGGGTGCGGGAGCTCCCTTCTTTCCATAAACTTTAGATGATATGTTCCTACCCTCGTCACCTTGGTTACCACATAAGGTCCTTCCCAGTTGGGACCTAACTTTCCATCTTTTGAGTCCTTAAGAGCAATTGTGACCCTCCTAAGGACCAAGTCTCCCACAGAGAAACTCATGGGGCAAACGTTCTTATTGTAGTACTTGGCCATCCTTTGCTTGTAGGCTACTTCTCGAACAAGAGCATCCTCCCTCTTTTCTGCAATGCGCTCCAATGCAACCTTCATTTGCTCATCATTCTCAGTGTTAGTGGTGGGAGTTGAGGTCCGATAAGACGGGAGACCAATTTCAACTGGTATGACAGATTCAGTTTCAAAGGCTAAAGAGAATGGTGTCACCCCTGTTGGGCCCCGCATAGTAGTCCGATAGGCCTATAGGATGCTAGGGAGTTGTTCTGCCCATAGCCCTTTTGCATCATCTAGCCTCTTCTTTAAGCTTTGGATGATGGTTTGATTGGTTATTTCGGCCCGACCGCTGGCATGCGGGTGGGGGTGGGTGACAAATAATGATTGTGGATTCCCAATCCCGAAGCAAGTTTCGAAATGTCTTTGTCAAACTGGGTGCCATTATCGTTGATGATCACCTTGGGGATTCCAAACCTACAAACAATTGATTTTCACACAAAGTTCTCAATCTTCTTCTCTGTTATGGTGGTGAGGGATTCTTTTTCCACCCATTTTGTCAAATAATCTATTGCCAC
Source organism: Sambucus nigra (assembly GCA_949130495.1). Lineage (NCBI taxonomy): Eukaryota > Viridiplantae > Streptophyta > Magnoliopsida > Dipsacales > Adoxaceae > Sambucus > Sambucus nigra. Next base: position 154,234,667 of record OX422208.1, on the reverse strand, counting down.
AACTACAAATTTGTTCTGGCTTGGAGTATGAGGGATATGGTTTACTAAGTCTATTCCTAACTGAGCAAACGGCCAAGGTGAGCTTATTGGAGCTAGCTCACTTGGTGGTTGTCTTGGGACGTTAGAATACCTTTGGCACTTGTCGCATTTTTTTACAATTTAATGTGCATCCTGTAGCAATGTAGGCCAGAAATATCTGTGCGTTATCACACGATGAGCAAGGGAACTTGCCACTGGATGCCCCCCCTATATTACTTCATAGACCTCTATTAGGGCATAGTTAGCCTCTTCTGGGTGAAGGCACCTCAGGAGTGGAAAAGTGTAAGCTCTTTGTGAAGGACTCCGTTAATTAGAGTGTAATGAGTGGCCATCTACTTGATCTTCCTAGCCTTTACTTTCTCCTCTGGTAGTGCTCCCCTTTCTAAGTAGACTTGGATGGGATCCATCCAACATTAACAATGCTCTACAGGAGGCTCCTCTTGACCTCAGTGGACTTTAGTTACAAGAATTCCACATAAGTGGAATTGGGATTTTCTTCTATGGAGGCCAACTTTGCAAGTGAGTCTGCTCTCTCATTGTCTTCCCTAGGGATTCTTATGATCGCCAAATTTTTGAACTCCGTCGTAAGATTCTTGACATTCCCCAAGAAGGCATCCATATGTTCCTCCTTATCTTCATATTCTCCAATGGCTTGGTTCACTATCAATTGAGAATCTGACGTAAATTACACATCAATGGCTAAAAGAAACAAACCAACCCTAACTTTTAGAGAGAGACTCAAAAGATGTCTTATATTCAAGAATGGAAAATTAAGTGCAAATGAGAATACAAGGAGTATTTATATGGGAAAGATTACTTGCTAATCAAGTAATTAGCTAAAATGATTAAAAGGACCAATTAAAAATAACATAATGCCTAATTAGTCCCAAACATGTTTGAAGGCTAATTAAGGAGAGAAAATGTCTAAAAAGAACTAAAAATGAAAATAAAATGAAAATAACAACGAATTCCCATCACTCTTCCCGGCTTCGAAAAAGTTCGTCCTCGAACTTGCAAAATTGGAGAATTGCGTGAGAAGTTCCAAGATTGTGCTTGAAAGGAGACGTAAAGACTTGTGAGACCAAAAATATTTTCGGAAAATTCGAGGAAGGGTCATTTTTCAATTCTTGATTTCAAGATTCATCATCTTCCTCTTACCTCTCATGTTAACCAACAAAAATAGTGCCCACACGGGTCAAAAACCAAATTTGGGTTGCCAAACCCTAGAAAATCAAGATTAGGTTTGCTTTCAATGAAATTGTTGGTGTTTGGTAAGTTTTTGGATTGAACCTCTAGGGTTCCTTGGTTTGGAATGGCTGTTGTCTTCTCGATTTTTTTATCTGATCGGGTGGCAATTCTGGGTTACAGTGCAGGTCATTGGGAGCAGCAGGCTGTCTTGGTAAGGCCTGGACTTTCATGGTTGATGCCGACCACTCTAGGGCAGTTTCTGTTTGGATCGGTGGTGCTCTGGAGATTTCCGGAGTGGGGGTTGGCAACGGAGGTAGGGTCAGCAGCCCCAGGGCTGTCATGGGCAGTGGCGAAAACAGTAGGGTGTTGGTTCTGGGGTAGCGCAGCAGTGAGGAATGGGTTTGGAAGGTCGGTTGGGGGTTTGGGATGTTGGAAGTTGGTGGTAGGAGGAGAAACTAGGGTTAGGGTTTTACAACTTAGCAAATTGTTGCATTAGGGCTTCAAATTGGGCTTCTTATTTTCTTGCTAATTCCTCTATTCTTCGTTTATTCTCCTCTTTCATTTGTGCCAATTGTTCTTTTATTTCTTGAATCTCTTCAACTTGAGGTTTGGATTTTCTTGGAGCCATCGAGAAACTAGCTTACGATTTTTTTGATACACTACTCACACCGATACAAACTAACACAAGAACACCAATGTTTAGAGCGACACCCGCTCTGATACCAATTTTGACGTAAACTACACGTCAATGGCTAAAAGAAACAAACAAACCCTAACTTTTAGAGAGCGTCTCAAAAGATGTCTTATATTCAAGAATGGAAAGTTAAGTTCAGATGAGAATACAAGGAATATTTATATGGGAAAGATTACTTGCTAATCAAGTAATTCGCTAAAAATGATTAAAAGGACCAACTAAAAATAAAATAATGCCTAATTAGTCCAAACATGCTTGGAGGCTAATTAAGGAGAGAAAATGCCTAAAAACAACTAAAAATAAAAAATAAAAGGAAAATAACAACAGATTCCCATCAGAATCAGTATGAACTTTGACTTGTTCTGCACCAAACTCCTTGGCCAACCTCAACCCAGCTAACAGTGCTTCATCTTTCGCCTCGTTGTTAGAAGCCTTAAAGTTGAACCTGAGTGCCTGCTCAATTACTACGCCATCTAGTGCCTCAAGAATTAAGCCTGCTCCGCTTCCTAACTGGTTAAAGGATCCATCCACATGTAGGATCCAGACTGGAATCATTGGATCCAAGGTTTGAGCACCCAGACTTTTTGTTGATTCTTCCTCTTCTTTTGCTTGCTCTGGCATGGCTTCTCCCATGGATGTGAATTCCGCTACAAAGTTCGCAAGGGCCTGCCCTTTAAGAGAAGTCCTTGGCCGATATTCTATGTCAAACTGACCCAACTCCACGGACCAAATCAATAAATGCCCCAAAGTTTCTGGTTTGTGAAGTATCCAACAAAGAGGTTAGTCGGTCATCACAATGACCCGGTGTCCTTGGAAATAAAGGCGCAACTTTCTTGAGCAATTATGAGGGCAAACGCTAACTTCTCCATCTTTGGGTACCTCGTTTCTGTTTCTTGGAGAGCTCGACTTGTGTAATATATTAGTCTTTGAACTCCTTTGTCGTCCCTAACCAGTGCTGAGCTCAAGGCCCGTGGTGACACTGCCAAATAGAGGTATAAATCCTCCCTTGGTCGGGCTCTAAAAAGCAATGGAGTAGTACGTAAGTATTCTTTGAGTTCATGGAAAGCTAGTTCACATTCATCATTCCAAGTACAAGCCTTTCTCAGGACCTTAAAAAATGGGAGACACTTGTCCGTGGCACGTGAAATGAACCTGTTACGTGTTGCCACTCCCCCTGCCAGGCTTTGAAATTCTTACAAAGTCCTTGGGACTTCATATTGAGGAGGACCTGAATCTTCTCTGGATTGGCTTCTATTCCGCGCTTTGTAACCGTAAACCCTAAGAACTTTCCGCCAGACACAGAATCATCTTATGTTAACGGAGAATGGAAAAGGTTTCATTAAGGTCCCTGATATGATCAGAGGTAATGAGACTCTTCATTAGCATGTCGGCGATATAAACATCCATGGTCTTCCCTATTTACCTTTCCAACATTGAGTTTATCAACCTCTGATAGGTTGCTCCTACATTTTTTAAATCGAAAGGCATAACTTTATAACAATATATGCCCCGATCAGTGATGAAATGAGGTTGTCTACTCATCTTCTTTAGCCATCCGAATTTGGTTGTATCCAATGTATGCATCCATGAAGGATAGCAACTCATGACCTGCTGTGGCATCCACCAACATATTTATCCTTGGCAAAGGGTAGTTATCCTTAGAACAAGCCTTGTTTAAGTCCATGAAGTCCACATAAAGCCTCCACTTGTCGTTTGGCTTCTTCACAAGCACCACATTTGAGAGCCATTCAAGGTAGTGCACTTCTCTAATGAAACCTGCCTTGAGCAACTTGTCCACTTCTTTAGCTGCTTCATTTCTTTCTGCTGCGAAAAACCTCCTATTTTGCTTCACCGGCTTGCAAGCTGCATCTGCACATAAATGATGGGTTATAATTGTTGGATCTACCCCGGCCATGTTTGTGCAACTCAAAGCAAATATATCCTTAGTGCTTTTGAGGAACTTCACAAGTGCTTCCTTGAGGAAGGGGTCCAGTTGGGATCCCACCTGCACTGTGGGGTTTGGATCTTCTTCATCTAGTTGGACTGCTTCTAATTCCTCATTAGGAGTCCCCTGCATCTTGGGTTGGTCGTCTTTAGGTCCAGACCATCTACTTGAAAGGCTTCACTTCCCCCTTTTTCCTTCATTGACGCAAAGTAACATTCCCTTGACTCTTTTTGATTGCCTGACTTTTCCGACCCCACCACCTTGGACTGGGAAACGCATGGTCAGGCTGTGGATACATAAGCGTGCCTTGATTTTGTTCACAGTGGAGCGCCTAAGGATGATGTTGTAGCTTAATTTCTTCATGGTAGAAGTTTGTAATGGTGTTGTGCCTAAGGTCACCTTGAGTTCAATGTAACCTAAGGGATACGTCTTTTCTCCGGAGAAACCAACCAATGGGCCTCTCACTGGTTAAAGGATTTCCTTAGTCAAACCTAGGGGTGGTAAACGGACGGATACGGATCGGATACCATGTTTTCCATATCCGTATCCGCTATTTGGATGCACTATCCGTATCCGTATCCGTATCCGCCCGGATAGTTAAAACAACTATCCATATCCGTATCCGCTCGGATACCTCGGATTCGGATAATATCTGTATCCGTTTACATTGTTTAGCAATCGCAAAAAATAACTATTAAAATATTCAATCCAAATAAATATATAACAAAATTACTACCTCCTAACATCAACAATTATGGCTTTCATAATAATAGTAGCATTCCATAATGATAATAGTAGCATTCCATAATGATAATATGGCTTAAAGTCATCCATACTTTACAACCATATAAGCTTAAAGCCATCTAAAAAAATAACAGTAGTATTCCATATCAGTAGATATAAATATGCACCTTTTAGATTAAATCAAATTTATTGAGAATGATAACCTCGTGGACCTTTTAGTCTTCAAAACATATTGATATTTTTATTTTAATAAGTATAAATTTTTATTTTGTATATAATATACCTGTTGTTAGCTTCACTTCTCATTACAATCAAAACCATCTCTTTACTTTTTTGTTTCGCTCTTACATTTATTTATAATTGAGAAAACTAATGAACAACCATATAAATAATATATAAATACTGTTATATATTTATATTTTTATTTTGCATGTACCTATTGTTGCTAACTTTCTGTTGCACTGTTGCAGGAGGAGGGGATGCGCAGTGGTAGAGCGACGGAGTTGATGCGTAGCGGAGGGGTTGATGAGAAGCGGTGGCGGGGTTGATGAGCAGCGACGGGCTGATGCGGCGGAGGGGGAGGGGGAGGTGGCAGAATGAGGGTTTTTTTGTTTTGAGTGGAGTATATGTTCTTTAGTGGGCGTATGTTGTGTGTGATAGGGTGTATTGTAACTTTAGTGTAACTCTATGATAATATACCCAATAAAACAATACATGGCAATTTACAATATACCCAATAAAATAATAACTTTAGGGTGTTTTTGTTTTGAGTGGAGTATGTTTTTGTTTTGTTTTAGGGAATAAACGATTAAGGTTTTCTTTACTATTATTTTATTAGTAATACTAATACCAACATTATTAGTAATATTTTGAACATACGTTTGACGGATACGGATATCCAGTAAAACAGATATCCGCTAAAATGGATACTCCGCATCGGATACGGATTATCCGTGTCGAATACTAGTACTATTCGTATCCGCATCCGTTTTCTCGGATATTTTTATAGGGTATCCATATCCGTATCCATTTCCATTTTTTTGGATAAATATCCGAAAATTCGGATTCGAATATCGGACGGATGCGGATTTTTGAATATCCGTTTACAGCCTCAAACCCATCCTTTTAAATGCATCATAAAACAATATGTCGAATCCACTTCTCGTGTCCATTAACCCCCGATGGACTAGTTGTGATGCCATAGTCATTGTGATAACAAAAGGATCGTCATGTAGATCATAGATATTGTCTTCATCCTCCTCGAAAAACGATGTTATGATGGGAGTTATGCGAGGAACTTTAGCTTCTCTTATTACGTTTACTTCTTAATACTCTGGAGACCCTCAAATTATTCTGAGATGTGACTTTGGAGCAGAGATACTTTCTCCTCCCGCAAATCCTCCAGTGATAACAAACAACTCCGCTGTCAGGGTTTCTGATTTGCTAGCGTTAGCTCTGTCCGAATTTGGAGGCCTTTATTGCGGATTTCTGAGGACGAATTGCCTCAGGTGCCCTGCTGAATGAGTTGTTCAATCTCCTCCTTGAGCTTGATACATTCATTAGTTTCATGGTCATGGTCCCGATGGAATCTACAATAATTTTGTCCATTTCTTTTCTCGTCTGGGTCCTCAATTTGGTTAAAGCACTAAAGAGGTTGGTGCCCTCCATTTGGGCGAAAACTTCCATCATTAGAGCTGTCAATGAAGTAAACATATGGAATGTCGGAGGTCCAGATTTCTCCATTTGCTTCTTCTTCTTGTCTACTTCCTGGGGTGGGGCTGGATCTTTTATGTGCTCCATCAGCCTTAGCCGTGACCCTTGTGAGTAGTGCATCTTCCGCATTTATTTGCTTTTCTGCCTCAGCCAAGAGTTAGGCCATAGTGGTTGAAGGGTTCGCGGTTAAGGCCACAATGCACCTAGTGGACTGAACTCCAGCTTGATCAGTAAGACCATCCACTTTGAGAGATTCTTCATTAAATCTTTTCACAATCCTTTAAGGGCTCCCCCTTTTGTTGCTTCACATTTAACAAGCAGGTTGGGGGTTTTTTATGCTTCCTTCCTCCAATGAAGTGTGCTACAAATAGGGTGTTGAGTTCCTTAAAGGATGTGATAGACCTTGTACTACTGCCTTGCAGATCCTTTCAATGTGGTAGCAAAGGTTCTGCAGTTAATAGCATCAAGGACCTTTTACAAACTCATTACCACGTTGTACTGTTGGACGTGGCCAACAGGATCTTTGGTCCCATCGTAGCTCTCAAGGTTAGGGAGTTTATGTTGGAGTTTTGTTATAGAAAGAACGAAATATATTAATTAATTTCTGCAAGGCACGTTCTTGGAACGCTTTCTTTTAGGCAAAATTTCTCCCAATCCGGTTGAGACAAAACCGCGAGTACACTATGGGTTTTATAGAATCTGCCTTCAGGATACAATGCAGTGTATGAACAGTTGTTTGATTCAAACTATGTACTGTTTGATCAAACCGAGAACACTCTGAATTTGTAACTTGATAATGCCAAAATATAGAGGACGGAGAGAGGAGAAATTAGCAATTTTCGGTGTCCAAAACAGAGGCCTGGAACTCTTTTTATAGCCATTTTTGTGACTGTTCTTCAACAGTCACAGCTCTTCATGTAGCGACTCAACAACCGTTGGATCGTGCCTGTTTGGAACGGCTTCGATCTAACGGTTCAGATTAGGCGTCCCATCGTAAGCGAATGGACATCCCTAACACGAAACACTACGAGTTCATCTAACGGTTTAGATCAAATCGTTTCAAATTTTAAACCTTTTGATCGAATCGTTAATCACAACCGTTGATCTGTTTTACCCTATGAAGCACGGACACTCTCCCGAAAACCAACGTGTCGTGTCCTACAACGTGTCGGACACTTATGAAGCACGAACACTCTCTCGGAAGCCACGAGCCACCATTGACTCAAGTGATGGTGATTGTGCTTTATTTATGATTCTTAAGGTCAAAGTGTGTTTGAATTTTGTTTTGTATGGTCCATTTTCTTAATTTCATGCTAAGAATGCTCTAATAATGTATTTTATGGAGAAAATCTGTTTTATTTCATTAATATATATTTAAATATGTGTTATATCTTGTACGTATCATAGCGTGCCGTATCCTAGTTTTTGGATCAATCACGTGTCGCGTGTCAAAACACATGTTACGTGTCCTTGCTTCATAGGTTTTACCTCGTCAAAACTTTAGGCTCCCACGCTCCAAGCGACGATGCGCACGTGCGAAGTGCCAAGTGCGCGTCAAAACGCGCAATGCGCCCTAAGTTGCCCAATCGCCCTTTCGCACGCCGCGTGTCCCGTGTCGCGATTGGTGGTGCTTCAGCACCACCGCGATGCGTAGGATCATAGCCTCTTATTTGACTTGTCAACTAAGACTCTTAGTTGTCCTTTAGTTGATATACCACTACTTTTTGTAGTATTCTTCCAATATGAGACAATATGGGATTTTGAGCACTCCCATATCTTTCACACCCATTTGCTCATATTTCTACCTTCAAAAATAAAACCCAAACTATGTTTAAAATAAAACAACAATAATATAATAAAATATTAACAACTAAAGATTAAAATAAAACATCAATTAATATAATAAAAATATTATATTATATTGAAATTTATCCAACAGTTTGAACTTCCTGGGTACAATACACTAGCGCACCGTCTCGGAAAAGAGGGGCTCGGAACATAAGACAAGTGTGTCGACATTCGGAGGCTTAAACCCAGGAGCCTTTATATAATCTCCAATTTGATTTCTCTTTTCTTGATGGAGCCTCTCATCCCTAGCATTCTCAGCCACTCTGCGGGAGGCGTGCGGGCAATTATCCTGGAAGGTCAACCTCTCTCGGACTGGGATGCGAGTACGCGAATACTCAGACGGTGCCTGAGGACAATTCTCATGTGGGACTTGGACTCTGGAAGGTTCGGGTCTGCCATAGGCATATGAGAGCCTTTGGTGGAAGGATACCCGTCGCCATTGCGAGGGGCCCTCCAACCTCGGCCATACTCTCTGCATGGTGTTCCTCTGGTGGAGGGCCTGGAGCATTAGGCCCAGGAAGTAGTTCCATCAACTGGGCTTGCAGCGCAGCTTGGTTGTTGAGCATTTGTTGCATGCCTTCATACATTGCTATGGGATCCATGGGGAAGGAATCCAACTCACTAGTAAAAGGGGGATTCAGGAAAGTGTTAAGTCTTTCCCATAGACTGCACCAGCTGATGATGCCAAAATTTGGATGACTTTCACTTCACCTTGTATGAAATATGTGTGAGTTGGACTCGAGAAATAAAAGGCAATAAATGAATTTTGACACAAGTGTTTAACGTGGTTCAGCCTGAGAGGTTGGGCTTACGTACACGGTTGGAATGCTCTCTCTCTTTGTATTAATATGGGGCTAGAAGGCAAAGTTACAAGTGTCCGGAGACTCAGTTACAATTGTCCGGAGGCTAAACACATCATGTGTCAGAGACTGGGAATTAAAGGTAGAGCATGAGGGAGGAAGAATACAAGTGTGTAGTAAATGAAGCTCAACTATCAACCCGATTTGCCTTGGTGAAGTATTGGGTATTTATAGCATTAGAGTGAACTTGCTTGAGCTTTAGCAGGAAGGCTGCTTTAATTGTGGTTTTTGCGAGCCATTAATGCTCACCTTCTCCAAGGACGTGTCAGAGCCATTAATGCTCAACTTCTCTGATGACCTGTCAGAGCCATTAATTGTGTCACATGGGGATCTGCGATAGTGTTACGGACTTGGTAAGTGAGACCTTGGACAAGTGATCTTGGATCCCTTTGCTGAGTTGGGTTAGTCATGCGCAAGACTTGGTCATTTCGAGGGGTAGCTCACGCGCAGGACATGGTCATGCGTAGGGGTAGGTTATAGGACATGCAAGATACGATCATGTGCAGGGGGTGGGTCATGCGCAGGACATGGTCATGTGTAGGGGTAGATCATGCCCAGGACATGGACTTGGTATTTCCTTCTTGTTTGAGTCGGTTGTATTTAGCGGAGGTCCCACACCCTTTACAAGATCATGCCTCCAGTTTGTAAGGTACTCTATCATAAGACGAGGGCTCCACGAATGCTGACTTGTACCATGGATATACACATATATTGGGGGTCCCATATTTTTTACTCATGTAAGGCTTTAACATATATACATGGGGTTGTGCATGGTGGCCTTGGCTCCAATAGGCAAATTGGGCTTGTGACAAATTCCTAACTACTTGGACCCTGGAGGTGAACTGGGCCTTGACTAAGTTAAGTGCCAAATTTATATATAACAAGTAAAACCATATACTGGGGAATCACATGAAAAAGACGAGATGCTTCTATTGTCTAAAAATCCTGTTAATCAACAATTCTCCAATAAGAGCAAGCAAAGTGAGTGAAAAAGAAGTGAGGAAGAAGAGAGAGCAAAGAAAAAGTAAAAGAGGGAGGAGGGGAGAAAAATATTATTCAACAATTTCATCATAACCAGCCACATAGTTGATTACACATGCCTTGTATATATAGGCAACCCAAAAGAAAAGGTGAAGGAAATTAATTGCATAAAAGTTTGAATATTGGCCCCCTAGAAATAAGAACTAAAAAAATTACAACTGCAATCTATCCCTAGACACCATTCTTGCACCAACACCAACATAAGATATAGACCTTGTGCCAGCACAGTTACATCATTAACCCTATGGCATCGATAACTTAGACAAATAAAAAAAATATCAAAACAATACAGAAGGATACCAGAAAATATATCATGTTAGAATTAAAGAAGAAACATAGTAACTAAGATGCTGAAAAGCTATGTAGAAACTAAAAGTATTCATAATAGATAGAAATATAGATATATTTAGAAACGATAATGTAATGAAACATTATCAGCTCACACACAAACTTAAACATCTTTGAATGAGATTGGCAAAATCAAAAAAGGATGTGTAAAAACGAAAAGTAGTCCTGGAGGCTATGAGCAATCATAGCCACTTTCGATGCAAAATTATAGAATAATGGTGACACTTCATCCCTTTTTTACAAGAGTTGACATTCCAGAGTATACAGATTATGTTAGCAAGGAAGCATCCAGTTGCATCTAAACAAAAAGTGAGAAATTATAATCAGTGACCAAAAATTACCAGAAATCCAGGTGAGAGCAAATATGGAAAATTCATTGTCTTTGCCAAATCACCCTGGATAAATGTCCAAAATAGTAGGATTGGCCCACATATTATTCCTGTATCAGGAGAGTAAAATGATCTTATCAAACAGTTGAAGAATTCTAATTATAAAAAGTCTTGCATGAAAAGAACAGAGAAATCCGCAGGAAATGTTTTGTTTGAACTACTTTAGCTCACCATTGCACCACATGAGACCAAAGCTATTGAGACCACTGGATTTCCCTGGGAAAATGAAAATATCAGCAGAAAAAAAAAAAGGAAGACATCAGATTGCTGGTAGGAGATGGGGGTAGAGGGACAATTTGACTTCCACCCCCACTTTTGTTCGAACTTTTGCATTTCCCCCGCACTTTTCTGACATTTGAGATATACACCCAAAAACATTGCTAAGCGTCATAAAAAAAAACTCAAAAAAGAGACAATGTGTTCTAGAAATGATTTTGGGGTGTATCTCAAATTTTCAGACACGTGGAGGAAAACCTGAAAGTCAGAATAGAATTGCGAATGCAAGTAGAAAGGAATCAAAATAAAAGTAGTACCAAGACGGGCTATGGTTGCGAGATATATGGCTGTAGTGATGTTGGAAAGGAAAACAACAGCATAGCCATAGGAGTCAAATGATAAGTCCCGAGCTCCAGCAATAAATGCACCAAACACGATCAATGCTACACTGATAAAACCTTACATTTTTTAAGTTAAATGGGGAAATTAGATACATCACAATTCAAATGAAAATATCACAAGTATGCTTATAAAGGACTAGAAAGAATTTTAGAGCTCAAAAACTCTCAAGATGTTAGCATTGATGGTTTGATGTAGACATATAGCCATTGATCTGGTATTCCAGGTCTTAAGCACTGATTCATTGAAAAAAATCCCACCAGGGGAATGGAACCCTCTCAACCCATTAAGATATTAGGCATATAGCCATGGGTAGTACACTTTTTTAAGTACTGATTCATTGAAAGAGAAGCCTCCAAGGGGCGGCACCTATTACGGGGAAAATGCCAAGACATCAAGGCATCCAACCTCAACAACGGAGACCACAAACTGATGTGTAGTAGGTAGTGAAAGCGTATTAATTACACTACACAACAACAACAACAACAATGATAAAATAGAGGAAACTCTCATTCTAATTCTTCATTCATAAAAGTCAAGTTGTCATTACAAATGGAGGCCAAAGGCCTTACTTAAAGGGTGAGGTTAGCTTCCTAGACAAGCTAACCCTAAAAGTAAAAGACTAAAAAGGAGAAAATAAATAAAAGACAAAAATAACCCCTAGCTATACTTGGAGGCCAAATAAAGACCCTAAGATGACTAAAATACCAAAAATACTCTAACCTGGAATATTCCAAAGGAATATTCATTATTTTACTAATAAAAAAAAATACAATTAAAAATCAGAATTTTCTTTCGGACCCACATCCCTTCGCCATGTGTCATGAATATACATCACTTTCCTCGCCTTCGAAAAAGCTAGTCCTCGACGAGAGGGGAATATTGCAAATGCCCATGCCAAACAAATAAATACTTGGAAAATATTTTTTTATCTTTTATTTGGGGGTGAAAAAGAATTTTCTTGAAAATTTTGGGGGCCAAATAAAATATTTTTTAACATTTTAAAAATTGGGGGTTGTCCAAATTTTTCAAATCCAATAAAATCAACACTTAAGTGGGTCGTTCGAAAAAGGCCGGGGATAATGGGGCAATTTTGGCAAGTGGGAGAGGGAATAAAAGGAATAGGGGCATTTTTGTAAATGGCAGCAACTTTGGCTTTTTAATTTGAGCCCAAATAAAACCCTAGCCCATAAACATTAGCTTCCCCTTCTCTTGACAAACCCTAGCAACCTCCCCACCCAACCCAACAATCTTAGAAGCTGTCGGAGTTTGGTCGACCACCAATAGCGGTTGGAGGTCATCATAAAAGCATGGATTTGACGGCTTATGCTCAGCGGATGTTGGGGAGGAGCAACTGAACTTCGACAGGGTGGAATGGGGGTCGTTTGAAGGCAGAACGAGTCCGGTTAGGGTCGAAACTTGTCCACGGCCATGGTAATGGGCCTTGGTCTCAAATCTGGGGGTTTTGTGTACCAGAGGACCACCGGAGGGCCGCCTGTCTTCGGAAAAGTTCGTCGGCAAGAGGCAAGCATCTGCGGTGGGGTGAAGTCAAAACATGATAAGATTTAGTGGTTTTTTTAGATTAAGGGGCTACTGCTATAAAATTTTGGTGGGGTGGTGAAGTCAAAGCATCGAGTTTAAGGAGTTACTTGCAAAACTGCTATAAAATTTTATAGTCGAGATTGCAGGTATTCTATATTTTGGAGAGTGATCCTGGGTCCCTTTGCTGAGTTGGGTTAGTCATGCGCAGGACATGCAAGGAATATAGGACATGGACCGTGCATAGTGGGCTAGGTGTATTAAAGCCTACCCATAAGGTGAATTGGCCTATGATAAATTCTTCAGTATCATGTTCAAACAAAACATCCACCTTCATGGGAGCTCTCCTGCACCACACCACCCTCTAAAGGAACGAATCCGAATGACCATCCACCTGTAAAGAGTAAAACAATTTGACCAAGAAGTATCTATTACCTTTGTCCCTCCAGTGCAAGGAATCCACCCCACCCCCAGCAACCCCACCCCGTAAGAAAAAAAAGAATGTCTCCATGGGCTCGAGCTCCCAATCATCAAACATACGTTAAAACAAAGATTCCACACCACCTATCCCCACCATTATCACGTAATCCGCCACTGTAGCACTTAGCACATTTGTCTATCGCAATCCAGAACAAGTCCTTGAGCAAAGTATTGCCGCACCATATGTCCTACCAAAGTCTCAGCTGAGTCCATCCCCATCTCTGACTTACCAAAGTTGGGCCAACCCCAACAATGTGATTCCACAACCAGGCCCCATGGGGAAAACATAGACTAACCTGACATCCAACCATGTAAACCCCCTCTTGAACCTGGCTGAAACAACTCTCCTCGACAACTGACCCTCCAACGAAAACCTCCACTGCCATTTACCAAGAAGGCCTTTGTTAAAACAAGCCAAATCCTTTATCCATACTTCACGTGGCGAGGCTTGAACTCTTTAACCCGTCTCCAAAGATAGTCCTGCATATTCGCCTCTAGCTCTTTCTAACAAAAACTGGAAGAGGCAGTGTGAATAAAATGTACCTGAGAGGCTAGATAGTGTACTCTTTATAAGCGTCAATCACCCACCTTTAAAAAGGTAAGCCCCTTCCCACCCGACCAACCTTCTCTCAACCTTTACCAATATGCAGGGGCGGACCTAGGTGGTCCCGAGAGTGGGCGGCCGCCCACCTAGGTTTTTAGGAGTTTTTTCCCGGGTATAGGCTGTTTTTTTCTTTTTTTGGACCTTTGTGTCATGTTTCATAATAAAAGGTATTGAGTTTGTGGGGGCAAAACTAGAAATAAAACTAATTCTATTTTTTACACGCTTATCTGATTACAAATGCACCACACGCGTTTTACAAGACTTTTAACCTAACAATCTCTCTCTCCTTCCTGTCGTCCCTCACGACTGGCGATCCCTTCCTCTCCTTGGTTAAATCCAGCAGTAGCAAGCAGAAATAGCGTGTAAAAATCCAGCAGCAGAAGCAAGGTAGCTCCGCTCTCCGCTCCTCTCAGGTTCAGTCTTCAGAGACTCTGTCTGAAGCAGCTCCGGCACTCCGCTCTCCGCTCCTCTCTAGAACTTCTATACTAAGCCATAATAGCCTACAGGTATTTTTCTTTTTAATTTTTGAGTCTTCTATTCTATTAAAATTCTATATGGTGAGATTCTATATGGTGAAATTTTTCCATACCATGAAATGTTGTAAAAGGCTGGAGAAGAAGGCGCTAACAAACTGAAGCAATGAACACCTTATTAATTTATTGTTATTAGCCAAGTTGAATCATTTGTATTGTATAGTTCAATTTCTGTGCTTAGTATTGTTGTCCCCAAATTACATTTGTTGACCAAATGTAATTTTAAGTTCATGGTTAAATATTAAATTAGTTTAAATGCTCAATTTTAAATGATAATTAATAAATGCACAATGTTTAAATGTTCAATTTTTTTTGTTAGTTTACTTTTAATTGTTGTGTCTATAGGCTCTATTTGTTTAAAATTTTGAAAATATAGATTTGTTGGGTATTATTAGTATTTTAAAAATAAAAGTATTGACTATATGTTATTGGGTTGTTGCCTATTCCGTGATTATATTAGTTTTCTCGTTTTTTGCTAATTTTAATTTCCGAAAGAGAATTTGGAATATATTTTCAAATTTAGGTCAAATATGTTGAATTTTTTTTATTGTTATGTAAAATTTATGGTAATATTTTGTTAAAGTATTTTGAAAAAAGTCTGCAAATAAAGAGGAACAAAAAATGGGTGAATATAAATATTAATATTTTTAGGGTTAAAAATTGCAAAAAAAAAAAGGTAAAAATAACCCTAAAAACCCCCCGGCCTTTGTAAAAAAATTCGCACCCCCGGATCGGAAATCCTGGGTCCGCCACTGCCAATATGTTCCAAGTCGAATTGGCCTTATGACATGCACCAATCAGCAACCCCAGTTAAGTAGTTGAGGATCCCTCTTTACACCTTAATATCGGCCAAGTCGCCCACGTTTCTCACCTGACGGATAAGTTCACTCTTTCTAACATTAATCTTCAACTCACCTTGAAATAAATCTTAACCGTCGTCAACAATTTCATCTGGGCCTCGTCCGCATCAGAAAATAACAATGTGTCACCCACACAGAGGAGATGAGAAACAAAATCCAGAGAGCCACTCCTCGGACCCCCCACCCCTTCTCATGCTCAACCAAGCACCCCAATCCGTTGCTCTCTTGAACAGCCGATTGAGCACCTCCATAATCAAAATGAAAAGGACGGTGATAGATGTCACCATGACAAAGACCATTAGAACAGTTGAAAAATCCAACTAGAGAACCATTCACTATCACTATAAAAATGGCTACGAAAATACAACTTCAGATCCACTGCGAAAATACAACTTTGAATGCGTAATTGTAGAACTAGGTCAGTTGTTAAATACTACTGCCTTGGGGATGCCGAACCTTGTGATTATGTTTCTCCATATGAAATGTCTAGTATCAGCTTTCTTGATGTGTGTTAACGGCTCGGCTTCCACCCACTTGGTGAAGTAGTATAACAAAAACTCCCAATTAACGTTGTACATCTTCTTAATATCCAGGTTACATAGAGGCCACTTTGGTCTTCGTACACTCATTGGCTTTCAGTATCACATCTAAGATATGTTTACCTCACATAAAAACATTATGAGTTATCACATAATTAGCCACCTTCCTAAGCCTTCTAGAAAGGAAGGACTCAATAAGAAATTAATGCGCACCCCCAAAGCTAATACGTCTGAAGTCTTGAATGTCCCCCACCCCCTTCTCGGTGATTGAGTAACGGAAGAAACTTTATAACTTCTCCCAAAATCGCCCCACTCAAAGGGCTCAAAAAATTCCATTACATCACCACCTCCTAATATTTCTTAAAATGAAAAAAATAAATAAAAAAGCCACAATATAACCGTCCAGACCAAGAGTTGTCCTAGACCGGGAGCAGAGCACTTTCTCCTCTAAGAATTGTCTTTCCAACCAATCATTGTCCTCTATAGAGACTGCATTAAGACTCACCCCTTCAAGAAACTTTCATCACTTCTCTTTCCTTATATAACTTCCATAAAATTGAACAATGCTCTCTCAATGTTCGTAATGTGGTTTGGTGGTTCAATGAAAAATATTGGATCTCAGTTGCCTTCTCTTATTAGGAGGGCCCTTGACTTCTGCAGCCAATAAATGTCCTCCTCCAACATCTATTTACCTCACAAAAACCCCTCCAATCCTCCCACCTAAGCTAGAAAAATAATTGGATCTTTCCTTTTACTCAAGCTCACCTATCTCCTCCATACCTCTGGCAATATTCCAATTGATATTGCTGAGCACAATCTTATTCCACTTATCCAAATCTTCCTTTACCAACTTCAACTTACATGTGAGAAGGAGCCTTACATTACCCATGACACGGTAGCTCTACCACCACTCCCACGCCCTCTTGCCAAAATCCTCCTCTCGCAACCACAATTTCAATTCTAAAAGGTATTCTATCGCATCACCCCTCCGCTCTCAAGAACATTATCAGACGTTGATCTTGGCAGGCAATCACGTGAAACCATAAGGAATACCTCCTCTCAATTATGAAACCCTGGAAAATGAACCAATCTAGAAGAGGATGGGGATGGACCAAGTAAACTCTCCCCTCCAATGGCAAATCAACTAACTCTGAATCTGAGATGAAGTCAGAAAAGCCCCTTACGTATAAATTACCTTCACTACGCTTCAAGGGTAACGTACAATATTGAAGTCACCATTAACACACCATGGCCCTCTCATATTTGCCTCACCGTTGTTAACCCTTCCGGTAACTCCCACCTATCAGCATCATCCACATGCCCATAAACACCCGGAAAGCACCATTTAAAATTATTCTCAACAATTCTAAATAAATAAGATAAGATCTAACACCCATGAAGCTACTCCACTCTCGAGTCCCACAAAAAATGATAACCTCCCCCCACCCCTCCCACACCCCCACTACGCCCGCCCGGGTGGCATCTACTGAAGAGTCCAAACAACCCCATCTGGTCCATCTCCCACCCCCAAACCTCTTCACTACCTCTCTAATCATGAGGCAATTTTAAGTTCTTGCAAACAAATCACCTGCAGCCCCACCTAGATCACTCTCCTCTTGTCAAAGTCATGTGCCCCTTCTACATTTCAAAAAATCACCCAAAGCTTCATTACTAAACAATGATTAGCGACCACCAATTCCCTACCTTTCCCTTATTTCTACCTTTCTCCGTATTAATCGAGCACTGCAACTTCTTAAGCTCCCTCGACCTCCTTTTAGCGTAATTAATGGATGCACATCTTACATTGGCCTTATTCACCCACTCCCCGCCATCTCTCAACACCAGCTCATTAATTATATTACTATTTGGCAAAACCTCATTGACCATTACGCCAACTAGCAAGTTGAGACTGCCTCTTCCACAACTTCCTCCAACTGATAACACTCAAAATAGATAGATGCTTACGATTAATTAATTTCGGTGCATTAGCATGTATACAATCCTCCAAAACATCCACAACATAATGATCCAAGTCCCAGGCAAACCCTTCTCCCTCCCCATGTTTAAAGATCACCAACCCATTGCAAGATTAGCAAAGGGGAACCATCACCGTTGAAAGGCTGGTCCAACATTTCGTTGGGCTCTAAAAAAAACTACGAACAAAAGCTATTCTCTGCTTCCAGCAAAACGAGGCACCGTCTAGTAATCTTTCGTGTCCTACTGGACTCGCCAACCTCACATATTTATAGGCACCTCAAATGTCGATGAGCGCTGCTCCATCTCTCCTAACGGAAAATCAACGTGGCCCCTACATCGGACAGCACCACAAGTGCCAACTTAGAGAACTTAGTCATTGGTTCAAATCTGGTCTTTCTCTATCTAGATTCCTCGGCATCAAGACGCATCCATTTCCACTACAATGGGGTCATATTTACAGAAGATCTATAGTCTCAAACTTATAAACATGGTTTGAGTAGAATACCTTCAGGGAGAAACTGAAGATTCAAGTAATTTACAACAAAGTGACTTTGAATGTTATGAATGTCTTTTGAGCACCAATCCCACTAACATGTATTCCCAAGGATGGCCCATAGCATGCTCCCATAGCATGCTCGATGTGGAAGTGATCGCACAGGTCCCCCACTGCCATGTCCACTTATTTAAGGGCCAGTTTTTTTATGTCTACTCTTGTTTAAAGAAAACGATTTAAATAAATAAATGACATTTTTTTGCAATGAATGACAGTAATATAGGACAACGTTTCTGGTGCTGTTGTTTTCGTAATTTCGTGAAAAAGGGCCCCTCCAGTTTTCGCACATGGCACAACAAATCCCAAGATTGGGCCCGTGAATAAGAAGTTGGCTCTCAGATAACCAAGTCAAGTGAGTTCAAAAGAATGATTCAAAATCATCATTGAGAGTAAAGACTTAAATTAATATATATATATATATATACAGAAAGTCTCCTATAAGGGCTCCTTATGGTGCAGACCCTGGACATATCATTTTTTTAAAATAGTAAAAAAATGAATTCTTTTATGAAACTTAATGGATAGATATGATCTCCAGGGTGAGAAGATCATCTCCAATTTTTTTCGTCAAAAAATTTAATAAAAAAAACCGTTGAGATGAGGTGATATGTAAAAAAATGGTATAAATATGCATTTTCAACCGTTGAAATATTGGGTCGGCGCCAGCCACTTTATTGATTGAATTTTTTGATGAAACTTCATGGATATGATCTTCTCACTATCGAGATCATATCCATGAAGTTTCGTTAAAAAATTCAATCAAAAAGTGGGTGAGATGATCGTCAACATTTCAATGGTCAAAAATGCATATTTATACCATTCTTTTACATATCACCTCATCTCAACGGATTTTTTATTGAATTTTTTGATGAAAAAAATTGGAGATGATCTTCCCACCGTGGAGATCATATCCATGAAGTTTCATCAAAAAATTCATTTTTTTACTATTTTAAAAAAATGGTATGTACCGGGTTCTACACCATAAGGAGTCGGCCTATATATATATATATGAAATTGGAATACCATAACAACAAACCATTCTCTTGATGACCAACAAAACAAACACACTTCTATGAATCATCAGCTAAATTAACTTCTTACCTTCCAATAACAGACCGTGTATACTTCTGCCCCGCTAGAATATACTCCACAAACATAGTAAATACTACAGTTGTCCTCCTAAGGGTTGTATACATGGGTACATTTACTCCCCGTACAGACTCCATTGTAGCCAGCTTTCAAGGAGAAGCAGAATAACGGGAAGATTTTACTTACAAGTGAGATGTACAATTTAAGCTAAAGATAAGTTTTACATTCGACAGTGAGCACGTACCATGTAAAGCAAATAGGTCAGAGCAAGAGGTAGGGTGTGAATGAATGTCTTCATTGGTACAAATGTGGTAGAGTAATCAATCGTAGTCAAAGAATCGCCCGCGCTAAAAGAAATAATTTTCCAACGGCGTAATCCATAAAGGAAAGAACATGAAGATATCATCTGCAGGCAACACACGACAAAAGTGTATCAAGTAGATTGATGCAAAAACAAGTACATTCATGCCAAAAGTAAGATTAATCTTAACTGAGAGATCAGCATTTAAAATGTGGGGCCCGAATGCTAGAATACTACTAACTTAAAAGATAGAGAAAGTACCGAAGAGTGATCACGATGTATACACAGTGAACTTCTTGGACAATACACACACAATACACACAGGCAACCAATACACTAAATCTCAATTCATATTCATCAGGTAAAGTGATAAATAGTGATAAATTGAGACTAAAAAGATATATTTATAGGAGCCAATGGACATGATCTCTAATTTATCCTGGTAAGAAAAAAGGTCCTACCTACCTATTCAACCCGCTTTAAAATAAAGTAACAATCGCAATAAAAATTACAATTAACTTGCGTCCTTCGTTTGACCTGTATGACCCATAAACATCAGGTCAAGTACTGATGACGACAAGTTTACGTCATTTAGCCTGCCGAACCTTTGAATCACTTTGTAGTAGCTATCAAACATCACTACAAGCAATTTGTGTAACGAAGGTTGTAAGATTTGGGGTAAATGAAGAGGTTTCTTGGCTGCCTGCCTTTTTTTTCATTTTTATTTTTGTGTGTATTGGGGGGAGGGGGGAGAGAGAGAACACCAACGTGTTTAATAGTTTAATTAGAATATGTTCATGAATGTGGTTTACGGAGATAAAAACAACTATTACTTGAAAATGCATAGAAGGATTGGAGGTGATGATACAACAAGGTTTGCTAGATTTCAGATGATTTGGCCTAATTTGAGTTATCTTTTATTTTATTCTCGTTTTTACAATTTGATGCTGATTTTAATTTGGGTCAAAAGCCATAGATCTTATGTACGAAAATTGTGGGTTTAAATGAGTGTTATTAGTTAAAGTTTCAAGATAATTAATAGCCCCGAAATCAAAATATTAGTTTAATGTATAATATAAAATCTGCAATTAACATTTGATAAGCCAATTCAGTTGAAAAGTTGCTATTTAAATGAATATGGACCAAATAATAATTGAATTGCAACTTTCTACCTGAAACAGTGTGATGACATTTGCACATGGGAAACTATAAGAAGAAAGAGCTGCTTTGTTGAACAATACCAAGAGTACTGCAAAATGGAAGGCAATCCACGTTGTAAATGTTAGAGAAAGAAGAATATATAGTGGAAAACTTTTGACCTCGAACATTTTTATTAGCAAAAAACACAGAACTGTCACCAAAAAACTATCCACGACAATTTAAAAAGAAGAAAAAATATTGATATGTATAATTCAAAAGTTAATAGCCTCCACAAAATGATGGTATAAGAAAAATTGCCTTCATAACACTTGTAGAGTAATGCAACTGTTACAGCGTGTACATGAGCATTTAAATGATGAAGATACGAGTCAGTCTCAATGAAAATGATGATAAAGTTATCCATGCGGGCCCTCTCAGGAAATATCGAGCACAACCAACTCGAGAGGAGGGGGATATTTGATTACTTTCGGTATTCTGCAGATTTTAAGAGATTGCTTTTATTTAGGAATATCTTCATTGTTTTTTATTTATCTTTTTAATTAGATCACTTCTAAGTTAAGGACTCTTGTAGCCCCTTAAGGCCATCCACAATGGATTGGCTAGTTCTCTAAATTCAGAGAATGATGTGTCACAGTGGGCCGTACTTTCACTACTTCTACGGTACAGTTCGCCAAGTATCGTCTATCTTTAGAGGACACTTAACGCATCCACAAATGGGACCCACCAGTTAAGACGGGCAATAATTTCATCTTTGAATCTCAAACTGCTAACAGTTTCCCGTTTGAGAATTAAAAAATTACAATCCTCACAACCCTTTCAAAACAGCCAAGAGCAATGTCAATTCTTTTCCTCCCAAACGGGAGAAAGTATCCCGTATGAAGCCAGCCCCTTCTGATTTGCAGATTCTCATTGTGATACCTATGGGTTGAACCTCTACTCAAAACCGATGAACAGTGGCCATATTAGCGAATTTGAAGCCATCCCATAGTGGATGGCCTATATAAATGATCTATTTTTCTCTTGCAATGAATTCATTGACGTTAATAACATACTTTGAAGAGATTAAAACCTTAGGATTTGGAAAGTGATAGTTTAATCCGTTGCATTTTACATTAATAGAAGAAAAACAAGAACAAGAAAAAAAGCACGATCAATATAGACGCATTGCTTTGAATTCCTAAAAGTTACTATTATAAAACTAAGAGGCAGATGGTTGGTGAATATTGGCTATGAAAATCATTAACCATACAAAGCCAGGGTTATGAAATTGAACTAGTCTGAAACCAAGCTAAGGTGACCGATAACAAGGTGGACCTATCTAGAATATCCAATCGAATTGATAAAGTAGAGAACCAGATAAAAAATTATCGACAATCTTGCTTAGGATGTTATGAACAGATAGCAAAAAGCAGTAAGACCAACCACCTGCCAAAAGAGATATTTGATGATGTTGCTCAACTGAAGTTGGAATATGAGATACCCAGAATTTTGTTCATATAGAAAGATTCAATACAATTAAATACTTCAAGATATAAACCTAAGCATTGTTAATTGACGTTGCAGCACTGATTTCCAGAAACTATGATATATACTATATAAAAACTTTAGGATTAATTCAAGTTATAAACATCGAGTCTAAAATTGAAAATGATCCAAACTTTAGGATTAATTTTGCATTTCACCCTATATACTATATAATAACTTTCCTCCCAAACCCTAACTTTTCCATTTTTGGACTTCCACAAACCCCATCTTAAAAAGTCACAAAAGTAAAGTCCATTCCAAGCTACATCAAATAAATTCAACACAACAACAGAGAAGTTCACAGATACATAAGTGCAGTCCAAACGCAAATTTAACAAGTTAGCAAAGTATACACAAACAACCTAATTCCAATACATAAAAAGAAACTAACAATAAGAAAAAACTAATGATTCTATAGTGATTATCTGCGTACACACTACAAATTGGATTGTGTAGTAAATTACCAGCACATGACATGTAAGAGATTGCAGCGTAAGCTCCTCGTTTGGTCATGGTGGATCCTCTAAAGAGTTTATTATCATCGCCTCGTGGGGGATCGGACACTGGTAATATCAGATTGTTCTTCTCCGAATTTGAATCCATTCCAATTATGCGACCTCAGAGTCTCTGTGGGGACTATATGTAATGTGTTTTGGTCGCCGAGCTGGGGGTACAAGGAACTCAGCTAGGTGAATCGTAACGCCAAGACTTGGCTCTAGACAGTTAACTCTGTTTCCGTTGCCACTTGCCGATTCTGTTTTTCATTTCATTATCGTTTTTTCCTTTTCACATTTCTTTGTTTTGGTGCTTCTCGTTTGATTTCTTTTACTGCATTAAATGCCCCTGCGCTAGTCTAGTTTGACAAGTCATTGCCTCCGGACTATTTTACCTAACAAATTGAATTTTTAATTTTAGCCTCGAGATTAATAAGACCAATATACCCTTAAAGAGGTGAAATTAAGTCAACATTATTTTATGCTTACCCTACTTTCTAAGTAGGGCTGTAAATCGGGCTGGGTGAGCCGGACTTGGGGTTGCTCAGGCTCGATCCGAACTCACTTACTCATGCTCAAGTCCGAGCTCGGCCCGAATTACTTTTTCCCACCTAGGCCGAACTCGACTCATATATATTACGGGCTTCAGCCCGATTTCGAGCAGGCCGATTTCAATTTTTTTTGTTAAAAAAGTTTGAATTAATTTTTTTTTCTTGTATTTCCATCATGGACATAATTACACATTAAAATCTAGTTGATATTTCATGAAATAAAATATATAATTATGAAATGTATTAAATTAAAACGAGGGAAATAAGAGTGAAAACCTACAAATGCTTATTAAATTTCATACATTTAGCAAAATTTGATCACTAACAAAAGCCTATTGTGACTTGAGCAATTATTAAATCAAATACCCATAATGAGAATAACAATAAAATCACAAAATTGAAAATCACATGTAATCTAATGTATTATGACAAATGATTTTTTTTTTAAAGTCGTAAATGAAATAAAAGAACGAAACCTAATTAAACAATGTTAACATAAATACGTTATATTATATAAATTATTTATTTATTTATTTATTTATGAATATGAAGTTTGGGCTTCGGGCCCAATTCGGGCATGGCGAGGTTCGGCTCAAGCTCGGCCCGAAATTCATTCGAGCTTGAAATTTTGGCTCAAGCTCGGCTCGGCTCAAACTCAAATAAAGCTCAGTGCGAAAATAGCGGGCCGAACGGGCGGGCTTCGAGCCTCGAGCGCTCAATTTACAACCCTATTCCTAAGCATATTTTTGCTCGCTCAAAATGCTTAAATGCATTTTTGTTTTCTCAAAATAATGATTTGCTCAAGTCAGTAAGAAAAACTCCTTCGGCGACAAGTGAAGTTTCACTGGAAAGTTAAAAAAATTTACAAAAATACTAAAAGACAAAAAAAACGCTCGTGCAGCAAGTGAAATATTGCAAGAGCCTAATTATGCAATCCATTTTGCTTATTCAAACAAAACAACTTTTATAAATATGTCAACGGTTTTCGAGAGCCAAAAACAGAAAAAATGGATCGGCAAAAAATAACATTTAGCAAATATGTATCAAAATCAAAGGCAGATAAATTTACCCGCCATGTAGAAAAAAATTGCTTAAAACAAATATTTTTAACATCTTTTTTCAAAACCTGTTTTGTAGCACTACAGTCAATTCATAGTAAAAATTTGTGATTTAACAGATCATCTTGAAATTTTGAAATACATTTTACAATAGAAATAATTTCTTTCTTAATGGTTGAATAATTTTTGTGGGCATCTTTCCAAGTGTGAGATCAAACGAACTAATACTTCTTTTTTATTCAGATAATTAATTTGTTTCAAAATTCCTCCATAACCAATGTCAAAAGCATCAGTTTCAACAATTTTTGAAAATGATGGATTTGCCAAAGCAAGATAAGGCTATTGCTTGACTTTCAGTTTAATTTCTGAACTGCTCTAGTATGCTCAATAGTCCATGGAGAAGGATTCTTCTTTAACCTAGTGTATAAAATTGCAGAGTCTTATGCAAGATTTTTATAATAGTCTCCAATATAATTAAGACTTCCAAGAATTATTTGTAGTTGAGTTTTTTATTTTAACTCATCTAGAAATTTATAAGCAAATTTTATACTTCTATCAATAGGGAGTATTTTTCCTTCACCAATATTATGACCAAGAAATCTTACATTGGTTTGAAAGATTTTCATTCTTGGTGTTGAAATAACTAAGCCATTAGTCTTAATTACATCTTCAAAAAAATCTTAGATTTTTAATATGTTGATCAATTGATTGTGAAAAGATAAGGATATCATCTATTTACACAATTAAAAAATATAAATAAGGATTAAATATCTCATTCATGATATTTTAAAATTATGAGGGGGCATTCTTAATCCCGAAAGGCATAAAATTCCATTAGTAATGATTAAGTGTGACCATGGGTCGGGCCAAGGCGGGCCCAGTCGAGCTCGGGTCGGGCCTGGAAAATTTGAGCAATCCCAAGCCCGACTCGGGCCTCATTGTATAATCTCAATCCCGCCCAAGTTTGGAATCTTCTTATCCAGGCCCGGACACAATTTTTTTTTTTACTTAAATTTTATTGTGTAGCAAATTTATGACCTATTTTATTACTTAGCAAATTTATTTTAGAATGTACTCTTAAGACTAAGAGTGAATAAAGCCTAAAATTGATAATTCGAAATATTATCTGTTAATTCTCTTTGTTGTAACTTTTAACCTTAAAGGAATAAAAACAAAACTAATAAGATATATATATATATATATATATATATATATATATATATATATATATATATATATATATATATATATATATATATATAATGAACATTATATTTAATTCTTAGGCCTCAGGTCGGGCTCAAGCGGCCTAAGAATACATGCCCAAGCCCGCCTTGGGCCCATAAATTTTACCGAGCCCGATTTATTGGCCTATTTACCTTACTTAAGCGCTATTTTTTTTATCGGGCGAGCTAGGAGGGCCTGTGGCCACCCCTAGTAATGACAAAATGGAACCACAAAGCAGGTTTGTACCTGTAGTGTGGTGCAATTTGTATTTGTCAATATTCATATTTTAAATCAAATTTGAAAAATATGGTAGCTGAATTAAGCTTGTCAAGTAAATCTTTTTTATTAGGAATTGGATATCTTATCAATTGCAAAACACTATTGAGAGGTTTATAATTTATTACGAGCCTATGAACACCTCGTTCCTTTTCAGCATCTTTATTAACATAAAAAGTTTTGTTACTCCATAGGGAATAACTTTTAGTTACTAAATTTTTATCCAAAAGACCCTTTATTTCTTTCTTGCATAATTTAAGAAATTCAGTCTTCATTTGACTGGGTCTAGCTTTAGTAGGAATGAATTTTTCATTAAAATCTACTTCATATGGAAGAGGAACAATACGTTTCTTTTTATTCCAAAAAAACATTAGGAATATCACTACAGACTTCAGTTATTAATTGATTTTTAATACATATTTTTTTTGCAGCATGCTTGGGTTTTCAAGCTTTTGTTTTATTATCAAAAAGGATATTTCTTCTTGAATAAAATTCAATTATTTTTCTTTAAAAAAGATATTCCCTTTTAGGAAATTAATTTTCTTTGAAAATTCAATTGTTTTGGACTTCCACAAAACCTATTATTGATACCAAAAATTATCATGCCACGTGGATCATTCATGTATGAACACGTGTTATCCATTTGTGCACTAATCTAAGTCAACAAGGGCGAGTTACCGACCATCTATAGGAATACCGAACAACATGTTAAAAAAGATCGACCAACGCCAGGAAGATCGACCAACACAAGGAAGACCGACCAATAATAACAATAAATCGCTAATGGTTGTATACATTATTAACAATATACAGATGTAAATGTCTATGTTATAGAGGCATTCCATCCTTTAATATTCTAACTCTTGTACACCCTCAAGGGGCTATAAATACATTGTAAACCTACATCCAAGGGACATGAACAACAAGCCCAAGGAAATACACAACAGTGGACGTCAGCTTTCCTTTTCAGCCGAACCACTTTAAAAATCCTTTGTCTCTTTTTCTTATATTTATCTGCGAATAATTAATTAGACTGTTGATACCAAAATTAATATGCTGATGTGGACGAATCATACGAAGACACTTGTCAATCTACGTGGCACAATAACAACGAGGAAGTTCATTTCCCCGACCAACTCATAGTCTCTCCGAGCAACGAGGATACACCGAGGAACGTCAGCACTCCGAGGTATTATAACGCTCCGAGGAACTCCTGAGCAACGAGCAACTAAGGCGATCTGAGCTGCATCTCGACCGTATCATTAATTGCCAGATAATCAACAGTTCAACTATTCATTGAATGTTCATCATCTTGACGCACGCGATGCCTTAAATGTATTACCCTTTCATATGTATATCATTTAATACATCAACCCTTTCATGTACAGCCTAAGGGCTATAAATACCTTGTATCACCCTCATTCAAAGGGACCGGAATTTCTTGAGAGAACTTGTAATCGAGAATTCCCAAACACTCAGCAATAACATAACAGTGGACGTAGGCCATTCAGATAAGGCTGAACCACTTTAAAAATATTCTGTCTCATTTATTTATCTGTGATTAAATTATTAGAGTAATCTAGTTTTTTACATCAACAGAGACCAATCTAGTTTTTTGCATCAACAGATTGGCGTCGTCTGTGGGAATGTATTTCTGATCGTTCTCATTCATTCAAATACCTAAATGGCTGATATTCCTGAATCAAGTCTTAGGAATGATGGCATTTCGTAAGTCCCTTCTATCCCACCAACAACGAATGAATTAACTAAAATTCTGGCAAGTCTTGCAAGAGGCCAAGAAGCTATGCAGGACACTATCAGGTAATTCGCACAAACTCTTCAAGCAGGAGCATCTGCTATGTGTGCTCATGGAAATATGCCACCACTACCACCAAGAGGTGGTAGACGAAGTCAGTCAAGAACTACAAGGGATACATCATATCGTCCAGGGTCAAATTTACTATCCAAAGCGTTAGAATCTTTCAATACACAGTCCTACTCTCCAAAAAGGCTAAGTGTTTTAGAAAGGCTAAGACATGCTTCTCCCTTAGATCATTTGGGACCCAAGGAGAACATAAATGTCCCCAAGGTAATGTGGGGAAACACTTGACGACCATCTGATCGAAGGGAAGGCTATGCCCAGTCTAGATCGCGAACAATAAAGCAACAATGCATAGGTATGATATTAGTAACAATTATTGAAAAGGTTCTATCCAGAGATTAGAGTCCAGGCTAGGAGATATGGCTAAGGCCAAAAGCCCACTACAAAGAAGCTTTATAAAAGGATCTCCTTTCATACAAGAAATTATGGATTTCCCTACTTCATCAAAGTTCAAAGCTCCAATGGTTATACCCAAATACGATGGAAAAACTGACCCCGGTCCTTCATATAGAACAATACCAAGCAGCCGCCGATATTTATACAGTTCGCGACGAAACGAGGTGCAGGGCATTCTTTAGAACAATTACTGGATCTGCCCAAATTTGGTGCAATAACCTTCCTCGGGGACAGATTTCCACCTTTCACCAGTTGGTCGAGCTATTTATTAGCAACTTTTATTTTGGAGCTAACCCTGTAAAAAGGGTAGCGCATTTTCTTAGTGTAAGATATAAAGAAGAAGATAGCACCGGGGACTACATCACTCGTTTCAATATCGAGAAGCTGGAGGTTATGGATAATGAGGAGAAAACTAGTATAATAGCCCTTCTGATTTGACTGCTTCTCGAGAAGCTATATTATATACTTGCTAAAGATCTCCCAAAGACCATAGCAAAATTACTGGCTAAATCAGCCAAAATCATAAATACCGAGGAAGCAATGGCAGCCAAGTGGAGCTCGGGAGTGAAAGCTGAAGGCAAAAATGATAATAAGGATCACAAAGATTCCAAGGAACACAAGGAGTCAAAATAGAAAGGAATTATAGAGAAGCTCAAGAAGTATGACAACCACACTCCACTAACCATGGGCATTCATCATGTCTTGGAAGAGATCAAACACAACAAAGATGTTTGTTGGCTTGATAAGTTGAGGAGTTACCCTACCAAGAGGGATAAAACTAAGTCCTGCGAGTTCCATATAGACCATGGTCACACGACGGATCGTTGCATTGCCCTTCAAAATGAGATTGAAACTCTCATCCAAAGAGGAAAATTAAATCAATTTGTTGATCAGCAGAATAATGAGGGAGCTCGACACAGATCAAAGTCTCCATGTAAATCTAGAGAGGAAAAGAAGAGGGCTCATGAAAATGACCAGGATAATGATCTCGACTTACCCAAAAAGCACCGTCAACTGGAACACGAGGTATTCACATTTAATTTTGGTTCTTTTGATTGCCAAATGATTACAGGTGACGATGTCAGAGGAGGAGATCATAGAGCAAAGCAAAAATCTTACCTCAATGAGGCTCAAGCTTGCTCATACATATAAAGGATTAATCCTGTTTAGGAAGACATAACAAAGAAGGTTAATAAAGATAAGTTAGTAATAAGCTTTTCTAAAAATGATCTATCAGGAGTACTGTACCCCCATGACGATCCTCTGGTAATTAAAATTAGAAAGGAAGATATCATTGTCTCTAGAGTGTTAGTAGATAATGGCAGATCGGTAGTTATTATATTCAATCCTTGTTTCAGCAGCTTGAACTTTAAGCTCAGCCAGTTAGAGCCCTATCATCGACCACTAATAGGTTTTGTAGGTGAAAAAGTTTTCCCTTTGAGAACCATTAACATGGAAGTGATTATTGGCACGTGACCAGCCAGCCGAACAGAGAAAATTCATTTCTTTGTAATGGATAAAAACATCCATTCATCTTACAATATAATTATGGGAAGAGTTGGGCTAAATAAGTTTGTGGCAGTGTCGTCTACTGTTCATCAATGCTTAAAATTCCCAACCAACTTTGGCGTAGGTGTTGTAAAGGGTGACCAAAAAGTAGTTTGGGAATGATACTACTCATCTATCAAGCAGGAAGATCTTAAAGAAATAAAGAGAAAAACCACCACTTACCAAGTGGATACCTCTGAACCTGATTAAGAATCTGAGGTTGAAACCTTAGATCTAATGGAGGAGACAAATATGGTAAAGGGTCATATTGTCAAGGCAATTGAAAGCATTATGTTAGATGATGACAAACCAGAGCGCACTATCAAGTTGGAACAACGCTGGATCCTATTCTTAAACAGGAACTAATGAGCTTCCTTAGACAGAGAAAACATGTGTTCGCTTGGAGTCATGAAGATATGGCAGGAATTAATCCTAACTTCTTTTGCCATGAGCTCAACGTTAATAAAGAAATCAAGCTAGTAAAGCAAAGGCGGAGAGTGTTAAGACCCGAGAAGAACCAAGCCATACATGAGGAAGTTAAAAAGCTTCAGAAAGCAGCCTTCATTGACGAGGTGAAATATTTAGATTGGTTGGCCAATATAGTTATGGCCAGGAAGAAAAATAACAAGTGGAGGATGTGCATAGATTTCACATATCTTAATAAAGCATGCCCAAATGATCATTTCCTTTTACCCCGAATAAATCAGCTTGTGGATGCTACCGCGGGACATGAGTTACTTAGCTTTATGGATGCTTATTATGGTTATAATCATATCAAAATGTAGCCTGAAGACAGGGAGAACACTTCTTTCATTACTCCTCGAGGAACTTACTGCTATAATGTTATGCCTTTTGGTTTGAGAAATGCAGGTGTTATGTGTCAAAAGCTGGTGAACAATGTCTTTGAGGAGAAAATAGGCAAAAACATGGAAGTATACGTGGATGATATGCTTATAAAGAGAAAAAAAGCATCTGACCATATTACCGACCTCAGCTAGACTTTTGATCAACTTGACAAGCACCGGATGAGATTAAACCCGACCAAATGCATCTTTAGAGTACAGGAAGGGATATTCCCTAGGTATATAGTAAATCAAATGGGAATTAAAGTAAACCCAGACAAGATTAAGGGATTACTTAAAATTCAGTCCTCAACTTGCAAGAAGGATGTTCAAAGGTTAACCCGGACGAGTAGCAGCTCTGAAAAACTTTATATCCTGAGGTACAAACAGGTTCCTACCATTTTTCAAAGTACTCAGAAAGAGTTTTGAATGGAACGAAGAATATGAGAAAGCTTTTCTGGGATTGAATAAGTATTTAGGGTCACCTCCACTGCTTTCTCGACCAATTATGGGGGAGAATTTATACCTGTACTTAGTTGTTTCTGAATCATCCGTAAGCTCTGCTTTAATCAGAAAGGAGAATAGAGTTCAAAAGCCTGTTTACTACACCAGTAAAGCTTTTTGAGGAGCAAAACTCAGGTACCCTCGCTTAGAAAAGTTGAAACTAGCATTGATTAAAGCGTCTAGATGTATGAAGCCCTATTTTCAATCCCATACGACTGTAGTATACACTGATATGCCACTAAGGTAGGCTTTACACAAGCCAGAGAAGTCTAGTAGATTAATGTATTGGGCAGTGGAATTGGGGGAAAATGATATTATCTATGAACCAAGGTTTTCTCTCAAAGGCCAAGCAGTAGCAGATTTCATAGCTGAATTCACTTATTCAGAGGTTCTTGAGCAACAAAATCACCAGAACGAGCAAGGATCCAGAGAAAATAAAGTGAAAGAGGTTATTGATAGTCAAGCTCTCGAGGAACTTTTACCAGAAGAGAAATTTACCGACCTACCAAATTCTTCTACTCGAACACAGGAGAAGTTTAAGAAGTATGAGGAAGCAAGGAGAAAAACATTCCACTATGGAATTTTAATAGGCCAAATATTGGATGACGATCTCCCAATATGGAACCTGTACATTGATAGGTCATATTGTATAACAGGCAGTGGAACAAGTATAATACTTAACACTCCTGATAATATTGATATTGAATATGGCCTGCGATTTCAATTTCAAGCCTCAAATAACAAAGGATAATATAAAGCTCTCATTGTGGGCTTAAGTCTAGCCCAATCACTAAATGCAGAGCACGTTGTGGCACATAGTGATTCCCAGTTAGTAGTAAGTCAAATATTGAGCTTGTATGGAGCTAAAGGCAAATTGACAACCAGATACTTGTCCAAAGCAATAGAGGTAATAACAAAATTACCAGTTATTTGAATGAAGAGAATTCCAAGAGTGGAAAATGCCCGAGTAGACACTCTTTCTCGGCTAGCTTCAACTACCAGAGTTGAACACCGACAAACTATTCCTACTAAGATTTTGGCCAACAGGAGTATAAATGAAGATTTGATGATCAATTTTATCCTGTAGACATGGAGCCATCTTGGATGGATCCCATCAGAGCCTATATTGAAGATGGAGCTTTTTCAGCAGATATAGTTGAAGCCAAAAAGTTAAAGTATAAACCTGTCAGATATGTCTTAGATAAAGGAGTTTTGTACATGAGAGGATTGGTAGTCCATTTGCAGCATTACGTTCATCCATCATAAGTTCCAAACCTAATTCAAGAAGTATATGAAGGATCTTATGGAGCTCACATAGCAAGAAGAACACTTCTGCAGCGAATAAGTCCGCAAGCATACTACTGGCCAATAATGCGATCGAATTATGCAGGTTTTGCTCAAATGTGTGACAAGTTCCAAAGGTATTCCAACATTCGTAAGACTCCACCGGCTTCTCTCACCCTAATTACTTCACCTTGGACATTTGTCATGTGGGTAATAGACTTGGTCGGGCCATTGCCGACCACCCAAGGAAGATTCAAGTACTTGGTTGTTGCAGTGGACTACTTTACAAAGTGGGTTAAGGCAGAGCCATTGATAGATATGCCTTATAAGAAGGTTTACCAATTAATTTAGAAGAACATCATTTGCAGATATGGGTTACCTTATGCCTTCATCACCGACCATGGAATACAGTTTGACAACGAGGAATTCGCAGCTTATTGTGCTCAGTCCAACATCCAAAAATTACATCATACTCTAGGTCACCCTTAGAGTAATGGGCAAACTGAAGTTACAAATAGAACTCTGCTAAATGGGTTAAAGAAAAGGCTTAATGATGCAAAGGGAAATCGAATCAACGAGCTACACTATGTTTTATGGGCGTACCGAATAACCCCGAGGCCTGCAATAGGAGAATACCCATACATGCTAGAATTTGGGACGTAAGTAGCGTACCTGATGAGTTGGGTCTTCCATCCTATAGAGTTTTAAATTTTAACTTTCATGTGAGTGATCTAATGTGAAGATTGGATTGGAATATACTAGAAGAAGTGGGAGAAGATGCTGCTCTAAGAAATGAATCTTACCAGCAATGAACAACTCGGTTTTATAATTGAAGGATGAAGCCTACCAACTTAAAGGAAGTAGATTATGAGCTGAAGAGGGTACTCCATAAAAATAATAAACTTAAGGCTAATTGGCATGGGCCCTATCGTATTTCAACAGTCATCCGACGTGGAACTTACCGGATTGAGACTTTGGAAGGGGAAGAATTTAAGAATCTGTGGCAGGCTAAGCATCTTAGAAAATATTACTCGTGATATAATCAATTGTGCTCAGATCAATATCATTTTTTAATATTAATAAAATGATCTTTCTCTTAATTTTTATTTTTCAAATTTTGGGGGGAATAATAGTGCTATGCACTTCCTATATACTTAATCTTGAATAAGCTTGAAAGTTTCCAGAAAAATTGCAAAATGTTATTCGGCATAAGAGTCTTCTCCATAAAAAATAGGCCTAAGGTTGGTCGACGTAAGCAATAAGTTGCTTGGCACAAGCAAAACTTGATCGGTAGCATACCAAACAGGTTATTACGACCTCAAGATGGTTAACAAGTATAAGGATAAAACAATATCTTTATCCTACTGGGCAAAGTACAGGAAGAACATTGCGAAGATTCTTAAAGAGGAATGCAGGCACATATTCCATATACGCCTGGTCACACCACTGGTAACTAATACAAAAAACCTAAACACTTAGGTGTGTTAGTAAAACCTTTGGAGACACATGGGTAACTAGCTCCAAATTTAGATTTTAATCTAAGTATGCTTGTAGAACCTATGTATTCATTAGTAATTGATACTAAATTTATATTTTAATCTAAGTGTGTCAATAGATTTAATAAAAAAAGAAATCATTCACATCAAGAAAATAGTCACATCCAATGATTAACAAGATATGTTGATCAAATACATTATATTTCATTTTTCATTACATAACTGTGTTTATAAAAGAAATACAGGACATTTTTTTAAAGGGCATTTGCCCTCGGCTTTGGAAACTGGATCCATGCCAACTGGAGGATCATCTAAAGTATAAGGAGAATTGATGAAATTGAAGTCTTGAAGAATTCTCCTATTACTGTTGCTTGGTTGATCTAGCAGATAAGGAGGTCAGACGATTTTTAGCTCGTCATGAAGCCCATAGTCTCCTAAATATTTAGAAATCAGGCCCTAGGGAATTGTGTTGGTAGGAATCCAGTTAACATCCAGTCTAAAGGGAGGGTCTTCAAGGTCTAACAACCTAGGATCATACCATTTTCAGAAAGGACTATTTTGTTCTACCTTTAGTACTGTCAGATAATTAGTCCAACCCTATTTGTAGCCTTCATTATGTGCTTGTTTAAACCTAACATCAAAATGCCCCATAGCTTCATTATATCCTTCCATCCAGATCTCTTTAGGCTGCTTGTGAAACTGGAAGGTCATCATCTCAACTCGATGATGCAATTTCTTCAGCACTCCATCCTTAGCTTGCAGTTGAGAAGACTGAGTGGCAAGTTACTCAGATTGAGTTTGAAACATCTAGGATATCTCAGTAAGGGCTGGGTTTTTTTACCTTTAGTTGGGCTGCTTAGTTAGCAAGGGTTTATTGAGTCCTAGACTCATCTGTATTACCTTGGCCAGGTCTAATTCTTACTCAGGAAGAAGATACAGACGTGGTATTTTTTGGTGCCTCCAATTCTTCCATTAACCTGGCATTCTCAACCTCTAAGAAAGAATAACCTTTATCGGTAATAGCAATTACAATAGAAGAAGACTTCAAGGTATTTAGGTCATCTTTTAAATTATTATTATCCTCCTCCAATTATTTGGCAATGGCTCTGGCTTCCTCCGCTTCACGGATGAGAAAAAATTCCTATCTTAGAAAGTGAGAAATAATTTTTTTCAACTTCTGTTTAAAACCCCAATATTCACTCAAGTCCTTATACTTCTTTTCATTGTCAGCATATAAAAGAGCCTTGACCTCCTTATGGTTATCCTGCTGCTCTTCAATCATTTCGTCATAGGCAACATTGTTGGCCACTACCCGATCAAGAAGGCATTTCAGATGAAAGTATGTTTCCTTGGCTTACTCAGACACACCTTCCCTGAGAAACTTCAGCAACTCTTCCTCGATCAAAGATAGATAACCTTCTTTAAAAAGTTTATTTCGTCTCGTGAGTAGCTCGAAGTAGATAGAGGATAAGTGTTCCAGTTTATCCATAAACTATTACGAGTAAGAGGAATATCCAATCAACAACAGTGTGCAAAACATAGAGAAAAGACAAGTAAAAGAGGAGGAAGATTTCTTTTCATTAATAAATTGTCAAGTACAGATACATCAGCAAAAAGAAAAGAAAAATTATAATTGCAGAAGAAAAAAAAATATAGGCTGCTCAGACAGATCTATACCTTCTTCATGTCTGGAGTAGGCTTAGCAGAAGTAAAAGTAGGAGAAGGCAGAGACGGATGGCTGACAGTTGGAGGAGCAGAAGAGTCAACAACTTAGTATTGGTTGGTAGGATCCAACACCATTAGGGATTCACTTGAACCCCCATCATCTTCAATCTCCTTATCCATGTTAGGAGGAGATCCTATGTCATGTATGAGGATGAGTTTAGAATCTTGAGGGGTACCGACCTCCACCAAGGCTGCCGACCAACCATCCTTGAAGTTTTTCTTATTCATAAATTTAATTTATAAAAAAGTAGCCCCAATGGCTTTGTCCCAGCCCTTGTTGAAGCCAGCCTCCATGGCTTTAGCTTTTTTGGCCCTCTCAGTTACGAACAGATCCTTTTCGGCATCCAAATCCTTCTACAGCTTGGTGATCTTAACTTTTTCAGCATCCAAGTCTTTTTACAGATCAGCAACTTAGCCCCGAGAAGCCACTGCATCTTTTTTTGTAACTTTTATTTTTTCTTCCCATTTTTTTAGCTCATTAGCCAGTGCTTGTTGGGGGTCAAGCACTGACTTTTTAATCTCATCAAAAGCTTCTTCAACCTCATGAGAAAAAGAACACAAAGCATCATCCTTCTCTAACATGTTGTTAAAGTCAACAAGAAACTACAAAAAGAAAATAAGGCGAGTTAATATAAAAAATATCAAATAAAGATATAAACAAGTTAAAGGAAATTCCCAGATCTAGGCTTTAAGCAGCCCTTTCATAACTCTTTGATCGGGGCAATGTAGCTGTAGCACCCCTATGGTCTGGCAATGTACCAGACTTTATTAATTATTAGCAAAACTAGGGCTAGGAGCAACTGGTGAGCCAGAAATAGATAAATCAACCAATTATTATTAGTCGATGTTGGCTAAAGACCCTTCTGCCAGCCTAGAAGGGAATCCTCTTTTCATCCTCTTGAGGTAGCTTTCATCAGTTTTCTCAACTGGGAGCTTCTTCCCAACATCCCCCTTATTGGATGGGGGCTTCTTCCCAAGATCCTCCTTATTAGATGGGGGTTTCTTCCCAATATCCTCTTTATTTTTGGCTCCATCATCAGCTTGTTTGGAGGATCCAGTAGTAGCTATGTCACCCAAAATATTAAGAAACTTCCTCTTTTCCATGGCATAGGCAAGAGGTAAGTTTGAATCTAAAAAAGAGAAAACAACAGCAGGTTCACCATTGCCAGATGCAGTGGCAGAAGATGTGGAGGTGGGGTCTTGGTCAAGGTTGATCAAAGGAGAGGGTATAGGGATAGTTGGACGAGCAATAAAGGAGGTGATTGTGTTCCCATACTGCAATAAATATGAGGCCGATCTAGTATGCTTTTTCCCAACTTTCTGATGAATGCCCCAGATGAACTTCAACTATCTAAGGTTGATATCACTCTCCTGGGGACACTTTCTCGTTCGATCAATTGCAATTAAAGTTAATAAAGTATACATCAGTATTAGCAGTAAGCATAATATGCAAAGAAAGAAAAATAAACAAATTCAACCTATCCCACTGCCACTTAGTGGACATCTAGGTCCCTGGTACTCAGCATTCCTAGTCAAAGGAGTATGTTGCTAATTTTTAACAACTACTCCATGGTCGAAGTGATCTCTATTGGAGTCAGGAAGGTTAACTACTAATGCTTTATTCACAACCCTACTTCTCAAATAGAAAGTGGTATCACTAGTTACCCACTTATAGCAAAACATAATTTATGGGATCATTAGATGAATCCCATAGAGTTGGTTTAATCTATATATTCCATTAACTACTCTCCAGGTATTGGGGGCTAATCTAGCAGTAATGATATCAAAATATTTGCAAAATTTAAGACAAAATGGGTTTGGGGGAAAGGTAAACCCTCATTCAATAATAAAAATAAAGGAAAACCAGTGACCCTCGGCTAATGAAAAAAGATCAGCGGGCAAACTGGGATGTTCTAGTTCTACCCATGAAGGGATATTCCATTAACTTCTGAATTCATCAAGCGAAGTAATAAGACAAACCATAATTTATGAAGAAGAAAAAAAGAAAGGAAAAGATTCTTACAAAATTTAAAGATTCAGCAAGAACTGAAGAACAGAGAACGATTGCAAGAGAGAGAGAGAGCTTGAAGACATAACGGCAGAAAAAACTCAGAATGTTTAAGGTAAGAGACGATCTTGGATTTTTCCACCTTCATAGGTTGCCTCAAAAATTAGAAAGGTAATAATGATTAAAAGAAAACATCGATTGAACTGTTGGCAGCTAAAAATAGAAAAAAAACATATTTACCCAAAAATGATTCGCTAAAGCTTGGATAATTACAAAATTACCATCCTCATTATGTGCTGATAGTTAAAGTCATTAAATTTATAAGTATGGAAAGTCGGTAACTGACCAAGCCTCAAAATTATTGCCCGAGCAACTTTAAGAGCTAAATATTCTATAATCTTGTAAAAAACCTCAAGCATGAAACACTGGGGGATTCTGTTGATACAAAAAATTATCCTGCCATGTGGATCATTCTTGTATGAACACGTGTTATCCATCTAGGCACTAATCCAAGTCAGCAAGGGCAAGTCACCGACCAAATAAAGGAATGATGACCAACATGTTAAAGAAGATCGACCAGCACCAGGAAGACTGACCAACAATGACAGTAAATCACTAATGGTTGTACACATTATTAACAGTGTACATATGTAAATGTCTATATTATAAAGGCATTCCATCCTTTAATAAACCATCTCTTGAACACCCTCAAGGGGCTATAAATACATTGTAAACCCTTCATCCAATGGACATGAATAACAAGTCCAAGGCAATACATAACAGTGGACGTAGGCTTTCCTTTTCAGTCGAACTACTTCAAAAATCTTTTGTCTCTTTTTCTTATATTTATCAATGAACAATTAATTTAATCAATCTAGTTTTTCACATCAACACCTATCTTAAAAAGTCACAAAAGTAAAGTCCATTCCAAACTACATAAAATAAATTCAACACAACAACAGAGAAGTTCACAGATACATATATGCAGTCCAAATGCAAATTTAACAAGTTAGCAAGGTATACACAAACAACCTAATTCAAATACATGAAAAGAAACTAACAATAAAAACTACATAAAAGCTAATGATAGATAAGTAGGTAAGGAATTGAACCTAAAAAAACAAATGATTTTATATTGATTATCAACGTACACACACTACAAATTGAATTGTGTAGTAAATTACCAGCACATAAAATGTAAGAGATTGCAGTATAAGCTCCTTGTTTGGTCATGGTGGATCCTCTAAAGAGTTTATTATCATCGCCTCGCGGGGGATAGGACATTGGTAATATCAGATTATTTCTCTGTAGGGGCTATATGTAACGTGTTTGGGAGAAATTAAAGTTGAAGGTCGCCGATTTAAGGGTACAAGGAACTCAGCTAGGTCAATCGTAACGCGAAAACTTGACTCTAGACAGTTAACTATGTTTCCGTTCCCACTTATCGATTCTATTTTTCATTTCTTTAACGTTTTTTCCTTTTCACATTTCTTTATTTGGGTGTTTCTCGTTTGATTTCTTTTACTCCATTAAATGCCCCTGTACTAGTCTAGGTTTATAAGTCATTACCTCGGGACTATTTTACTTAACAAAATGTCTTTTTTAATTTTAACCACCAGATTAATAAGACCAATATACCCTTAAAGAGGTGAAATTAAGTCAACATTATTTTATGCTTAAACTATTTCCTAAGCATATTTTTGCACGCTCAAAATGCTCAAATACATTTTCTTTTTCTCAAAATAATGATTTGCTCAAGTCAATAAGAAAAAGTCCTTCGGCGACAACTGAAATTCCACTGAAAAATGGAAAAAATTTACAAAAAAATATTAAAAGACAAAAAAAAAACACTCGTGCGACAAGTGAAGTATCGCGAGAGCCTAATTTGTCACTTTCAGATTAGCAAAATAATGCAATCCACTTTGCTTACCCAAAAAACTTTTATAAATATGTCAACGGTCCTCGAGAACCAAAAACACAAAAATTGGAACGGGAAAAAATAACATTTAGCAAATATGTATCAAAATCGAAGGCAGATAAATTTACTTTCCATTTAGAAAAAAATTGCTTAGAAGCAATATCTTTAACATCTGTTTTCAAAACCTGTTTTGTAGCACTACAGTCGATTCGTTGTAAAAATTTATGATTTGATAGATCATCTTAAAATTTTGAAATACATTTTACAATATAAATAATTTCTTTCTTAATGGATAAATAATTTTTGTCGGCATCTTTCCAGATGCCTGAAATAAAATGAGTTAAGTCTTCTTTTTTATTCAGAGAATTAATTTGTTTAAAAATTCCTCCATAACCTATGTCAGAAGCATCAGTTTCAATAATTTTTGAAAACGATGGATTTGCCAAAGCAAGACAAGGCTATTGCTTAACTTTCAGTTGAAATTCTGAAGTGATCTAGTATGTGTAATAGTCTAGGGAGAAGGATTCTTCTTTAACCTAGTGTATAAAATTACAAATCTTGTGCAAGTTTTTTATAATAGTCTCTAATATAATTAAGACTTCCAAGAAATATTTGGAGTTGAGTTTTTTATTTTAACTCATTTGGATATTTAGAAGCAAATTTTATACTTCTGTCAATACAGAGTATTTCCCCTTCACCAATATTATGACTAAGAAATCTTAGTGTAAAGATTTTCATTTTTGGTGTTGAATAACTAAGCCATTAGTCCTAATTACATCTTTAAAAATTCTCAGATGTTTAATATATTGATCAATGGATTGTGAAAAGACGAGGATATCATCTATATATACAGTAAAAAAATCTGAATAAGGATTAAATATCTCATTTATGATAGTTTAAAGTTCTGATGGGGCATTCTTAAGCCCTAAAGGCATTACATTTCAATTGTAATGACCAAATGGGACCACAAAAGCAGTATTGTACTTATCCTACGGTGCAATTTGTATTTGCCAGTATCCATATTTTAAATCAAATTTAAAAAATATGATAGATAAATTAAGCTTGTCAAGTAAATCCTTTTTGTTAGGAATTGGATATCTTACCTATTGCTAAACATTACTGAGAGGTTTTTAATTTATTACAAGACGGGGAACACCTCATTCCTTTTCAGCAACTTTATTATCATAAAAAGTTGTGAATTTCATGGAAAATAACTTTTAGTTATTAAATTTTTATCCAAAAGCCCCTGTATTTCTTTCTTGATTAATTTAAGAAATCCGGTCTTCATTTGACTGGGTCTAGCTTTAGTAGGAATGAATTTTTTTATTAAAATTTACTTCATATGGAAGAGGAACAATATGTTTTCGCTTATTCCAAAAAGCATTAGGAATATCACTGTAGACATCATTTATTAATTGGTATTTAATACATTAATTTTCTACAGCATGCTTGGGTGTTAAAGCTTTTGTTTTATTGTCAAAAAGAATATTTCTTTTTGAAGAAAATTCAATTGACTTTCTTTGAAAAATATATTATCTTTTAAGAAATTAATTTTCTTTACCTCGAGTTTTGTTATAAACATAAATACAAATTTTTTTTATGTTTAATAGTGATGTATATACACTATAATCAATTTTATCCATAGGTATAAGCAAGGATAAAAAACGAGTACCTAAAATTACTTGTTGTGACAAGTCGCTTATTAATAAAAAAAGGTACTTGACAAACATATTCCATTATTACAAATATAAAATTTAGTGAGTCTATAATGAATATGGATATTATCACCACTAACATTAAATAATGAATGAGTGATTTTCTCAAAATATTGAGTAAGAACTAATCCTTCTTGTATGCAGTTCATATCTACATCGTTATTAACAAACACGATAACGTTATTTAATGTATATTCATTATTAATAACAAGGTTAATAGATATGTACCACTTTTGATTTGGCACATGATTAATAATACTCAAATAATCAGCTGATTCTTCAATAATTGAAGTTTAAGGATTAGAATGGTGTAACTGATTCTTGAGACTATTAATCTCAGTTTGCATATTATGTTATTGATCTTTCAACCTGTCTTAAGTTATTTTTAAAAATATTCACTTCATGTTTTAAGTCTGCCAATTTTAGGATTAGAAAATTCTAGTTTATCTTCAATCCGGTTAAATACTTCTTTAAGACTGCATTATTGAACCGATGCGTAAGAAGTAGATGCATTCTCTTTAAGCGAATTGGCATAACAAGTTTTTATTAACATGAGTTTAGTATCTGGGTCAATAACTTGATTTATAATATCAATCATGCATTGTTGCTGACTGGTAAGCACATTAATGCTTAATCCGTTCATCTAAAGGATTTCTTGAAGATGATTGCATTTATCTTGCAACATATTACATTGGCAATCTCCTTTATTGGAGATTTTTGAGTCACTATAGCTTTGAATCTGATAAAGCTCACTATCACTTTCTGAAGAACTGACTTGAGTATTTAATGGACTAGAATTTAGTAGTAATTTACCCAACTGCTTCTTTAAATCTTTATCTATTTGAAGATTATTCAA
The DNA here is from genome assembly GCA_949130495.1 of Sambucus nigra. Classification (NCBI taxonomy): domain Eukaryota; kingdom Viridiplantae; phylum Streptophyta; class Magnoliopsida; order Dipsacales; family Adoxaceae; genus Sambucus; species Sambucus nigra. The sequence continues at coordinate 154,192,303 of OX422208.1, read as the reverse complement.
TTTGGTTGACTTTTGTATTTATTTACAAAATGGCCAAATTTGTCGCATTTATAACATTTTGAATTCGATTTTGATCTATTAGATCTGTCATAATTCTTTTTTCTAAAATATGTTTTAGAGTTATCATCTTGATTTTGTGTTTTTGAATTTTTTCTTCTTTTTATAGGAATATTTCCTTTTGGATACATATTTATCCATTGATTTCTTATGAGGAAAAGGAGTAGGATTATTATAAGCAAATTTCTCACAAAATTCTCCTAATTCTCATTTTCCTTTCTGGTTCTGCCTTTTAAGTTGGCATTGTAATTTTAAGTCATTACAGAGAGAAAGACCCTCTTGTATAAATACACCAAATAAGTGACCATACGCATAATTATGGTAAGATGTTGAAATATCATTATTGTCATCCCTCAATTTTTTTCTTATCTTCTCAGAAAAGAAAGTGGGAAGGCCATCAATAAATTTTGCTTTTCAATGATCAGAGTTAGCATCAGGTCTCTGAGCTACTTTAGAAAGAAAGGCATTCTTATACCATTTAAAATGTCTTAAAGTAGGACATCTAAGATTATGTAACAATTCTTTATTTCTTTCTTGGTGAGAATCGGGTGATCTAATAAAATGATAGATAATTGCAAGAAATAAAGTATAAACAACATCTTGTTGACCAATATCTTGATGATTTTCATCTTTAATTATTTTAATAGCATTTAAGATTCCATTTCTTTGATAATCTGTGTGGATGTTATCATACCATCCGTTAAGGGTTTTAGTGAAACCACTAATGATCACACGAGCTATATCATGGCTAGAATTATTATTATGTTTAAACACAATGGAGTACATAAAAATCCTATGCAAAAGCTCATAAATTTGACATTCAAATCTACCATCAATATTCCAGTCATAAATGGTCTTACCATGGAAGGTACTATAGCTATAAAAAACCTAAGATTTCTCATATAGAAGATCCTGAGGACTAGATCTTGTATAGTTTTTTTACTCGTCCAAAATATTTTGAGGTATTCTTATTAGAAAAATAAAATTATTAATTTGATATTTGTCAATCTTAAAAGAATATTCAAAATTATGTATTTCCTCCGGAGAGATCAATGATTTTATTTCAGAATCATAATAAGATAAAGTATTTAACCTTTATCCTTCAAATTTTTTCTCGATCTCTTTAAATTGGGAAATGAATTCCTCATTTATGTTACCCATTTTGAATCCCTTAATATCCATAGGAGGAGGAATTAAAGGTTGATCAAAATTTTCATCTCTTATATCCTTAACAAGTTTTTTACTAATTAAATTCTTAGTACATTACTCAATTCTATTGAGTTGTGTTCCTATTGTATTTAGGATAAGGTTGGTATAATTACCTTGTTTATATAAAGGGTTCATATCAGAAATCCAATTAAACAGCCTATGTCCCGATTATAAATTTAGAAATGCATTGGCTTTTAATTTAGAATTACTTAATTTACTGGAGTTACCAAAATTCAGGAACAAATCTTGCTCAGTTGGTGGATGAACAGAAGATATAATTTGTTTCTTAGAAGTATTCCAACTCCTATTATGTTTTTCCTTAGTTTCAAGGACAAAAAGTTGTCTATCTTTAAAAAACATTTGAAACCAAACAACAAAAGAGGTCATTTGTTAATTATATGAAATCCACTTATAAAATTCATTTTTATAATTGACTAATTCATCCTTGCTATATGTAGCAAAATTTCAAGAGCAAAATTTAGCATAACCTGGCTGATAAAAATATTTATTTATTTCTTCTCTGTTGATTGTAAAAGATATTAAAAGTTTTTAAAAGTTTTCCATTTATTTCAAAAGGCGTAGAAGATTCTCTATGCTGAGAAATATTTTTCTCATATATTCCATGGGGTATGCGACTTTCATTAGTATAAATACCTTTAAGGTTTATATCATCCCAATATAAATTATCTTTTGTTTTTTTTTCACAGTTAGAATTTTATGAAGTAGACATAGGATAAGTTACGAAAGGGGCTCTATGATTTCTAGAGGATTTACTCATATCAAACTTGTTGAAATTTAGGAAAACATCAACATCTTTATCTTCAACTATGTCTCAAATATCCTCGTTTTGGTGAGATTGAGGAGGAACGACATTTTTTATTGCCCAAGTTTATGGACAATCAATTTCTTCCCACTAATAGTAGGCGTGTGAACATTGGAATATATTAGATGTGTGTCGATTAACACAGTTTTCCCAAGCGGACTAAATTGTTTAATATTCGGTGCCATATTATTCATGACTTTATTGTAAATTCTATAAATAATCCCACTAGTTTTCAATCCAGGAAGATAATTATAACTTTTTGTTTGGACTCTAATACTAAGAGCCTTAAAAATATGCATATCAGATAAAAACAAGGTAAGGTTGGAAAAAAATATCAAAATAAACTGGTCTATTACAAAGGCTAGTTTCAATTGCTCCCATTAAAAACTATCTAAAATTAGTACATCTGTCATGACTCAGTGTAGCTTGAAGACAAGCATTCATGCCAAAAAGCGTTAAAAGTTTAAAAGCAATTTGTATTAAACCTATGTGGATAAAATCATAATTCATATCCTTTATGTGATCTTTACTATCTTCAAATTTAAAGAGCTCGATATATTTCTCTTTCTCATCCAGACTTATTGTCTGTTGCATGGTTTTTATAGCATATTTGCTATGAAAATTATATCAGTTGGTATTGTAGATTATTTTTTGTTGGACCTTAGGAATAGTGCTGTTCAAATCCTTTTGAACATCAAATGTAATTAAAGATGATTTTTTTATTGACTCATGTGTATTTTGGGTATCCATGGTGTTTGGTTCCTTAATACAGATGTTAATACTTATAATAATGATAAATCCCATGATCTAATATAAGGAAAATAATATGAATAACAAAACATATATGTTAATGAGATAAAATATATTAAATTAGAAACCACTACTGACACCCAGCAGTCAATGATTTACTTGGGATTATAAAGCCTCAACGCCCTCACGACAATAAGATAATACCCTAACGTGATAAATACCAATCCATATCAAAACCATACTTCTAATTCTCCTCATTATTACACATTAAAATAGATTTTTTTTTATTATAAATAGTAAAAATACTATTCACATTGGTGAATAGTAACTCACTATTCCGGTATGAAAATCAGACCATTATTATCACTACTTTAAGTATTAACAAAATAATTTAAGCCATTTTGGCTCTGATACCATAAAAAGGAGGATCGATATGAACAAAATATAAAACAGACTGATATTATTAAAAAAGGAAATTAAAACTTACAAACTATTATGCCGGAATGTCACTGGAGTATTACACAATCTGAGAGAAAACTTAAGATAGAGAAGGAGGGTGTAAAGATAAGTGTGTCTTAACATGGATGAGACGTTCCAATTTATACAATGAAAAAGGAATAAATAATTATAAAGAAAAGGACCATTGGGTCCCTTCATAATTGAAGATAACCGAGGTGTTTGTCGCTTAACATCATTGGTTCCTACCATAAAAGTAAAGGCATACGCATTCTTAAACACATTGTTGATATGCATTGGCGTAAAAAAGTATGGGTTCCGTGTGGGCCATGATGAGTCAGCTTTTCATTATGCAAATCATCTAGTGGAAAATTTCGACTAACATCCCTGGTGGGAAAAGCCGAGTCCAGTGAAGCAAAGAAAGCCACTATATTTGGATATGTGGGGATTTTTTTTGTTAAATATATCACCGGTGATATCATCATCATCATTCGGGTTCTGTGATTCACCCACAAGGCAAAGGAATGGATTATTTTTTGTATTTTTAGTTGATGATATGGATGCATTATCATTCAAAGGTAAGGAGATAAGATTATGGTCCTCGGAATAAGTTGTGTCAAAAACCATAGTAAATTGGCTTTTCATATGGTCCATAACTCACTGAAGGATCTCATGTTCCTTAGCCCGTGGGAACTATTTTTTAATTAAATTTTTTAAATATTTTATTAGATTAACACTGGGAAACATTTTCTCTACTAGAGGAGGAGATTCACCTTGTTGTGCCATGTAAATATTTAAACTCTGCTTAATTGAAGAGATGGTTTACGAATTCTTAATTCCAATCCACCAATGGTAATAAAAAAAACTCTTTCCAAAAGAGGAACCTTTTATTGATTCACTTTGTATTGCAAATATTATTTCCAAATCCATGGGATACTGAGTTCAGTTAAAAAATAATAGGTGGATAGCCCTATGGGAACATTATTTTCCCCCTGAGGCTTGGATGAAATTGAGTCCAAGGTAAAAATAATTTTTCGTTAGAAAATTCCTCAGATAATATATCAATATTTGGATCAAATTTGTCCCACTGTTGAAAAACCCATCATGGGTATTCAGCCCTAAGAGATTGGGGGCAAAGTTTAAAAATCCATGTATGTTTTTGGTCAAAGTGTTGTTAGTAAAAGGCTTTTGACCGAACTTGGATATAGTCCAATAATTGTAAGTTCCAGTTTGAGAACTTAATTTTCTTGATTTTAATGGGTGAATTCCCCAGTCTCTGTCAGAAATATTTTTTTTAAAACCTCCTTGCTATAAGATATAGGAGATTTTGGATTCTTGTTGTTCTTATTTGTATTCGAGAAAATGATCAATTTATCACATTAAATGCCGTGGCATATGTGGATAAGTATGTATTGAGTAATAACGATGGTGATTCATGGTATATATGGTGGTGGCAATGACATTGATGGTGGTCGTGGTAGGGCATCACATCAAATGTTGTGGCATAAGTGGTTAGGTCAGTATTGAGTAATGACGATGGTGATTCATGGTATATGTGGTGGTGACAATGACATTGATGGTGGTAGTGCATGTAGAGCTTGAGTTATGTATATCATGTATGTATGTGTGTGTGTGTGTGTGTGTGTGTGTGTGTATGTGTATGTGTATGTATTGTGGTGGTGGTGATGATGGAGAAAACGAGGAGAGGAGGATGAGGTGATAGAGAAGATATGCGGCTTGAAATTCTAAAGTTACGAAGAGTTAAATTTAAATTGGTTATTTAATTAGTGTTAATTTTTTGGAACAAGAAAAAAGTTAAAAAGAAAATTATAATAATTTGCGATTGAAAATTTAGACTATTCAAGTTAAAAGGAATTTATTGATTTGTCATTTTTCATTTATAATAAATAAAAGAATAATCCTTTAGTCGTTAAATAAAATGTAATGCACATCATACAACGAAATTTCGTGAAAACTTATATAAAACACATAGATTTCAGTTAAGTGAAGTGAATTTAAACTGTAAAGGTGCATGCTCTCAGATTAAATGATAAAAGGAGGATGCAAAGTCAAAATTGTACAAAGAGGTTTAATGTAATTTGCTCGAATGTTATCTTACAAAATTTCATGAGTCGTTATATACCATTATTTTTTTGTAGAAGATCTTTTTTATTTTATTAGTTTATAAATTAATCGGTATATTTAATAGTAACAATAGTCCTTTTATGCCTTTTGACATTTGCATGTAATGAGCTTCAGCAGCGCAAACAGGACAAACAAATAGGTCTACCTAAGAGGGTCACGCATAAACCTCAATATTTACTATTATAAGGCTAAATTTTATATCATTTTGAATTTGTATACTGGAAATATAAACTAAATTATTTAATGTGAAACAAGCTTTTTGCATAATATATTAATTATTAAATCACTTTATTATTTATATTTAAAAGGCCAGAACTTTAACTTTATGGTAACGGTTACTTTGATACACATTACACTATTTCATATATTTTGATTTTGGTTCTCTTATTCTTCATATGAATTACGCCTCAATTGTAAAGGATGCAACAACATATTCCAAATGTGTGATTCATGAAAAAAAATTGTTAAATTTGTCACATGTTATTTCGTTAAACACTTGTTTTGCAATGGTCACTTGAACCCATTATCCGATCTATTGTTTCATTTTACTAAAAAAAATGTTCATAATTATAAAACATAAAATGTATATATTGGTATTTTTGTTTTGAGGTCTTGATCATATTGTGTTTATCTTAATCCTTTATTGATGAGAGTGTAGGCAGAAAGGCCCATAAACTGGCTAACTGGCATAATGGTTTCAAAATATCCCTAAGTGTAATCTGTCACCGTCTTATCATGGCTGATTAGAATCATATAACCTCAAATCTCTACAAATCATGTAGATTGTGGCAGATGTTTACTCTGACATTAATGTCCTATACAAACTCAACTATATTAGTGAATATAGACTCCAGGGCATGAAAAGATTATATTATCTAACACTTGAAAATAGTTAAGATTGTGTATATTGTTTAAATAAGACCCCCGTTATGAGGATGTCATATATATATATATATATAATTCATATGACAACATACTATTGTGATCTCGACTTGGACTCTCAACTAGTAACTTAACACCCCAAGTCTGATATTCAATTGTAAAATAACTAACCATCGACTCTTTCTCCGGTTGACATAGGCAAAGATTATTTGTTGAAATACATATATTTTGTGTCTTTCATCATTCTCGATAGTGAAATTTTTTACTTATACAATAACTTTCGTCGTCAAAAGTAATTTATTTTTTGTTGACGACTTTATTCATTGGTAGTTTATGAAAATTCATTGTCAAAAAATGGTATATGATAAGTTCTCTAACATGTTTTGCGATGAAGCGCCACCGTTTGGCGGTGATTTAGTCCAATTACGATAAGGAAACATATGCCCAATATTGTAGATTTGATTCCCTCATGCACTTGACATCACTTGAGGATTTATGTTATTGTTCTTGCATAAGGCTTTGACTCTTTTTCTTGAACGCTTTGGCTCTTATTCTTTGCTTCAATGCTTACCAATTCTTTTTTTATTTCTCTTCCACTTGTTCTTACTTTCAATCTTGTCTTTTTTTGTTATTATTGAAATTCTTGCACTTGGATGATAGATTCAAAGTGTTCTTGAGTCGTCTTACATGGTCTCTTGTGGTGTCTTCTCTAAGTCGTGATATCATTTATCACTTATTTTGTATATTTATTCGAGTCTTGATCATATATCAGTATTGGATTACCTTAGATTCAAAAACACCAAAGGGGAGGATTATGAGCCAAACACATTAATATTTGAATTATTATCATCAAAATCAATTAATCATTTTTTATAAAACCTTAGGCTTCTGTAACACCCCGCCCGCCCGGGGAGAGCGAATGGAGCGTTAATGCGATAAAACTAAACTAAATCCACAATATAACAAGGTATAGAGCATCTAAATAAACCCACAATCAAATATAAATCAACTAATCTCAATCTCTTCAATTACAACAAGTCTCTCGAATTAAAATTACTACTATCTAACTCGAATAAAATAAATCCCAATGCTCTATACCTTGTTATATTGTGGATTTAGTTTAGTTTTATCGCATTAACGCTCCGTTCGCTCTCCCTGGGTGGGCGGGGTGTTACAAATGGTATCAGATCTTAGGTATACGATAACCCTTGGATCTTGGGTATAGCATGCGGGTTAGATATGTTTTCTTTGGGAATAGAAAATTTTTGAGGATGTGTTATATGTCGTGGTGAGGATGTTAAGAATTAATTTGAGGACTTTAGTGTGTGATTTTGGGAAATGGAATCGAGTAGCATTTTATTTCGAGTGTTAGGTTTCGTCGAATTTCGAGGACGAAATTCCTTTTCAAGGGGGAAGTATGTAATACCCCGTAATTTTGAGGACTTTATTTATAAATATGGTATATTATTTTAATGATATTATTATTTTATTAATCAAGATATTGATATTGTATTTACTTTTATTTGAAATGAATCGAATATTTAAATTCAAATTTAATTGGCTTTTGGACATTTTGTAACGGTTTAAATATGTAAAGTTGATAATTTTGAATTAAAGGGTAATATGGTAATATGTGTTAGCTTAGTCTCCAAGCTAGGTTTTGAGAGAGAGACTATATAAGGAATATTATGAGTGATTATAAGGAAAGGGAGATGAAAATAAGAGGCCAAAAACGAAATCAAAAGAGGCAAAAACGAGTGGAATGGGAAGAGCCATTTGGAATGTTTAGATCTTCTTTTTGAGTGCATTCGAATGAGATTTGAGAAAAACTCAAAACACATACCTAACCCAATTTTTCGTCTAGAATCCAAATCTGAAGTCGGATCAGCGATTTGAATAATTTTTGGAGCTGATTTTTCTAAGTTTTTAAAATAGGACTATTTGGTGTTATCTCGTGTTGGGGCTAAAACATGATTTGATTATTTTTGCGAGAGGAACGTGATGGTGCGATCAGATTTTGAGGATGATTTTTATGTGGCGATTCATGCAATAATTTTAAGGTATGGGGTTTTACACAATATGCTCCTTAAATCTCGCGAGTGTCATTCTCTTTGAATTCTTATTAATTGAACTCATATTTGAATTGTTAAATTCATTGAAATCTGGAAAATAATTGTTGAAATTATTTTAATTCATGTGGTATCATTATATTGTTGATGAGCACGTTGTCATGAGATTTTAATATGGCACGGATGTTGGGCACCCGCCAAAATTCCTGTTTCCCGGGCTATGGCTTGATAAATCATATACGGATGTGGTGAGGCCTGGTGACCCAGTTAAAGTGTTGTTGAGAAATTGTATTGATAAATGCTTTGAGATTTGCATTTTGATTTGAATATTCGTACTCGTGTTGTTACGCTTTGTTCATCGTTAATATAATTATTGAGCATCTTTCCTGTCGTATTGTGTACTTCCCCATATTTTCTTTTAGTGGCAGGTCAGCGCGGATTTTGGGGCGCAATGGAGATTGATTTTAGTGAGGATTGTTTAGAAAAGATTTGTATTGTGTTGATGTATAGAGCTTTGGAGATTTGTATTTTTTATTCGAGTTAGATGTTGTATTTATTCGAGACACTTGTTGTATTTGAAGGATTGAGATTAGTGGATTTATATGATTGTGGGTTTATTTAGATGCTCTATACCTTGTCACTTGTGGATTTGGATTTATTTTATCGCATTAGCGCTCCATTCGCTCTCCCCGAGCGGGCGGGGTGTTACAGCTTCATAATGTTTCCATTATTTATGGTGACAACTCAATTGATGTGTTTGATGTAACACCATGTATTTTTGTGCATTTAATATTTAATTAATTCGAAAAAATTTAAATTACTTGTGTGTCGTAATTTAATTGAATGAATTATTATTAGTATTTATTGAAATATTAATCGGGAGAGTAAATGGTTAATATTTATGGATTTTAAATTACTAAGTAAATAGTAATAATTTATTTACGTAATAGAGAGTAGTAGTGACGCGTCATTTATTTATCTCAACCGGGAGTCGGGTATAAACTACATTGGGTATAAACTACAACCGGGAGTTAATATAAATTGTTGGAAAACATAAAAATCGCATAAAAAGACTTATTTTGTTTAATTAAGTGTAATGTAAAATTACAATTTTATGTAATCAATTCATGTGCGCACAAAAGCTATGTAGTCATGTGTGAACAATATAAGTGTAAAGAAATATAAGAAAAAAAAATTATATCTCTAAGACATCAAAGTTTTGATGTCTTAGAGATATAAAAAATTCTTCAAGAAATATATAGAGAGAGAAAGAGTTGAAGGCAAAACTTTGCAAATCCAACAAATCAGGATTGTTGCGACCTCTCAGAACTAACCTCTTTTGTAAGCGTGAATAATAAAGTGTCTTCTTCACTCCAACCTTGCGCTCAAAAAATCTCACACGGATGTACCCTCCTAGAAAAATTGATATTTGTTTAAGTAAAAACTCAAATTTGTTATTTTGGAATACAAATTTTAATTTGTCTTTCGACAATTGCTACCCGCCAATGGTGACACATGCTGCTCCAATAATTTTAGGATTATAATATTTAAAAGTCTATTAAGAAAATAGTCAATTGTACATTTTCATTTGCAACTCTGTCGACTAAAGTTTTGTTGTCGAAGCTCCGGGAACATTCATTGCGCAAACTAAAAAAGTCAGTTCAACAACACAAGGATTTGTATTTAAAAATGGTTGTTATATATAAACCTAGTTTATATTGCCTTTTTTAAAATAATTTATTTATTTATATAAGAGCTTATACATTCATGAAAGAAGAGCCTATATAAAATTTTCTATTTCTAAGAGAAATTTTCCTCAAATAATGAAAATTATTTCTATCTAAAAGAATAACACCTTCAATATTCATAAGCAAATTTTGCATAAAATGAAAAAACTTTGATTCTTGAGAAAGAAGCCCCTGCTTGGATAGACGATCTGTAGTGAAGTTAGATACTCTAAGGCAATTAAAAGCTTTAATGTTGTGCCCCTTCATAAGATCTTGGATTTAAAGAACATACTCTTTGATTCTTTATGGAATTTTAAGAATATCATTAATGCAGTTCACTAACAAATAAGAGTCTAATTCCACTTGAAGATTAGTCCATCCTTGATGAATGCAATTAACTAATCTTTCTTTGATTGCCAAATCCTCTGCCAAATTATATGTTCCATTCTCCATAAACTGAGAAAAAGCCCATATCATTTTTTTTAATCTCTAAGGATTGCCCCTAAGATTGTTCTACCATTTGGATCACATGATCCATCTGTATAGAGTTTTAAAAATTGAGGAGTTAGTTTAGTCCAAGAAATCAAGGAAAAAGAAGGAGAGTCGACAGCATACGAAGAGATATCAAGAGATTTTAAGGCCTTTTCACATCTTTTAGCAGAATAAGGAATAGGACCAAAAGAGGACTCATGGATTCTTTTTTGTCAGCTTTAAATAATGAAGGAATAATAGTAGTTTATATTGCCCTATTTGACATAAGTCAAACTTTACTACTATATTGAACATAACCCCCACTTTTTTTATCACCGTTAAAAACCTCATAATTTGTAATTAGACATAACCCGGATAACATATCAGTATAAAGATTTCCTTAATTAATACTCAAAACTTGTAACCAAATACCCATCTTATTCCTCACACAACTAACCCTAATCTAACACAACACTTAAGCACACCCCTGCTCTCATCCATAAATCGTATAAATTCCAATTTCAATTTATATTAACCCTAATCTAACACTACACTTAAACCCTAACCTTGTAACCTGCGTGAATAGTAATGTACTATTTTGTTTTTTAGTTATTTCAAATTTCATTTCTAATTAAATAATTGATTAAAATTTCAAAATTTAGCATTTTAACTATTAATAAATATCATTAAATCATGGGGTATTACAATCTCCTCCTCTAACAAAAAGAATTCTGTCATCGGAATTCCTAATTAACCACCCATTTACCCGAGCCAAAGTAATAACACCTTGTATAAATTAGTCAAAATTCTAACACCTCATATAAATGAGTCAAAATAGATAGGGGTATTGTTGCGTCATCAAATCCTCCCACTCCCAAAGTGGACCCCTCCTTATTATGATAATTCCTCTAACTGATATGCAAATTTTGAATTCATCGATACGAAATAGTCACCAAATCCATACATAGTCCCTTAACCGATACCATGTGGCCCCAAAACTTCACTTATTACATCCAAAACTCGCATTTGGATACATAAAACTTATGCTCTCGCAGTGTTTGTAATGCAATCTATAAATGTCAGCCATACTCTTCCTCTGTCCATAAATAAATTAGAATATCATTAATAAAGACTATGATGAACTGGTCCATATACGATCAGAACACTCGATTCATTAAGTCCATGCATACAGATGTAGCATTACTCAACCCAAATGACATCACTCGAAACTCATAAGACATATAACGAGTCAAGAAAGCTGTCTTGGGCACATCATCCTTTTTCACCCTCACTGGTGATAACCGGATTGCAAATCAATCCTAAAAAAATGAAGCTCCATCCAACTGATCAAAAAGATCATCGATCCTCAAAAGTGGGTACTTATTATTCACTATCACGTTATTCAACTCGTGGTAGTCGATATATAACCGCAAAGACCCATCCCTCTTCTTTACGAATAAATTAGTGGATCCCAAGGTGAAGTGCGAAATCGAACGGATCCTTACTCAAGAAATTGTTTAATATGATATCTACACTCCTTCATCTTCATAAAATCCATGCAATACGGTGCTCTAGATATCGACTTTGTGTCTGGCACTAAGTCTATCATAAAATCAATCTCTTGACTAGAAAGTAAATCCCGATTCTCATCGAACACATTGGTGAACTCCTGGAATCATATCTAGGGTCATTATTATATTCTTATTTCTTATTTATGTATTTTAGTTGAATAGTATAACACTATTCACCCACGTGACTAGTATTGTACTATTCTGGTTTTTATTTTTAAGCGATTTCAAATTTTAATTTCTAATTAAATAATCAATTAAAATTCCCAAATTTAACATTTAACTATCAATAAATATCACTAAATTATGAGGTATTGCAACATGGGCTTGGATTGACTCCAAGCCCACACGCACGCATCACCGTCACCCATTCACCCTGGTCCGTCTCGGCTCGTCACGGGTCGTGGGCCTTGGCTTAACCCAAGTATTAACTTTTTAAGCCAAATTTTATTAGGCCTTTTATTTAATCTACATGTCCAATTTATTGGTTTATTTTATTTATTTTCTATCCAAATTTATTATTCCGTTTTTATCAGTTTTATCTCAATAGTGGTGACTGTTGAAATATTTCATTTTTAACAATTTTATCTCAACGATTGTAATTGTTGAATAATCTTCCAACTGTTTTTAATCACCATTTATCCATTATAAATAAATGCTTTTAGTTTCGTTTTTTGCAATCTTAGTTTTCTTTACACAACTTTTGTGCGGGTTTGTCTCATTTTCTTGTCCAAAAAGAGAGTTTTTTCATCGTTGGTTCGGTAGAAAACTTTCAATTTGGAGTGATACTATTGCATGTTATGATTGTTGTATCCTAGAAAACATTTGCCATCGAGTCCATAAAGGATAAATATCCTGTTAAGAGCAAAGTGTCCAACACTTGCCTCAATCAATAAATTCCACATTTATTGCTTTATAAATTGTTTTATATTTCAAATTATTTTGTTTGAATTAATTACTATTTTATATATTCTGTAACTTAATTAAAACATCATTTTAGATAACACAGTCCTCCGCCAAATTAAGAAAATATCACGAGAATTCATGGCAGGAGTAAATTAACCAAAGAACAATGTCAACAATGGCTATGATTTGAGTTCCCTATCAATGTTCTTCAACAAAATCTAATATACATATGTAAAAATGGTGTCTTCTTATGTTACTTTGCCATATCCGCACTAATGAACGCTAGAGTTACTCTCAATTTTGACACACTCCTCACTCTTTACTCTCTAACGTGGCTTTATATAAAAAAAATTACTTTGAATTTAAACAAAAGCCCCTCTCATTTTCTTCCTCCCAAAACAAAAACTTCACCTTTGCCTAAACCCACCTTTGCCTAAACCCATGTATTTGGATCACATTGAATAATTTTTACTTAACATGTCTCTCTTCATCTTTTTTAAAAAAACATATAACATACATATATAATCTTTTTTAAAATGTATTTTATAAATATGAATTATTTTGTAAAACAATACCACTTTAAAAAGAAATATAAATATAAAATTATTTTTTCTTAAAAACTATAGTTTTAACAATTTTTTATAACAAACGTTTTTTCTGCAAGACTTGATTTTACATAGATAATTATAAACTATTTTATTTTATATATATATATATATATATATATATATATATATATATATATATATATAATTTTATAAATATAAATTATTTTTTTAGATCATAATTTTTATAAAAAAATAAAAATATAAAATTATTGTTTTTAAAAGCTATAGTTTTAACTCTTTTTTTCCATTAAAAATGTTTGTTTTTATAAAACTTGATTTTATAAAAATAAGTACAAATTATTTTATTATGCATAACAAATGTATTTTTATAAAGTAAATTTTTAAAAATTGAAATTTTTAACTTCTTTTCTTTACATAAATTGTGTTTAAGAGGTTGTTCTGATAAATATAAAAATTATACTTTTTAAGAAAAAAGTTATTTTTTTAAAGTAATGTTAATGTGAAAATTTATATATGGCTTTAGAAAAGTGTACACTTTTTTGAGTTATACATAAAAAAAAAATTGTTATATAAATATTAGCATTTATAATTTGAAGAAAAAGATGTTTCAAATAAATAAATAAATAATATATATAAAACAGTTTATTATATAAATACTATCATTTATTAATTGAAGAAAAAGATCTTTTTCTTTATTATATGAAACATCTTTTTCTTTAACTAATAAATGATAATATTTATATAATAAACAGTTTTTATATATAACTCAAAAAATTATTTATTTTTATATAAAAGTGTAAAGTTTTTTAAAATAGTTTGTATATTCTAAATGTTAACATTACTTTAAAAAAATATTTTTTCTTAAAAAAATTATATTTAGATTTATAAAACAACCTTTTAAAACACAATTTATATAAAGTAATGAAGTTAAAAACTACTTTTTAAGAAAATTACTTTATAAAAATATAATTTTTATTTATAATAAAATATTTTATACTTATCTTTATAAAATCTGGTTTTGTAGAAAAAAATTCTAAAAAAGTAATAACAATGTAGTTTTACAAAAAATGATTATATGTTAATATTTTATAAAAATAGTATTGTTTAAAAAATAATTTTTATTTATAAATGAGTATATATATATATATATATATATATATATATATACATATTAATTACATTTAGAATATTTGATGCCAAACAAATACTTGCATATAAAATTGAAATCTATATAGGGGAACATTTAATGATGAAATAAATGGAATTAAAAAAAAAAGCACACACAGATAATTAAATAACAAACATTTATTTCATGATTAAATGTTCCCCTATATACATTTCAATTTTATATGCAAGTATTTGTTTGGCATAAAATATTCTAAATGTAATATATATATATATATATATATATATATATATATATATATATATATATATATATATATATATATATTCGTTATCCTTTTATAAATTTTTTTGCATTAACAACATGTATCATAAAATATAAAATAGGGCTTTTAACGTTATAGATTTTACCAATATTTTTGTACGTATGTCCGCATTGCATTAACATTGTATAATTCTCCCTTAAATTCCCACCCAGGTCAATCAGTACAGTACAAACAAAATGGGCTGAATTTGCCATCTCATTCGAACGAGTGACAGCGTCGTTCGAATGGCAGGTGATGTCGTTTGAACAACAATTATTGTCATTCGAACCAGAGTTTTGGTCGTTCGAACTACCTGCAACGTTTTCTCTCTCTTCGTGTAGAATCAATTCTCTGCCATTAACAAAACCTTAAAACCTTTCTTACTCAGAAACTAACCCAAAATTTACACAGTAGGTTCTACGAATCAATACAAATCCTAATATCTTTAATTCCTAATTTATATCTCCAATTGTAAAAAAATACATGAGTCTATATGATTTTCCCACAACTCTTACAGTCAATAACATCTCTAATCTTATAATTTCTTCACAATATAATATGACTTCGTAAGCCCTATCATATCAGTTCCAAAACTTGATTCGTAACATCCACAAATTTGAAACCCAATTTGTATTAACCCAACCCAAAATCATGTGTTTAACACCTACCATGATATGAATTGAAATCATTCATTTATATAAAAGAAAGTTTAGCTACTTGCTTTATGATTCGTAAAGTCTAATTAATCCTTTGGTGTAGAGAATTACTTTGTTGAAGAACACCACCCTTGTTCTTCCTTTTTGTCTCTCAAGAGTTTTTTCCTTCGCTACTCTACTTTCTCAGATTTCGCCCAATTGTATTATGGTTGTCCACAACTCCTAAACTTAGGTTTTCATCCCCAAATCCCGTTTTTAGTCATATGGGCCTGATTAAAATGGTCCAAATACCCCCGTGGGGGACCCGATTATGCCCAAAAATACCCTGTGGCCCATTTACCACCCCCGAGTACAACTTTTCGACTTTTTCAACCCATCAGGACTCAACCGTGCACTCAGAATTGACATCCAAATTAGTTTATAAAAATTCTTATCTCACACCTAAATTAGTCTATACCCGACTTCCAATTGAGATAACTAAACACCCTATCACTAATACATGTTATGACGTAATTAAATTATTACTATTCACTTAGTAATCTAAATTCCATAAATATTAACAATTTACTCTCCATATTAATATTCAAATAAGTACTAACATAATCAATTCAATTAAATTATGACACACAAGTAATTTAAAATTTATCCAAATTAATTAAGTAGTTAAATGCACAAAAATACGGGGTGTTACATACTTACCCCTTACAAAGGAATTTATTCCCCCAAATTAGGTCTTACCTGCGGCGAATAACTCTGGATACAGCTCTCGCACATCCTCCTCCCGCTCCTGCGTAGACTCGTCAACGTTATGATGACCCCACTGTACTCTAACTAGGGGTACTACCTTAGACCGTAGCTTGTGTTCACTACGATCCAGAATAGCTACATGTCTCTCCTCATATGAGATATTTGGTTGTAAGTCAATCTCCTCGAGTGGAACGTGCCAAAAAACCCTCTCGCTCCTCCGATATTTCTTCAGTGATGCCACGTGGAACACGTCGTGTATCCATTAAATATGTTCTGGAAAACCCAGTCTATAAGCTACCTGACCCACTCTCTCAATGATAGGGAAAGGCCCCATATACCCCGGTGCTAGCTTCCCCTTCTTACTGAACCTCATCACTCCTTTCATAGGAAACACCCGGACCAATACCAGATTTTCGATCTCTAACTCCATATGTCTCCAAGAAGCATTAACATAACTCTTCTGCCTATCGCGAGCTATCCAAATCCATCCCCGAATCAGATCTATCTTAGCAGTCATCTATTGGATCACCTCTGGTCCCAATAGCTTATTTACCCCCACCTCTATCCAACAGGCGAGCAAACGATAAGGTCTCCTATAAAGCGCCTCAAACGGTGCCATGCCAATCGTAAATTGGTAAGAGTTGTTATACGCAAACTCTACCAAAGGAAGGTATCACTCCCATCCTCCCCTAAAGTCTAAAATGTACATGCTCGGCATATCCTCCAGTATCTAATTAACTTTCTTAATCTGCCCGTCTGTATGTGGATGGTAGGCGATACTTAACCGTAACTCTGTTCCCATTACCTCCTGAAAGCTCTGCTAGAAATGGAATGTAAAATTATTATCTTTGTCATACACAATGTTGACCGGCACCCCGTGCAGCTTAACTATCTTTGTTATAAACAGCTGCGTGTATCCCATCATCTCAAAATCATACAAACTAGTAAGAAATGAGCTACCTTGGTCAACCGATCCACAATCACCCATATGGAATCGTGATCCCGCTGTGATGTATGTAACCCTGTAATAAAGTCCATGGAGATACTCTCCCATTTCCACACTAGAATCTCAAGTGGATTTATCATCCCTGGAGGTCTCTTATGATCAACTTTCACAAACTGACATGTGGTGAATTTCCAGATAAACTTTGTTATGTCTCGTTTCATTTCTGCCCACCAGTACTGCCTCCTCATATCCTGGTACATCTTATCCCCGCCGGGATGTACTACAAACCTCGAACCATGGGACTCATTCATAACTGCATGCCTCAAATCCTCATCCTCTGGAACGACTAAACTACCATTAAAGCATAGTCCCCCCTCCAAACTAAACGAATAACACTTTGCCCGCTCGGCTAGTAGTTGACGTATACTGTCCGAGAATATCTAGTCCTCCACCTGTGCCCTCACAATCTGCATAATAATTTCAGGAGTGATCGATAAAGCTAACATACATGTCCTAGCTATATCGTCGTCATGTCGAATCTCACTCCACTTCGCTTTCCAGATCTCTGCAACCTCCCCGGTGGACCTTCGGCTCAATGTATCTACTACCACGTTAGCCTTACCAGGATGATATTGGATATCAACTGGTAGTCCTTCACAAATTCTATCCACTGCCACTGCCTCTGCCTCATATTCAGATCTTTCTGCATGAAAAGATACTGAAGTGACTTATGATCCGTGAATAAAGTAAAGTGCTCTCCCTAAAGATAATGTCTCCATATCCTCAAAGTAAAAATGACCACTGCTAACTCTAGGTTATGGGTGGGGTAATTCTTCTCATGGGGCTTAATATTTCGAAATGCATAAGCTATAGCCCTATCCTTCTGCTATAACACACATCGAAGTCCCTACAAGTATATGTCAGTATAGACTCGGTACTCAAATTCTCCCTTAGGCAGAGAAAGTACGGGTGCAGATGTCAACTTGTCCTTTAGCTCATCAAAAGATAACTGACAATGGTTATCCCATACAAATGGTACCCTCTTGCGAGTCAGGTTCGTCAATGGAGTCGCAATTTTAGAAAACCCCTTAATGAACCATTGGTAATTGTCAATCCTAGAAAGCTATGAATCTCTGTCGATGTCATGGGCTGTATCCACTCCCTCACCGTCGATACCTTACTTGGATCAACAGTAATACCCCGGTCTGACACTATATGACCAAGAAACTGCACCTCATATAGCCAAAATCCAGACTTCCCAAATTTGGCATAAATTTGGTGGCCCCGTAGTGTCTGCAAAACCATACGCAGGCACTCTATGTGCTCCTCCTCTGTGCGCGAGTAGACCAAAATATCGTCAATGAACACGATAACGAACTTGTCGAGATACTCTTTGAAAACCCTGTTCATGAGAACCATGAACACTGCTGGCGCATTGGTGAGCCCAAACGGCATCACCCTAAACTCGTAGGATCCATATAGGTATAGAAAAAGCAATCTTAGGAACATCCTCCTCTCGAATACATAGCTGATGATACCTTGACCTCAAATAGATCTTTGAGAAGTATGCTTCCCCCCTCTCAACTAATTAAACAAGTCATCAATCCTAGGTAACAGATACTTATTCCATATCATCACCTTGTTCAGCTCCCAGTAGTCTACGTACAACCTAAGTGAACCATCCCTTTTATTCACGAACAACAGAGATGCACCCCACAATGATGTGCTCCCCTGAATGAAACCCTGACCCAAGAGCTGCTAAATCTGCTCTCTAAGCTCACGGATCTCTTAAGGGGCCATATGGTAAGGTGCTCAATCAATTGACCTCGAACCTGTTGCCAGATCAATAATGAACTTGATCTCCCTGTTGGGTGAAAACCCTGGTATTTCCTGAAATACATCCTCGAAGTCTTTCACAACTGCAATCGAATCTAATGGAATCACCACCTCCTGTGAGGTCTCCTCCTCAATATAGTAAAAGTGAGTGCGCGACCCTCCCTCAGGAAAAGGCATCGCCACTAGGAACATCTCCTATCCTGGAATATAGAACACGATGGTCCTCTCGAAATAATCTACCGTCGCCCTGTATCTTGCTAACCATTCCATGCCTAGGATGACATCATATCCCTCCATATCCAACACTAAGAGGTTCGCTACTAAACTCAGTCTCCCAATCACAATGTCCAATCCTCTACAAATTGAATGTATAAGTGATCCACTACCCATCAATGACTCTACACACATAAGGAGACTACCCGCAGTATCTAGTAAACCGGTAGCCCTAGCAACTCTGATCTTAATAAATGAATGTGATGCCCCAGTATAAAAAAGTATCCTAACCTCATGCCCATGAATAGGAAATGTACCCTCAACTGTTGGTGGCGCCTGAGGTGATGATGGAATGGGGACATCCTAGACGTTATACATATTCCCGTAGTGCATATGCCCCTGCTGTTGTGGGGCTGGTGGAGCTGGTGCTACTGGAGGTCATTGTACCTGCTCTCCTAGCGGGGCACCCTGCTGTTGGCACCCTCCTCGCTATGGGCACTCTAGTTTGAAATGACCTGTCTGGCCACAAACGTAGGAACGCTTCTGACTATCTCCCTGATGCTGGCCCTGGCAGGGTTGTCACTGGTGTTGGCCCTGCAGGCCTCCCCCGTTGTTCCCTTAGCCCTATCGGCCCTAATGAACCTCCTCCTGCTGATTAGGGACCTGCTGGCCTGCCTGAACCCCTGAACCCCGCCTAATAAAATATCGGGTGATCAGTCATAT
Source organism: Sambucus nigra (assembly GCA_949130495.1). Lineage (NCBI taxonomy): Eukaryota > Viridiplantae > Streptophyta > Magnoliopsida > Dipsacales > Adoxaceae > Sambucus > Sambucus nigra. The sequence continues at coordinate 154,172,120 of OX422208.1, read as the reverse complement.
ATCAAATTAAAACATGAATCTCATTTGGTTCATTCTTAGCATCATTGTTGAAAACTTTTTAAAACTTACTAAACACCTAGTATTCAAAAAGCTGATGCCAAATTTTATCTTTATTAATCCAAGACAAAATAAGTGCGTAAATAAAATAAAACATCCAATGCTAATAGAGTCAATCATCACATATAATAATAAAATTCTTGTCAAATAAACCACCGGCTAAATCCAAAACCAAACCAAACTAACAGAGAGTAATAAATCCCATATAATCTGAAAAGAAACCAAATAAGACTGCGAGCGACATGCTTTAGATAAACTGATATGAATCCCTACACTACGAATTGGAAAATAGATGCGTCTATCCAAATCCTACAACACCCACATCTGCTACAGCGGCGTAACCCTGAAATGAACTTAGGCTTGGCGTCCCTATGGCTGGACACTTAAAAGGTTTTAAAAATATTTGATAGCATGGGTTGGAACCCAAAACATTTTGAAAATATATTTAGCAAGTGACTAAATTAAGAAATTTAAAAATTCATGAATGCTCTTCATGTTTAGGCTAGTGTCGCACTCTCTTGAGGACATACTTACCCCTTAACTGATGTGCACACCTAACGCTTTCTTCATATCCCACCTAGTCCTCTACCCCGCTACTAGATACTTGATATAATTCTTTCCTGACGCACTACTCTAACCCGAGTATGTTTAAATTATGATATATAAGTTATTTGTCACTCTTAACTTAAATAATCATCTTTCTTTTAAGTCCATATAACATCTACTCAAGTTATGTAGTTCCTGCAATTCACTTCATGCATTAAATTACCCGTATATAACTACTTATCCCATTATATATGTAAGGCCATATTACATCCTTCACACACGTGCTGAATATATAAATAGCCCATCCTCCCGAGTAATAACTCACCGGATGTATTCTCTAAAGTGCCATCAACCCAGCTACTAAGTCCCACCTAGAGTTCTGAGACAACTATCGTCCATCGAATCGGAATGCAAATAATAAACATAATGGAGGTGGTCATATCCCCCGAGTATGAGGACATCATCTCAATGCCCCACCTCTGAGATTGGAAGCTATGACCTGGGGATGTACTCACCCTACTACTCAAGCTAGGGGATTCATCCACAACGCCCAATCTCCCTCGATAGCACTAGAGTATATAAATTTAATAAATATCTAATCACTGATATTTAAGCACACATAATATATATATATATATATATATATATATATATATATATATATATATATATATATATATATATATATATATATATATATATATATGTATATATATACACTATCACACTACCGTATATATACTTTAAATTAAATCCTGACTTTACTGTGTACAATGTCCATAACACTTAGCCTAAAATATTCCCGAGTCTATGGTCCGACTCTAAATTAATCTATTCCTCACAATAGTTAATTAAATACCTTGGCGTCACTCAACCAATATAGCTGGACTCGCTCACTTGGCCCAATTAACTATTCATAATTCAAATGCCCAAATTCCCTTAATAATTTTGACACACACTTATTAATTAATTCCAATCTTAATGTCTTTCTCACATTAAATATAAACAACCTTATACTGTTTGTCCTTAAAGTCCCAAAAAATCCCAGATTTAAGACGCTTCCTTACTGTACATAATTCTTCTTTAAATTCCCACCCAGGTCAATCAGTACAGCAAAAATAAAATGGGTTGAATTTTCCATCTCGTTCAAACGAGAGACATCATTGTTCGAACGAAAGGTGATGTCGTTTGAATGATAATTATTGTCGTTCGAGCCAGTGTCATGGTCGTTCGAACTACCTCCAACGTTTTCTCTCTCTTCGTCTAATATCACTTCTCTGCCATTAACAAAACCTTAAAACCTTTCTTACCCAGAAACCAACCCAGAATTTACACAATAGGTTCTACGAATCAACACAAATCCCAATATTTTTAATTCCCCATTTATATCTCCAATTGTAAATAAAGAAATGAATCTATATGATTTTTCCACAACTCGTGCAGTCAATAATATCTCTAATCTTACAATTTCTTCACAATGTAATATGAATTCATAAGCCCTATCATATCAGTTCCAAAACTTGATTCGTAACATCCACAAATTTAAAATCCAATTTGTATTAACCCAACCCAAAATCATGTGTTTAACACCTACCATGATATGAATTGAAATGAGCCATGTATATAAAAGCAAGTTTATCCACTTGCCTTATGATTCATAGAGTCTGATTAATCATGCGGTGTAGAGATTTGCTTTATTGAATAACACCACCCTTGTTCTTCCTTTTTGTCTCTCAAGAGTTTTTCCCTTTTCTCCTCTACGTTCTCAGATTTCTCCCAATTGTGTTATGGATGCCCACAACTCCTAAACTTAGGTTTTTATCCCCAAATTCCATTTATAGTCATTTGGGCCTAATTAAAATGGCCCAAATACTCCCGTGGGGGGGCCAGTTATACTCAAAAATACCCTCTGACCCATTTACAACCCCGGGTACACTTTTTCAACTTTCTCGACCCATCCAAACTCAACCGTGCACTCAGAATTGACATCCGAATTAGTTTATAAAAATTCTTATCTCACACCTATATTAGTCTATACATGAATCCCGATTGAGATAACTAAACGCCCCATCACTAATACACTTTATGACGTAATTAAATTATTACTATTAACTTAGTAATCTAAATTCCATAAATATTAACCATTTACTCACCCGATTAATATTTAAATAAATATTAACATAATTAATTAAATTAAATTATGAGACACAAATAATTTAAACTTTACCCGAATTAATTAAGTAATTAAATGCACAGAAATACGGGGTGTTACAATAAGTACACAATATTTGTAAAAAACACCAAACACAAATAACACCACATTAATATTGTCCCATATAGAAAGGGTCCTGATATTTACTTAAAAAAATATTACTCCAAAACACCACATAAAAATTAAATACAAACTTTACTAACCACACCCAAAAGTGTTGTACCTTTTATTTCATTTAAGATGTCTGATATACCCCAAAATAAACAAAAAAATTACACATAAACTAACACCACATAGTCTAAAACACCATAATATACAAAAAATCGAAACTCTTGATCTTCCATTGAAACCTTCAAACCTACGGTTAAAGCTGGCCCAAATCATCTTGTTAATTTCTCCCCAAACTCCATTTTCGTGTATTTGTTGTGTTGTTGTGGTGTTTGTTGTGTTGTTTGTATACAAAAATCACAGTTAAAGGGGCTATATTGCCATGATTGAGGAAAAGAAAGTTGGTATTAAAGCTTCCCAAACTCAGAACATCCAATGCTCTCTTGATGATTTGGAGGTATTAAAACACCTTTACATAGTATATAATCTGTAAAACAACATTTAAAATGATGAAAATATTCAAAAACAAAACTCGGGTTGACTGCACTTACGACCACCAATCACCGTAAGTGATGAAATTTTCATAAGTGACCATATGACCTTGAACCGAGATGTCATTTGACCATGGGTTAATATTAGTCAATAATTGAATCACGGTTGCACGAGGCCGTGGGACCATACACTGCCATTACATATAACCGTGGTGAGGACTCCACGTTTGGAAGTGGACGTGGTTTTATTTTTCACAATAAGCTTACACCGTGTGTATCCCTCTAGAGGTTGTATTTAGCCATGGGTTCCATATTGAAATTAAAGTTCAATTATTAAATGGTGTATGTGAATTTATTGATTTTTGTTATTACATTCTCAATTCTTATTGTACTGATTATTGTATTATCATTTCAGTTAGATGACTTAGTACTTAATGATACATTTTGACAAGACATAGACAATATTATTGTACCGAGTTCCATTAAGGAATCGAATATGCATGAACAGAATAGGCGTGAACAAGCAACATCGTCAACCTCGCCCAAATGCTTGCGCGATTTTTTTTCAGATTTCACATTATCTATGTTAAAAAATCATATCACGTAGTTAAATTTCAACAATTTGATATTTTTAATGTAAGACATAATTGTATGACATAATTTGATTGTATGAATTGTTAGGATGCGGCACTAGAATAAGGATTGGATGTTAATGTGATTACGCAAGACCATATAGTCGAATTCACCAGTGAGGAGGCATGTTTAGTTTATTTATATTGTACTTAATATGATTTTTCATTTATACTTAGAATTTCCATTTAAAATGCCCATTCAACTAAAAATGTTTGTCTTGTGCCGATTTTTGATGACCTCGACAAGATGATTGATTGGTGTCAACAAGTTGGCCACAATCTTCATGCAATCATGATCTTTCTGAAATTCGACAAGGCCAGTTTAGTCTGAAAGGGAAGGTCATACTTAGTTGTGAGCAAAGCGAGCTTCATAGAAACAAAAAAAATGATAGGATGGATAAGAAGAGGAAGCGATGTTCTGGAATGCAAAAATGTGATCGTCCCTTTTTATTGAAAGGAATTCTGTACGGTGATGGTCGTTGAGGGTGGAAGTTGTCTGTGGGCTACACAATCACGAGGTATCTAAAACAGTTGTTGCATACCCTTATGTCGGTCGACACTCACAATAAGAGTGGAACATTGCTATTGAGATGATCAACTATGGGGTGGGACTGAAGGAAGTACTCCACACATTGAAAAATAGATCAAAATATGATTGTTCATCCGTACGAACAATTTAAAATGCTAAAAGTCAAATGAAGAACATTGAGATGCAAGGGTGCACCGCCATGAAACAGTTGATGCATTTGCTCACCGAGAAGAGTTATATTCACTGGCATGGAAGGAATGAGCAAACTGATGCGGGGGGGATTTATTTTTTGCACATCCCTCCTCTTGCTTGTTGGTGAAAATATTCTCGAGTGTACTGGTGACCGATTTCACTTATAAAACTAGTTGGTACAATATGCCATTATCTGAGATGATTGGAGTCACTTCCATCGGAAAATCGTTCTGCATTGCATTTGCTTTTCTGAAGAGTGGGAAAGAGGATAATTTTAGTTGGTCACCGCAACATTTGCGATCATTATATGACCCATAAGCTTTGCTCCAAGTTATTATCACTGACAAACAACAATCGTGTGTAAACGCTTTGATAAACGTGTTCCCACTTGCCACCACTTTATTATGTTTATTTCTGTTCAAAAAAACATTGAAGGTGCATGTTTAAAACATAATATAGACTGGGATAAGAAGGTATTTATGTTAGGTTGGATTGGGGGTGTGGAGTCCAAGAATCCAATCGAATTTGAGAATGCATGGGTGGCATTTCGTCAAAACTGACAAAATTACCTATACTTGATTGGGTACATACAGAAGAACTAGGTGCCTTTGCATTTTTAGTTCCCATATGTATGGAATAATTGGGTACCCCACCGTGGCAACCACACAACTAACAGAGTGGATGTGCCCATGCCCAACTGAAAAAACAATTAACAAATAAGATGATGCTAATTAAGTTAATGGAAATTGCTCAAACCTTTAGCAAGTCCTTGATAGAGCCTGTAAGATGATGCTAATCAAGTTAATGGAAATTGTTCAAACCTGTAGCACGCCCTTGATAGATCCCGTAGAAATTCGTCAAAAGGGTAAAAAAACCTTGTGATAACCCGCCATCCGAAATAGGGGGTGGCCAGCCCGATACTCCAAAATAACGGAATCATGGATGGAATCATTTTCAGCATCACAACAAAATAAGAAGTGTACGGGATAACCACTCCTTATTTCAGAAAAATGGGTTGCCAAAAATTTTGATTTTTAAAGTTAATAAAAGAAAACAACTTAACAACCCAATAAGAGAAAGTGGAAATCCAGATAAAATTATATTACATACGCATAAATGTACAATAAGGGGCTGAATATGCTGTCGGCCACAGACCCATACAAAAAATTTAACAAATTCATTAATTACATAATACATTACATTAATCCAGTACAAAAGCTTGGGCCTCTCGCCCGAGTAAAAAGACCTGATCCTGACTAGAATGCAAAGGTGATGGCGTTTTTTTCAAAATGTTCTGTAATACCCACAAAGCATCACGGCTCACCAAAGACACCGGGATAGAAAATCAGATCAGGCATCCTTGCGGCGGATACAAGATGCAAGCACAACAAGAAATATGAATGGGTCAGGGCCCGGTTCAATATGATTACCAGATGAATAAAAAGTATGACAGTTATGAATTATAAGTCATGAAGAAAGAGAAATAAGAATCTACCTACGCAATTCAGAATATAAGTTAAGCAGGAAAATAAAATGAATAACATTAATCTAAAACTTCATCATGCGCACCAATTATTTCATATATCTTTTCCTTAATAGCATATATATATATATATATATATATATATATATATATATATATATATAATCACAATCTTATGCTCTTTATGGCATTTTTTTATCAATTTTACTTTTTGTAAAAATCCTTTCCTCATCAGGAAAATAGTCATTTTCAAATGCTCTTTGTGGCACTACATTATGCTCTTTACGACATATAATCCATCAAGTCCCACTTGATGATGAATAGTTATATTTATATACATATAACGATTCTAAGACCGCCCGTCCTAGTTTCCCCAATGTGCGCGCCCCTAAATGACCATCATCTTCCAGGGCCTATCATAAGACAACCTGGGCACCTATAACGCAAAATGTCGAGAAGCGGCCATGTGCCTGCGGGGTAGTCAAGTCCACACCCGAAATATCCTTCCCATCGCAGAAAATATATATCAACAAATGCTCACATGGCCTAGGACTATATCCACCCTGCATTCATTAGCCAGGGGGCTTCACCTCAACGCACGAACTTCCCTTATGATGTCATTTAGAGAGGTGAGTTCAACCATTTTATTTACCTTTTTCAAAATCAAGTAAATTATCATTTACCCAATTCATGATTAAGTAAATTATTATTTACCTTCATCATTACCATATCCATTTCATTTCCATTTATACATGTATGTTTCGTTTTATTTTGAAACCATACTTATTTATATTATTATAAAAATTCACCTTATTATCCGGAGACATACGATAAATTATATCGTTACTATAACCTCAAAGGAGTAAATAAACTCTTAATTATCTCCAAACATTTTGGGGTATTAATTTAAACCCCCAATACTATCATACCTCAAAGGAATGAATAAGCTTCCATTTCATTCTCACAATATTCGTTTGCGGCGTTATTATGAACCATCAAGGTTAAATAGCTTAATGGAGCTTCTAAAATCTCCCAACATTCTTTTGGGGTGATAATATAAACCATCAAAACCAATATAGCTCAATTGAGCTTCTAAAGTATCCCAAACATAACACTACATCTCTTGGTTTCATAACAATTAACTAGAAGAAAGATTACCCTAGCATCAATAGGCATAATCCCGAAAAAGTCCCCACATAACCCATTCCTAATATAGGGTAGTTACCCAACTCATCCAGAACTCTAGGACTCCAAGTTTACTTCATTCAAGAAGGTTCCTAGGTCCTAAGCTTGAAGAAAAAGGAAAAGAATTGAGTTAAAAAAATAACTCAAAAACAGCATGAATCCGAATCGATTCGCCCAAACAGCAAATCGGTTCGGACACAAGACTTGGGATTCTGCCACTGCCTAATCGATTCGGCCTTAACCTGAATCGATTCGGGTACCTAGACCAGGGAAACTGACTCTTAGCGAATCGATTCGCCCCAAGGGCCGAATCGATTCGGTCCTGTAATTTTGCCAAGAATGGCTACGAAGGGTTATGAACCCTAATTTCTCCAAACCCCAAATCTCTTCATTCTTTTACACATCCAACAACATTAATCTACCCCAAAACATCCTACATGATGTATAACCACTATAATCCCTAATTTTACCATCAAAAACTAAGATTAGGGTTAAATCACCACAAATTCTATTTTGGATCCATAAATACAAATACACAACTATCAAACAATTTATTCATCTTAAATCATACATTAGCAAGTAGAAAACTTTCCTTAGGGTTAATATCTCAGATTTCTTTGTGAAAGAAGCAATCCAAGCTCCAATCTCTCTCTTATCTTCTTCTTTCTCCACTGTTCTCTTCCTCTCTCTTTTTCTCTCTAAGTTTAAGACATAAAATGAGGAAAATGAAATAAGGGTCAAGACTTAAAATCGTGGCTTAATCTAAAGTCTCCAACTTAAGTGGTTATTACCACATTAAAATGACTCCCAATACGCGTTTAAGTTAAAACCTGGTAAAAGTGCCCGAAACCCAAAAATACAATATGACTCTTATTCTGACTGTCTCGCACGTTCTGAGACTAACTACACCCTCTAATCTAGCATCCGACAATTTTATAAATTATTTCCAGTTCTAATTTCATTTAAACCATATTGTCATTTAAATACATGTCATGCAACCTGATGATATTTACTTTTTCATACAGTAAATATACATCAATCTAGTAAATATCAACTTCTAACTCATTAAATTAATATTTACTCCAGTTTCAACATTTTATATAATTACCTTATGCAATAAATTAATATAAAATTAGCCTCCTAGAAGCGAGGGTTGTTACATACTCCCCCCCCCCCCCCCCCTTATGAGGGAATTTTGTCCCCAAAATTCGGGCATACCCTATACGCATAAAGGGTATACTATCTCAAACTATCCTTCTATCATCCTTAACAAACCCTCGTTAATACGACGTCCCAAAATGGACTTGGACTAAGGTCGTTACTATCTATCTTAGTCTACAATCTTTGTGCTCTTTCATAGCACAAAGCGTTCCTCACGAACTATTAGTTCTAGCTTCCTACGGCGGAAGATGCTAACCACGTGACTAGGCGTAAAATACCTTACATCCTAACTCACGCTACATCCCACCTTGGGGATACCTACCCCAACATTACTCAACTTATCCTTGCATAGCCGTAGCTCTTCAAAGCATATGGCTCAAAAGCTCGATCCTTAAGGAAATTTTTCGGGACCGTTGCAAGTCCAAGGAACTAATTATTCACCGGCCCCATTCAACGAGTATGCAATTTACTCACGGTGACATACTTTAGGAAATGATCCATAAAACCATCAAAAAGCCCAATTATTGTACGGGAATTTCCATCCACACAACTACTGCACCGTCTGTTATGTATCCTAAGGTTCACATTCAAGATATGTCCTTGGGCATTTAGTCAACTTCCTCCAATCATTCATCCACTTTAGGGTGGTAAGATATACGCCATCTCCATACGGTTCCCATTCCTTCATGGAAACTTTACCGAACTATCGACACGAATATCTAATCTCGGTGCACCACCATTTATATAAGCACCTCCTACAGTTCTATCATTTCTCCATAAAAAGTGGGGCGCGCTCCTCTACATATCGTCCGCCCGCAATGACCAAAAAAACAACGGTTTGATCAAACGATCGACAATGTTACCAAATAGGAGCATGACCAGAATGGTGCCGGCAATTCAATGCAAACGTCTATGAATATACCCTTCTTCATTCCACCGATACTCTTCTTCACACGAGTAGGTGAAATGGTCAATCACAGACCGGAATGCTCTCGCTACAAAGTCTTCCAAGTCATACTCGTTTCATTTGGCTTTCCATGCCAACACAAATATCTCCGACGGGTTTCTTACTCGATGCATATACTACCCCAATCGCATTTTCTTAGCGAATGAGAATATCCAAATGATAATTCTTTAAGAACTCCAAACACCAACTCGATTTCTCCCACGACATACTGCAACCACTTGTTGCTTGCGAGAAAGACTAAATTTCCCTGCCTAGGAAGTAGTGCCTCCCTTATTTTAAGGCGATTTCCACCGTAACGAATTCTACTTCAAGCGTGGGATAATACTTCCCACAAGTTTAAGCTTGTGAGACGCATAGACAACGGGTCCATGCTCCAGTATTAATACTTCCCGCTCCTGGCAGAGACTTATTCATTAAATTCACCCTCGAGCTTAACCACATGAACTCGGGAGTGAAAGTTAATTCATCCATTTAACTCCCCAAAAGTTAGGTTACCAAAGTAACACTTTAACTAGGAGAGGTCTCACCTCCATCGGCCTAACCTTCGAAATCTCTCGAGATTCCACACTTTTCGTTCCTAGGGATCTACTCCCCCTAAGGGTCAACCCACAACATATTTGTGGTCAACTCTTATAACCTTCCTAAATCAACATCACATACCCTAATGGCCTTAAGTCCTAATAAATCTAAGGTCGATCTATATATATCCTATCTAACTCGCATATATATATATATATATATATATATATATATATATATATATATATATATATATATATATATGTATATCCCTAGTGTCCAAGACCAATCTCAACTTCCGACATTCGCTCGGTTTCGTGCGTGGGACGTCTCGCCGAAGTGAAATCCAAATAAGGAACCCTCCCGTTACACTATTACCTCGCATCGTCGTTCATTAAGATGTGACGGTCTAAAACACATAATCGGGATCGATAAATTATAACTTATAATTCTACTAAAGAAATTCCACTTCTATATATATATATATATTACCCTTGCATCTTTAAAGATGTCAATTAATCAAACATTCACTTTCTGTGAAGTCTTACAAATTTTATCCCACAACATATATACATCTTTCAAATAGCCTTTTTATCAAGGCATGACCCGAAGTCTCAATTCGACTTCGTATCTCAGTCTCCCTCGCATCGATCAGAGGAGAGAACTATATACAGTGCTTCTATCTCGCACTTTAATAGCCCTTAATCACTCTTCTACGTGATTCTCGGCTAAACCTTTCAACCCAACCTTCAACCAACAAAATAAATAAATAAACGGAAATGAATTTAAAAGAAGAAAGAATATCATCTCCCCACCTCCAATGTTGTTGAGGTTCACGCGTGGAGCGTCCCGTAAAAGTGGAATCCAAACAAGGAACCCCTCCTATGCATTACTACTCAACTTGTCGGTCGTGGAGATAGGGCATACCAGTCACATACAATGCAAACAAGCAATCAACCAAACACACACGCAAGATAACACAACAAGTAATAAAAACCTCCTACTTACCTCAACCACCCACATAAAGTCTCAAGCGGTATCCAAAAGAGACATTATAGATCATCTAGTTCCATCCTGAAACTAGAAATAGGATAGCCTCGCAATTTAATTGCTTGCTATCACCCCAATTAAACCAATATATCTTTACCTGTGTAGTATATATTATACAAATAATACGTAACATACATAGTACTTAAAAAGAAAATACATCTTCACTTGCTTTATAACGAGTGAAGGAAAATACAAAACTTCCCTACCACGGAAGTCATATAATTACTCTATTTAGTAGTATCGAAACTACCACGACCTCAATATACTCACCCGAATATAGTAAATACAATATTACTAAATCTTATCCTAATGAATACACCACCCACTAATAAGGTGGAATTCCCGCCAACGTTTCATGCCAATCACTCCGGGTCAAGACTAATGGTTCTCAGACTCCATATTCGAGTCTTATACAAACCAACAATACTTCCATCAACTCCCCAACTAGGCACTTTATCTTTGCCCTTGATATCCAATCAACATAATCAAAATACGTGGTTCTTCCACATCATAATAACCCACGTAGTTCCTTTTACTTTCTTAATAAAAGAGAACACACTCTCGGACTCCTCTTCCTCAGTTCAATGAAACCTCCCCAGGCGGATGTCAACCAATGGGGTTTCATGATCACTGCTCCACCAGAAGTGTTAACGACACTTATTCTAGAGCCTACCAATCCATTGGAGGGTTCTCCCTTCCTTATACCTACCTTTCTTTAGTGTACGATCTCCCTAATCGCAAAACTCTTTATTCATATGTCGGCCTCTGACCGAGCCTCGCGTGAACATTTGAGGATGTAACTTCTCCTCCTTCCAGTTACCCTAGAGAAACTTATAATAGGAAGTATCTATCGGGTTTCTCCAAGGGCAAAACTTTCTGCGCCCACAATTAAGGTGACTACGCTCCCACCAATTTAACACTACTCCTACGGGTGAAGGATTCTCCTCCATCCTACTTCAAAGGGTGGCCCTTATCATAGGCGCTTCTCCACTTCATTTTAATTTTGCTTGAAATCTCAAGCTTAGTACCACCCTCTACCTCTTGCGGTACTTGGAAAATCAAATCTACCATAATTAGTAGTCCCAGTAGCAAGACAAGAAAATGCTACAAAAAGGAGCGACTTCTAAATCAGTCCTCATCCCCGACCACAACTTACAGTTTATAGTAATTCCATCTAATGACACCTTCACCACAACTTCCCCTGTCGCCCTTCTTCAATCGACCTCCTATTCTCACACGAACGCACAAAAGATTCTATAGGTTCTATCTCAAGGTAGAAGAACGAAATCTCATAAGAGAAATCAACGATCTTAATCCTAAGGCTCTATGTCAAATCAAAAGCATCGCTGAAAGCGTGAAGCGTTCACACAGATTCCTATGGACTCTAGAACCTGATGCTTTGATACCATCTGTGACAACCCGCCATCGGAAATAGGGGGTGGCCAGCCCGATACTCCAAAATAACGGAATCATGGATGGAATCATTCTCAGCATCACAACAAAACAAGAAGTATAAGGGATAACCACTCCTTATTTCAGAAAAACTGGTTGCCTAAAATTTTGATTTTTAAAGTTAATAAAAGAAAATAACTTAACAACCCAATAAGAGAAAGTGGAAATCCATATAAAATTATATTACATACGCATAAATGTACAATAAGGGACCGAATATGCTGTCAGCCACAGACCCATACAAAAAATTTAACAAATTCATTAATTACATAATACATTACATTAATCAAGTACAAAAGCTTGGGCCTCTCGCCCGAGTAAAAAGACATGATCCTGACTAGAATGCAAAGGTGATGGTGTATTTTTTAAAATGTCCCATAATACCCGCAAAGCATCACGGCTCGCCAAAGACATCGGGATAGGAAATCAGACCAGGCATCCTTGTGGCGGAGTACCTGAGCGGATACAAGATGCAAGCACAACAAGAAATATGAACGGGTCAGGGCCCGGTTCTATATGATTACCAGATGAATAAAAAGTATGACAGTTATGAATGATAAGTCATAAAGAAAGAGAAATAAGAATCTACCTAAGCAATTTAGAACATAAGTTAAGCAGGAAAATAAAATGAATAACATTAATCTAAAACTTCATCATGCGCACCAATTATTTCATATATCTTTTACTTAATAGCAAATATATATATATATATATATATATATATATATATATATATATAATCACAATCTTATGCTCTTTATGGCATTTTTATATCAATTTTACTTTTTGTAAAAATCCTTTCCTCATCAGGAAAACAGTCATTTTCAAATGCTCTTTGTGGCATTTATATGTGCTCTTTGTGGCACTACATTATGATCTTTATGGCATATAATCCATCAAGTCCCACTTGATGATGAATAGTTATATTTATATACATATAACGATTCTAAGATCGCCCGTTCGAGTTTCCCCACTGTGTGCGCCCCTAAATGACCATAATCTTTCAGGGCCTATCATAAGACAACCCGGGCTCCTATAACTCAAAACGTCGGGAAGCGGTCATGTGCCTGTGGGGTAGTCAAGACCACACCCGGAATCTCCTACCCATCGCAGAAAATATATATCAACAAACGCTCACATGGCCTAGGACTATATCCACCCTGCATTCATTAGCCAAGGGGCTTCACCTCAACGCACGAACTTCCCTTATGATGTCATTTAGAGAGGTGTGTTCAACCATTTTATTTACCTTTTTCAAAATCAAGTAAATTATCATTTACCAAATTCATGATTAAGTAAATTATTATTTACCTTCATCATTACCATATCCATTTCATTTCCATTTATACATGTATGTTTCATTTTATTTTGAAACCATACTTATTTACATTATTGTAAAAGTTCACCTTATTATCCGGAGCCATACGATAAATTATATCGTTACTATAACCTCAAAGGAGTAAATAAACTCTTAATTATTTCCAAACATTTTGGGATATTACCTTAAAATCCCAATACTATCATACCTCAAAGGAATGAATAAGCTTCCATTTCATTCTCACAATATTCGTTTGCGGCGTTATTATGAACCATCAAGGTTAACATAGCTCAATGGAGTTTCTAAAATCTCCCAAAATTCTTTTGGAGTGATAATATAAACCATCAAAACCAATATAGCTCAATTGAGCTTTTAAAGTCTCCCAAACATAACACTACATCTCCTAGTTTCATAACAATCAACTAGAAGAAAGATTGCCCTAGCATCAATAGGCATAACCCCGAAAAAGTCCCCACATAACCCATTACTAATGTAGGGTAGTTCCCCAACTCATCTAGAACTCTAGGACTCTAAGTTTACTTCATTCAAGAAGGTTCCTAGGTCCTAAGCTTAAAGAAAAAGGAAAAGAATTGAGTTAAAAAAAAAATAACTCAAAAACAGCATGAATCCGAATCGATTCGCCCAAACAGCGAATCGGTTCGGACACAAGACCTGGGATTATGCAACTGCCGAATCGATTCGGCCTTAACCCAAATCGATTTTGGTACCTTGACCTAGGAAACTGACTCTTAGGGAATCGATTCTCCCCAAGGGCCGAATCGATTCGGTCCTGCAATTTTGCTAAGAATGGCTACGAAGGGTTATGAACCCTAATTTCTCCAAACCCCAAATCTCTGCATTCTTATACACATCCAACAACATTAATCTACCCCAAAACATCCTACATGATGTATAACCACTATAATCCCTAATTTTACCATCAAAAACTAAGATTAGGGTTAAATCACCATAAATTCTATTTTGGATCCATAAATATAAATACACAACTATCAAACAATTTATTCATCTTAAATCATATATTAGCAAGTAGAAAACTTTCATTAGGGTTGATATCTCAGATTTCTTTGTGGAAGAAGCAATCCAAGCTCCAAGCTCTCTCTTCTCTTCTTCTTTCTTCACTGTTCTCTTTCTCTCTCTTTTTCTCTCTAAGTTTAAGACATAAAATGAGTAAAATGAAATAAGGGGCAAGACTTAAAATTATGGATTAAGTCTAAAGTCTCCAACTTAAGTGGTTAATACCACATTAAAATGACTCCCAATACGCGTTTAAGTTATAACCAGGTAAAAGTGCCCGAAACCCAAAAATACAATATGGCACTTATTCTGACTGTCTCGCATCTTCTGAGACTATCTACACCCTCTAAACTGGCATCCGACAATTTTATAAATTATTTCCAGTTCCAATTTCATTTAAACCATAATGTTATTTAAAATACATGACACCATAAAACATGTAACCTGATGACATTTACTTTTACATACAGTAAATATACATCAATCTAGTAAATATTAACTTCTAACTCATTAAATTAATATTTACTCCAGTTCCAACATTTTATATAATTACCTTATGCGGTAAATTAATATAAAATTAGCCTCCTAAAAGCGAGGGATGTTACAAACCTAAGGAGTGGAATTCTGCTTATATATATCATTGAAAAGAGCCCATTGTGCTTGGGAGAAAGCTATACCATCCACAACGGAGCTTAAAAAATCTTTGCAAATAAGACCCCGTTGACGTGCGAAATCAGATATATGGTCTCGGGAGAACAAGATGTATATGAAGCACGTCCCCGAGTTCTTCCAATCATTTTTGGACAATATATGTGAAGTCAAATCATATCGGAACTGTGGATATACGACAATTTCTAAAGCTGTGGGTGTTAGGAATGGACTAGAACATTCTCATGCTATTCTTAGTTCTCTGTTGTCCGAGCTACGTAGGGACAATCCGTTTTAGGCTAACATTATGACTTCCTATGATATTGAGGAGTACTAAATGATATTGGACAATTTTAGACACTCATGCAAAAGCGAGTGTTGGTTTATAATGCCAGAGTTCATCTATCTTGCGTCGAATGCATGTAAGCTAATGGTTGTTTTGATATCCAAATTACAATGCTTAACTTTTATTCCATTCGACGTTGGGCCAAAATCTACGATGGAAGAGAATCGCATCATATTTATCCTTAATGTATCGAATCTTCATCGGGTGAATTTTAAATGCACAAGATTATATCCCATACCACCAATTTCCTATTACTGGAGATCGAGGGGCCATCAAGATGCCATTGAGTGGCCAACTTTGTTAAAGTCTTGCTTATAAATGTTTCAGAATATATATCCCAAAGACATTGCGACGAAAGATGAAACGTGCTTGATATAGTCGGATGAAGACGAGGACCTGATGGTGACTTAAATTGGTGAAAGTCTTACGGATGATTGTAACATTTTGTGAAAATGTTTATTATATGTAAATAGGTTATTGGTGAAAGTCTGGCGGATGATTGTAACTTATTCTAAATTTTTATGAAAATATTGGTTATATGTAACTTGGTTAATGGTGAAAGTCTTACAGATAAATGTAACTTTTTAAAGTTTTTATTCAAATATTGGTTACATGTAATTTGGTTATATGCAATTATATAGCAATTATTGGTTATATGTGAATTGAACCCACCAACTGGTTATCACTTAATAAAGCAAGATTTTTGGATAAAGCAAGATTTTTGAAAACTTAAATCATGCATAATATACATAAAATTAAGATGGTAATATCAATCATAAAACTGACATACGATCACTTTACACCGTAATTATATCTTTAGTGGTGACACCACACCGTGAAGGTAACACATACGGTAACACCACACCGTAGCATAAATATCCATAATTTGATCTCACTGACTCCTTTATTCCGTAACTTGAAGTATTTCTAACCCACATATGACGGTTACTTAAGACCATGTGTTATACATTCACGGTGACTTATTATCGTAACTGAATCAACCACAGTTTGATTTCACCATCTTTTTTATGCATTAACTTGAAGTATTTTCTAACCCACATATGACGGTCACTTGAGATCGTGTGTTATACATTCACGATGACTTATTATCATAGCTAAACCAACCACGATTTGATCTCACCGTCTCTTTTATGCAATAAGTTGAAGTATTTTCTAACTCACATATGACGATCACTTCAGACCGTGTGTTACACATTCACGGTCACTTGTTGCCTTAACCAAATCAACCATAGATTGATCTCACCATCTCTTTTATGCAGTAAGTTAAAATATATTATAACCCACATATGACGGTCACTTCAGACCACATGTTACACATTCATGGTGACTTATTAGCGTAATCGAATCAACCACGGTTAGATACCACCGTACATTTTATGTAATAAATTAGAGTATTTTCTAACCAACACATGACGATCACTTGAGACCGTGTGTTAGGTATTCACGATGACTTATAGTCGTAGCTAATTCTAACACGGTTTGATCTCACCGTCTTGTTCATGCAGTAACTTGAAGTATTTTCTTACCTACATATAAGAGTCAGTTGAGATCGTATGTTACATATTCGCGGTAACTTATAGTCATAGCTGAACCTACTATGGTTTAATCTCACCATATCTTTTATGCAGTAATTTGAAGTATTTTCTAACCCAGATATAACGGTCACTTGAGACCCTGTGTTATACAGTCACTATCGTTTGTAGCCATAACTAAATCAAGCACAGTTAGATACCATTGTACATTTTATGCGATAAATTAAAGTATTTTCTAACCAACATATGACTGTCTATGGAGACCGTAGTTTTTTATTTCACAATGACACCACATCGTGAAGTAGACACTTATGCTCACACCACACCGTATACCATTTACTCGCGATTAGATCCCTCTGAACCTGTTATGTAGACCATAATATTTAGTTATAATGTTTTATAAGGTAATTTACAATGAACCAAATATTTATTTATAATTAATCATGATATTAACCAAACACAATGAATCAAAGATACAAGAATAATTAAAATTGTTCATACAAGAATAATCACAAATAATAATTATATTCAAACACAATATTATTTACGTTCATGCACAGAACACCATATTGTTCATACACGCTACTTGTTTCATGCACAGAACACCATTATAATTCAAAATTGCTTGAAAACACAATTACAATGAAATTGTTCCAATAAATTATGTCTACTTTCTCCATAAACGCTTCTTCAGTGGGCTTTTGCTTGCGATCTTTTTGCTTGGGGATTGGATCCAAACATGCCATGGTTCAAGTTTCTTGATGCATCGATGCCTTTCTTTTTTCTTTTTGAGTGTGCATTCCCTTGGCCTTAAGCAGGGTATCAACTTCTACACGTGATAATTCAAGGACATCCAAAACCTCCTGGTCCGAGCAGCTTCAATAGCCTCATAGAGTAGGCTATTGGCTACGTGTATACCCTGGGTCTATATACTCATTAACATAACATTTGTTAGATAACACTTGAAGAAAATAAATTAACGAATACGATGCTCGGGATTTTGAATGTATGGATGGGATCTTACTAGGTACCATGACATATACCCATCCACACATTCCCAACGCATAGTTCTCACTGCAATTGAGGCATCGGAGAGAACATGGTGCACCGAGTTAAGTTGATACCATTCTTGGATATCAAACTTTACTTTGTAGCGGGCCTAGGTCTTTTCCCTTTCCTCGGATTAGGACGCATTGGCAGTCTAGGGATTATTTGAACACAACCAGTCTGGTGTAGGACCCTCTCCAGGTAATAAGGGTTAACCGACATCATAGAAAATGAGGAGGCCATTGTACCATGACACCTCTTGAATTGGGTATACCTCACTATTTTTAGAGTAGGGATCCCATACAACCTAAAAGTAATTCCAAATATTAGTACATATAAACAGAGAACAAATATTGCATTTAAAATAAATAATACTTACGTCTGATGCTTTTAAATCATCTAAGGTTTCCCTTAGCTCCAGTATCTGTGCAAAGGCATCACCTAACACCGTTTGCGCCCTCTATTTGTACAAACCCGGCTCGCTATGCTCAAACTCGATATTTCTAACACCCCTCACCACATTAAAGTGGTCGTATATCCACGCCTGTAATCAAATTCATATAGTACAAAATGAAATAAAAAAACATATTAAATTTAAAATATGTACCACGAGAAGTGGAAGATATCTGGCCACCTGTCGAACGTCTACCCACAATGCAATCCCCAGCTGCCGATATAAATGCGCCAATACGCCCATCCTCTAAGCATATTCTTTGTATTTTTTGACTTTTCGCAACGACAACAAGTAGTACACGGAGACTCGGTTCCTGATTTGTCGGAAAATAACACGCAACCGACCTTGAGAAGCAAGTACCCCCTAGCGATTGGCTCAGTCTATTTCTTCGTAACATCCTCCCCTAGGTTCTTAAGCGTTTCCTTCCACAAATTCATTATCAGTCAAAACGTACGGCATAGACAAACTTTCACTCCTTCAAATCCTCCTCCTCGGTACAACCCAGATATTTCGTATCACTACACCAAAATAACTCAATTGTAACGGGTAAAACCCGTTACAAAAAATATTTCTAACGGATTAAATCCGCTAGAAAATTGGCTTTATTTATTTTACTAATGAAATTTGTAACGGATATAATCCGTCACAAATTTAATATTTGTAACTGACTAAAAGCGTTAAAATTTATTTTCTAATGGATTTGTCATTTGTACAATATCACATATATTAGTAATGGATTTACTAAATTATAATGGTTTTTACCCGTTACAAATATAGAATTTGTAACAGAAAAAAAAGTTACAAAATACATTTCAACGAGTTGGAAGTGTCATATACTTGTAACGAAAGTTTTTATTTGTAACGATTGAAGTCCGATAGTAATATTATTATATTTAAAAAAATATTAATTTCTCATCAAACAAATATAAATGCACTAATTAATTAATTCGAATAAATTTTAAATTACTTGTGTGTCGTAATTTAATTGAATTAATTATGTTAGTATTTATATAAATATTAATCGGAAGAGTAAATTGTTAACATCTATGAAAAATAGATTACTAAGTGAATAGTAATAATTTATTTACATCATAACGTGTATTAGTGACGTGGCATTATTTATCTCAATCGGGAGTCGGGTATAGACTAATTTGGGGGTGAGATAAGGACTTTTAGTAAATTAATTCGGATTACAATTATGAGTGCACGGTTGAGTCCGAATGGGCCGATATAGTAAAAAAAGTACTCGGGGGTAGTAATCGGGTCTCGGGACGTTTTTAGACATAACTGGGTGCACACGGGGGTGTTCGGGTCATTTGGGCTTGGCCCATAAGGCTAAAAATGTGATTTAGTATAATGAAACTAGGTCTTAGAGTATTGAACGAGAAAATTTTATTCCAAACCTAGGGCTTTGAGAGAGAAATAGAGGAAGCAAATTGAGAACAATTTGGGGAGCTTTCGAAGACAAATCAAGAGAGGGATTTGGGTGTTCTTCATCAAACCTTCATCTACCTCAACGGATCAGACTCTAGGAACCCAAAAAGGCAAGTGGTTAACTTTCTGTGATTTTTATAATGTGATAATCAATTCATATCACAGTGGGTGTATCAAAAATCCGTTTTGGGTGTGTGTTGACAATAAAAGTGGGTTTTCTGAATTTGGGTAATATGTGTAGATTCATTACTCAATTGATGATAGATTATGATAAGGGAATGTTGTAATCGGATTAAAGGGTGAAATCCAATATGTTTTGATGATTAATTTCGACTGAAAATGATGAATTTGAAACGGTTAAATAAAACCCGGATGAAAACCCAAATCGGGAATGCATGGATTGATATGTAGATTAGTTGATAAATTAAGGTCTCTAGGATGATTAGAACCTATTCCTATAAGAATTAATTGTTGATTGTGTTTGGGTAAAGGTTTGAGAGTGAATGAAAAGCTTACGGGTTTAACAATGGTGGAAACTGGAAATCGGAGAAGATGAACTGCTCGATTGATCAATCGACCCTGGCAGTCGATCAATCAACTCAACAGGTATTTTGGCAGTGACGCTTATTTTCTTTAATTAGCCTTAATTATTTTGAGAAACTTTTAAGGTGGATTAATTAGTGAAAATTAAACACAACTTAATACCTAGTACTTTGGGAAGATGGTGTTAAGGAAATTTAAAAGTTAAGTAAGGGTGTAAATCTTACGAAAATAATTTGATGAGACAAAATTCATAAATATTTAATTTCGGGTCGTGTGAGGGTGTCCGGATACAGTAGTTGAGTGACACTACGTTATTAAATTAATTGATGTATAAATAGATTAATTTGGAGTCGGAATATAGACTCGGGAAATATTATGATACGGTCCAAGTGAGCGAGTTTAGGTATATTGGTTGAGTGACACCGAGGTAATAAATTAATTAATGGGCAAATTAGTTAAATTAGAGTTGGACCATAGACTCTAGAAAATATAGGCTAGTGTTACGAATTTTTGTACACGATAAAGCTTGGATTTAAATTATACATATACTGTGTGGGATAGTATATAAGTATTGTCTGTTTCTAAATATCCGTGACTAGATATTTATTTAAATCATATACTCTAGTGCTATGAGGTTGCGTAATGTGGGTGAATCTCCTAGCTTGAGGCGTAGGGTGAGTATATCCCAGGTCATAGCGTCCAATTTCATAAGTAGGGCATTGAGATGATGTCCTCACACTCGGGGGAATATGACCGCCTCCATTACGTTTATTATTTATGTTTCGATTCGGTGGACCATAGTTTTCTCGAAACTCCAGGTGGGACTGAGTAGCCTGAGTGGATAACACTTTAGAGAATACATTCAGTGAGGTATTACTCGGGAGGATGAATTATATATATATTCGACATATGTGTGAATGTTGTAATATGATTTTACATATATAAGGGGATAAATAGTTATATACGGGTAATCAAATACATGAAGTGAATTGTATTAATTATATAACGGGTGTGAATGTTATATGGATTTAAAAAGGGAAAACGATTAACTAAGTTAATGTGATTAACAACTTATAAATCATATCTTAAGCATACTCGGGTTTGAGTAGGATGGTTGAAAGAAGATATATCAATTATCTAGTTACAGGGTAGATGACTAGGGGGATATAAAGAAAGTGTTAGGTGTGCACATTAATTGAGGTGTGAATATGAAGAGCATTCATGCATTTTAAATTATTGAAATTTAATCACTTGCTAAATAATTTCAAAACATTTTGGGTTCTAACCCTTGCTATCAAATATTTTCAAAACCTTTTAGGTGCCTGAAATACCCCGTATTTTTATGGCCTTTAAATTTAAGGAGATTTGTTAAATTTACTTGAGATAAATTAATTTAATTTTAATTCAGAAATTTGTTTTAAATATTAACTAGCGTGACAAGAGTTAGTAATTATTGAAAATTTGTTGATTTGTGAAATATTACTTATTGAGTAAAGTAATATGTAGAATTAAATTTATTAAAATTTTCACGAGGGAATAATATGACAATTATAAAAATTAAGTCAGGACGCACCTGTGTCGTGTCGGAATTAAATTATTATTAGTAAAAGTGAATAAATTATAAGTCACTCGTATGGTGTTTTTGACTACGCCAATGTGTTCGGAAGCGTTGAGATAGTCAAAATAATGTACCCGGGAGTTTAGTTCCGGTCGCGGGGCGTTTTTAAGCCAAATTGGCATCCCAGGAGGGTATTATAGACATTTTACATTTTTGGGCAATTAAACCCACGAATTTACTAAGGATAAATCAGCCTTTAGGAGTTGTCTTCTAGGGTTAACAAACACAAAACCGAAGAAAGACCATTAGAGAAGAAGTTGGAGAGCTTTCCAAGCAACCCAAGGCCAAAGACTCATCCGTTTGCACCACCACCGCCACCAAATCGTAGATCGCGCGATGGGGAACGCAACCATACCTTTTCATCCAAGAAATCAGAACATTGAATTACAGGAAAGTATCTATCTTGCTTTGTTTTTAGTTAATGTCTCACCCATGTTAGTTTAGGATTATCAAGAACATGTCTTATGAAAGAAATTGATAATTTAGGGACTTTAAATCGCATGTTTAGAGAAATTTAATATATTATGGACATACCCATCACATGTAAAGGATTACCCACGAATTCGTATGAATTTAGAAACAAGAAATTCGGGAAACAATTAGAAGAATGTATGTTTACTCCAAAATTAGGGTTCTTGAAGATTATGTCAATTTTACCCCATTAATTCAATATCGTTGATGAATTTGAACATGTTTCATGTAAGAAATCATGTAGTTAGGTATATAGTACCAGTCGTAATGTTGTTTGGGAGTTCGGGAAAAATTGATAGAGGTTTTGAGGACTTTTGGTGATGAAACCCGTAGGATAGTATATGCAGAATCTGGAAA
This sequence comes from Sambucus nigra, assembly GCA_949130495.1. Lineage (NCBI taxonomy): Eukaryota > Viridiplantae > Streptophyta > Magnoliopsida > Dipsacales > Adoxaceae > Sambucus > Sambucus nigra. Next base: position 154,148,712 of record OX422208.1, on the reverse strand, counting down.
ATATCTGGGCGATCGATCGATCGACCCCCTACCTTCGATCGATTGACCTCTTCTGAATTATTAAGCTTTTTCTATATTCTTAATGATTAACCCTGTGCCACTTTGTGGGAACCCTTATACATATTTTATTTACCATAATGGGACTTGGGAAAGACTCGTAGGGTTGTAGGCAAGGTTCGGGAGATACAATTCATATGTGATTTAACCGTGGGGTTTCGGGAATATAAATTAAGTGGTAAATCGTGCGTACGTTATAGTATATCTTGTGAGGATTAAAGAAGACTTAGATCAGTAGAGTAGTGAGGGTGCACCTACTGATTTTATATTATTTCGAGAGGATACACTTCGAGAGTCAAGAGGTACTTAAGGATTTGTTATACGTGATAGAATAAAAAGAGTGATTTACTTACACGTAAAACTCGAGCGTGACATGTTACGCATGGCTAGAATAAATATTATGGATCGTGGGCGCACCTAATTTAGAAATGTGAATATTTATATATATATGACTGTGTGATTGTGCATATTATATATATGTGTAAAAATCATACCCGGGCTACTTGCTATCATGGGGGTTTTTGCACCGGGATAGTCTTATTTCGGTTGGACCTTCACGGGGGATATTGACTCGTACCCTATAAGATAGTATCCTTGATACAGTCTATCTGAAAATGATAGTCAGAAGTTCTAAGAGACGTGAGGGTATGTGCTGACCTCTTAGGACCTGGAACAATGCTTCGCCTCCATTTATTTGTGTATTGTGTGCATACAGTTCAAGATTGATTTCGAACTAGTATTTCCCTTAGTTTGTGTGATACAAGGACTTGATAGCAGAGTATGCCGGTACCGTAGATTTATGTGGGGTGCCGTTAGTATATATATTATATGTGTGACTAATATATATACGTATATCTATATGGGGAACTTTCTACTGTGCATATAAAAAGATAAGTAATTAATAAAGGCCTCAATTTTATTATAAGTGTTCGGGAACTTAATAACGGTAATGAGTTATTCTAAATAACGTAAGAAATCTTGAAGAGATTGATTTCCTAAAGTAAACATCATAACCTTGCTTTTGACATGATAAAAGCTTATGGAGAATAAGTTAGAGAAACTTATGAGATTTATTAGTACAGTAGGCGTGCACTCTAGATGAGAGGTGAGAATTCTCAAGAGAGTTTCACATACTAACATGGTTATTGCATTAGCCGGTAAGCATTTTAAATACTTGTTAAACTATTTTTTAATTGTTTTACTCTCGGGCTCTGACCCGTTTCCTATCTTTTTCTCTCTCTTGTATATATATATATATGTATGTATTATAGGTGCCCAACCACAGGGGCGTCATGCTTAGATTCCTTAGAACGAACACATTGTAGCTTTTGTGGGAGTTGCAGGCCATTGCTTAGACGACCTCGTTATTGACTCTACTCTTATTTTAGTTTTGTTTAGTTAGGGCAGGTGACGCCCGTTTCCCTATTCAGTTGGAATTTTCAGAGATTTATGTTTATTATTAAATTTCAGTATTATGCACTCTTTGGGTTTTGATTACTGTCAGGATGATTTCATTTGTAGTTTTTAAAGTTGGTATTGGTTTATCTGAATGGTTAAACTCTTGGGTGTTTATTACCATTCTTCATATTTATGTGATTCTAAAATTGTTGAGTATTAAAAAGGTTTTTTAATATCTGGATTTAAATAGAATAGAAATAAGGTTTTAAATTGTTTTGACACTTAGTTTAATTATTTAGAGCGCTTAAATTGGAAATTTATTTTGCGACAGTGATGTCAAGAATGAACCAACCGTTCGCCTTGATTTTAGTTTAATAAAGGACTGATCACCCGGTATTTAATTAGACGGGGTGTCACAGGTGGTATCAGAGCCTCTGGTTCTAGTGTCCTTTAGGATCTGTACGGCTTATTTTGTTTCCAGCTTAGCGTCTTTGATTTAGATCCCTAATATTAGGAATGTTGTATTCATCTTTATGCGTTGGGAATTTGTGCTTCTGCGATTTGTTTATGTGAATGATGAACTCATCCAGATTATTTAAATTTTCAGATGGATTGTCAAGAAGAACAAGCTAATGCCGTTAGGGGAGTCAATGAGCAAGGTCAGCTCGCACCTCAGGTGTCTCCAAAGAGAGTATCAACCGTCTAGTTAACAGGTATTGTGGCACAGGCAGTTACCACTGCGGTCTTACAATATAAAGAACGCAGCACACAACTTATAGGGGGAAAAAGATCTAGAGAGTATAGTCAATCTATTATGACTAGAAATAATAAGTTTGCGAAGACACTAAATCGCAATAACTAGCACCTTTAGACCATAAAAGCCACGAAGGTAACAAATTATGCAGGGAAACCCCAAAGCGTGAGGGCCAACGAAGCTGGGGTCTGAGTGAAATTACAAAGAGGTGTTTCAAATGTGGAATGGACGGTCATGAATGTCAAACTTATCCGTATCAGACTGGAGAGGAACTCAAACCCTACCAGCGAGAACTTTCAGGACTCTGCTATAAGTATGTACAAACAGGTCACAAGTGGAGGGACTATCCTCAACCAGATGTCATTTTTCATCAAGATGCTCAATAAGGCTAAGGAAAAAATGGAACTGTACAACTGGAACAAAACCAACTGGGCCATAAAATGAAACCGTTTAGAGGTATATGCTTCAATTACGGCAGGATGGGTCACCGGAGGTAGGATTGCCCAGATAAGAGTAAGATACCCCAGCAGTAGGGGTAGAAACAACACGAATGTGTGTACGATATCCAGCATACTGAAATTCAGCAGCCATCATCGGCCATTGATGGTACGTTCCTTCCTTCTAGTGCTATGGGACACATTTTATTCAATACTGGGGCGTCACACTGTTTCATAGATACTCACTTTACACGGACCTTAGATTTTTAGACACTACTGAGAGTACGGTGTCATGCGTAAACTCATCATTGGGAAAAGGCCTTTAATTTTCCTTATACGCCGAGGTGTAGGTATATAGTTTGGTAGTTTCATTTTACCTGCAGTCATACTAGTTTTAGTCATACGTGAGCATGGCGTCATTATTGGCATGGATTAGCTCGCTGCGTACTGAGCCATGATAAATTATTTTGGTAGGAGTATTATCTCTGCAATTTTGGGGCAGGAGAGGTTTTGGTGATGATGCGTCGCCCAGAGGGAGGATCTTACACCCATTTGCATTACATAAATGAGGATACCTCTAAGGAGATTGTGTACTCCTAGATTCGATTCCCATCATTCGTGAGTTTCCGAAAGTATTTCAGGAGATAAGTGGGTTATATGTTGCACTATTTTGTGGAGAGTAAAACCACAGGAGTTAAAAAATTTCGAAGCGAGAATAAGGGCAATGATATGGTGCTTACAAGGGAAATGGTTAATATAATTTCCGATTTCGTTCAGACAAATGTGTTATGTTCGGAAGACGATTAAGTAACCAAGGCGATTGGAAAAGTAGAAGTATGATTTTTATCCTCGGAGGATGAAGCATGTTTTATGTGACACTAGAAAGTCATTATATTTTTGTTTATTGCTAGATTCGCATGTGAGAAGAATTTAGTGCATATATCTATAGCGTTATTATTATGTATATGTTTCCCTAGTAAAGCGGGATTATCTTCAGTTCTATCCACGGAGGATGAAAGGGTGTATTAATAGTGTTATATACTTTATTGAGGTTACTCGTTTTAGTGGTGTGATATACGAGTATGATATTATCTTGGTTACAAATTTATAGTAATGGGTAGTACGATAGTAGGCAGTTATTGCAAGGCAATCAGAGTGGCTACCTTAGTGCAACATGTTTTGTCCTGACGAGGCCTTACCCGTGAGAGGATCGGGCTCGCATTTATATCATATATTGTAGAGATTTCGGAGGGGATAGTGGTCCCAAAATATTCGAACCCGGTGTGCGTAGGGACTTTGTTGTTATGATTCAGTATGTATTGGATCTACTGTTAAGCGAAAAGATTTAACTCATTATTATGTTTAGCGATCAGGACTTGGTGTTTGGAAGAGGGCATTGATATATCTATCCTTTAGAGATGTGAGAGTTAAGAGTTGTACCCATATGTTTGGGGATAGGATTTTGAGAACCCCGATTGTATGTATTTGAGGTTTATGGAATGTTTTCACCACCAATACTGAACTATTGTACAATTAGCGAAATGTTCTTTGTTAAGCGTAATTACGGGAAGAGATGTAACATTTTTTGTTAAGAGACGGAATAAAGGGGTACATGTTATGTACAGATGGCCTAACGGATTTTGATAACCGACAATGCTAGGTAGTAGTGTATCGGGGGGATCCTTGTTTGGATTTCGCTTTACGAGACATTCTACGCATGAAACTTAGCGTAAGGTAGGAAGTAGGAAGATGTTTGGTCATTAGTCTATGAGTTTGGTACCACGGTCGTAGTAGGAATAGGTAATTATATCTGTAAGTTAAAAGTTGAATTATAATTTAAGGCCAGTGGAGCTGGTGGTGTGGTAAGAAGGCATTGAAAGGTTTGTCTTATCACCACGAGTTAAGGGGTGGAACGATGGTAAGGAGGATTTAAAATTTCAATTTATAGGGTTATTGAGAGTACCCAAGTGTTGTAATCATGTTGTGAGAACAAGGAAAATAAAAAAATTGGGTGGAATGTGTGAAGCATAAGTGATGCTTATGCTAGTATGCATGGTTTATAGGGTGTGGGCATCCTGGTTAGCTGATGTTAAAAACGTCTGAGTTGAAGGGACGTGTAGAATAAATATTTGTGGGGTTAACATAACGAAGTGGAAGTGGTAGAGTGGATTGAACGGAGTGTGAAAGATGATAAATCCATATATTTTTGTTCAGAGTAGCACACCGAATCTGGTTGGAAGGTTGTGGGAAGCCATTTAAAAAGGGGTATTCCTAGAGAAGGGTAGAATTCAATTATTATGGAGAACACTCGGAGCGAAGTTGTAATTAGTCAAATGTTGAGAGCGACTGACGCGTACAAAGAGTGAAGATGTTAGTATGGTATAAAAGGTCCGGAAGTGCACATCGTGGAGAAAAGTGCATGGGTCAGAACTTTTAGCATACGCAAAGGAAATAATGGGAGTATTAATGACACTTAATGTGACACATTACAAGTAGAAGTCGATGTCGAGCGGGACATAGTGAGTAGTCTTCGTGGGCACTACTCATAAATAGAAATCGGTTGGAACAAGAGGGCCAACTAGAGAATTTTATGGCTACCGACAATTCCTATAATGGAATAGGCCAGTAAAGTCAGTAAAGTTTCTTTGATGGGTTGCCAACCTCAAGACAAGATCAAGGGATCATTCGAACATGTGGAACAAGTCGCCTAAGAAGAAAGTGGTTGATATTTCTTCGGGGTGATTTAGAATATTAATAAATGTGCCCTGATATTTCTTTGAAAGGAAGGATCACGCCAGTCCATGGTCCAACACAGTATTTTTATTTCTAAATCAGGATAAGATTTTTGAATCCCACCTTCAATATGGCATTTTAGGAAGTAGCGGGGATATCATTTCATTTTGAGGAGGTTGTATCACCCATAATCCGAGGAGTAGGCAAGCGGTGATTAACCATTAGCGGAGCAGTGCAAAAGCAATTTTGGATTCATTGTGATCATTTCACTTCCACAACGATTATAGCTAGCAAGCGGAGTATAGTACGGTAATTGGGGAAAGATATTACCAAACGGTAGGATTCAGTGGGAACACTCATACCTGTCTATTGTGAACAAAGTGCTTATGGAGTTTTTGGTGTGGAAAAACCTTACACTTTTCTCACTCTGAATGTTAAGAGATGGGCGGATAATCAGAATTTTGGATTAGTGGAGTTAGAGTTTGATGACTATGGTAGAATTTCCACGATTGTTTTAGGCGAACGAGAGTGGTCAGACGTTCGTATGGTTTCTCTCTGAATGGGAGTTTTGTATTTAGAAAAAAAAATACGAGTAGTTGACACGTAGTGAGGTGCTGTCTCCTAATAATATTGATAATCGAAGTAATTGATGTATAGGCTCGTCTTATGCGAATGTCGTCGGTTAGGAGCACAATGTGACATGTCATTAATGAGAGCGTTCAACAAGCTTGCTGTGAGACGAGGGCTATAGTGATTGAGCGCCTTACTATGTAGATAGTTTGCGTACTGATAAGGTGTCCGTAATTATTTTACCAGGTAGGCCTTATTTTTTGAATTTCGGGACGAAATTCCATTATTAGGGGGGAAGTATGTAATACCCCGTATTTTTATGGCCATAAAATTTAAGGAGATTTATTAAATTTACTTGATATAAATTAAATCAATTTAATTTTAATTCAGAAATTTGTTTTAAATATTTACTAGCGTAACAAGAGTTAGTAATTACTGGAAATTTGTTGATTTGTGAAATATTACTTATTGAGTAAAGTAATATGTAGAATTGAATTTAATAAAATTTTCACGAGGGAATAATATGACAATTATGGAAATTAAGTCAGGACACGCCTTTATCGTGTCGGGATTAAATTATTATTAGTAGAAGTGAATAAATTATAAGTCATCAGTATGGCCTTTTAGAGTGCTCCAATGTGATCGTAAGGGTCGAGATAGTCAAAATAATGTAGCCGGGATTTAATTCGGGTCTCGGGGCATTTTTAAGCCTAATTGGCATCCCGGGAGGGTATTATAGACATTTTATATTTTTGGGCAATTAAACCCACGAATTTCCCGAATTTCCTAAGGATAAATAGGCCTTTAGAAGTTGTCTTCTAGGGTTAACCAACACAAAACCAAAGAACGTCCATTAGAGAAGAAGTTGGAGATCTTTCCAAGCAACCCAAGGCCAAAGACTCATCCATTTGCACCACCACTGCCACAAAATCGTAGATCGCGAGATAGGGAACGCAACCATACCTTTTCATCCACGAAATCAGAACCTTGAATTCCAAGCAAGTATCTATCTTGCTTTATTTTTAGTTAATGTCTTACCTATGTTAGTTTAGGATTATCAAGAACATGTCTTATGAAAGAAAATGATAATATAGAGAATTTAAATCGCATGTTTAGTGCAATTTAATATATTCTGGACATACCCATCACATTTAGAGGATTACCCATGAATTAGTATGAATTTAAAAACAAGAAATCTGGGAAACAATTAGAAGAATGTATATTTCCTCCAAAATTAGGGTTCTTGAGGATTATGTCAATTTTTCCCCATTAATTTGATATCGTTGATGAATTTGAACATGTTTCATGTAAAAAATCATGTAGTTAGGTATATAGTACCAGTAGTAATGTTATTTGGGAGTTTGGGCAAAATTGATAGTAGTTTTGAGGACTTTTGGTGATGAAACCCGTAGGATAGAATATGCAGAATCTCGAAAATATCTGGACGATCGATCGATCGACCTTGAATGTCGATCAATCAACCGCCTACCTTCGATCGATCGACCTCTTCTGAATTTTGAAGCTTGTTCTTTATTCTTAATGATTAACCCTGTGCCACTTTGTGGGAACCCTTATACATATTTTATTTACCATAATGGGACATGGGAAAGACTAGTAGGATTGTAGGCAAGGTTCGAGAGATACGATTCATATATGATTTAACTGTGGGGTTTCGAGAATATAAATTTAGTGGGAAATCGTGCGTATGTTATAGTATATCTTATGAGGATTAAGAAGTCTTAGACCAGTAGAGTAGTAAGGGTGCTCCTATTGATTTTATATTAATTCGAGAGGATACACTTCGAGAGTCGAGAGGTACTTAAGGATTTGTTATACGTAATAGAATAAAAAGAGTGATTTACTTATACGTAAAACTCGAGCATGATATGTTACGCATGGCTAGAATAAATATAATTTAGAAATGTGAATTTTTATATATATATGACTATGTGATTGTGCATATTATATATCTGTGTAAAAATCATACCCGGGCTACTTGTTACCACGGGGGTTTCCGCGCCGGGACAGTCTTATCTCAATTGGACCTTTATGGGGGATATTGACTCGTACCCTATAAGATAGTATCCTCGATACAGGATAACTGAAAATGATAGTCAGATGTTCTAAGAGACGTGAGGGAATATACTGACCTCTTAGGACCTGAAACTATGCTTCGCCTCCATTTATTTGTGTATTGTGTGAATATAGTTAGAGAGTGATTCCGAACTAGTATTTCCCTTCGTTTGTGTGATACGGGGACTTGATAGCAGAGTATGCCAGCACCATAGATTTATATGGGGTGCCGTTAGTATATATATTATATGTGTGACTAATATATATACGTATATCTATATGGGGAACTTTCTACTGTGCGTATAAGTAGATAAGTAATCAATAAAGGCCTCAATTTTATTATAAGTGTTCGGGAACTTAATAACGGTAATGAGTTGTTCTAAATAAAGTAAGAAATCTTGAAGAGAATGATTTCCTAAAGTAAATATCGTAACCTCACTTTTCACATGATAAAACCTTATGGAGAATAAGTTAGAGAAACTTATGAGATTTATTAGTACGGTAGGCATGCACACTAGATGAGAGGTGCGAATTCTCAATAGAGTGTCGCATACTAACATGGTTGTTGCATTAGCTGATAAACATTTTAAATACTTGCTAAACTATTTTTTTAATTATTTTACACTCGGGCTCTGACCCGTTTCCTGTCTTTTTCTCTCTCTTGTATATATATATGTATGTATTACATGTGTCCAGCCACAGGGGCGTTATGCTTAGATTCCTTAGAACGGACGCACTGTAGCTTTTGTGGGAGTTACATACCATTGCTTAGATGACCTCGTTATTGACTATACTCTTATTTTAGTTTTGTTTAATTAGGGCAGGTGTCGCCCGTTTCCCTATTCAGTTGGAATTGTCAGAGATTTATGTTTATTATTAAGTTTCAGTATTATGGACTCTTTGGGTTTTGATTACTGTCAGGATGATTTCATTTGTACTTTTAAAACTCGATATTGGTTTATCTCAATGGTTGAACTCTTGGGTATTTATTACCATTCTTCAGATTTATGTGATTATAAAATTGTTAAGTATTAAAAAGGTTTTTCATATCTGGATTTAAATAGAGTGGAAATAAGGTTTTAAATTGTTTTGACACTTAGTTTAATCATTTAGGGTGCTTAAATTGGAAATTTATTTTGCGACAGTGATGTTAAGAATGAACCAACCGTTTAGCTTGATTTTAATTTAATTAAGGACTGATCACCCGGTATTTAATTAGGCGGGGTGCCCCAGGTGGTATCAGAGCATCAGGTTTTAGTGTCCTTTAGGATTTGTACGGCTTATTTCGTTTCTAGCTTAGCTTATTTGATTTAGAGCCCTAATATTAGAAATGTTGTATTCATCGTTATGCATTGGGAATTCGTGCTTTTGCGATTTGTTTATGTGAATGACGAACTCATCCAGATTATTTAAATTTTCAGATGGATTGTCAAGAAGAACAAGCTAATGCCGTTAGGGGAGTCAATGAGCAAGGTCAGCTCACACCTCAGGTGTCTCCAGAGATTGTATCAACCGTCGAGTTAGCAGGGATTGTGGCACAGGCAGTTACCACTGCAGTCTTACAGTATAAAGAAAGCAACACACAACTTATAGGGGGAAAATATCTATAGAGTATAGTCAACCTGTCATGACTAGAAATAACAAGTGTGTGAAGACACTAAAATCGCAACAACAAGCTCCTCAAGACCATAAAAGCCATAAAGGTAACAAATTGTGTTGGGAAACCCAAAAGCGTCTGGGCCAACGAAGTTGGGGTCAGGGTGAAGTCACAAAGAGGTATTTCAAATGTGGAATGGACGGTCATCAACATCAAACTTATTCTGATCAGATGGGAGAGTAACTCCAACCCAACCAGCGAGAACTTTCAGGACTCTGCTATAAGTGTGTACAAACGGCTCACAAGTGGAGGGGTTGTCCTTAACCAGATATCATTTTTCATTAAGATGCTCAACAAGGCCAACAAGGCCAAGGAAAAAGTGGAGCTGTACAACTGGACGAAAACCAACAGAGCCGCAAAATGAAACATTTTAGAGATAGATGCTTCAATTGCGGCATGATGGGTCACCGGAGGCAGGAATGCCCAGATAAGAGTAAGATACCCTAGCAGCAGGGGAAGAAACAACACGAATGTGTGTACGACGTCCAGCATACTGAAATTTAGTAGCTATCATCGGTCACTGAGGGTACGTTCCTTCCTTCTAGTACTATGGGACACATTTTATTCAATACTGGGGCGTCGCACTGTTTCATAGATACTCACTTAGGATTTTTAGACACTACTGAGAGTACGGTGTCATGCGTAGACTCATCATTAGGAAAGTGTCTTTAATTTTCTGTATACGTCAGGGTGTAGGTATATAGTTTGGTAGTTTTATTTTACCTGCAGTCATACTAGTTGTAGTCATACGTGAGCACGACATCATTATTGGCATGGGTTGACTCGCTGCGTACAGAGCCATGATAAATTATTTATATAGGAGTATTATCTTTGCTCTCACGGGGCAGGAGATGTTTTGGTGACATTGCCTCGCCCAGAGGGAGGATATTCCACCCATTTGTATTGCATAAATGACAATACCTCTAAGGAGATTGTGATTCTCCTGGATTCAATTCCCGTCGTTCGTAAGTTTTCGAATGTATTTCAGGAGATAAGTGGGTTATGTGTTGAAGTATTTTGTGGAGAGTAAAACCACGGGAGTTAAAATTTTACGAAGCGAGAATAAGGTCAAGGATATAGTGCTTACAAGGTAAATGGTTAATATAATTTCCAATTTGGTTCAGACAAATGCATTATGTCCGGAAGACGATTAAGTAGCCAAGGCGATTGGCAAAGTAGAAGTATGAGTTTTATCCTCGAGTGATGAAACGTGTTTTATGTGACACGAGCAAGTCATTATATTTTTGTTTATTACTAGATTCGCATGTGAGAAGAATTTAGTGCGTATATTAATAGCGTTATTATTATGTATATGTTTCCCTAGTATAGCAGGATTATCTTTAGTGCTATCCATGGAGATTATCAACATATGACATGGTTGTCCAGATCTACAGAGTAATAATAATTGAGTGTATAATTCACTAACACAATGAAATGATATGGTTAATATCTATGCCAGAGGAAATAATTTTTCTTAAAGAGAGAGAAAATGGATCTCTGTCTCCAATACAGCAAGTCATATATTGTATAGAATCCAGATATTCTAAAAATCAAGAGATAATCCATTGAATCGATAAATCATCACAAATTATATTCTGAATCTCAAATTGAGATGATTTCTTTTGATAAAATTATCTTTTCATATTATGAAATTCAGATACATGGTGGGTTTGAATGAACTGATTTAACCGCTGCTTTAAACATGTGTACCCACAAAATTTTGAGAATCCCTATATCTCTGGATTCGTACAAAACTTATAGAATTTTGAAATATACTATTTCACATATTCCTAAATTAATCAATGAATTCATTCATATAAAAATTATGATTAAATCAAAAAATGCATGTATAATTGATTAAATAAAAACTTAGCTTTTGATGGAGAATAATGCTTGTATCACGTTCCCATAGACGGCACCAATCTATTGATGACTAGAAATAGCATCTATGTTATCTTATCGGCATCAACAAAAGATAAAAATGAAGGTATGAAGATGATGATTGAAGATGAAACGGTGATCACATCAAACACATAAGAGATAAAGGTTTTTTAAAGTGGTTCAGCTATGAATAAAGCCTACGTCCACTGTTATTTTATTCCCAGGGGTTTACAATAACACAATATGTTGTAGAGAGAGAGATGTGTAGAGAATTTCTTTTTGTCCAGATCCCCCTTTTTGGCTAAGGGGATGCATGTATTTATAGTGATGGGAGTTAAAGAGATACAATGTCATTATACATTCAGACATTTATATCTATATACAATGAATATAACTGTTGGCCTTCTATGGTGGTTGGTCTTCCTTGAGTTGCTTGGTATGCCATGTGTTGGTTAGTATGCCGACCAACTCTCCTAGGGTGCCGACTAACTCTCCTCGGGTGCCGACCAACTCTCTTTGGATACCGAACAAGTATAAATATTGCCACGTAGGATGACAGGTGTCATTTTCTGACTGGTCCTCGTAGATGGAGAATTTTTGTGTCAACAGAAGCCCCCAATGCTCCATGCTTGATGGTTCACTGAAAGGATGGAGTATTTATTCTGCAGTGTTGCTCTGTGCTCGTGAAATTCTTGATTTGCCTTCTTGATTCATTTAACATAAAGTGCATTATCTCCTGGACGATATATGATGCAGGCTGATCGATAATTGCTAATCTTTCTTTTGAGGAACTCCGTTAGTCAAGCGAACATGTGTTATGTATCACCCCTGGGAATTTGGATGCAACCATGCCATAGTATGCAACTTGTAGCTTGTAGCTTGTCATAATCTTCAGGTATGTTGATTGGTTTTCTAGCCGACTAACTGCCTTCTGTGCCGAGCTAGTAACCGTGTTACATATAAGTAGAACTTCTCCTTCAGTGAAGGTCGGGACAGTAGTAGTAAAGATCTCAGTGATGTAGATGTTGAATCTAACTCTTGAACTTCAAAAGCATGTTCATAATAACTCCTGAATATGCCTCCTGAACTTCAACCGCACAACTAACTCCTAAATATGCCTCCTGAACTTCTTAATACGCCTCCTGAACTTCAATATGCCTCCTGAACTTCAATATGCCTCTCTGAACTTCAATAGCAAAATCTAACTCCTGAGAAAAAGAAAAAACTCCTGAATGATGATTGGTCGGGGCCCCGACCATATAAGTTTGTGGAGTTCAATTTGATGCTTGACTGCATGATGTTATGAGAATGTGCCACCGAATGAATAACTAAATCTATAATAGAAGCCCCCAAGTGTGGAATATGAACTTTGAATGCTTTTTTTGGCCTTGAAGTATGTTGGTCTTGCTAGAAAAATAAGGTTGAGAAAATATTCTCTGAAATGACTCCCTAAGATCTTTGCATGTTTGCATTTTCATTTTCTTGGAAATACTTTGTAAGATGCTTTCCTTGTTGTTTGCTGATGAATATATATATATATATATATGTATATGTATATATATGATAGGCCCCAAGTGTGACCTCGACCCAGAGACACCAACCTCGACCGAGATAATGGCCGAATCTGGACAAGCCTTGGGCTTGTGATTCCAGCCCTCGACGATAGCATGGTCGGCCTAGGCCGACACTACCACAAGCTCTCCAAAGAACCTCAAATAACCTCGGCCAGATATGGGCCGATCTCGCAAGAAGCCCAAGTGACAAACCCCTGATGACATCAGGAGGTGCTCCAATCATAAACTTGTCCAGTCTCGGCCCGGGAAAACCTTATTCGCTGTCTCGGTTGGTACCAAGCCGAGACTCATATGGTTCCTCAAACATCAAGCAACTAGACTTGTCAACCTCGGCCTCTCCTAGGTTGAGGTCATGTACCAATATGGCAGCCGAGCATCTGTTGACATTTGGATAAGGACACGTGGGCACAAATCAGTTGTAACAGGATTATTCCTCACACATGGGGAGAATATTTCATCATCATTCTTTACATGTGACAGTGACAGGTGGCTCTCCCATATTGGTGAGGCTAACACACACATGCAAACCTCATGCATGGGGGTACATTACACACCCCAGGTACTATATATAGAGGTCATCCTCTACCATGCAAAGAGGGAGGATGATCTGTAACCCTAGTTAAAACTCTGTTCAAATACACAGTAGAGAGAGAAAGCTTGAGAGATTGTATCCATGGCCATTAAAGCCCTCATATAGTGATATACATCCTACACTTGCACAGTGGACGTAGGCCTGCTTGGCTGAACCACTTATATAACTGTGTTCATCCTCTTCTCCTCATCACAGTCTCTTATATATATATATATATATATATATATATATATATATATATATATATATATATGTGTGTGTGTGTGTGTGTGTGTGTGTGTGTGTGTGTGTGTGTGTGTGTGTGTGTACATACAGTATACCCTCATGCTGCCATTGTTAACATTGAATTAAGCTCACAAACACCTTGAAGGGTGGTGCAGTTTCCTGCATCATCATTTTGGCGCCATCTGTGGGAACGAGAAGCTATCTCTTCCTCTTCTTCATCTTAACCTCACCGGAGACTCGGGTGGTGAACCAGGCACCACCTCTTGCGTGGAGTTGTTTCACCATTGAAAGAGGTCCTTTAAGGTATTAAGCTCACTTGCTACTCAAGCTCTTTATTGTTAACACATGGCACCAGAGTTACCACCGCCTTTTCCGCCACCTGGTGGAGGCGGGCCTAGTTCTAGCCAGGCACCGCCTCAGTCCAAAATGGCAGAAGTGGCTGCAGCCTTAAAATCTTTAGCTGCAATACAGTAAGCAATGAAGGAGAAGTTCGAACAGCTCAGCCAAGCTATGATGAGGCTACCTGGAGTCTCACCGGATATGATCACTCCGGCGGCAGTTCAGCCTCATCCCAACGCCAGGGGACCACCCCAGGCACCGATGAAGGATCAGCCTGCACCCCAGCGGAGGAGGGACGTTGCTGACCCTAGGCGCTTGCGCCTGGGGAGGCAAGGAAACCCTTGCACAGAGGACAGGTATGACGACCTAGAGGCGGAAGAGGCACCGGAAGACTGCTAGGAGACGTATGAGGTGTTGAATAACATCGTACAACCTCTTCAACGGAGTCAAGGATGTGTCGGCCGAAGAGATGAAGAGGCTCAGAAGAGAGGGTCAGCCTTTGATCAGTTGAGCAGAGGGTCACCCTTTGAGAGGTTGGGTCCAGTGAATGACCTAAGAGACAGGTTATCTAGGTCCAGGAGTGTTGTTGGCTCGCAAAGAGGGGAAAGACCAGGTCGACCTGACCAAGGCCGACCCTGTGATAGAAGAGGTAGAGAGCATGAAGAGGTCAACAGCCGACGCTATGCTGCAGTGGGGGAACCCTCGGTCCATCCCATGGAAGTGGCTGGAGACAACCTCGGTCTGGTCGAAGGTGAAAGACCATGTAATGACTCCATCCAGCACCTTGAGGAGAAGATAGGAGACCTCATTAAAAGTATAGATCCATTGCAGAGGGGTTACTCAGAGGGCTCACCGTTTGTGGCTAGGATAGTGAGCTTTCCAACCCCAGCTAAGTTCAAACCTCCTGTGGTGTCTCCCAAGTATGACGGCAGCACCAATCCAGTACACCACATAGAGATGTATCAGTCGGCAGCACACATCTACTCGATACCCGATGAGATGAAGTGTAGAGCCTTCTCTGGGACCTTAACAGGGGCAGTACACAGTTGGTTTACCTCTCTTCCGAAGAACTCAATTGAAAATTTTAAGGAACTGGCTGAGCGATTCATCCATAACTTCTGCTTTGGGGTGAGACCTCAGAAGAAGACCACTCACCTGTTGTATGTCAAGCAGGGCAAAAATGAGAGCCTAAGGGACTACATAGCTCGATTAAACAAAGAGAAGTTGGAGGTCGAGGATTATGAAGAGAATATAGCTATGACTGCCCTCATAGGGGGTCTGCAGAAAGGGAAGCTATTACGAAAACTCACGGAAGACCCCCCAAGATCTATGGCAGAGCTCTTAGCAACCGCAGGAAAAATAATGAATGCGAAAGAGGAAATGGCCGCCAAGTATGAGGATGAAAACCGTGGTGGTAGTGGAAAGTCCCAAAAGAAGAAGGATGGGAAGAAGAGGTCAGGAGACGACAAATTCGCCCACTACACTCCTTTGACTGTGAGCTGTGAGCACATCCTCAATGAGATCAAGAATGACAGAATGCTGAGATGGCCAGAGAAGCTAAGAGCCCCTCCACACAAGAGGAATAAAAACCTATGGTGCGAGCTCCACCAGGATCATGGTCATGTCACGGATAAATGCTTCGCTTTGAAAGATGAGATTAAAAAGATGCTAAAATCTGGAGAGCTGAGGAAGTACGTGGATGGTAAAGCTCCTAAGGGTGGAAGAGATGATCCCAAGAAAAGGAGAAGTGACAGATGTCGTGACAACATCCCAGCGCGAAGGGACGATGACTCATAAGGAGATGATGAAGACGATCCAGACCTTCCGCCAAAAGATGATAACACCCCGGTGAAGAGGGTTGGTATGATCTCATTTGGTATAGACACCATATGTGGAGGATTCGCATGAGGTGGCTCTAAAATAGCTGATAGGAAGGCTCACGTGGCCGAGGCCAAGTTGGTGGCCAAACTTGAAGTTGTGAACCTAACGTCTTCCGATACAGTGTAGAAGAGGAAAAAGGTGGACATGGACACCCTTGTAGTGGGATTCTCCAGACTCGACTTTAAGGGTATATTGGCCCCCCATGATGACACTTTGGTTATAACAACAAGGGTGCATGGATGCGAGGTGCAGAGGATCCTCGTAGATGGGGGGAGGTCAACAGATGTGATGTTCTGGCCTTGCTTCAAGAGCTTAGGCCTTAGTAGAGCAAGAATAGTGCCCTATCACCACCCCCTGATAGGCTTCAATGGGGAAAAGGTTCACCCCTTGGGCATGTATGAGATGGACGTACGGATGGGTGATAAGTGGCCTAAGAGGTTGACCAGGAAGATTAATTTCTTCGTAATGGACGAGAGTGTCTTCTCGGCCTATAACCTCATCATAGGAAGAGTGGCCCTTAAGGAGTTCGAGGCTGTGCCTTCGACGGTCCACCAGATGCTAAAATTCCCGACCCCCTATGGGGTAGGTGAAGTGCAAGGTGACCAGACCAAAGCACGTGAATGTTACTTTAACTCGGTCAAAGAAAGAGAGGCCAATAAGAGGGCCACGACCACTTATAGCATTGATACCCTTGACCCAAGAGATGAGACAAAATTGAAGAAGGGAGAGGCCGCGGAAGAGGTAGAATCCATCGTCCTCAATGAGGATGAGCCGGAAAAAACCATCCAGGTCGGCAAGGCACTTAATTTGGAAATCAAGGAAGAGCTGATAAACTTCCTCAGGAGGAGGCAGAGTGTCTTCGCATGGAGTCACGCAGACATGCCTGGCATCGACCCTGAGGTGATGAGTCACAAGCTCAACGTAGACAAAGATGCTAAGCCTATCAAACAGAGACGAAGAGTCTACTCCAGGGAGAAATACGACGTCATCCGAGAAGAGGTAAAAAAGTTAGAAGAGGCTGAGTTTATAAGAGAAGTCACATATCCGGAGTGGCCATCAAATGCAGTCATCGTACCCGAGGCCAATGGGAAGTGGAGAATGTGTGTCGACTTCACTAACTTGAACAGATCTTGTCCTAAAGACAGCTATCCCTTACCTCGGATAGATCACATGGTGGACGCCACGGCAGGACATGAGCTCATGAGCTTCATAGACGCGTATTCAGGCTATAACCAAATCTTCATGGATGCTGAAGACTCAGAGAAGACAACCTTCATTACTGACAAAGGAACGTACTGCTACAAGGTAATGCCCTTCGGTCTGAAAAATACAGGGGCAACATACCAACGTCTTGTTAATAAGATGTTCGAAGAGCAAATACGTAAGACAATGGAAATGTATGTAGATGACATGCTAACAAAGAGCTTGAAAGCTTGCACCCATGTAGCAGACCTTGAGAAGACCTTCGATGTTATGGACTCATACAGAATGAAACTCAACCCGGTGAAGTGTGTCTTCGGAGTAGGAGCTGGGAAGTTACTGGGATTCATTGTCAACCAGAGAGGAATTGAAGCGAACCCTGAGAAAATGAAGGCATTGCTTGACATGAAGACTCCTAGGAGTATCAAGGATGTCCAAAGACTCACAGGGAGAGTGGCTGCGCTTAAAAGATTTGTCTCTAGGGCAACAGACAAGTGTCTTCCATTCTTTAAAGTTCTAAGAAAGGCCTTCCAATGGGACGAAGAGTGTGAAAAAGCCTTCAACCAGCTAAAGTCTTACTTGGGGTCACCCTTATTGCTATCTCGGCCCGTTGCAGGGGAAAAGTTGTATGTGTATCTGGCAGTCTCTGAGTCAGCCGTCAGCGCGGACATCATACAGGAAGACGATGGGATCCAAAGACCCGTATACTTTAACAGTAAGGCCCTTCAAGGATCTGAACAAAATTATCCTCGTATGGAAAAGTTGGCTTATGCCCTTATACATGCTTCAAGAAAAATAAAGCCTTACTTCCAAGCTCACTCCATGATAGTCCTCACAGACTCCCCACTAAGGTAGGTCTTGCATAAACCTAAGAAGTCCGGAAGATTGATGACCTGGGCCATCGAGCTAGGGGAGTATGACCTCACCTACCAACCTAGGACAGCCATCAAAGGGAAAGCCCTCGCGGACTTTGTTGCAGAGTTCACATGGGAAGAGACAGAAAGCGGCCTGGGGGATGTCGAAGAGACAAACTGAGGTGTCTTTCGAAATTCGAAAGAGACGACACCAAACATCTTCTATTATCGAGAAGAGGCCGAGATAGAGAATGTCCTGGGGGATGTCGAAGAGACAAACCAAGGTGTCTTCCAAAATTCGAAAGAGGTCACCTCAGGCAAAGCCCGGAGCAGAGTAAGAGAGAATGAAGAGGATCGATACCTCTTCAAGCAAGGAGTTATAACATAAGGGGTCTTCTCATCAGATACAGACATTTGGAACCTCTTCGTTGATGGCTCTTCCTGCGATAATGGAAGCGGCGCGGGGCTAATACTCTCGGCTCCAGATGGCGCCAACATTGAATATGCCTTGAGATTTAACTTTCAGGCCTCAAACAACGAGTCCGAGTATGAGGCCATGATAGCAGGTCTCTTGTTGGCAAAAACTCTTCATGTAGAGCGACTCCTACTCCACAGCGACTCAAGGCTAGTCGTCAATTAAGTACTAGGAGTCTATGAGGCTAGGAACGAAAGTATGGCGAAGTACCTGAAAAGGGTGAGAAATATGTTGGAATATTTTGAAGAGGAAAAATTGAAGAGAGTGCCTCGACAAAGTAACAGTCACGCGGATGCATTGGCGAGGCTGGCCTTAGCAACAAAGACAGATGTTAGAAGGACCATTCCGATCGAGGTCTTGGGAAAGGCAACCATCGAGGAAGAATAGGTATGTAACCCTTGTCAAAATTTGAACCTAGGATACTCATGGATCGACCCACTCATCAGATACATTAGAGAGGGAGAGCTGCATGAATCCAAATTAGAGAAGATAATATTGAGATATAGAGCTGCCAAGTTCACGGTGATAGGAGACATCTTATTCAAAAAGGGATTTCTATTGCCTCTCCTCAGGTGTGTGCATCCCACGGAATTTCCTCGGGTCTTACGGGAGGTTCATGAGGGGTATTGCTCTAGCCACATAGGGGAAGACCCTTGGCCAAAAGAATCATCACACAGGGGTACTGGTGGCCAACCTTGTCCAAGGACGCTGCATAATACGTGAAGAGGTGTGATGAATGTCAAAGATTCGCCACTATTCCTCATCAACCTCATCAGCCTATCACATCAATCTCTTCTCCATGGCCATTTGCGGTATGGGGAATTGACTTAGTTGGACCCTTGCCAAGAGTTGTCAATAATTATAGATTCTTGATAGTTGCCATCGACTACTTCTCAAAGTGGGTGGAGGCAGAGCCGATGATAACAATCACAGAGCAGAAGGTCTTCCAGTTTATTTGGAGGAACATCATATACAGATACGGTCTCCCAAACACTCTCATCTCGGACAATGGGACCCAGTTCAAGAACTCCTCTTTAGAAAAGTACTGCCTAAGAGTTGGGATAAAGCAGTTCTTCTCATCTCCTGGTCGGCCTTAAGCAAACGGCCAGACCGAGGTCAGGAATAGAATAATTCTCGACAGAATCAAGAAGAGGTTAGAGGAGGCGAAGAGAAGATGGACTGAAGAGGTCTACATTGTGTTATAGGACTACAGAACAACGGCAAGGACACCTACAGGAGAAACCCCGTTCATGCTAGCACACAGCTCAATAGCTGTCATACCAACAGAAGTGGGACTCCCAACTCACAAGGTTCAGACCTATGACCCCGATAAAAACGGGGAAGAGAGGAGGTTAGACCTAGATCTGATTGAAGAAAGAAGAGAAGACACTGAGATCAGGCAAGCAGCCTACCAACAGAGGGCAGTAAAATTCTACAACCAGAGGGTGAAGTCAAGACCCATTGCAGTGGGAGCCCTAGTGCTAAAAAAGACCTTACAGAAAGAAAATAAGCTTCACCCAAACTGGCATGGCCCCTATAAAGTAACAGAAGAGGTTTTGCCTGGCACCTACAGGCTAGAATACCTAGAAGGAGAACCCTTTGCTAACCCATGGAATGTTGATCACCTAAAGAAATATTACATATGATGTTGCATAGTTTATAAATGTACCATCTTGTTATGAAGAGGTTATTAATAAAAGATCAGTTCCTATGACGGCTCTGGCTTTATTCTTATATCAGAAATTATGAGGATAACATCTTAGGTGATGACCTCAGACCCTCATAACACCATTCAGTGGTGAAGAGGTCTGAGCTCAGACACCGTAATAGATGACCTCAGACCCTTAACATCATTAATTTGGTGAGATTAATTATGAGGATAACATCTTAGGTGATGACCTCAGACCCTCATAACACCATTCAGTGGTGAAGAGGTCTGAGCTCAGACACCGTAATGGATGACCTCAGACCCTCATAACACCATTCAATGGTGAAGAGGTCTGATCTCAGACACGGTAATAGATGCCCTCAGACCCTTAACATCGTTAATTTGGTGAGATTAATTATGAGGATAACATCTTAGGTGATGACCTCAGACCCTCATAACACCATTCAGTGGTGAAGAGGTCTGAGCTCAGACACCGTAATGGATGACCTCAGACCCTCATAACACCATTCAGTGGTGAAGAGGTCTGAGCTCAGACACCGTAATAGATGACCTCAGACTTAATTTGGTGAGATTAATTATGAGGATAACATCTTAGGTGATGACCTCAGACCCTCATAACACCATTTAGTGGTGAAGAGGTCTGAGCTCAGACACCGTAATAGATGACCTCAGACCCTTAACATCATTAATTTGGTGAGATTAATTTTGAGGATGACATCTTAGGTGATGACCTCAGACCCTCATAACACCACTCAGTGGTGACGAGTTCTGAGCTCAGACACCATCACAGATGACCTCAGACCCTTAACATCATTAATTTGGTAAGATTAATTATGAGGGTAACATCTTAGGTGATGACCTCATACCTTTATGAAATCACTTAGTGGTGACAAGGTCTGAGGTCAGGACCATTGATTAAGTGTAAACAAGATATCATCGCAACAAAATAGAGAGTGGAAAATATCATATGGCATTCAGTAAAAGCAAGTGAAGACAGTCCTCCTCAGAGGTCGATATATTCAGAAATAACAAATATTCAATAATTACAGACAAGTTCCACAGTGTTAAAAAGTTACAAACAAATGACCAAAAAATCCTAAGGATTTGATGTGGGAATGTTAACGTCCTCGGCCTGATTATCTTGATCCGTATTGGTCACCTCGGTCGCATTATCATGATGGTCTGCCCCTCTAACCTCGACCCCTTCCAATGTTGCAGTCTCGGCAGGAGCGGCAGACTCTTCCTCAACCTCCTGAAGAGCTTGGGTAAACCGAGGATCAGTAAAGCCAAGACCTACAAAATCAGAGGCCTTCAGAGTGCCAGCCTCTCTCTCCCTGACATCAGTCCATTTAATAGTGGCTTTGATACCTCTCTCAAGGTACTCAAAGTCGAAGCCCATGAATTCGTCGGAAGACTTATAATCAGAAATTATCTTTTCAGAGGCATCTTCAAGAGCAGCCCTGACAGCTGAGTTGACTTTCTGCTGCAGAGTGTCATCTTTAGCCTTCAGAGCTGCAGCATGATCCTTACCGAGCTGGGAGATGTCTTTCTCCAAGACCTTCACTTTCTTCTCATAGTCCTTAAGCTCAGACTTGAGACGGTCAATCTCTGCATTCAGAGTGCTCTGTAATTTCTCGACCTCTTGCCCCTTTTGGATGAGGGGTAATTTCCTCAGAGTCCAGTTGGACAAGTGATGCATAGCTGCAAGACCCTATATATTTTGTGATCATGAATATGATGAAGTAAAATCAGATGTTACACTTAAGGAATTTTTTAGGAAAGGTCAAGTCATACCTGGACGGCTCTGTGAAGGCCGAACTCGATCAGCAATGGGGTCTCCAGAAACCTGAAGAAATGTTTGTCAGCCTCGATTAATGCAGAGCCGACGGCATCAAGGGATTGAAGACTGTGGCCGACTATGCTGTCAGATAATTTCAACTGATTCAGGCGACCCGACAGGGCATCAGCCGAGGAGATAGGGATGGCAGTGTCAGTAGTCTTCTTCTTCGGCCTCTGATCCTCAGGGTCATGACCTTTTGG
This sequence comes from Sambucus nigra, assembly GCA_949130495.1. Lineage (NCBI taxonomy): Eukaryota > Viridiplantae > Streptophyta > Magnoliopsida > Dipsacales > Adoxaceae > Sambucus > Sambucus nigra. Next base: position 154,126,303 of record OX422208.1, on the reverse strand, counting down.
AGCCCTCTTCTTTGTGGCCTGGGACTTTGATGTTGAGGGGGATGGGGGAGGAGCGTTCAGGCCAGCTTTCTTGGCAAGTCTTGTTAAACTGAGTGCGGCCATTTCCCATAGCTCGTCCGAGATGTCTTGTGGTCTCTCTGCAAAAGTTAGAAGATATGGGTTAAAAATCAGATATGAATGAGTTCAGAAGATATGGGTTAGAAATCAGATATGAATGAGTTCAGAGGTTCAACTTAAAATAAAAATGCTTACCAAGCTCGGCAAGGGGACTTCCACCTAGACCCGTTCCTGAGAGGTAATGGGGTGTCATCAAATATTCAAACTTAATGAATAGACCATGTGTCCCTTGGTCTTGCAGGGCTTTCACCTTCTGAAGATTTTGAAGACTTAGACCAGGGTCGGCCCTGGCAGACATGGTGACCTTACCCCATCTGAGGGGTATCCTCGGCTCAAGAATGGACGAAGGAACACATGGGCCAAATTCCCATGGTTAGAGGCGAAGAAATAGCGGGGCTTCCAGTTATGGTTTGAAGTCTAAGTTATCTGGAGCATTTTCTTCTCAGGCTTTCGAGCTACAAAATGATAGTAGCTCGGATGTTTTTTGGCCGAGGATGGGACATAACAACCAACAAAGACCTGAACTAGGAGGTCAGAGTGGTGGACTGCCCTCCACAAGATTATGGCCCCTATGATGACCCTCCAAGCATTGGGGGATAGCTGTGAGGGGACCAAATTGATATAGGAGAGGATGGACTTAATAATGTGATGGATGGGTAGATGAAACCATAACTTGAACATCTACTCATACAAGCAGATCTCGCCGTCTCGGTCGTGATAATCCCTCTCTTCCCTCAGAGGTCTTCTCAGCTTTATGGAGGGACTAATGGAGTACAAATATCTGAAGCAGAGAAGGTCCACCTCAGTAACTGTGCTCTCAATCTCGGCCACCTCAGAGATGTCGACATCACTTTCAACATCTCCATCATCATCTAGCTCAACGTCGGTCGGAGCAGACGTTGATGGGTTACTAGCAAATCTCGGAGCGAACTCTGCCCCTGTGACGGTCGACAGAGGGATGGCGTCAAGTATGGATGGAACAGCCACACTGGTATCAACAATTTCAACCTCTGAGGAAGAGGCTGAGGTGCTTGAGCTGTTATGAGATGAGGCTCGGATGGAGACCTCGGCCTGATCAGGGGCCTGATCAGGCCGAGGTCTGAAGTCCATGGCCTCCTGAAAGGAGTCCACAGACATGGGGTCTGAAGTGGAAGATTCAGACTCAGACATCGGTATGGGGTCAACAGGGACCTCTATCTGATAAAATAACTCCGGGGGATCAGTATATATCACATTAAGAGGTGGTGGAAAGATAGGTCTAATGGGAAATTCTTGTGACCTACGAGCCTCCTCCTGTGCTCTTTCTATTTGCCTAATATTTTCTAAGGTCTTCTCTCTAAGGGAGGGGAACTCCTCAAGAAGCTGGTATAAAGGTCAGAGCATCAGAGGCCGATCCTAAATTTGGGATAACTTACTAAAATTACAAACAAGATTGGCTTGTAAAGTAAAGAAATCTAAAGATCAAACTTAGAAGTTCAAAGCAAATACTGTATGCCTGAAACTATGGTGCTCACCGAAAAATGATGAAACTCGCTGGAAAATACAAACCAGAAGCGAAAAATAAAGAAAATGAAGGGGAGAAGATACCTGGAAATGAAACGACGAGGGAAAGTGAAGAAAATTCGCGAAAAACCACCACCAAAGGAGGCCTCTGCAGTGGTGTATTGTTCGAAATGCCTTTTAGAGAGAGAGAGAGTTGCAGGAGCAAAATTCACCAGGGAAGAGAAGAAATGAAGAAGAAGGAGGGAAAAAGGGTTCAAAACCCTTAAATACATGGGCACATTTCCCAAGGCCCATCACTGCCTTGGGAGCCCCAAAGGGTGGCTGACAGCACACGCCTATCAAACAAGCATACTTCAACATTGGACAAGTGTCACACAAATATTGGCTCGTCATAGACAGGCCTCGATGGTGTGATAATCCCCTAGTCACCTGTTCTCACATATGACCAAGGGCTGGGGGTGATTGATAGGCCCCAAGTGTGACCTCGGCCCAGAGACACCAACCTCGGCTGAGATAATGGTCGACTCTGGACAAGCCTTGGGCTTGTGATTCCAGCCCTCGGCGATAGCATGGTCGGCCTAGGCCGACACTACCACAAGCTCTCCAAAGAACCTCAAATAATCTCGACCAGATATGGACCGAGCTCGCAAGAAGCCCAAGTGACAAACCCCTGATTTCATCAGGAGGTGCTCCAATCATAAACCTGTCCAGTCTCAGCCCGGGCCGACCTTATTCGCTGTCTCGGCTGGTACCAAGTCGAGACTCATATGGTTCCTCAAACATCAAGTAAACTAGACTTGTCAACCTCGGCATCTCCTAGGCCGAGGTCATGCACCAATATGGCAGCCGAGCATCTATTGACATTTGGATAAGGACACGTGGGCAAAATCAGTTGTAACAAGATTATTCCTCAAACATGGGGAGAATATTTCATCATCATTCTTATATGTGACAGTGACAGGTGGCTCTCCCATATTGGTAAGGCTAACACACACATGCAAACCTCATGCATGGGGGGTACATTACACACCCCAGGTACTATATATAGAGGTCATCCTCTACCATGCAAAGGGGGAGGATGATCAATAACCCTAGTTAAAACTCTGTTCAAATACACAACAGAGAGAGAAAGCTTGAGAGATTGTATCCATGGCCATTAGATCCCTCATATAGTGATATACATCCTACACCTGCACAGTGGACGTAGGCCTGCTTGGCTGAACCACTTATATAACTGTGTTCATCCTCTTCTCCTCATCACAGTATCTTATATATATATATATGTGTGTACATACAGTATACCCTCATGCTGCCATTGTTAACATTGAATTGAGCTCACTAACACCTTGAAGGGTGGTGCAGTTTCCTGCATCATCAATATATATATATATGAAGAAGGATAAATTGTCATGTTTTGCATAGACAATGGAACTTGCTCCGCCAGCTGTTTAATTATAGTGACTTGTCACTCTTTGGGCCTAAGAAATGGAATGATTTTAATCCCATGTTCCTACTTAGTTGTAGTAATCTTACCAGGATTATCTTGTTGTCTAAACAGTGGATGCCCCGGGATTACCTTATTGCCTAGACAGTGGATGCCCCAGGAGGTCACCCATCTTCTTGCCTAGTTTGGGGTGTACCTTGAGATCACCTGTGATGCCAACATTATTGGTTAAATTTATTGTTACCAACCAACCGGAGTTGGTGGTTGATGATATGCCGACCAATCGGAGTTGGTAGTTACTAATTATATATAGAGAAAAAAAATTTCCTGATCAATAGTCCGTTAGAAATAATATCATAACTGATGCAGATTTCCTTGGAGCTGAATATATAATAATAAATATTTTGTCGAGCTCCGTGATGAGATAAATATAGAATATGCATCCGAATAGATATAAAGAATGATTCAGAATAATAATAAAGTGTCTCGCTGATCTGTCGAGGAAAAATTTCATAATGCCGAACAAGATTAATATTTTCCAGAACATAAGAATATGACCGATAACGTTGTCGGGCCTGAATATAAATAAGAATTACCCCGACCAACTATCCGTTAGGGGTGAAATATAATAAATGTTGTAGATCTCCTCGGAGCTGAATAAGTATCTTGTCGAGGCAAAATTACATAATGCCGAACAAGAATAATATTTTTTAGAATATAAGAATATGGACGAGAACATTGTCGGCCCTGAATATAAATAAGAATGACCCAGACCAACTGTCCGTTGGGGGTGAAATATAATAAGTGTTACATATCTATTCGGAACTGAATAAGGATCTCATTGATCTCCATGCTGAGATGAATATAGAATATGAATCCGAATGGATATATAAAATAATTTGTGGTTGAGCAGATTTCAGAGCAATAACACAATCATTTAGTGCCTTGCTGAGGTGAAATTTTATAATGCCGAGCAATGATAATATTTTCCAGAAGTTTAAGATTATTTTCGAGCATTCGTCGGCACTTAATCTTGTACCTGTAAAAATTAATAAATTGCTCTACCATATATGTAGACTGAATTGATTAGTCATGAGAATAATTTAATCGTCTAATCAATATATGATATGTATATGCTCGTGCAATAAAAATATCAATTTCAAAATATGAAATAATATATTTATACTGATGTGTTGAGGCAAAATTGTCTGATGTCGAGCAATGACAGTTTCCAGGAGTTTAAGATTGTGGTCGATCTTTCGTCGGGATTGAATATCATTCCTATGGAATTTTAATAAGCTGCTCGAACACCAGTTGAAACTAGATCAAATATTATTGTCATGAGAATAATTATTCAGCCAAACAATATATGATGTGTATCGGCATAAGGCAATAAAAATTTCAAAATATGTTTCGTGCCGATTGTGTGTCATATGAGTATATTTTTATCAGATATGTGCCATAAGTAAGGCATAATTGTTTAATGTGGAGTTTTTGTAAATTTATTTAAAATCCAGCATGTATTAAATATAATTTAGTTTTTAGAAATTATTATAAAATGTGAAATATAAGGTTTGTGGTGTAAGAAATAACTACCTCGGGCTCACTAGTGTTTTCCTTTTCACTCTCATTCAAGGAGATATCTTCAGCCGCTTTTGTGCCGGGCGAACTTTCCTTGTCTTTTGAAATGTCGTGTGGGGGAGGTGATAAATCAACAACTCAATCACTACGAAGAGTGGTTACAGTTTGGCAGTCACTACACAAAAACTGGCGATTGGTTACGGCCAAAATCCCTGACCAAAGTTGTGGGTCGTGGACTTGGGCCGTGACCATTTCGGGCGTGACCGTTTTCGTGAGTCGCGGCCCTAGTTCGAGACCAAAAAAGGGTCACGACCGAGAGGGGTCACGGCATATGGTCGTGGACTTGGGCCGTGACCCATGCCGTGACGGGTCGTCGACCTCATCCGTGACCCACAACGGTGACAAATTGGTCGCGGCCAAAGTCCGCGACCCACGTCCGTGACAAAAAAAATTAAAAAAATATGGTCGCGGCCCTCATCCGTGACCCATAATCGTGACAAGTTGGTCGCGGCCAAAGTCCACAACCCACGACAATGACAACAAAAAAAAATTTGGTCGCGGCCCTCATTCGTGACCCACAACCGTGATAAATTAGTCGCGGCCAAAGTCCGCGACCTACGTCCGTGACAAAAAAATTAAAAAAAAATGGTCGCGGTCCTCATCCGTGACCCATAACCGTGACAAATTGGTAGCGACCAAAGTCCACGACCCACAACCGTGACAAAAATAATTAAAAAAAAATGGTCACGGCCTAAGTCCGTGACCCACAACCGTGACGTGAAAAAGGAAAAAAATGGTCGCGGACTTTGGCCGCAACCATTTTTATGCGCGACGAAAAAAATAAAAATGTATTTTTTTGGTCCAATCCTAAAATTGGGGGTCCTGTGAGTGCACCATCGGTTGCTACGTGTAACATTTGACGCATACAAGGTGTTACAAATATTTATTATTGGCAAAATAATAAAAAAAAATCACAAATTGCGAATTGAGAATGTTGTTAATAAACAAATATGTATACAAACTTAAAAATATTACACGTCTTAATAATTCACAGACCAAATAAAAAATTGGGCAGAGTTTTCTCTATTTTCTTGACATTCCAAACCCTGTAAATGTAAAACCTGCTTATTATAAACCCCGCACGACCATAAAATTCAACAATCAAATTATAAAAGCCGCACGGCCATAAAACTAAACAATAAAAGCCCGCACGGATGTAACACATAAAAAATAAAATCCTGAATGTCCACAACATATAAATAATCTTCATGTTGTAAATCATTGCCCCCTTCATTTGTTCCGCAGGCAAAAATATTACAAATGATAGGATATATACAAAAAAATATCAGTAACCAAGTAGTTTTACAAAAAATTTAATCAAGCTGAAAAATTGCATACATGAGTTAAAATTATCAACATATCAATATTTTTATGCCTAAGTCTAGAAATATGCAAATTACCGTCGTATTCTTGAACCGGAAGTCCCGTGACTGCGTGGTCAGTTCCTACGAGTTACATTGGTCCCGTGGGAGGTGTTGGGGCCACCCACGGTGCCGTTCGGGGGCTGTTTTGAGTTTTCACCCTCCAACGCCATGTTTTTAAGCCAAAGTCTAGAAATATGCAAATTGTCGTTGTATTCTCAAACCGCGAGATCCGCGGTTACGGGGTCAGTTCTTACGAGTTGCATTGGTCCCGTGGGAGGTGCTAGTTCCACCCACGGGGCCGTTCGAGAGCTGTTTCGAGTTTTCACCCTCTAACGCCCTATTTTGCTTAAGTCTAGAAATATGTAAATTATCATCGTATTCTAAAATCGGGAGTCTCACGGTTGCGCGATAAGTTCCTACGAGTTACATTGGTCCCGTGGGAGGTGTTGGTGCCACCCACGGGGACGTTCGGGGGCTGTTTTGGGTTTTCACCCTCTAACGCCATATTTTTTAAGCCTAAGTTTATAAATATGCAAATTATCATCATATTCTCAAATCGGGAGTCCCGCGGCTGCATAGTCAGTTCCTACGAGTTACATTGGTCCCGTGGGAGGTGTTGGTGTCACCCACGGGGCCGTTCGGGGGCTGTTTTGGGTTTTCACACTCTAACGTCATGTTCTTAAGCCTAAGTTTAAAAATATGCAAATTATCGTCGTATTCTCAAATCGGGAGATCCGCGGCTACGGGGTCAGTTCCTATGAGTTACATTGGTCCCGTGGGAGGTGTTGGTGCCACCCACGGGACCATTCGGGGGTTATTTCGAGTTTTCACCCTCTAACGCCATGTTTTGCTTAAGTCTAAAAATATGCAAATTACCATCATATTCTCAAACCGGGAGTCTCGCGGCTGTGCGATTAGTTCCTACGAGTTGCATTGGTCCCGTGGGAGGTGTTGGTGCCACCCACGTGGCCGTTCGAGGGATGTTTTGGGTTTTCACCCACTAACGCCATGTTTTTAAGCCTAAGTCTAGAAATATACAAATTATCATCATATTCTCAAATCGGTAGACTCGCGGCTGCGGGGTCATTTCCCACGAGTTACATTGGTCCCGTGGGAGGTGTTGGTGCCACCCACGGGGCTATTTGGGAGCTGTTTTGGGTTTTCACCCTCTAACGCCATATTTTTAAGACTAAGTCTAGAAATATACAAATTATCGTCGTATTCTCAAACCGGGGGTCTCGCGACTAGGCAGTCAGTTCCTTCGAGTTACATTGGTCCCGTGGGAGGTGTTGGTGCCACCCACGGGACCGTTCGGGGGCTATTTTGGGTTTTCACCCTCTAACGCCATATTTTTAAGCCTAAGCCTACAAATATGCAAATTATCATCATATTCTCAAATCGAGAGTCACGCGGCTACGCGGCCAGTTCCTACGAGTTACATTAGTCTCGTGGGAGGTGTTGGTGCCACCCACGGGGCCGTTCGAGGGCTGTTTTTTATTTTCACCCTCTAACGCCATGTTTTGCTTAAGTCTAGAAATATACAAATTATCGTCATATTCTAAACCGGTAGTCACGCGGCTACTCGGTCAGTTCCTACGAGTTACATTGGTCCCGTGGGAGGTGTTGGTGCCTCCCACGGGGCCGTTCGGGGGCTGTTTTGGGATTTCACACTCTAACGCCATGTTTTTAAGCCTAAGTCTAGAAATATGCAAATTACTTTCGTATTCTCAAACCGGGAGTCCCGTGGTTGCGCGGTTAGTTCCTACGAGTTACATTGGTCCCGTGGGAGGTGTTGGTTCCACCCACGGGGCCGTTCGAGGGCTGTTTCGAGTTTTCACCCTCTAACGCCATGTTTTTCTTAAGTCTAGAAATATGCAAATTATCGTCATATTATCAAACCGGGAGTCTCGCGACTGGGCGGTCAGTTCCTACGAGTTACATAGGTCCTGTGGAAGGTGTTGGTGCCTCTCACGGGGCCGTTCGGGGATTTCTTTGGATTTTCACCCTCTAACTCCATGTTTTTAATACTTTCTTTTTCTTGTTTAATGTTTGTGAGATCTGCAACACTTTTAATATGTCTCCTGTTTGCTTTGTTCCCCATAATTAAGCTACTCTTTTTGCAATTAATTGAGGCTAAAATGAAAAGGCTTGGGATAAAGTTCCCCCTGCCTCACACCTCTATAGGGTTTAAAAAAACCTTTAACTTCACCATAAATAGCTATAGAAAGCCAAGAAGAGGAAATACATCTCCACACAAGATCAATCGTTGTTTCTGAAAAGCCAAACTATCAAAGAGACTAGATCAATAACATCCAAGAGAGTTTTTCATAGGCTTTGTGAATATTAATCTTCAAAACTACATTTCCACCAAAGGCTTTTCTATCAAGCTTTTGCATCATTCCCTGACTAAGTAAGATGTTGTCTAAATGTTTCTATTTTTGACAAAACCTAATTCGAATGGGGAAATGAGGCTTAGAATAAAAAAAGAAAGTTTAGAGTTGAGGATTTTTTAGAAAATTCTATAGGAGACATTGCATAGACTACTTGCTCTAAAGTCAGTATAAGAGGAGAGGTTTGGAATTTTAGTAATAAGTCATATTTTGGGTCTCTCCTCGGGATTTTGGAATTTCAGCTCTAAGAAATAAGGATTGAATAATTGACACTAAATATTTCTTGATAATGCCCTAACATTGAATAAAGAACGAGTTATTGAAACCATCTAGACATGCAACACTGTTTGGATTAATACTTTTAAGAGCTTCCAAAATTTCTATGCCATCAGGAATCCTTTCCATATCTTCATTCATTTGGTTAGTCACCAAGGCAGGGATATAAGTTAACACTTCAAATGACTCAGTAGAATGTGCAGTGAATAAATTTTAAAAATAATAAATAACAGTGTTAGACATTCCTTCGGTTGACTCCTCTAAGTTGTTGTCCTCATTTTTTATTCTATGAATCAATCAATTCCTTCTATGTTGATTCACCAATGAATGATAGTATTTAGAGCTCCTATCTCTATTTTTTATCCACTGCCTTTCGAACTTTTGAAACCAGAATTACTCCCCAAATGATAAGGCATCATTTAATTTAGCCTTAACTTTGTTCAACTCCACCAAAAGGTCCTCAGTTTTATTCTCTTCATAATGGATCTCAGCTTTGAGAACCTTATCCTCTAGGTTAATACAATTTTAAAAAATGTTTATGAAATTTTCTTTGCTCTAATTCCTCATAATCCCTTTAAGTTTTCTAAGTTTGAAAACAAAGACATCTAAAGGTCATCCTGTAGAGAATGAATTCCAAATGTTACAAACCAATTGTTAAAAAGAATCAGCTGAGGTCCAAAAGTTTTAGAATTTAAAAGGTTTCTTGACAAAGTTTATAGGACTCAGATAAGAAGAGGACTATGGTCAGAGAAGGATTTGTGAAGATGTTTACAATTAGAATTTAGGGAAAGAAGAAGACCAAGAGTCATTAATTAGACCTCTGTCTAGTCTCTGAAGAACCATTTGAAAGTCTTTACCAAGAGAATTTAGAGCCCGAAATCCAAAATCCATAAGATTGCTAGCTTAGATGCAATTATTAAAATCAGAAGATGCATCTAAGTAAATAGGCAATCCATCTGCCTTTTCTTTTGAAGAAGACACAATATTGAAATCCCCCACAACCAAAAGAGGAATTATAGCACAAATCATTGAACTGTCTAATATGAGATCCCACAAAGGCAGTCTTTCCAGTATATATACTATATATATATGCATATATATGCAGAGTAGTATATATACTAGTATATATATGCAATATATGTACTTTACATATATGCATATATATACTGTATATATAGTGTATATATGCAGTATATATACTGGTATGCTATTCTGCAGTACACCGTATATATATATATATATATATATATATATATACAGTCCTGCTCTTGTGGGGACTAGTCCGAATTTTAAGAATGCGGACCGGACATGTGCCACCTAGCGGTGAGCCCAGAAAAGAGAGAGAGTGTGCCTATAATTTAGGCGATAAAGTCTAGGCGCACTATTAGGTGACACATGTCCGGTCCGCATTCTTAAAATGCGGACTAGTCCGCACAAGAGCATTATATATATATATATATATATATGTGCATATATAGAAGTACACTGTATATATATAAGCGGTCGGTTCCTACGACTCACATTGGTCCCGTGCGAGATGTTCGTGACTCTTACGGGACTGTTTTTTGTTCGTTTTGCATTTTCACCATTCGATGGCATGTTTTTATGCTTCAGTCAAACTTTTTGCAAATTTATGTCTTACACTCAAACCGGGAGCCCCGTGACTACGCGATCGATTCCTACGAGTCGCATTGGTCCCGTGCGAGGTGTTCGTGACTCTTACGGGACCATTTTGTGTTTGTTTTACGTTTTCAGCCTTCGATGGCATGTTTTTATGCTTAATTCTAACTTTTTGTAAATTTATGTCGTACACTAAAGTCGGGAGTGCCGTGACTACACGGTCGATTCCTATGACGTACATTGGTCCCGTGGGAGATGTTTGTGACTCTTGCGGGACCGTTTTGTGGGTGTTTTATATTTTCACCCTTCGATGGCATCTTTTTTATTCTCAAGTCAAACTTTTTGCAAATTTATGTCCTACACTCAAACCGGGATCCCTGTGACTACCCGTTTGGTTCCTACTATTAGCATTGGTCCCGTGCAAGGTGTTGATGACTCTTATGGGACCGTTTTGAGGCTTTTTTACGTTTTCACCCTTCGATGGCATGCTTTTATGCTTAAGCCTAATATTTTACAAATTTATGTCGTACACTCCAACCGGGAGCGCCGTTACTACGCGGTCGGTTCCTACGAGTTACATTGGTCCCGTACGAGGTGTTCGTGACTCTTACGGGATCATTTTAAGGTTGTTTTATGTTTTCACCCTTCGATGGCATGCAAGTCTAACTTTTTACAAATTTACATCGTACACTCAAACCGGGAGCCCCGTGACTATGTCGTCGGTTCCTACAAGTCACATTGGCCCCGTGTGAGGTGTTCGTGACTCTTACCGGACCGTTTAGTGGCTATTATAGGTTTTCACCCTTCGATGGCATATTTTTATGCTCAAGTCTAATTTTTTACAAATTTGCATCATACACTCAACCAATAAGCCCCGTTACTATGCGGTCGGTTCCTACGAGTCACATTGGTCCCGTGCAAGGTGTTCGTGACTCTTACGGGACCGTTTTGTGCTTATTGTACGTTTTCACCCTTCGATGGCATGTTTTTATGCTCAAGTCTATTTTTTTTGCAAATTTACGTCGTACACTCTAACCAGGAGCCCCATGACTATGCGGTCGATTTTTATGAGTTACATTAATCCCATGCGAGGTGTTTGTGAATCTTACCAGATCGTTTTATGGCTATTTTACGTTTTCACCCATCAATGGCATGTTTTTATGATTAAGTCTAACTTTTTGCAAATTTATGTCATACACTCAAACCGAGAGCCCCGTGACTACGCGGTCAGTTCCTACGAGTCACATTAGTCCCGTGCGAGGGGTTCGTGACTCTTACGGAATCATTTTAAGGCTGTTTTACATTTTGACCCTTCGATGGCATGCTTTGATGCTTAAGTTTATTTTTTTATAAATTTACATCGTACACTCAAATCGGGAGCCCGTGACTACGCGGTCGGTTCCTACGAGTCATATTAGTCCCGTGCGAGGGGTTCGTGACTCTTACGGGACCGTTTTAAGGATGTTTTTCGTTTTCACCCTTCGATGACATGTTTTTATGCTTAAGTTTATTTTTGTATAAATTTACGTCGTACACTCATACCAGGAGCCCCGTGACTACGTGGTCAGTTCCTACGAGTCACGTGGGTCCCGTGTGAGGTGTTCATGACTCTTACGAGACCGTTTTGTGCTTGTTTTACGTTTTCAACCTCCGATGGCATCTTTTTATGCTCAGGTCGAACTTTGTGCAAATTTAGAAAGTATTCTCAAATCGGGAGCCCCGTGACAACGCGGTCGGTTCTTATGAGTCGCATTGGTCCCGTGTGAGGTTTCGTGACTCTTATGGGACCTTTTTGTGGCTGCTTTACGTTTTCACCCTTCGATTGCAAGTTTTTATGCTCAAGTCTAAATTTTTTTAAAATTTATGTCGTACACTCCAAGCCGGGAGCCCCATGAGTACACGGTCAGTTCCTACAAGTCAGATTGGTCCCGTGCAAGGTGTTCATGACTCTTACGGGACCTTTTTGTGGTTGTTTTACGTTTTCACCCTTCGATGGCATCTTTTTTATTCTCAAGTCTAACTTTTTACAAATTTACGTCGTACACTCAAACCGGGATCCCTGTGACTACCCATTCGGTTCCTACTATTAACATTAGTCCCGTGCGAGGTGTTCGTGACTCTTACGGGACCGTTTTGTGGCTTTGTCACGTTTTCACCCTTTGGTGGCATGCTTTTATGCTTAAGTCTATTTTTTTACAAATTTATATCGTACACTCCAACCGGGAGCACCGTGACCACGCGATTGGTTCCTAAGAGTTACATTGGTCCCGTGCGAGGTGTTCATAACTCTTACGGTACTGTTTTAAGGTTGTTGTACGTTTTCACCCTTCGATGGCATGTAAGTCTAACTTTTTGCAAATTTACGTCGTACACTCAAACCAGGAGTCCCGTGACTATGTCGTCCGTTCCTACAAGTCACATTAGTCCCGTGCGAGGTGTTTGTGACTCTTACCGGACCGTTTAGTGGCTATTTTAGGTTTTCACCCTTCGATGGCATGTTTTTATGCTCAAGTCTAATTTTTTACAAATTTGCGTCGTACACTCAACCCGGAACCCTCGTTACTACGCAGTCGGTTTCTATGAGTTACATTAATCCCGTGCGAGGTGTTCGTAACTCTTACCGGACCGTTTTATGGCTATTTTACATTTTCACCCTTCGATGACATGTTTTTATGCTTAAGTCTAACTTTTTGTAAATTTACGTCATACACTCAAACCGGGAGCCTCGTGACTACGCGGTCGGTTTCTATGAGTTATATTAATTCCGTGCGAGATAGTCGTGACTCTTACCGGACCGTTTTATGGTTATTTTACGTTTTCATCTGTAAGGACATTTTTCTCATGTCCAACATGTTACATTTATGTATGTCGTACGCCGCTACATTTGGCACGTCACCTCACGATCTCACATGATGGCCTCTATCCGAATTTCGGGAATCAAGCATTCAACATCTCCACTAATGTGTCCTATATCTGCCTCAACGACTTCACGTTCCATGATTTTAGGGACTTAATGCAAGTGGTACGCAAGAGAAGTCAAAACAGTGAAAAAAGGCACGATAGGAGACTTCAAGGGAATTTTTGTAATTTTACAGCCATAGTCCCGAGGTCTGGTCAATTGAAAAGTTGAATATCTCTCTGCAACGAAGATACTGGAAGAAACGGCACCTCAATCTGAGCTACGGTGAAGGAGTTATGACCTTTTGAAGTTGGAGAAAATTCCTTGAAGAATGCTCTTTTTTTTTACCCCATACCATAATGGTACCCCAAATCGCATGGGGAACCGGTTTGGGGTACCCCAGAATCGGTTCGGGGTACCTGACGCTGCAAGAGTCCCTAAGTTTTAAAACTCTTTTGGTTTCCTTATAAAAGCCAACTTCGGGGGAGCTGTTTTGCAAGACTTTTGAAGACGTTTTTGAGAGTCCAAATACCTCTAGTCTTCATATTTTTTGAGTCCCAAGACTCATGTTTTGATTCACACAATTGCCAATCCTTTGTGAATCTTTTTGGTAACCCAAGAACACAACCTTGTGTTTGTTCAAACCTTTGTGGAGAGATCTTTGCAACCGAGGGCTGCGTGTCATTGCCGAGGGAGTCTCTACAAAGTTTTATAGCTGCGTGTCATTGAGGAGTGCTGCGGTTCTTCCTTTGTTGATTGGACTGAGGTTCATGTGAGTTCGCTGCGCGTGGATTTATTACTGACGACACCGACCGACGCCTGCGGGTATTCGTGTGTCACTGTATTTCATTGTAATCTGTGTAAGTTGTGATTTACTTATTATAGTGAAATAAAAGGTTTTGACCTGCGGGGATTTTTCCTTAACTTTGTGTCGCATGCTTTATTTGTGGTTTGACCCACACAAACGTAGTTGTTTGTTTATGGGTTGTTTCTAAATAGACTCGAATTAAATAAGGGTTACTTTGAATCTTGCGAATTTAATTTAATTTAAATCAATTATCACACACCGAACCTATTCGGTTTCTCAAATTGGTATCAGAGCAGGTTGCGCAAATTTATCGCGTATTCCTATTTTCCGCAAAAATTATGTGATATTGATTTTTTTTTAAAAACAGTTTTATGAAAAATCGCAATTTTTCAATGGAACGCCCATTTAATGAGGAGCCTATTTTTGAAAAATTTCACGACCGTGCTGAAAAATTAAAAAGTTTGAATTTGAAACTTTGCAAAAGAATTAAAGTTTTGGAAAAAGAAAATTCTCTCTTTAAAAGTAAGATTGAATATTTGAAAGAGTTTCAAACTCAAAGTGATATTTGTCGTGAGCACTTTGGTAATTTGTGTACTGATTTTGATTCTCTAAAAATTGCCAAAAAGAAGAGTGATGAGACAGTCCTAGTTTTAGAGAAGGAATTGGAGGACTTAAAAAATTCTAGGGTTCCCGTTTGTGCCGTCGAGGATAAAAAATTAATCGATGATTTTACGGCACGCGAAAAGACTCTTAGGAATAAGTTTGTTTTAATTGAGGGGGAGCGTGATAAACTGTTAAGTTTAATTGATAATTTGAAGAGGGTGTCCCTTAATTTGGAAGAGTCTAATTCTTTGATTGAGTCAAAAATTTTGAAGTTAAAAAATGATTTGACAGACTCAAGTAGGTTTGATAGTGATGGTAATGGCTCATCGTGTTCTCATGCTTCTAATGCTAAAGCCAAAACCATTATTTGTTTTAGAGGGTCAACTAATTCCAAGGACGCTAGAAAAGATCACACTTTCGGTGTCATCCCACCCGTTTACACATGCTCATATTGTGGTAGGAATGGTCACCTTAGGCGATTTTGTTTTGATCTTGGAAGAGGTCCTAGGAATTCGAAGTCTAGTATTTTGTTGGTTCCCAAAACCCCTTGTCGGCGTGTTTCATCCATTTGGGTTAGGAAATCACTTTTGGAGGAACTAGATTTTAGACAAGTTGATTCCCGTTTGCTTGCACATGATTCTTCTCTTGCCATATCATATAGATGATTGTGTTTGCATGTTTGTCATACGCTAGTTATGCTTTTTGATATATTTTTGCTAGCGTTGTGACATCTACTTTTTGTATATATTTTTTTGAAAAATTTTGAAAAATACAAAAAGATTTTATTTTGAGAAAATCCAAAAAGATTTTTGTATTTTGTTTGCACCGTTTATGGATGGACACTTTGGATGACCGAGTCACAACATCATTCCATTATTTTCATGTGACTATTTCATAGTGTTTTGAGACAATATGTCAATTCATCCATGTGCTTTATAATGTTTGGAGTCATTAAGATGTAATTAATTGTTACTTCCTATATGTTTGACTCATGTTTCCTTTATTGCACACATGCACGGATTTATTTGATTATTGTGCTTGTCTTATCACATGTTGGTTGGGTGTTTTCACTTCAACCCTGTCCTTAAAACGAACCAAGCGCGATAATTTTTTGATAAGGAAATTGTGCATATAAGAACCGTTTTTTGAGTTTGTGTGCTTTATTTAAAAACGGGGAGGGGCTTCGAAAGGTAATTATCTATCCTTTGCCCAAAAGCCACCGTTAAATTGGACCTAAAAAATGGAGATATTTTATTATCCGGGGTCCAAAGAGGTTTAAAAGAGCTCGAAAAAATTGAAAGGCAATAAAAAGAAATTCATGCCAATTATGGGCCATATAGGTTTTTGCACCAATTCTCCAAAGTTTGAGAATTTAGATTACCTCTAAAAGAAAATATATATGAGGGAGTTTGGTTGGAGATTTTATAACGGGTTTGCACGTCCTTGAAAATGCGCTTTATAGTTTTGGACGTTATTGGGGTGGAAATCATTTTGACTTTGATTTGTTGATTTGCATAAGACGATGTCATCTAAATTCAACAAATCTTTTACACCTAAGGATACTTTTGATGCTCATTCGTTAGGGGTACACATATGCATCGTGCACATATGATTGATTGAGTTGATTTACCTATCGAATGTGTTCACACCCATTCATTCCATTTCCATGACTTGGTTGTTTGAGTCTAAATCCATAGTGTGATTTTTGTATCATGTTTTACATTTTTTTTTCAAATGGTATCTATTTTTTTTGTTTTGTATGAAAATTTTGAAAAATCAAAAATAGTGTGCGAAGATTTTTTTTAGCATCTCCTTGCAAGAGCACGTTTACCATATTGATTTATGCCTTGATTTGTATACCGTGACACCCTGATTTTGCTTGTTTGATTCATTCTTCTTATTTATCTATTTGGGGACATCATAAAAAAGGGGAGAAAGAATTATCATTTTATGGGGGAGTTTTGAGATTTGATTTATGCTTATCATATATTGGTATCTATGTTTATCTCATTTCAAACTCGATACGTCACTTGGTATTTTTTTCTTTATCTCATGTGTGTAGGTACTACATTGATGATCTCTGAATTGCACACCCTGATGAGAAAAGATTTGAGATTCCTGAAGATTTCAAGAACAAACAATGAAGACTATTCATTTGTACCTTCTCCATTTTTGGGTTCATGGGAGGGTAGATTTGTATAGGAAATTTCATATTTGATAATTCGGATTTTTTATGTATGTACCGGCATAGACATAGGGGGAGATTTGTAAGGACATTTTTCTCATGTCCAACATGTTACATTTATGTATGTCGTACGCCGCTACATTTGGCACGTCACCTCACGATCTCACATGACGGCCTCAATCTGAATTCCAGGAATCAAGCATTCAACATCTCCACTAATGTGTCCTACATCTGCCTCAACGACTTCACGTTCCATGATTTTAGGGACTTAATGCAAGTGGTACGCAAGAGAAGTCAAAACAGTGAAAAAAGGCACGATAGGAGACTTCAAGGGCATTTTTGTAATTTTACATCCATAGTCCGGAGGTCTGGTCAATTGAAAAGTTGAATATCTCTCCGCAACGAAGATCCAGGAAGAAACGGCACCTCAATCTGAGCTACGGTGAAGGAGTTATGACCTTTTGAAGTTGGAGAAAATTCCTTGAAGAATGCTCTTTTTTTTTACCCCATACCAGAATGGTACCCCAAATCGCATGTGGAACCGGTTCGGGGGGGCGAACCGGTTCGGGGTACCTGACGCTGCAAGAGTCCCTAAGTTTTAAAACTCTTTTGGTTTCCTTATAAAAGCCAACTTCGGGGGAGCTGTTTTGCAAGACTTTTGAAGACGTTTTTGAGAGTCCAAATACCTCTAGTCTTCATATTTTTTGAGTCCCAAGACTCATGTTTTGATTCACACAATTGCCAATCCTTTGTGAATCTTTTTGGTAACCCAAGAACACAACCTTGTGTTTGTTCAAACCTTTGTGGAGAGATCTTTGCAACCGAGGGCTGCGTGTCATTGCCGAGGGAGTCTCTACAAAGTTTTATGGTTGCGTGTCATTGAGAAGTGCTGCGGTTCTTCCTTTGTTGATTGGACTGAGGTTCATGTGAGTTCGCTGCGCGTGGATTCATTTCTGACGACACCGACCGACGCCTGCGGGTATTCGTGTGTCACTGTATTTCATTGCAATCTGTGTAAGTTGCGATTTACTTATTATAGTGAAATAAAAGGTTTTGCCCTGCGGGGATTTTTCCTTAACTTTGTGTCGCATGCTTTATTTGTGGTTTGACACACACAAACGTAGTTGTTTGTTTATGGGCTGTTTCTAAATAGACTCGAATTAAATAAGGGTTACTTTGAATCTTGAGAATTTAATTTAATTTAAATCAATTATCATACACCGAACCTATTCGGTTTCTCATCATCCTTCGATGGCATGTTTTAATGCTTAAGTCTAACTTTTTGCAAATTTACGTCATACACTCAAACCTGGAGCCCCGTGACTACGCGGTCGGTTCCTACGAGTCACATTAGTCCCGTGCGAGGAGTTTGTGACTCTTACGGGACCGTTTTAAGGTTGTTTTACATTTTCACCCTTCGATGGCATGTTTTTATGCTTAAGTTTATTTTTTTACAATTTTACGTCGTACACTCAAATCGGGAGCCCCGTGACTACGCGGTCGGTTCCTACGAGTCATATTAGTCCCGTACAAGGGGTTCGTGACTCTTATGGGACCATTTTAAGGTTGTTTTACATTATCACCCTTCGATGGCATGTTTTTATGCTTAAGTTTATTTTTTTGCAAATTTACGTCGTACACTCAAACCGGGAGCCCCGTGACTACTGTAACAACCCAAGACTTTCGGAACAGTAATTATTTTATTTTGGGAGAAATAAATAATATTTTATTGGAGAATAATTAAAATTGGCAATTGAGGTCAAAATTTAGAGTTGCTAGAAAGTGTGTCGAATGGAAATTCTGAGGGTACCATCATTTTCGGAAGGGTCGAGAAAGTCGAAATGACTGTACTTGGGGTCTATTTGGGTTCCGAAATAAATTAGGACCGTTTGACTCGAATTAAAGTTACCGAGTCATTTAAAGTGTGTATTATCATTTAAAGATGTGTATTTGGGAGAATAGGCTTAAAAGCCTACGGGAGATTCATTTCTCCAAAAGAGAGAAAGAGAAAAGAAGAAAAAGAGAAAGAAAGAAAGAGAGAAGAAAAAGAAGAAGAAAAAGGAAGGAGAAAGTGGATTTTCCGGCGGATTCAGACCCTACGAACCTGAGGCAAGTGATTAAACTTGCTAAATAATTGTTGTGTACCATTTATTGCGTGATTTGTGGATTGATTTTTGGGTTTTAGGTTTAGTTTATCGAAACCTAACTTTTGGGTATAATCTTAGATTTAATATGTAGATCTTAGATTTGATGATAGAAATTAGTTTATATGTATTCTAGGATGATTATTGATGATATATTTGTGATTGGATTGAAGAAAAAGGGAGAGAAAACCATTAAAATAAATTTTGGGTACTTTGGCTTACTTAAAAAGTAGCCATTTTCGTGGTTCAGATGGGCCGAATCGATTCGGCCCCCTAGCCGAATCGATTCGAAAATATGCAGGTGCCCAGGTCTGAGTGACCGAATCGATTCGGACTCCAGCCGAATCGATTCGGCCTGAAACAGAGTCCCAGGTCTTATGACCCGAATCGATTCGCCTTCCTGGCCGAATCGATTCGCTGGGCCGAATCGATTCGGAATAAGCCCGAATCGATTCTGAAACAGGGCTTTTGGAGGGATTGTTTTCTAAAGAGAAATTCATCCCGTTTTGTTCGAGGTTATCGATTGGGGATCTCTATAGGAGATATTTGGAGTATGTTTTGGAGACTTTTAGCGAGTTTCCCTAAAAGAAATTTTGGAGTCATATTGACTAAATTTGAGGAATACCGACTAGATATTTTGGTATTTTCCTAAGTGGGGAAGCCCACCTTGATTTGGAGATTTTACTTGGAGATAATAATTAACATTCGTGTGGAAGAATGAGAATAAATTAGAGATATTGGATTTTAGAATCAAATCCCATTTGGGATAACTTTGATGGTTCATAAAATCAATTGAACGCTATAATGGATGGAGAATTATGAATGATATTTTATGTGCATATGGATATAGAAATATCCTTATTAATGATTGATTTGGGAGATATCTCATATAATGAGAAATGATAATTGAGGTGCATTAGGATATAGAATATCCTTAACTTAAATTGAATTGAAAGACAATTCATATTAGAAGCGGCATGAGAGCTTCAAGCGAGAATTAGTATAGCACATACTAAGCGGGATTAATGTGTGAGGAGGAGAGTTAGTATATCTTGAGAGAAATATACTAAACAAATGATGTTAATCAATTACGCCTAAGAGCGTATAATGAAAATGTTTATGATGTTGCAGGTATACCTTATATATAAGGGTATATCTTTATTATGTGGGATGTATGTATACCTTATATTATGGTGTATGTACATGTTAAGCATACCCCCCTCCTTGCTATCATTGGGAAGTTTCGTGCGTAGAGGGTGAGCATTCTGACTAGAAAAGCAGGATGTGGATATTCCCCAGGTCATAGTCGTCCTTTGTGGTCAGCAAATGACATTTATGATATATATATATCTATTTATTTTGGGGGTGAGAGGTCGGGGGTATGTGACGCTCTCACTTGCCGGTTAGGAACTATGACCGCTTCCCGGACGACGTGTGCGTGAGTAGATCACGAGGTGGGTGTCCTTGAACCCCACCAGGTGGCCCCAGTTTGCTACGTATATGGGCTGCTGGAAGATGATAGCATGTGAGCCTGCGTCTTTCTAGTTATAGCTCGGTTGGATGGTTATTATTACTTGTGCTTGTACTTTGGGTGTCAAGGGCATAATGGACCTCAACGACCTACATTGCCAGGATTAGTGTATCGGGGGGGTTCCTTGTTTGGATTTCTCCTCGGCGAGACGTCCCACACACGAACCGCAGTGTAATGTTGGAACTTGGGGATAAATTTAGTCCTTAATGCTCATAATTAATTATATATATAAATCACCTATCCCGACAATCGACAGTGCCAGGAGTAGTGTAACGGGGGGGTTCCTTGTTTGGATTTCGCTTCGGCGAGACGTCCCACGCATGAAACGCCGTGTACTGTTGAGAATTGGGAATATTAATCAATTAAAATTGGACAAAAATCATTTGGGTTACATGCATCTTGCATTGAGGTCATAATGAGCCCCGAGGATCGATACGGTCAGGAGTAGTGTAACGGGGGGGTTCCTTGTTTGGATTTCGCTTCGGCGAGACGTCCCACGCATGAAACGCAGTGCCGTGTTGAGAATCGGGAGGAGTTTAGTCCTTAACTCTTGATGCTAATAACTCATCTATAATAATTGGATATATGGTTTCATGCCCTATATGGGTATCACTAGAATATAAATTCTAGTAAATGAGATTGTGGATGTATTGTGATGATGTGGACATGATTGGATCATGTAACTTTATATGTTCAACAAATGAACATTATAAAGATAACTATAACAATTACATTAAAGATAATGTATACAACTTAAAGAATATAGTGATAAGTGTAGGTTGGGAGATAGGTTAGATGGCTTCACTTAAATACTTTATTTGGGTTTAAGTTAGAATCCTCTCACCTAATTAGAATCGGACATCCTTTTGGAGACACGTGCATACGCTTAGTGCGCGCTTTAGATGAGAGGTGAGTTGAATTTTGTTGGAGTGTTCGATTCCAACTAAATCATGTAATAATGCATTTATAATTATTATGCATTTTAATACACTTGCTATAAACTGTTTTTCAAACTCGGGTTCTGACCCGTTTATATTTTCCTCCTCCATGTATATATTGTATTACTTCAGGTGTTCCTCCGCAAGGACGCCTTTGATATTCCTCCATTCAGGATTTGTGGAGCTGTGGCAGTAGCGGACTGTTGCGGCACTTTGCTTTAGTCGATTTCTATCTATTGTACATCTATATTAGGATTCAGTTGTATTGAGTTAGTATTCAAGTGTTGTAGATTAACACTTTCATATTTTATTTACCAGATTATTGTATTGTCTGTTCCCGACAGCATATTCGGGTATTTCATTGTTGAGATTTTGTGTTGTACAATGTATTGTACTCTTTTATTATTGGAGCATGCACATTTCACACATCATAGTTAGATGTATATTTTTGGTTGTGTGCATTATTGGTTTTGTTGTTGTTGTTAAAAATAAAAGTTTTAAATTTTTGGCAATTCGCACTAAATGATTGTGGGTAGTTAGCCTTATATTATAATGTTTAGTTGTTGATGTTGAGACTGTACCATCTGAGATACCTGATTTATGTAGTATAGGGCTGGCCACCCGTTATTATTTGGAGCGAGTTGTCACAACTATGTGATCGGTTCCTACGAGTCACATAGGTCCCGTGCGAGGTGTTCATGACTCTTACGGGACCGTTTTGTGCTTGTTTTACGTTTTCAAATTTCGATGGCATCTTTTTATGCTGAGGTCGAACTTTGTGCAAATTTAGAAAGTATTCTCAAATCAAAAGCTCCGCGACTACGCGGACGGTTCCTATGAGTCGCATTGGTCCCGTGCGAGATTTCGTGACTCTTACGGGACCTTTTTGTGGCTGTTGATAAGCACCCAAAACTGTACAATTTATACCCCGAATTGACGTACTTTGTTGCTAATTCTCGACAATTTGGGTCTTATGTGCTTAAATGTTAATTATGGAGGCTTAATTGTGCGTTGTAGAGTTCAAGCGTTAGAATCAAAGCAATTGCGCATAAATGGAGTTACATACCTTGTCTCTAAACCTGCCCCCGAGCCTAAATCTAGCCTAAACCTAGTCTAAAGCCTGTGTGTGTTTAGTTTGTATCTTTTGATATTTTTTATATTTTTTTTTTGCTTGAGTCATTTTCATTTTTAGGATTTATTTTAGATTTATTTAGAATTTTTACGATTTATTTTCCAATTTTTATATTTCTTTTTTTATTTTGATTTTTATTCTATTAGTTTTTAGTTTTAGTTTTAGTTTTATTTTATTTTATTAGGATTAGAATTTTTAAGATTTTTTGTATTTTTAGTTTTATTATATTTTGCATTTTCTTTTTAGAATTTTAATTTTAAGTTTTATTAGATTTTATTTTTATTTTTATTTCTTTTTAGTTTCAATTTTATTTGAGTCTTTGTTTTATTTTAGAAATAGGATTTCATTTTTTTAGATTTTTATTTTATTTTATTTTTATTAATTTTAGTAGTGTTATTTTTAGGGGTTCAAATTAAACACACACACACACACAAAAACACACCCTATACCCACAAACTTATCCTACACCCCAAACACTCACCTACACTTTGATCCTATACACACAGTCATACACTTTCACCCTCATTCCCCTACACCCTCATCCTCACCATATTTCCCATACACCTCACACACCCAATACCTCCCCCCCCCCCCCATCTTCTTCCCTACAGCACACTTTTCTCTCTCTATCCTCCATAACTAAAAACCCACCACCTCCACTCTCTCTCCTTACACCTACCAGCAACCCTCACCCCCTCAACCACCGCCACTGTAGCCCCTCTCTCCCTACTCCACCGGCGAACTAAAACCGAGCCCCACCGCTGACCTCCTGCTAAACCCGCCGGCGCAGCCAGCCTGGTCCCTTCCGGTGCAACCCGGAAACCACCTCGACCCAACCCTCCAGCCCCCCGCTCGCGACTCAACGCCGGAACCATAACCTGTCGCGCCCCTACACCTACCAGCTGCCGGCACACCTCCGGCGACCCAAAAGCAGCGCCGGAACCCACCTGCGACACCACCTCAGGCAGAATCCGACCCCCTCTACCCTTGTTCGACCCGAAGCCGGTGACCTGCTAGCACCCAAACCGCCTCGATCCAAGCCAACCCGGATTCAAACCCATTTCCCTTTTATCCTCAATTTTAACCCAAAGCCAAAAACGTGACCTGCATAAATCCCAACCCAATCTCAAGACCAAATAAACCACATCCCATTAAACCCATCTGCCAAATAAAACCTCTTTTACCCATATACCCTTAAAAAATCCCAACTAACTCTTTTATTCCCTTTTTTCCATTATACCCTCGTAAACCAAATCTGTTTTTTTTTTCACCATTATCTCATTTCCCCCACCTTTCCACAGGACCTCACCATAACCACATGCTCTCTTCTAATTCCTAAATTACCCTCACCTTTATTCCAAAACATCTCCCCAT
The DNA here is from genome assembly GCA_949130495.1 of Sambucus nigra. Taxonomy (NCBI): domain Eukaryota; kingdom Viridiplantae; phylum Streptophyta; class Magnoliopsida; order Dipsacales; family Adoxaceae; genus Sambucus; species Sambucus nigra. Next base: position 154,102,334 of record OX422208.1, on the reverse strand, counting down.
TTTATCCTACACCATAAAATCTACCCACAATACCCCTCATGTTCCATGCCTATTATAAAGAGAAGAATAAGACTCAAATTAAGAGAGCTTTTGGAGAGAAGAAGACTAGAGAAAGAAATCTATTTTTTTATCACCAAAAAAATTCTAGATAGCTTTTAGAAATTTTAGTAGAAAGTAGGATTAATTTTTAGAATTTTTTTTTAATTTTTCTTGGAGTGCTTGTAATTGAGAAGAATTGTGAATCAAAGTGAAGATCAATTTCATTTCTCCTCTAATTGGTTTGATTTCCTTTTCTCTTAAATTTCAATTTCATTTAGTTATTTTATTAATTGTTACTAGTTGGATGATGATTATGGAAGACTAATTTCCCAATCAAGGGATAAATTAAAGCTCATATGAATCCTATTATTTTAGTTTGTTAATTTTAATTTTGTTGAATTCTTTTGATTAGTGAAATTAATTCCCCTTCTTATTTTTTCATTGAGAAATGAAAAATAATCCTTGAGAGAGGATTGAAAATTGTGTTAATATTTTTATCATTTGATTCAAAATAGAGATATGAGTTTCAAATTGATAAAAATATTGATAGAATTTTCACCTACTTTTGTTTATCTTGTCTAAATTAAAATTAATTGGTTGAGTCTATCCTAGCGGGTGATTCATGTAATTGATTTTCATTATCATTTAGTAGTATTTGTGGGAGTTAAAATCATTAATCTAAAATAATATTTAACTAGTTCATTTGTGTAATGAGAATTAACTCTTGAACTAGTTGAATATTTTGGAATTCAATCAAATTAAAATAATTCAAACTAGAAGTAGTAGGGAGAATTGGGGGTGGATATTCATCCCTTGATTCACTTTCTTATTAATTACATTTCACTCAATTTTTGTTACACATTTTCACTTAGTTTTCTACACTTTCACTCTCACACTTTTATTTACTTTGTTTTAGTTTTAGTTTGTTCTTAGATTTAAATTCACTTCATCCTCACAAACTTGTTTTAATATTTGAAAAACATAAAAAAAAAATAGAAAAACCCAAAAGTAAAAAAAAGTGATCAAGTGAATAATATTCTTAATACTCTCATGTTTAGCATTTCACTCCTTAGATTAGGAGTGACATCCTTACTTACCACTCTACACTTGAGTTTGATATATATTTTGTAGGTACATAAGGATTTTGATTAGAAGGAGCTTGTGCAACAACGACAAATATACACGCAAAAGTTCTTTCTATCAGTTGTATTACGTTTTCACCCTTCGATTGCAAGTTTTTATGCTCAAGTCCAATTTTTTTGCAAATTTACGTCGTACATTCTAACCGGGAGTCCCATGACTACACAGTCGGTTCCTACGAGTCAGATTGGTCCCGTGAAAGGTGTTTGTGACTCTTACGAGACCGTTTTGTGGTTGTTTTACGTTTTCACCCTTCGATGGTATGCTTTTACGCTTAAGTCTAATTTTTTATAAATTTACGTCGTACACTCAAACCGGGAGTCCCGTGACTACGCGGTTGGTTCCTATGAGTCGCATTGGTCCCGTGCGAGGTGTCGTGACTCTTACGGGACCATTTTGTATTTGTTTTAGGTTTTTATCCTTCGATGTCATGTTTTTATGCTTAAGTCTAACTTTTTACAAATTTATGTCGTACACTCAAATTGGGAGCCCCGTGACTACACGGTCTATTCCTACGATTTACATTGGTCCCGTGCGAGGTGTTCGTGACTCTTACGGGACCATTTTGTGGCTATTTTATGTTTTCACCATTCGATGGCATGTTTTTATGCTTAAGTCTAATTTTTTACAAATTAACGTCGTACAATCAAACCGGGAGCGTCGTGACTACACGGTCAGTTCCTATTACCTACATTGGTCCCGTGCGAGATGTTCGTGACTCTTACGGGACCTTTTTTGTGGTTGTTTTACGTTTTCACCCTTCGATGGCATCTTTTTTATTCTCAAGTCTAACTTTTTACAAATTTACGTTGTACACTCAAACCGGGATCCCTATGACTACCCGGTCAGTTCCTACGAGTCACATTGGTCCCGTGCTAGGTGTTCGTAACTCTTACCGGACCGTTTTATGGTTATTTTACGTTTCACCCTTCGATGACATGTTTTTATGCTCAAGTCTAATTTTTTGAAAATTTGCATCGTATACTCAAATCGGGAACCCGTGACTACGCGGTCGGTTCCTACGAGTCACATTGGTCCCGCTCGATAAGTGAATAAGATGAGCGGTCACAAATTGCAAACCCAAGAATAACTTTCGAATCATGACTAATTTTTATTCCCATTTTAAGTTATAGGGGGCACAAAAGAATTAAAATTACGGGGTTTAAACATAAATAGGATCCAAACCCAAAATAATTAAAAAAATTGAATCAATGCATATTTAACCTTAAAATAAAGTTCATCATAGGTCTATCCATTACCTGGATATTTTGTTACACCCAACGCCAATCAGAACCTTCTCTATGCCAGCAGCGATGAAATTTCAGATTATGTTTGATAGTAGTTCGATCCCAGCATCAATGTATTTTATGATAGTGAAAAAATAATGATTTTTTTGCAAAAAGTTATGTTCAATTAAAAAAATGGTAGAACCAAAAAAATAAATTCAAAACGAAAGGAAGAAAACCAGGGCTAGTTCTTTCGTCACTCACTGTCCCAACTTAACTCGTGGTAAACTTGTTTAAACTGAAATTCGTTAATCCTCATTGATATTTTCTTACACGTATATAAGGATTACTACTGAGAAAAAAATTAGATGCACACATATGGAGAAGATTACAATTGATTTTGATTACATTTCAAAATCCAATACTTATTCAATTTCAACAATAATATAAAATGGCATAACAGGTATATCATAATATAACCAACACCAATCTAATTAAACCAGGTATATATCTATTCCTTTTTTTTTCACAAGGACAAATCTAAAACCAAATTGAATATACCAAGGCCAAGAACAAAATTAACACTTACAGAATTCTTAAGGGACTATTTGTTGCTTCTAACCCCCAACTCGGTCTCCACTTGTCTCCACCGCATACTATTTAGGGTGGCATGCATATACCCCCCCAATAAAATCACGACAAGGTGGATGTAATTTTTTTTACTCATTAAAAATCTATTTAATTATATTTTGTCAAAAAAAATATACACACATACAATCTAGATTTATTGGCATAATCTATACAAACACACACATACAATCTAGGGTTTATTGACATAATATATACATATACACACATACTATTTAGGGGTTACTAAACCCTAATATTTTTTTTTGACATAAATCTATACATACACACACATACAATCTATACATACACACACATACAATATAGGGTTTATTGATAAAAAAAAACAATTTATTTGTTCATAGTTACACACAAAAACATATATATACACATAAATTTATACATACACACAGATATAAACATAAATCTATACATACACACACATACAAACATAAATCTATACATACATACACAGAAATTAGGGCTTTGGACAGAAATAACGAAATCCAAATGAATCAATACATACCAGGGTAGATTTATGTTTGCAAACCCAACTGAAATCCAAATGAAATCACACGTGAATCGCTTAGCCCTAATAGCCTTACAAACCACACATAAGAAATTAGAAGTAGCAGGTGATTTTCATTTTTAATACCTGAACCTCGTCATGGCCAAGAGCCGTGACCCCATGCACGCGACCAATAAAATGTAGATGAGATAGTCCTGGCTTCTTCGACCTGGTCACGGCCTAGAGCCGTGACCCACCATGTGCGCGACCAACAAATTATAAATGAGGTATTCTGGCTTCTTCGAACTGGTCACGGCCTAGAGCCGTGACCCACCAAGCTGGAGACTTTTCCATCCACACTTAGTGCTTGATTGAGGCATGGTCACGGCCCATAGTCGTGACCCACACCAATAAATGGTCACGACCCGTAGCTGTGACCCTAGATCAGTTATGCGCGACTTTTTTCATCAACCCTAGTGCTTGAATGAGGTATGGTCACAGCCCTTAGTCGTGACCCACACCAAAAAATGGTCACGACCCTAAGCCGTGACCCCCAATATGTCTACTCTCTTCTTCCGCATGCCATGGGTCACGAATTTGGGCCGTGACTCACCCGTGACCAAGCTTGGAGGAAATTTTGGTGCGTGTTTGGTGCCAAGATGGTCACGACCTGGTCACGTCCTAAGTCCGCGACAACTGTGGTCACAGACTTGGTCCGTGACCACTTCTTGAGCATCAATAATTTAGTGTGGTAATAAATATGGTCACGCCAAATATTGAGTGGGTCATGGCTCAAGTTCGCGACCAGCTGGTCGCAAACTTGGGCCATGACCCACTGGATGTGACCATTCGCAGGATTTGGTGTAGTGAATGCTCCTGCAGTTCTGTAGAGATGGAGCTAACACTAGGTTAACCTTGGGGAGGTCTTTGGCCTTGGGCAGGAAACTTGACCTTCTCTTGGATGCTCAATGTGGATTGCATCTTGGATATGTTCGCATTTATTTTGATGAACATGCATTTATATCTAACATTGTTTTCACCTTGAGAATTTATGAATTGGTTCAATATATCCTCGAGGTTCCTCCGCGGTGGAGATACATATGGATCTGGAGGTGGTGGTGCTTGTTGGTATTGAGGATATGGTGGAGGTGGAACAACCTGTGAATGTCGGTTCATCGCAGCTTGTGTTGTCCATAGATGAAACAAGGATGGTTTCTCCATGAAGGGTTGTACAATTTCCCATACGAGGCATTAAAATTCCCCTTGAATCCTCCTATAGCATCCACCTGATCGGTGTGCATGGCCTTGTAGGCGGGAATCATCGGGCATGCCTTTATGGAGTGGCTTGCCTCACAAATAGCACACACTTTTTCTTTCAAACCACGGCTGGTTCCGGAGATATTTTGCATCTGACCATTAAACCCTCTTTCATATCCTTCTGAAACTGATCGAATCGACGGTCTATTAAGGTATTGCTATCCAAATGGTAGTGATCGGATGCAGTCTGATTGATAGATGGTTGTATAGGCCTGGCTTGGTTAGGATCAGATGTGTCCCATGCTTGAGTAGTCTCTGCGACATACTTAAGATGGGCTTCGTCATCGCATGAGTTTAAATCCCAAAGGGGTCTTTCACACATTATTTACACAAGTTGTTTGGAAGTTATTGTCAACCCGTTATGGAATAAGGATATCACAAGGTGTTTGTCAAAACCATGATGGGGGCATGCGTTTACTAACTCTTGGAAATATTCCCAATATCTATCAAAAGACTCATTATCGTGTTGTCAGAAAGCTTGGATTTGAGTTTTGACAGAGTTAGTCTTGTGTTGTAGATAGAATTTTAAGATAAACTTGGATTGCATATCTCTCCAGGAAGTGACAAAGTTCGGGGGTAGAGACCATAGCCAGGTCTTGGCTTTATCTTGTAAGGAAAAAGGAAAAAGCTTTAGGCGAATGACAACTTGCGTGCAAGCTTGATCACTAAATGTGTCACATGCCTCTTCGAACTCACGAATATGCAAGTATGGTTTCTCTGAATCCATGCCATGAAATGTAGGGAGAATTTTTATCATCCCATTTCAAAAGTGGAACTGACCGGCATTATACGGAAGTAAAATGTAACCACGGGTGACAGTCCGCTCAGGAAAGAGTAAGTCTTTCATGGGACGATAGGGGAGATCTCCCTCTCGAGTACCGAAACTCGTTGCGTCAGACATCGCACTTGTGCTCTCTTCAAATGACTCTATGTACTCACTCGGTGTCCTAGATGTGTGACTCGAAGGTTGACTCAGGGTGTAACTACCGACAGAGTACTCAGGAGTAGGAATCAGAACCCAAAATTATGGTACGTGAGTTGTGTGTGTGCTTTCAAAGTTATACTCAACTATTGGATTTTTGTGGATTCTGGTTGGAGTATTGTGAGGAGTCTGAGTATGTTCAGGATTTTGCATTAAAGGCCCTTGTTTGAGAGATGAATTTTTATTTTTATTTTTAAATTTTTATATGTTTTTGGATTTTTTTTTGTCAGAATTTTAGATTGACTTGATCTAACCAAAGACTACCTGATTCCCCGGTAACGGCGCCAAAAACTTGACACGACCACAAATGTGTCTAGTGTGTGTGATATTTAGGCTCAAGTGCAAGCCTGTCGCTCAAGTAATAATTAGATAAGTCGGGTATCGATCCTCAGGGAAACAGGACGAACTAAATCGTAACGACGTTGGAAAGATTGAGAAATCCTAGCTTTGACTCTAAAAAGAAGGAAAAGGTGATTTGGGTTACAAAATAACTATAACTAAATGCAAAAGTGAAAATGATTACTAATGAAATTACGACTAAATGAAATGCAATTATTCTAATTAAACGAAAAGCTGATGACAATTTTGACTAAAAATTTGACTATGAAATGAAAATGATATGTCGGGTTACAATCCCCCACACCCTAGTAATTCACTTCGTAGGATACTAGATTTGGAATTAATACTTTAAATGAACCCGATCTTTAATACTCCTAAGTATTACATATACGAGGTATCGTATCTCGCACAGTATGTAAGCAAATGATGAATTAAAACCTGGTTTTTAATACTCCTAAGTATTACATATATAAGGGATCGTAGCCCTCACAGTATGTAAGAAAAGAACGGATTAAAGCAGTATCGCATTAACCAATATTTGCATCGCATTCTTAAGCATCTCGGTTACCTAGGGCAAAGGAGATCAAAAGTCTTACAACGTGAATTATACGACACGTTTCACCTAAGATTTTAATTCAAAATTCTATTTCCACTATTGTGAATTACATCGGGTGAGGTTCATGCACCCAAACCCTTAAGAACTTAGCCAGACATATTAAAACTAGAAGAAAACATGCTTTGAATGAAAGAAAATTTTTTAACTACAAACTTAAGATAAAGAAGAATGAAATTATTAACTAAAGAATTAACTACTGTAATAATGAAAGCGAGAATTTAAAACAACTTTACTTGAGTTGCAGATTGGAATCAAAGCTATATAAAACTAGGATTTATTGTTGTTATCTTCTCTAAACTAATTACAATGGTTCTCTAAATGGATTGAAAATCTCCCTAATGTCTGGGAAGACATTATAATATATACACTACGAATTTCTAAGAGTTTCAACCATACAAGGCTCTTATTTTACAAGTGGATAAATCCAAATTTTTGATACTCGAACCGATCCTGTTAAGGTGATTCGGTTCGGTTTGCCTTTAGAAGAGATTTTTGTCTGGGTCGGTTCCGTTCGTTTATTTCCTCTTCGGTTCGGTTCCATTATTTTGTGCTTCACAGGAAATTTTCTCAGGATAGGATCGGTTCGTTTTTCCAGCCCTGCGGTTCGGTTCGATCTCTTCAGGGAACTTTTCCTTCTTTGTAATTTTGAAGACTTGTTCCGGAACTCGAATTAGGATGTCGATTCTTTCTTCCTTGTGTGCATTGAATACCTGCAAAATAGATGGGAGATACGAGAAACTCGGCGTACTCATTAGAAAATGACAATAGTAATGATATGAGATAAATCGACTCGAATCACACTTCTCAGAGCGATAAAAGCCTCTAAATTAAGGGCATAAATGGTAAGAATTTATGCTTAATCAAACCATTCTAAATCCCGAGCATCGTATTCGCAATTCGGAGTTAAAGCACTCTGATAAAATGGTAAATGTTTCAAAATTTCCTAAATTAATTTCTTTCTTTAAGTATTGTCTAACATATCTGATGATAAAATGTATATAGGCCCAGGGAATAAACAGATAATTGTAACATTTTAAAGTTTTAATTCAAATGTTGGTTATATGTAAATTGGTTTCCAATTTGGTTACATGCAATTATATATCAATTATAGGTTATATGTGAATTAAGTCCATCAATTGGTTATCACTTGATAAAGCAAGATTTTTGAAATCTTAAATCACATGTAATATACATAAAATTAAGATGATAATATCAAGCATAAAACTGATATACGATCACTTGACACCGTAATCATATCTTTAGTAGTGAAACCACACCGTGAAGGTAACCATATGGTACCATAACTACGTAGGATAAATATCCACGGTCTGATCTCACCATCTATTTTAAGTAGTAACTTGAAGTATTTTCTAACCCACATATGGCGATCACTTGAGATCGTGTGTTATACATTCACGGTGGCTTGTTGTCGTAACTGAATCGACCACGGTTTGATCTCACCGTCTCTTTTATGCAGTAAGTTGAAGTATATTTCTAAACAATATATGATAGTCTTTTTAGACCGTGTGTTACACATTCATGGTGACTTACTGTCACAACTTAATCAAGCACGGTTAGATACCAATGTATATTTTATGTAGTAAATTGAAGTATTTTCTAACCAACGTATGATGGTCACTTGCGATCATGTGTTACATATACACGGTGACTTATAGCCGTAACTGAATCAACCACGATTTGATCTCACTGTCTCTTTTATGTAGTAACTTGAAGTATTTTCTAATTTGCATAGGATGGTCACTTGATAGTGTGTGTTATCCATTCACGGTGACTTATTGCTATAAATGAATCAACCACCGTCTCCTTTATGCAGTAAGTTGAATTTTTTTTCTAACCCACATATGATGATCACTTCAGACCATGTGTTACACATTCACGGGGACTTATTATTGCAACTGAATCAATCATGATTTGATCTCACCGTCTCTTTTATGGAGTAAGTTAAAGTACTTTTTAATCCACGTATGACGGTCACTTCAAACCGTGCGTTACACATTCACGGTGTCTTATTTCCGTAAGTAAATCAACCACGGTTAGATACCATCATACATTTTATGCAGTAAATTAAAGTACTTTCTAACTAACATATGATGGTCACTTGAGATCGTGTGTTTCGTATTCACGGTGACTTATATCGGTCACTCAATTAAGCACGATTTGATCTCACCGTCTCTTTTATGCAGTAACTTAAAGTGTTTTTTAACCCATATATGACGGTCAATTGAGATTATGTGTTACATATTCATGGTGACTTATAGCCGTAGCTGAATCTACCAAGGTTTGATCTCACCATATCTTTTATGCAATAAGTTGAAGTTTTTTCTAATGCACATATGACGGTCCCTTGAGACCGTGTGTTATACAGTCACGATCGCTTGTTGCCGTAACTGAATCAAGAACGGTTAGATACCACCATACATTTTATGCAGTAAATTGAAATATTTTCTAACAAACATATGACGGGCGGTTAAGACTGTAGTTATTTATTGGACGGTGACACTACACCGTAAAGTGGACACTTACGGTCACACCACACTATATACCAATTACCCATGATTGGATCCCACCGTACCTGTTACGTAGACCGTGGTATTTATTTATAATGTATTATAAGGCAATTTACAATGAACCAAGTATTTATTTATAATTAATCATGTTATAAACCAAACACAATGAATCAAATATATAAGAATAATTAAAATTGTTCATATACGAATAATTACAAACAAGAATTACATTCAAACACAAAACACAATATTGTTCATACAAACTACTTGTTTCAAAATTATTCCAACATCTCATAATATTAAAAAACTTAAACACGGTAACAATGAAATTGTTCCAATAAATTTTATCTACTTTCAACTTAAACGCTTCATCGGGGGGATTTTTTCTTGGGGGCCTTTTTCTTGGGTGCTTTTTGCTTGGGGGATGGATCGTGACATGCCTTGGTTCGATTTTCTTGATGCATCGGTGCCTTTCTCTTTTCTTTATGAGCATGCGTTCCCTTTGTAAGTTGTGGGCTCTTGGAATATAGTTAATATCAAGTGAGGCGTAACCCTTTATCAAGATCGGGATTAACACTGTGCAGTATTAAATGGTCACAGTGAATACAGGTGAATAGGAGGCAAAGGGATTCAATATTCAGACTTATATTAAATGGTATGTTGGCACAATAAATACACAACAGGTATAATAAATAAATGGGACCGACAGGTAGCCTGGTCGGAGGGAGAAAGAGCAAGCATTCTAGGCACAATAAAGGAAAGGCAGGAATTTAAAGCTTAGTTAATGCTCAATAATATGGGTATTAAATGTGTGTGGAAAATAATGTTCTCACTATAACTCTCTTTTATGGAGGGAGTTGGGCAGTAATTCTAGGCTCAGAATGCTCTGTCTGCTGAACTGTTTGGCTGGTTTATTTATACAAAGGTTAGGTTACTCGAGTAATCTTGCCCGTGTTTAATATGATTAATCACATTAAATGCACAAGTACCTCCCATTAAAGTTAAAGATATTGTATTAAATGCATGGGATCTCATAATATGGCAGGAAATTATTTTATTAGCTGAAGGTATGGTGGGTATTAATGAGGGGCGTGATGTGGCAGCTCGGGCTTATCTTAGAACAGCTAAATAGTAAGGTTTTGTGAACTAGACATGTCATCCTAAGGATAAACCCACTTGAATGATGTGACTTCGAGTCCCTAAATGCCAGGCGTTATAGCATCAGAAAGGGGGTAAACAGTGACCCCATTATGTGTTTGGTCACATCAGTCAAGTGGCATGGCGTCTGATTTAAGGTTGCTCGACTGATAGATAGATCGAGTATTTAGTATTATGTTTGTTGATTAAGAACTATCTTAAGACTGAGGCTGTAAGATTGAGGTGCCACGAGGAGACTCCCTCAAATGAGCAGGAGTTAAGGTTGCTCGGTTGTAGGTGGCTCGAGCAACCAGGTGTACTAAGAGAAGTTTTGCCCAAGTGTGCAAAGAGGGTTGGTAATTGTATTCCCAACATTTCCTTACTCCCAATCCTCCAAACCATGTCCCTGCGAGATTCCCAAGAGGAGGTTGTTCGATAAAGCATGTTAGCTCTCCTATGCCCAGCCAGGCATGGTCCCTCATGAATACCAAATAACATCGCTCAACGTATAACATAAGATAAAGTATATGATACAATTCATTCTATTTTATATTACAAACTATCGTCATTTAAGTGACTTCAATCTACGAGTGGGATCCTTTGAACCACATATGTGGAGAATCTTCGAGGTAAGGCCTTCGAGCCACATCTGTGGAGAATCTTTAAGGCGGGTCCTTCGAGCCACATATGTGGAGCTTCTTCGAGTGACCTTCATCCTCTTTTCTTCATGTGTCAATCAACGGATTAACTAAGTTAATCACTCTTTAGTGGGGGCTCCCCCTACATTTGTCCATTTGTAAAGATATTTGTTTATTGCATGAAGAAATATCTGTACGAAACCCTATGTTGATCTTTAATCTTTTCTTGCAACAAGTTTTCAATATCCCGGGCACTTGATTTATAAGAAATAATAAATTATTAGTAATGGAGAAGCTATATCTTGCTCTATTTTTTGAACTGTTTCGTCTGCTTAAATATCTTACTATTTTTCTGATAACATCTCTTCCTTTTGTGATGCTTCATGATTACGCATGGAAGATGACTTGGGGGAAGTGAAGAGGTTTATTTAAATTTCCCCCAAAGCTCTTTATCTCCCCCAAGATGAAAAAACTCCTAATGTATCTCATTTAATGAGGTTATCATTTGCGTTCCCATCTACGACACGTGGCAACGTTAAGGTACGTGCATGTTCCCCAAACACCATCAGTCACGTGTCACTTATCGAAACGCCATCATAATAACTCTTGAAATCTACTGCAACGCGCGTGTGATGAACACATAAGCTGGTTTTACCATTATTACGCTTTTCGAAGCGCTACCTTTTGCCACCCATTGAGGTTTGTGTTGCCCCTATAAAAAGACGTGTGCCTTCATTTCAAATTTCCACCATTGGATTTTTGTTTTCGAGTTAAGCTTTTGTGAGAGAAAGCTTTACCTTATCAACTTCTTTTATTCTTTTCAACTTACCCTCTTTATTCATCCTTCTTAGTTCCCCATGCACCTATCATAAAGAGAACCCAATCTTCTAGGGGTGCTTTCCCCAAAACTCAGGCGCGCCAAAACTAATGGGTGCATTAGCGTTATGCTCCATATTTTAGGTAATCTGATCACTTCTGGTAGATGGCGGAGGAATTTCCTAAAGAACTAGAGTCGATTAAAAACCCTAAGTTGTTAATAGAGGAAGGCAATGATGCTGAGGACTTCGCCTACATCCCTACCACAACCGTTACCAAATTTCGTGTTGAGCGAGGTGATTTCCCATTCTCCAAGGTAGAGTTTTAGGCCTCTTCTGGCACCTGTGAGGGTTTAGGCCCTTAGACTGACTACATCCACTCCAAATACTCTATACAGCTGGATCTTATTGGTCTATCCTGCTCCAGTTGGTTGAGTGATCTCACTCTTGATAAAAATAATACTGCACTCCAGCTACTCGTGTCTCATTAGAGCCACATGTCACATACCTTTGTGACCTCTTGGGATGAATTCACTATTACCCTCGAATATGTTTATGAGCTGATGGGGTTAGATGCAGTGGGATTTGATACGTTCTTTGAAGAAACAGTTTTTAGAAATAAGAAGGCTTTGGGGGCCAAGTTAGAGGCAGTTATAAAAGACTGTATGGTGACATACAAAAAGTGTACCTATTCGGAGGTAATTAGGTACTTTTACTTCATTGAGGACAGTGCAATGATCAAGGCCCGTGAGCCAGTAAAGGAAAATTCTCATAAAAAGTAGGTATTCAAACAACCCTTGGCTGGAAAGGGTTTTAATTCTCAGATCGAGATCGTCGATTACATCTGGTTGATACTGTTAAAGATCTATCTCTCGGGAAAGACCCATGATTGCCCTAGAAAAGACTTGATTAATATAGCCATTCGAATGGCCAATGGTGTGAAGCTTCACCTCGCAGCTATTACACTTGGTTCGTTGTACACTTGGTCGGATTGAATGGCTACGGATTCTTCCAGGAGCTTTGGAAGGTTTGACGTCTTTAACTATGTGAACCACATACTTTTGACAGGCTTCCTTTATGCTCACTTTTCAGACTATGCCCCAACCGATAACTATCTCGGTTCTCCGCCTATCAGAGTCCACAGGATTTATTATTAGAACCATAAGAGTGTCAAGAAGACTATCATCGTTTTGATTGATAGACCCAAAAGGTTATTACCTCGCCCCTATGTTGGGGTGGACCAGTTTTTTTCAAATGATTTTTTCATCGAAGAGGAACGTCCCATCGCCCCCTCGATGAGGCACTAACCCGAAATTTCCCTTCAAATAACGTACCTCTTATGCTGATCCTTTCTTATTTACCCTCTTACACAGAATGGTCATACTTTTACTTTGTCTACAACCCCCATCGTGTAGCGTTGCAGTTTGGTTATGATCAGGGCACTCCTCTGCTAAGCCATTTTACCCGCGAGAAGCTTACCAACTTCTCTTTTGCTTGTGCCAATTACCTTACTTTAGCTGTGGTAAATCTATGTGCAAGTTATCCGACCAATCCTGTCATTCTGAGCAAGGATACTCGAGGGAGCAGGTCAGTGATGTACCTAATGGTGTTCTGGAAGAACCAACTCGATCGTTTCCAAAGCAACCTTCTTAAAGAACCTTGATATCCGAGGTTGAGAGAAATACTCCCACAAAGTTGGTTTAAGAAATTATACCACCTTCTCCTTAGTATTCCCTCTGAGCACTTACAATAACTCTGTTCCTTCTGAGTTGACTCCACTCGCTCATGTGGACCAAACTATAGCCAAAATAAAGAGGGAAGTTCAACCCTCTATTCCAGCCGAGGTAGCTGTTGTTTCCCCCAGTCCTTCGAGGCCAGTTGAAGGAAGTAATATTCCACATGTTGCCTCAATAGTACCAACAGTGAGGGCTACCAGAAGATCCCCGATGAAGAAGACCAAAACTACTTAATAAGCTCCACCGGCCTGTACTCTTGACCTTAAGGTCGCCTAAGAAGTCAACCTAATATTTGATTAGCTGAGATAGCTTCCCGTGGTTTCTCGTACGTTCCTTATCCTATTGGAGTTAGTAAAAAGAGTAAGGCAATTAACCCTCTTAAACTTGTGCTTGAGGAACCAAGCGAATCAAGCGGGGAAGAGTTGCTTGAGAAGCATGCAGTTGCTAGGTCTGAGGAAGAGGAGGAGGAGGAGGAGGAGGAGGAGGAAAGATAAGAGGAAGCAAAGGAAGAAGAGAAAGAAGAAGAAGAAGAAGAAGAATAAGAAGAGGATACTGCATTGATCCGATGACGCGAGTTGACGATAATGGTTTCCCCTTTTAAACCTGCCTCACCTCCTTAGGATTATAAAGTTAAGTATTGGATTAAGAAGAGGTATACATTCTATTATTCCTCTAAATATTTAACTTTTCTTCTTTTGCTTTATGATGATGACCCTATTTTATTCCAAATCTCCCATTTTTCAGGTTGATAACCAGGTGATTCGTGCAATGATATTGAGAAAAATAATCTGTTGAAGAATCGTGGCGAAGTTCTACCTGCTTCGAAAGAAGTTGTGCCACGGGAGATAACTGCCCCTACTACTTCGTAGGTAACCTCAAATTTCCCTCCAGGGGTAGTTATTTCTGATACTTCGAGTGAATTCAGTAATGGTTATTCTCCTGACCCTTCTTTTTTACACGAGCAGGATGGTCTTGAGGCAGGTATTCTAGTTACGAAGATTATTGAAGTTGTTTCTAAATCCCCTGCTCTTGTTAGTTCTCTACCCGTGGTAAGCTTTTTCTCTTGATATTTTAACTTCGTTTATTCCATTTGACTTGACGTTTTAACTTGCTCTTCGTTATCCTTCGCAGGTTCCTGTTCCTGGGCCAACTGCCCCGTTAGCTCCCCTCTCCTCCAACGATTAAGTTCTTATTACTCTGTTCGAGCCTTCCATCCTTAATCAGGAGGGTGTCATATATGTTGGGGCCATTCAGGGAGAAGGGAGACGGGAGGAGGATGCTGAGGTAGGGGGATGTGATTGCCCCCCAAGAACAACGTCTTTTGGTGGCACCTATTTTGGCAGAGGAAGAAGATGTAGTTCAAATGGCTACTCATGAATTTGCTGATGAGCAGTATCCCAAGGTATACTTGTCTTCTTCTTGATATCTCCTGTATTTAAACTTTGTTAGCTTTGCAAGTTGTATTAGTCATAAATCTCCCATAACCGAGGGTCGGCTGGTCAAGTTATATTGATCCTAAAATCTCCCATAATCGAGGGTCGGGCGGACCAAGTTATATTGGTCTTAAAATCTCCCATAACCGAGTGTGGGTACCTTGATTAAACATTTCGGTCCAGATAAGTATCCCGTTTCAGTCCGGCCCAAAGTCTGTAGTCCACATGCATAACTAATTCAGTTATGACCCATTCAACCCCTACAATCTCTCACGAGATATTCGAGGAGTTATGGGCTAACGTGGAGGAGTCCAACACCCCACTCTCCAAGAAATAACATGTATATATTAAACCCTCAGCCAGGAGAAAAGGGCACGCAATTGAAAACACGCCCCTGGAGTAAAAAGAAATAAAATACTGAGAGCACCACCGTGGACGTAGGCCTTTTTGTCGAACTACGTATATTTTGTGTTATATGTGATTGCAATTATTTCAAGTTCTTTATTTATTCTGGTGATTGCCTTTGCTTATTATTTCGTGTTGAGTTTTATTTTCACCATAATTGGCGTCGTCTGTGGGAAACGTTTGTTTTCCTTTAAGAAAGCCTTCACCAATGAGAATTTAGAATGTATGGTCACAGCAGCAATTCCCCTCAAGCAGAGGATATTTAAGAACAGCCTGCCCCTTTCAGGATCAGATCTGAAGTTCGACGTTCAAATCCTAGGGCTCGCCCAGAATGGAAAGATTCGGAGGAAAGCCAAGGACCATCTAGGTTCACACAGGTCTCCAGGATAATCGACGCCTATAAGACCAGGATCTAAGAGCAAGAGGAGGCCACTCGCAAGCAAGAAGCTGAGAATGCTCATATCAAGAGAAGACTGGAGAAAATGGAGAGAGAATGTGACACCCCGCCTAATAAAATACCGGGTGATCAGTCATATACCAAATTAAAACAGGAATCCCAGTTAGTTCATTCTTAGCATCACTGTCGAAAAACTTTTTAAAACTTACTAACCACCTAGTATTCCAAAAAAGCTGGTGCCAAATTTTAACTTTTTAATTAAACAAAACAGTACATGCGGAAATAAATATAAACCATTTACACAATTGAATTAAATCAACTGAACAAATAATTTAACTACATACCTAATAAACCATCGGCCACTAAAATAAAATAGTCCAACAACAATCATCCAAAAACTGAATAGATAAATCTGAAAACTACAACTAAAAAGTCTGGGCGACATGCCCTAAGTAAATTGAAACTGATAGATGATTACTACTCTAGGAAAGAATGAACGATGCATCTAATCCAAGATCCTGCTAGCATCCACATATGCCGCAGCTCCGTGTCCTTGGAATAGAATATCAATCCCGGCGTCCCTGTGGCTAGACACTTAAAAGGTTTTGAAAATACTTTTATAGTAAGGGTTAGAACCCAAAACATTTTGAAAATATTTAGCAAGTGAATTAACTGCAGTAAATAAAATGTATGACTGAGCTTTATAATTAAGTTAGTGTTGCACTCTCTTGGGGATATACTCACCCCTCCACTAATGTGCACACCTAACGGTTACCTTAACCCCACCTAGTTTCACTACCCCGTCCAACTAGTCCTGGTGTAATCTCCCCTTAACATACTACTCTAACCCGAGTATAATAATTCATGGGTTATAATTTATCTCACCAATTAACTTAATTAATTCCTTTTAAATAATATCATATAACCGTGACACGAGTTATATAAAGTAAGTACATTACACATTGTATTATGACTCGCATATAATATTACATATCATTATATACGTACCTTTACTAAAACATCCACACATAATTCATATGCATATCCATCCCTCCGAGTATACCCTCACCGGATGATTCCCTCTGAAGTGTTGTCTCACTAGGTGTGCTCACATAACCTAGTTACCCATGTTGGAATCGCTCACCAACCTGGCCCAAAAATATAAACGTAGTAGAGGCGTTCATATTCCTTCCTTGAAAGTGAGATAAGCCCCTCACCCATTTATCGGACGCTATGACATGGGGATATACTCATCCTACTCCTCAAGCTAGGGGATTCACCCACATTGCGTAACCTCCCTTGATGGCACTAGAGTATATAAATTAAATAAATATCTAGTCACTGATATTTAATAGCACACATAATACACACACACACACACACACACACACACACATATATATATATATACTATCACCACACTATATATATATAATATAAATCCCGGCTTTACCGTGTACTCAAAAACCCGTAACACTAGCCTAAAATTTCCCGAATCTCTGGTCCGACTCAACTTAATTAATGTTCTCACTTATTAATTTATCATCGTCCCGATTCTATGGTCCGACTCTAATTTATCTAATTCACACATCAATTAATATAATATTTTTTTCGAGTCTATGGTCCGACTCTAATATAAATACTTTATACATTAATTAATATAATATTTGTCCGAGTCTATGATTCGACTCTAATTTAATTAATTTACACATTAATTAATTATTACCTTAAGTCATTCAACCAACATACCTGGACTCGCTCACTCAATCCATATATACATAATTTTGAAATCTAATTCCCCAAATTTATCCATAAAGTGCCTCACGTAAATCCTCCCTAATCCCAATTACTTTCCCCTATAATTGTTAGGTGTAGGTGCCTCCAATTTATTTATCACTAAATAAAGTATAGGAATTAAATATTAATTTCCCCCTTATATATAAAACTGGGCGAACTGTCAAAAATCTGGGACAATCGATCGATCGATCCTTTCCAACGATCGAGCGATCGAGCATGTATTCTTCTTCTCCGATTCTGTTTCAGCCATTAACGAAAATTCAAGCTTTCTTATCTCAAATTCCAGTCCCAATACATCATATTCATCATATTTTACATCTATTATGAACTCTAATCATCGTTTAAACCTTTTGGCATCAATGATTTTCACAAATCTTCACCCACCCAAGAGCACAAATTCCTATGGTGAAATCCCAATTATCATTCACTAATCTGATCCCACAATCTCAATAAATTTATCTCTAACACTGGTGTTCTATTATGGTTTTAATGTCAATCAATACTGAATAAATCTATGACATCAGTTGGGCTGTCAAATCACTCAGCCGATTAAATTCATAAAAACCCAATTTATGCAATAGCCTACCCAAAAACGAATTTAGGTTTTTACACCTCCCATAATATGAATTGATTATCATCAAGAATAATTACAACAGTTAACCACTTGCCTCTAATTATTTGTAGAGTCTGATCCGTTAGTGTAGAGAAAGTGTTGATGAAGAACACCCAATTTGTCCCTCGATTTGACTCCAAAAGATCCCCAATTGGCTATTTATTAGCTTCTGCTGTTTCTCTCTCAAAGCCCTAAGTTTAGAATTCTTAATTGTCGTTCAACACTTCCCCAATTAGGTTTAAAACCCCTAATCCCGTTTTTGGCCATATGGGCCTAATTAAAATGGACTGAATCACACCGTGTGGGTTCGGCTATGCCCAAAATTGCCTTGAGACCCGATTACTGCCCCCAGGTACTCTTTTCTGACTATCTCGACCCATCCGAACTCAACCGCGCACTTAGAATTGTCATTCAGAATACTTTATAACATTTCCAAATTTCGACGTCAAAATGCGACAAACATTAATTCGAACAATTTAACTTAAAGTCGCCAATTATAAATAATTCTTCCCAGTCATATAAATTCCCCAAATCATAAATTTAAGTTTCTCCAATTTAAATATTTTTATTTATCCCAAAAATAATTAAATACTAAATCCTCAAAATTACGGGGTGTTACAGAGAACTCCATCGTAGCACCATGCAACGTTAAAATTGCACTCTTAAACCTCAGGCGAGCAAGCCTCGCAACCGAGGAAGGATCCCTAGACGTGGATCTCAAAGATTTGAGGAACACAGATCAGATGATGACTTACCCGAGCAACAGTAACCAGCTCACCGGTACAGGAGCCCAGGTTGAGGAAATGATGACTTACGGAATTTGGTCTGAAGAGAAATGGACCAACACCCAGCGTATCGGGGTGCCAGATCGATTAGAGAGCTAGCCAGGCGATCTCTCAAGACCTAGATGAAATCCCCTTTCTCAAGGGAAATAGAAGAAGAAGCCCCCAAGAAGTTCACGATGCCCACATTTATGATCTACGACGAAAATACTGATCCTATCGACCTTATTAGGCAGTACAGGCAGGCCATAACCCTCTGGAACCATATGGATGCATTAATGTGATGAATATTTCCCTCGAGCTTGCATGATGTGGCCCAGAAGTGGTTCGATAAACTCCCTCACAGATCCATCAGGAGCTTCGAGTCCCTGGCAGAGCTCTTCACAACTCGCTTCATTACCAGCAGCTCCCATTCAAAGATGATGGATGCCATGTTGATAATCAAGAAAATGCCTCAGGAGAGCCTCAAAGACTATGCGAAAAGATATTGGGAAGTATTCGATAAGGTCGAGGACTGCTCGGAGCAGGTCGATGTGGTATCCTTCAAGATTGGCCTACCCAGCTCCTGCCTCTTGCACCTGTCCCTCACTAAGAAGGAGGCCATGACCATTGACGACCTAATGGGTCGTATTAAAAAATACGCCAAAGTTGAGGATATGAACCGCCTCAGTGTATGGGAGAATGGTCGCGCCAAGTTCACCGGTAAGAGCAGCGACAAAGATGAGAACCAAAAGAAATGAGGAAAAAATGAGGGCAAGAATGTCCCCAAGAGAGGGAACAAAAATGATGCTTCAAAGGCATTTCAGGCAGTGAACACTATTTTTAATGAACCAGTCTATAAGATTCTAGCAAAGATCAAGGACGAGCCATTCGTTAAGTGGCCTAAAAATATGGGAGGAGATCCCTCAAAAAAGAACAACGCACTGAGATGTGTTTTCCACAAAGAGGGTGGGAAAAAACTGAGCATTACAAGGCCCTCAAGTCTCACCTTGAAGAGTTAGCTCAAACTGAACATTTGAAAGAATTTAGGGAGAAGAAGGCAGAGAAGGTCGCTGCCAATGGAGACTTGAGGCCTGACAACGTGCTCGAGGAGGATGTCAGCCATGAGTTCATAGTGATTAATGGGGCATCAGATCTAAAGTAGATTCAAGTAAACTCAGCTCGGATGAAGTCAAAAAGCTTACGGAAGTAATGCAATCTTTTCAAATCGATCTAGATAAGATGTAAGAAGGAAAGCATCGGTGAGTAGATGACGTCGATTACAGCAAACATATTGTATTCACGGATGAAGACCTAGTGGGAGTAAAGACACCACATCATAATGCCTTGATCATTACACTCAGGATAGCTAACTACGATGTCGATAAGTTACTCGTCGACCAGGGTAGCTCATCCGAAGTAATGTATCTCGACATATTCAGGAAGTTGAAGTTAAGCGTTGTCGACTTAAAAAAAGCCACTGTTCCTCTAGTTGGCTTCGTCGATAAAGTGAACATCCCTTTAAGAAAGATTGCACTGCTAGTAAGGGCAGGAAGTGTCTCCAAAATAATCAAATTCCTGGTGGTCGACATTGACTCACCATACCAGGACATCCTTGGTAGAGGGTGGCTACATGCGATGAAGGCAGTTCCCTCTACCTACCACCAAAATCTCAAATATATGACTGAGCGAAGAGTGATGGAGATCCGTGGAGATCAGGCAATGGCGAGAAAGTTCTTTATAAAATCCATCCACCCAAAGCCGGGGAAAAAGGTCGATAAGGCCAAGGAGAAGTTTGAAGAACAAGAAGGTTTGATACCTTCTAAATAGCAACTAAAATATAGAAGATCTGGAGTGGAGGAGACCAGGCTCCTCCCCTCTGAATGGGTCATTGAAGACCTAGAGGAAGTCATAGCTGGCGGCAATAAAAAAGATAGGATGTTCTTAATCGGAGCCTCTCTTATAGATAGAGAGAAAAAGGAACTAACAGTACTTTTGCGAAATAACTTGGAATTTTTTACGTGGGAACCATACGAGCTGCCTGAGATCGATCCCAGTGTGGTTTGTCATCAGTTGCACGTTAACCCGTCTTTCAAGCCAATCGTGCAAAAGGCAGGATAAATTGCACCTGAGAAGGCCAAAGCTGTGGAGATGGAGGTGGAGAAATTGCTGGATACAGGATCCATACAGGAAGTTCAATTTCCTAAGCGACTGTCCAACCCAGTAGTGGACCCAAAAAGTAATGGAAAATGGAGAGTATGTATTGACTTCACCGACCTGAACAGAGCATGCCCTAGAGATAATTTTTCTCTCCCAAAAATTGAGCAGTTGGTGGACGCCATAACAACTCATGAAAGAATGAGTTTCCTAGATGCATACTCCAGGTATCACCAAATCCCTCTACACGAGCCAGACCAAGATAAGACAACATTCATCATCACCGTCGGGTTGTACTGTTACAAGGTCATACCCTTTGAGCTAAAAAAAACAAGAGCAGCCTACCAACGGTTGGTCACCAAAATGTTTAAAGACCAAATGGGAAACACTATAGAGGTCTACATCGATGTTATGCTCGTTAAGAGCAGGCATAAAGAAGAACACCTCTCAAATTTATCAAGGACTTCGAAATCCTCAGGAAATACCGAATGAAGCTTAATGCAAGTAAGTGTTCCTTCAGTGTCCAGTCAGGAAAATTTCGTGTGTACTTGGTTAGAAAAAGAGGCATTGAAGCCAACTCGGACCAGATTGATGCCATCAATAGGGTGTAGCCCCCCGTACGATAAGAGACATGCAAAAGCTCACAAGAATGCTCGTCGCCCTGAATCGATTCATCTAAAAATCATCTTAAAGGTGCCAACCGTTCTTCCAACTTTGAAGAAAAGTAAAAATATAGAGTGGAATGAGGATTGCTCGAAGACGCTAGAAGGACTCAAGGCTTACCTCAATACACCCCCGTTGCTAGTAATCCCTCATGATAATGACTCTCTATACTTGTACCTCACAGTTTCCAGCCACGCAGTAAGTTCTGCATTGGTATGCGAAAGAAAGGGGATACAACACCCAGTCTATTATGCGAGCAAAACTCTCTTAGACGTCGAACAGCGGTACCTACCACTAGAAAAGATTTCCTTTTCACTGGTGGTAGCCTCAATGAAATTGAAACATTACTTCGAAGCTCACTCGATCATCATCCTTACATCTCACCCCCTTAAATCAGTCCTGCAAAAAGTAGATAGTCCAATTGACTATCAAAATGGTCAGTCGAGCTCGAGCAATTTGACATCCAATTTCAGCTAAGGAATGCAATTAAGGGACAAGTCCTCACAGATTTCATCGCAGAATTTATAGGAGAGCATCCTTGCGACCAACTTCAACGTATTGGTCAAAGGGAAAACCCCTCGGCACAAGGTGTTTGGCGACTATTCATTGACGGAGCCTCTAACTCCAAAGAGGCAGGAGTGGGCATCATATTGGTTACCCCTGAAGATACAATCCTTGAGCAAGGAATCAGGCATGGATTTGAAGCCTCCAATAATAAAGCAGAGTATGAAGCACTGATAGCAGACCTGTAGAAGGCACAGGCGCTGGGGGTAAAGCAACTCCAAGTGTTTGGCGACTCACAGCTGGTCTCCAACCAGATAAGTGGAGAATTCAACGCTAGGAATGAGAGAATGGTGGCCTACCTTGCCACAATGAAGAAATTAATGTTTAACTTTGAATAAGTCAGCATCCAACAGTTTACCAGAGGATAAAACAACCATGCTGATGCCCTAGCGGCCTTGAGCTCAGCGATCAATTCTGACTTGAAGAGAATAATTTTGATCAACTTCCTTGCCTAGCCAAGCATTACCCAGATCGAGAAACTGTCAAACATAGGTTATGTTCTCCAGATTGGATCAGCCCCCAGTTGGATGGAACCCTTAAGGTATTATTTGAAAGATGGTGCCCTACCAGACGATAAGTAGGCCGCTCATCAGATAAGAGTCAAAGCTGCTCGTTTTCACTTATCTCTTGAGGGTAAACTGTATAAGAGATCTTTCATCGGTCCTTACCTCTAATGCGTTCACCCGAATGACGTCAAGAAAGTTCTGCACGAGCTCCATAAGGGAATCTGCGGGAGTCATATTGGGGGCAGGTTTCTAGCTTTTTTACCAATGAAAGAAGGCTACTGGTGGTCGTATATGCAGAAGGACTCTGGGATATATGCTCGCAAGTGCAAAAAATGTCAACTTCACACTCCTATAGTTCACCAACTGACCAGCGACCTATAGTCATTTACTAGCCCATGGCCTTTCGCTCAATGGGGAGTGGACATCATAGGTCCTCTTCCTACCGCTATTAGTAATCATAAGTATTTGTTGGTTGTGATATACTACTTCACCAAATGGATAGAGGCAGATCCACTGGCAAACATCAGAGATACGGATATGGTAAGATTTATATGGAAGAACATTATCACACGCTTCGGGATCCCCAGGACCATCATCACTGATAACAGAACCCAGTTCGAAAGTGGCCTTTTCTAGGGTTTCTATAATGACCACACAATCATGCACCATTTCAACTCGGTGGTATACCCTCAGAGCAAAGAGCAAGCTGAAGCTTCCAACAAAACAATGAATAATGGATTGAAGAAGTGATTAAAGCGAGCCAAAGGGGCATGGATGAGCGAGCTGCCACACATCCTATGGGCTTACCGCACTACCCTATGATGAGCAATCGGGGAAACACCATTCGCACTAACATATGGTATGGAGGCAATCATTCCCTTGGAGGCTGGCCTCCCCACCATAAGGTCCTCCCTGATCGACCAAGGCCAGAATGATGCAGCATTACTAGCTAAACGTGACCTAGCTGAGGAACGAAGAGAGTTAGCTCTACTGAAACTATCAGGTTATCAACAATGGCTAGTAAAGCACTACAACAAGAAGGTCAATTTGAGAACATTCCAAGTTAGGGACTACATCCTAAGGAAAGGTCTTGGCATCGCAGTAAAACCATCAGATGGAAAGCTAGGACCAAACTGGGAGGGACCATTCAAGGTGATAAGGGATAACCTATAAGGAGCCTATCACTTAGAAACGCTGGAGGGCAGGGAGATACCTCGAGCTTGGAACGCAGCCAATTTAAAGAAATTATACTTCTAGTTCTCTCTGTAGATCTTTTAACCTAATGTTGAAATTTGCAATTCATTTCTGATCAATAAAAATTGTTTGGCAGTGGAATTCTATGAGGTGTTTATTTTTTCTCACAAATACTTTATAATTTATGCACCTTTTCCAAGTTACAGGCTCTCCTCTTAACATATAAAAGTAGGGTATTACCCTCCTCAGTTTTTCATCATGAAACACGAATAACCTCCTAGCATTTCCCCTGATAATATATGAAGCCCTACAGGGGACCCTTAGGCAGCTCGGCCAACTCAGGTTGGTCGCCAAATAATGTTTGGCTAAAAAGACCATGCTCAAATAGAACATCCAACCCCAGGTGTGTCCTCGCCATTGCCACACTTAGGCCTAAGGTAGTGTGAAGACACAACCTAAAAGGTAAAGTGAGACAAAATGGTATCTTATAAGCATACTGGAATGGGGGGATGCTCACTCAATAAAATAACTCTGCCTATATCAAATCTAGTCGACTAAGAGGAGCCCAAGATAGTCGAACAAGAAATCAATGAAGTAAAAAATACATAATTACATGTTTAGTCGGCGAATCGCCCAAAACATAATTATTTTATTACATCATTATATATACAAAGAGTAACATGTGATATATAAAATAAATCCTAATAAGGATTGGGTCTCCGAGCAAGATAGTCACCCACTTGCGCTCTTCGATCATCATCAGGGTGAGGAGCTAATTCCTCCTTAACTTCATTTGAATCTGATTCCAATAGCTGCCTGGGGATAGCATCTACGGAGACTCACTGATCAGCCCTCCTAAATGAGTTAGGCATCAAAGTTGAGGGGGAGATCTCATGGCGATACCAAATGACAGAGTTCCTTGGGACCTGCAACTCCCTAAGAGCACTCAGCCATCCCCTAATAAAGGATAACTCTTCAACTTCCCCCAACTTCATCGGAGCATCGGTCTAACCCTGATCGTAACCATCAGCCCACACTCACCGAGGACCTTTCTTGAATAGATGCCTTTGCAAGGTAACATCTCTTTGAAGACTGGAAGCTATCACGTACGCTCAGCGAACATTACCTCGAAGCTCGTCAATCTCCCTAGCTGAACCTCTATCATCAGTACCAGCCCACGGTCCAGTCGATAAAGAGGAACCATGTAGAACTCGAGGAGCAATGCTATGTGCATTCTCCCAGAGTTGCGAGACTTCTCTCCTGAGAGCATCGCTCTCTTGCTGAAGTACCTCTCCAACCTGATTAACCTCGGAGGCATCCAGGAACTTAGCCTTCAGAGCATCCACCTATTCTTAAAGCCGATTTCCTCCATCTCTTAGAGCCTATCCTTCAACTTGGCAACGAGCTCTGACTGGTCCTTATAGTCCCGATTCCTTAACCGAAAAGACTTACAGATCCTTACAAAGGCTCTGCAAACTTGATTGCTCGCATTAGGTCCTAACTGAGAAGTAGTAGGAATATAATCTTAACATCGATGAGCTACAAACCATATAAGCATTAAAAAAGTAACAATGAGCTACAAACCATATAATCTTAACATAGTCCCGAGAATTTTTCCTAACTGAGAAGTAGTAGGAATATAATCTTAACATCGATGAGCTACAAACCATATAAGCATTAAAAAAGTAAATAAATCAGTACACGAAAGGGAATTGAGTTTTATTTCATTTAAAGAAGGTTCAGAGTACATCAGCGAATAGAAAAGTAATTAAAATACAAAAAATACAAAGAGCTCCCTAAAGAAGACTAACTGTCAACCTCAGTCTGTTCTGAGGTCGCTGGTTGCTTCCTTTTATCCGCAGCAGCTCCAGGAACACCTTCTTCAGATGGAGCAATCGTTATCCCCTCGTCAAGGGGAGCATCAGCAGTGATGATCAGAACAGCAGGGGCACCTTCATTGGCAGCAGGGAGAGGCACCTCATCTACAACAGGCTTGGGACCAGGGTCGTGCTCGTCAAAGAGGTCAGAATCAATATCCACCTCGACAGCGAGTAAGGCCTTGTACCAACCCTTCTTAAAGTTAAGATGGCCAATATATCCAATATGGGCCTCAGCATCCTCACACGCTGTGACCCATCCAGCGTTGTACGAGTTCTTTTTGAGGGTGGCGGCCTCAGATTCCACCTTTTTCACCTTTCCAGCAAGCACCTTATTCTCCTTTGCCACAGCTAGCTTGCTCGCGCACACCATGTCATAGGATTGCCTCAGCTTTTTGATCTCCTTAGTCGCTGCCTTTTTTAGTTTGTTGGCTTGGGCCAAGGCGAGGTCAGGAGACTTTTGAGCAGAACTGGCAGTCTTCAAGCTGGCCTCCAGCTCGATAATTTTTCCTGTCCTGCTCAGCATTCTTCCTCGCCAGCTCGTCGTGGCTGCTGTAGAGGATAGTGAAATCAGACACAAACTACAGAGAAAAGGAAAACATCAATAGAGAAAGTATTAAAAGAAGCATTTCAAGAGAAGATAAGTGAAAACAGTCTTACCAAAGCTAGCCCCTAACTCGCCTTCAGGGCTAAGTGGTCGATCCCTATATTTATCGACCTCTAGCGATCAACTGGAAGCGCTACCCTCTCAAGCATTGTCAGATATAACTGAGGGGTAAGAGCAATAGAAGCCCCCTCAGCTAGAGCAAACACGGGCATCAAAGACTGCCCCGCCTTTATCCTCACCTCTTATCTTATTCCCTCTCCTTCTTCTCCCTCTCTATCCTCTTTCTCTCTTTCACCTTCTTCTTTTCCTCTTCCTTTTTTCTCTCCCTTTCTTTCACCATTTCATCCTATTTCTTCTTCCTCTCCTACTCATGAGCAATAGTCTGGGAGCCAGTGGCGACATCCCTGCTCCTAAATTTTTGCTTCTTCAACCGGCGAGACAGCAACACATTATCTTCATCATCATCAAGGATCAAATTCTTCCTAGGAGGAGCCATATCTTCCTCGCTGGATCAACTTGAATCGCCTGAAGACTCTTGAGCCTTTGAACCCTCCTCCAAGCTAGAAGATTCTTCGCTATTTAAGCTCTCCTCACTGTAAACACCTTAAGTACCAACCCTGTTAGCCCCCTCAGTCTCTTCACCAGAGTTATTTTCCTCCTCGTCCAATTGGATTAGGTTAGCAACAACCTCTTCTGTGATATCTAGCTGAGGAATGCTATCCACATGTCGTGCAATGAAACTAGACCTAATGTTCTTGTATTCCAGAAAAAATGCAGCTGATCGAGGATGCTCACCGTCAGCTAAGAGTTCCCTAATTTTCCAAGCCTTAACCAACTCAGCAGCTCGAATCTCGTGAAGAGCAGGTTCTGAGTTCTTTGACTTCGCTAAAAAAACAAAGAGAGAAAGATATGAGAAAGACCATACACTAACAGAGAATTAATGAGCTAAACAAGAATGATGCCTACCTATATATTCCTCCCCATAAAAGGGTATCACGTGTCTCCCAAACCTCATTATGGTGAGAAAACTGCCAGTTTCTGGCAATAAACCCCTCATGCTAGTAGTCCTTGTGGGAATCAGATAGATTTACTACCAATACTCTATCAGGACTCCTAGCCTTGAGGTAAAGAAGACCAGAGCTTATTCGAGAAAAAGAATAGCAATAGTAGATTTCAGTAAGCCATAGAATGGTGCTATAGAGATGATTAATTCTATGCACATCATTGACATTTTTTAAACATTTGGCAAGCACTGTGCAGGAACTATATAGAAGTAACTAAAAAAGTGCAAAAATAAGAGATTTGGGTAAAAAGTAAGTCCCCCCTGGGATAACAAAAGAATGTGTATCCAATGATCGTCCTCAATGTCCCTGACATTATGAGGAACAGGGGCACATTCGATGTCTACCCAGTTTGGAATATTGTAGAACTTCCTAAACTCAGTTATCGACCTATTGCCTATATTCGTCATCAGAAAGGAGAAACCCTAATATCGAATATGAAAAAAATTCCAACAAAAAAAGGAGTCTGAAGAACTTACGAAGTAAGAATCAGCTTGAGACAATATAAAACTGCAAGCAGGGAAGATGAGAAGATAAGGAGGAAGCTTGAAGATGGAAGACGAGACCTGGAAGTGAGAAAGCAATAATGGGAGGTTGGAGAAATCTAGAGAGCGCAAAGAGATTTGAAGCGACGTCAGGGAATGACCTCTCCAAGTTGTTTTAAACCTTTCTAATCATAATGCACAGGTAACGAAGCAATCCGCCGCCTAAATCTATTCGAGAAAGACGCTTCAATCCCAAGATGTCATGTTATTCACAAAAATGCCACTAAGGCTATTATTTAAAATTATTGAGCCCAAATTGTGACCCAAAATTTTTAGGGGCAATTGTGGTACCTCGATTAAACATTCCAGCCCTAATAAGTAGCTCGCTTCAGTCTGACCCAAAGTCTGTAGGCCACATGCATAACTAATTCAGTTATGACCCATTCAACTCCTAAAATCTCTCACGAGATATTCTAAGAGTTATGGGATAACGTGGAGGAGTCCAATACCCCCACTCTCCAAGAAACAACATGTATATATTAAACCCTCAGCTCGGGGCAAAGGGCATGCAATTGAAAACACTCCCCTGGAGTAAAGAGAAATAAAATACTGAGAGCACCACCGTGAACGTATGCCTTCTTGCCTAACCACGTATATCTTGTGTTGTGCGTGATTGCTATTATTTCAAGTTCTTTATTTATTCCGGTGATTGCCTTTGCTTATTATTTTGTGTTGAGTTTAATTATCACCACACCGAGGGTCAGGCAGGCCAAGTTATATTGGACTTTAAATCTCCCATAACCAAGGGTCAGGCGGGCCAAGTCATATTGGTCTTTAAATCTCCCATAATCGAGGGTCAGGCGGGCCAAGTTATATTGGTCTTTAAATTTATACTTGCAAGCCAATTTATATGTGTTTTCTTGACTTAGAAAATTATTGTATTTCAGGTAGAAGTCAAGCAACCTGCAGCACGCGAGCCAGAAGTTGAGCATGTCGCTCATGAAGTTTCTCTGGCGAGTAATCTAGTTAAATTCGCATCTTTAGGCGGGGCTTCTTCTGCTGTGCAGGTTCAAGAAATGACGCCTAATATTGGTGAAGTGCACAAGGTGGTTGCTTCTAGTGTCTAAGAAAGTGACAATGCTTCACACACTAGACTCCCCTTCGCAGGTGATAGCGTTTTCAGTGCACATCCTCCTAGGGAAATCCCTAAATTGGTTGTAAGGTAAACTTTGGTTAATTTCCCCCACATACTAACTGAGGGCCCTCATGCCTTGATTGAGCAACTCTTAGCCCAAATTCCTTCAACTTTCACTTCTCGCAGTCTACAGCCTATTCCTGGGACGATGGCTTATCGATTGCTCGGGCTCACCATTATTTTGGAGAAAATCCTCAATACCCCTCTCGATTCTCTTAGTTATGATACAATCAAGTCATTATTGGGGAAGGTTAACGTGCTCACCAATGATTGATTCTCACTGCTTTGGTTGGTAAAGCTGCTTCATGACTTCAATAAATCTAACCTACCTGCTCTCTGTCACCGGATGTAGAGTTCTCATCATTTATAGGTGGTCATTTCGAAAGAGCTTGTAAGTCTTAAGACCAAGCTGATTATATCTAAGCAAGCGATGCAGGAGGCTCGTGAAGCTGTTATTCGGATAGAGGCTGAGCTTCTCAAGAAGGAGCAAAACTTAGAGAATGTTCAACAAATGATGGAGCTTCGTCAAAAGTATTTGGCCGACCTTATCTTCGATCAGAATAGCCTTGAGCAAATTCTTCCTCAGCATCACCATCGTCTGCTTGGCTCGGCTAACCTTCGTTTTATCATAGATAGCCCCTAGCAATCTTTGTTCGATTTCCTTTTTTGGATGCACCCTAATTTGTCGTTTTGGACTTCTTTTAACGTGTAATCACAACACTCTTCTATTCAAATAAAGTTTATGGCACTTGATGTTTCTTCCTTTCGATTTTGTTTGAATATCGATCAATTTAATATGTTAATGTAAGTCACACCATGCAAAAATAATGAAAATAATTAACACAAAGGAATATTAAACGAGGGACATCTTCCCAAACAAGTATTTGCAAAATATAAACATCACTTCAACATAAACATCACTTCATACTATGTTAAACGAGGGACATCTTCCCAAATAAGTATTAACAAAATGCGATGCAATACACTGAAGTATGGGCAAAATATACATTTAAATATAATAGGTTTTCAGTCACTTGTTGTTTAGCTTGAAGGTAACATCATCTTTCACCTAGGATATCTCGCAATAACTCGAATCATGATCTGATCGAACGATGTAGGGTCCCTCATAGTTGGCTTCAAACTTGGGCACTAATAAACCCCCGATGTACCTCATGTATGCTTTTAGAACCTGGTACCCTTCTTTGAACTTCATTGGCCTCACCATCTAGTCATATGATCTAGACAACTATTTTTTATACATCTCGAAGTGCCTCGCTGGGTTGTCTCGATGCTCTTCTAGCGCTTCAAGTTGGACGTGTCGGCTATAAGGGAGCATGTCGCTTCACAAATTGTAGCGAGCAGAGGGTACTTCGAGTTCAACTGGCAAAATAACTTATGCCCCCCAAACTAAGGAAAATGGAGTATAACCCATCGATTTCCTCTTTGTTACTCGATAGGCCCATAATAATTTGGGAATTTTTTCATTCCATGTTCTCGAGAAATCCTCTAATATTTTTGCTAAAATATTCACTAAAGTCTTATTAGTGGCTTTTGCCTGCCCGTTAAACTTCGGGTATGCTATCGTTGACTTATGGTGGATGATAGAGTATTTATCTGTTAGTATGTTTACTTCACTATTCATAAATGGGGTGCCATTATCTGATAGAAACACCTTTGAAATACCGAATCGATAAATGATGTATTCTTTCATGAATATAGCCACTAACCCCGTTGTGGCCCTTTTTAGTTGTATGGACTCCCCCCATTTGGTAAAACATTCAGTAGTAACCAATGTACAAATCTTTCCTCTTGAAGAAGGGTTTATTGCCCCTATTGGATCAAACGCCCATGTGTGAAATGGAATAGGTGTAGAGAGAGAATATAGGTCCATCGAAGGAGCATGGATTATATTCCTGTGTAGTTGACAAGCTTTACACTTACGGACGAACTCCGTCGAATCTTTCTCCATTGTAGGACAATAATATCCCAAGGTCATGAATTGATCATAGAGTGTGGCTCCTCCGATATGGCCCGGCTTATGAGCTTGTATCAGCACTTCTTCGACCTTCTCTCCTCTTATGCACCTCAGAGGCCTGTCATGGTAGCCTCGTTGGTACAAATGCCCTTCTTGTACAAAGTACCTAGGTGTTTACATCTTCAACTGGGTGGAATCCTCTTTGTCTATATGCATTACTCCTTCTATCAATAAATCCATATATGACTCCCTCCAATCTTGGGGTTGATCAATGAAATTACACTCTGCTATATGAGATAACAGACATCACTTAAAACACTCTCTTTGTAGTGCTGCATAATCTTTTTTCATTGAAGTCCAGAAATACCCTGCCTGTTGTACCCTTCTGTACAAAGGGATCTTGGTGGTTTCATAGCTGTCTTCATACACCTTGATAAATCTTCTTTTGGCATCCTCGGGATCCACACATCTGGATAGCCAACCCTCTTTATTTTTGTAGTATAAGTTTCCCCTAGTGATAAAGTATTGTGCCAGGTCAACTAAGCTCTGTGGCCTTTCGCCTCTCTCCAGTTGATTTCTAATCTCACCCTTCCATTCATCCTTGTCGTCTATGGTCAATATTTCTAACACCGTCGAGGGAGTTATCCTCTTTGTGATCCGAACCACCGTTGATTCTCCATCGAAGTCAATCTTTTGAGCAATGGTGGCATAAGCATCAGTATGTTGGTTCATCGTTCAGGGATATCTCTTGATCTTTACCAATTCTAACTTCCCGAGTAACCACTGTATGATCGTTCTGTAGGGCCCCAGGCTTATATGCTTTAGGGAGAATTCACCAGTTACCTGTTTCACCACTAAGTTGGAGCTCCCTTTATCGTCGGGACTTGGATACCTCTTATGAGATCTTTGAGGAACCCCAGGACTAGTGCTTCATATTCAACCTTATTAATCGAACATCCAAACTCCAACTTAAAAGATAGATAAACCTCTTTGTCATCTCTTTGTAGAATGACTCCAGCTCCTCCTTTTTTCTCAGTCGAAAGTCGTCGAATTCCATAATCCACTCATCCAGGTTGGATGCTATAAAGTTGT
Source organism: Sambucus nigra (assembly GCA_949130495.1). Lineage (NCBI taxonomy): Eukaryota > Viridiplantae > Streptophyta > Magnoliopsida > Dipsacales > Adoxaceae > Sambucus > Sambucus nigra. Next base: position 154,069,904 of record OX422208.1, on the reverse strand, counting down.
CTTGGAGATCATCACTCGGGATCCCTTCCATAGGTGTCTCAAACATTCCGGATAGAAATATGGCTAGTTATTCCTCATATGCTTGGCTCTTGATGGCTCGAGGTACCACACTCTTGAGATCATACTCTAAGAGGATTAAGAACTATCGAGCTGCCCTTCATATTAGCACAGTTCTAGCAAGTAAAAACTTTATAGGATCACACCTAGTTATAATATGGACTATGAACGATAGTAGGTAGTGCCTAAGTTTTTACGCTAGAAATACAATAGCTAAACAATGCCTCTCAATAGTTATATATCTGGCCTCAGGCCCATATATGATTTCACTCAAGTAATAAATATGTTTCTCTATGCTGTCCATCTCTTGGGCCAATAAAGCACCAATAGATTGTTCATCTAAATAGATTTGAGCTAGCTCGAAGGTGCATTACTCTAGAGATTCTTTGAAGTCACCCTCTTCGAACCACTGCTCTTTCATTAATCGTTTATCTTCTTCATCAAAAGCGCTGGCCATATGGGCTCCATGTGGTAGTAAAGAGTTATCGTTCACATTAGTTTGTGGCAACTCGATATCTCCGTTCTTCACATGACGGCTAATCAACCTCCTTAGTTAAAAACACACTTTGGTATGGGGGTTCAGCCTATGGTGAAGTGCACAATAGTGAGGTTTCTCCTTGTCATCCCGAGGAAGTTCCGTTATGCTAACATTGACCAGCCTGCAGACTTTGTCATGAACCATAAGAACATATAGGTTCAAAGCTTATTCCACTGTGCAAGGTAGCTTAGGGTGATCTTCCTCGCCTTGGAATCTTATCTTTTGGCCTCTTCCCCTTCTACCTCCTTGGTCGCTATCGCTTTCCTCCTTAGCCCCATCGTCTACGTAATTAACCCTCGAGGGTACTCCCCTCCCCAAGGCAACCGCTGACATTAGTAGCAAGTTTGACAAGGCGGGAGGGGGTAATACAGGCTTAACCATCAAGGCAATGTTCCTCGCTGCTTTCAAGAACACTGCGAAAGTAGCTTTTTGTGTTTCATTAATCAAATAGCAGTGTAGGGGGAACCCCCAACAAAGAGTGATTAACTTAGTTAATCCATTGATTGGCAGACGAAGTAAGGTGGATGAAGGTCACCCGAACAAGTTACCTAGAAGAGGCTCTAGAGATGTGTCTTGAAGGACCCACCTCGAAATTCTCTAGAGATGTGGCTCGAAGGACCAACCTCGAAGATTCTCCATGAACGTGGTTCGAAGGATCCAACCCATTGATTAAAGTCACTTGAATGGCGATAGTTTGTAATATAAAATATAATGAATTGTATCAAGTACTTTATCTTATGTTATATATTGAGCGATGTTGTTCGGTATTCACGAGGAACCATGCCTGGCAGGGCTTGGGAGAGCTAACATGATCTATCGAACAACCTCCTCTTGGGAATCTCGCAAGGACATGGTTTAGAGGATTGTGAGAAAGGCAACGTTGGGAATACAATTACCAATCCTCTTGGGCAAAACTTCACTTAGTACATATAGTTGCTTGACCCACCTACAACCGAGATACCTTAACTCCTACTCATTCGAGGGAGCCTCCTCGAGGTACCTCAATCTTGTAGCCTTCGTCTTAAGATAGTTCTTAACCAACAAATAGAAGACTAAATACTCGAGCTACCTATCAGTCGAGTAAACTTAAATCAGACGCCATCCCGCCTGACTAATGTGATCATACACATATGTTTACCTACTTTCTGACGCTATAACGTCTGGCATTTAGGGACTCGAAGTCACAGTATTCAAGTGGGTTTATCCTTAGGACAACATGTCTAGTTCACCATACCTGATCCTTTAGTCGTTCTAAGATAAGCCCCGAGCTGCCATGTCATGGCCTTCATTAATGCCCACCATACCTTCAACCAATAAAACAGTTTCCCACCAAATTATTAGATCCCATGCATTTAATGCAATATATTCTATATTAATGGCAGGTACTTGTGCATTTAATGTGATTAATCATAGTAAACACGGGCAAGATTACTCGAGTAACCTAACCTTCGTATAAATAGACCAACCAAATAGTTCATCATAAAGAGCATTTTGAGCCTAGAATTGCTGCCCAACTCCCTCCATACACGAGATCTATTGTGATAACATTATTTCCCACACCCATTTAATACCCATCTCATTGAGTATTAACTCAACTTGAAGTTCATGCCTTACATTTATTGTGCCTTGAGTCTTGTTATTTCTCCCTCCGACCAAGTTACCTGCTGGTCCCATCTATTTATTACACCTGTTGTGTATTTATTGTGCCAACATACCATTTAATATAAGTCTTAATATTGAATCCCTTTGCCTCCCATTCACCTATATTCACTGTGACCATTTAATATTACACAGTATTAATCCCGATCTTGATAAAGGGCTACGCCTCACTTGATACTACTTATATTCCAAGAACCCACATCTTACAAAGAGAACGCATGCTCATAAAGAAAAGAGAAAGGCACCGATGCGTCAAGAAAATCGAAAACAAGGCATGTCACGATCCACCCCCCAAGCAAAAAGCACCCAAGAAAAAGGCCCCTAAGAAAAAAGCTCCCCGATGAAGCGTTTAAGTTGAAAGTAGACAAAATTTATTGGAATAATTTCATTGTGACCGTGTTTTATTTTTTTAAAATTATGAGATGTTGGAACAATTTTGAAACAAGTAAGTTGTATGAATAATATTGTGTTTTGTGTTTGAATGTAATTCTTGTATAAACAATTTTAATTATTCTTATATTTTTTATTCATTGCGTTTGGTTTATAACATGATTAATTATAAATAAATACTTGGTTCATTGTAAATTACATTGTAAATTACTTTATAATATATTATAAATAAATACCATGGTCTGCATAACAGGTACGGTGGGATCCAATCGTGGGTAATTGGTATATAATGTGGTGTGACCTTAAGTGTCCACTTCACGGTGTGGTGTCACCGCCAAATAAATAACTACGATCTTAATCACCCGTTATATATTGGTTAGAAAATACTTTAATTTACTGCATAAAACGTACGGTATCTAACCGTGCTTGATTAAGTTACAACAAGAAGCGACCATGACTGTATAACACACGACCTCAAGTGACCGTCATATGTGAATTAGAAAAAACTTCAACTTATTTCATAAAAGAGATGGTGAGATCAAACCGTGGTAGATTCAGCTACGGCTATAAGTCACCATGTCACACACGGTCTCAATTGACCGTCATATATGGGTTAAAAAATACTTTAATTTAATGCATGAAAGAGACGGTGAGATCAAACTATGCTTAATTTAGTTACATATATAAGTCACCATGAATCCGTAACACACGGTCTCAAGTGACCATCATATGCTGGTTATAAAGTACTTTAATTTATTAAATAAAATGTACGATGGTATCTACCCATGGTTGACTTACTTACGGTAATAAGACACCGTGAATGTGTAACACACGATTTGAAGTAACCATCATGCGTGGGTTAAAAAGTACTTCAACTTACTCCATAAAAGAGACGGTAAGATCAAATTATGGTTGATTTAGTTGCAACAATAAGTCACCGTGAATGTGTAACACATGGTCTGAAGTGACCGTTATATGTGGGTTAGAAAATACTTTAACTTACTGCATAAAGGAGACGGTGGTTGATTCAATTATAATAATAAGTTACCATGAATGTATAACATACATTCTCAAGTGACCATCATATGTGGATTAGAAAATACTTAAAGTTACTTCATAAAAGAGACGGTAAGATCAAACCGTGGTTGATTCAGTTATGGATATAAGTCACCGTGAATATGTAACACACGATCTCAAGTGACCGTCATACGTTGGTTAGAAAATACATTAACTTATTGCATAAAATGTACGTTGGTATCTAACCGTGTTTGATTCAGTTATGACAGTAAGTCACCATCAATGTGTAACACACGGTCTAAAATAACTGTCATATATGGGTAAAAAATATACTTCAACTTACTGCATAAAAGAGACGGTGAGATCAAACCGTGGCCGATTCAGTTATGACAATAAGTCATCGTGAATGTATAATACACGATCTCAAGTGACTAGGTTAAAAAATACTTTAAGTTACTGCTTAAAATAGATGGTGAGATCAAACTGTGGATATTTATCCTACGTAGTTGTGTTACCTTCACGGTGTGGTTTCACTACTAAAGATATGATTACGGTGTCAAGTGACTGTATGTCAGTTTTATGCTTGATATCATCATCTTAATTTTATGTATATTACATGTGATTTAAAATTTCAAAAATCTTGCTTTATCGAGTTATAACCAATTGATGGGCTCAATTCATATATAACCAATATTTGATATATAATTACATATAACCAAATTGGAAACCAATTTATATATAACCAATATTTGAACAAAAACTTAAAGATGTTACAATTATTCGTAAGTGTTTCACCATTAACCAAGTTACATATAACCAATATTTGCACAGAAAGTTACAATCACCCGTAAGACTTTAACTGATAACTCAGTTACATATAACCAATATTTGCACAAAAAATTAGAAAAAGTTACAATCAACCGTAAAACTTTCACCAATAACCAATTTACATATAACCAATATTTCCACCAAAAGTTAGAATCATCCGTAAAACTTTCACCAATTTAATCCACCGTCAGGTCCTCGTCTTCATCCTGCGATATCAAGCACGACTCATCTTTCTTTGCAATGTCTTTGGGACATATATTTAGAAACATTTGTAAACTAGACTTGAATAAAGTAGGCCACTCTATGGCATCTTGACGAGCCCTCGATCTCCAGTGAGAGGCAATTGGGGGTATGGGACAAAATTTCATGCATTTCAAATTCACTCAATGAATATTAGATACGTTGAGGACAAAGATGGTGCGATTCTCTTCCATCGTTGATTTTGGCCTAATGCCGAATGAAACAAAAGTTAAGCATTGTAATTTGGATACCAACACAACTATTAGCTTAAGTGCATTTGCCGCAAGATAACCAAACTCTAGCATTATAACCCAACGCTTTCTTGTGCACGAGTGTCTGAAATAGTCCAATTTCCTCTCGTACTCCTCAATATCATAAGATGTCATTATGGTAGCCCAAAATGGCTTGTCCCTACGTAGCTCGAACACAAGAGCACTACGAATATCATGAGAATGTTCTAGTCCATCCCCAACACCCGCACCTTTGGAAATGGTCGTATATCCACAGTTCTCATCCGATTTAACATAATATATATCGTCCACAAATGATTGAAAAAACTCGAGAACATGCTTCATATACATCTTGTTCTCCCAAGACCATATATCCGATTTTGCGCCCATTAACGGGGTCTTGTTTGCAAATATTTTTTAAGCTCCGTTGTGGACGATACATCCTACTCCCAAGCATAAGGGGTTATTTTCAATGATATATATAAGCAGAATTCTTCTCCTTAGGTGACCTACCCTTCTGAAGAATTTGTATGGGCTCTATCAAGGGTGAGCTAAAGGGTTGAACAATTTCCATTAACTTGATTAACATTATATTTCTAACGGCTTCACCTGCCTCAGTCCACTGCTTCTTAAATAATATCATCTCGATAGCATATTCAAGCTCACAGTATCGAGGAATGTCCGGGACTTTGGCAAGTTTCTTCCAATAATGGTCTAACGCCCACTTTGGAATTGCTTGGACTAACTTCCCCACTGGGCTAACTCGTGGACACATAATAATCCGTAGATGGTGCGAATTATGTGGGAGCATCTTATCTTCGTATATTGGGTGTTAGCGGCTGATATGCTCAACACCGATTCATGCAATTGATCTCCATGACAATTAAGTCTAAGGCATAGTGTGATGCCCTGCAATGCATCTCACGCAAAAATGCCTCATTGTGGCCATTCTTGATGGATTGGAGTGATTTCTGAAACTCTATTTGTATTTGAGTGACTTAGTGGCCAAGCAATGCGTTTATACCCTTCCACACCATTGCAAACGAACCTATGCTATTTGTTAAATGTTTTTTCAATTGGGCATGAGCACCATCCGCTCTATTAGTTGTGCGGTTGCCATTGTAGGTTACTCGATTAGTCCACGAATGTGTGAACTGAAAAAACAAAGGCATCTAGTTATTCTGTATGTGCCCCATCATGTTCTGGTAGTTTTGCCAATTTGACGGAAAGCCATCCATGAATTCTCAAATTCGATCGAATTCTTGAACTCCACAACCCCAATCCAATCCTACATAAATACCTTCTTATCCTAGTCTTTGATGTTATGTTTCAAACATGTTCCTTCGATGTTTTTCTGAACATAGAATAAACATAATATAATGGTGGCAAGTGGAAACACGTTTGGCAAAGCATTTAGATAAGACTGTTGTTTATCAGAGACAACAACTTGCGACAAAGCTTCTGGCTCGTATAATGATCGCAAACTCACTCTTCAGAAAAGCAAATGCAATCCAAAATAATTTCCCGATGGAAGTGCCTCAAATCCTCTCAAATAATGGCATAGTGTACTGATTGGTCTTGCATGTGCAATCAATCACCAATACACTCGAGAATCATTTCACCAACAAGCAAGAGGTGGGATGTGCGAAAAATAAATCCTCTACTACATTAGTTTGCTCATTCCTTTTGTGCCAGTGAACATAATTCTTTTTGGTGAGCAAATGCATCAACTATTTCAAGGCGGTGCACCCTTGCATCTCACTATTATTTATTTAGCTTTTAGCATTATAAATTGTTCGTATGGATGAACAGTTATATTCTGATCTATTTTTCAATGTACGGAGTACTTCATTCCGGCCCACCCCATCGTTGATCATCTTAGCAACAATGTTCCACTATTCTCGTGAGAGTCGACCAGTATAAGGGTGTTCAACAAGTGTTTTAGACACATCGTGATTATGTATCCCACAGACAACTTTTACCCCAAACGACCATCATTGCGCGGAACGCTTTTCAATCGAAATGGATAATCACAAAACACAGCTTCCTCTTCTTGTCCATCCCCTTATTTTTTTCTGTTTCTATGAAGCTCGCTTCGCTCACAACCAAGTACGACCTTCCCTTTGGACTAAACTGGCCTTGTCGGATTTCAGAATAATCACGACTGCATGAAGCTTGCGACCAACTTGTTGACACTAATCTATCATCCTTATCGCGGTCATAAAAAATCTGCACAAGACGAACATTATTAGTTGAATGTACAATTTAAATGGCAATTTCAAGTATAAATGACAAATCATGTTGAGCACAATATAAATAAACTAAACATGCCTCCTCAGTAATGAATTCGACTGTATAGTTAACATCCAATCATTCTTCTACTTTCGTATCTAACAATGCATACAATCAAATTATGCCATACATTGAAAATCTCAAATTGTTGAAATTTAACTAAATGATATGATTTCTCACCATAGACAATGTGAAATCTGAAAACAAATCGGGGGAGGTTGATGCCGTTGCTTGTTCACACATATTTTGTTCGTCGGTGGAACTCGGTACAATAATATTATCTATATCTTGCCAAAATATATCATCAAGTACCGAGTCATCTAACTGAAATGATAAAACAATAATTAGTACAATAAGAATTGAGAATATAATAACAAAAATCAATAAAAACACATACATCGTTTAATAATTGAACTTTAATTTTAATATGGAACTTACGGCTAATTACAACCGTTAGCGGGATACACACGGTGTAAGGTGACCGTGAAAAGTAAAACCATGTCCACTTCCAACCGTGGAATCCTCACCACGGATATATGTAATCGCAGTGTATGATCCCACGACCTCGTCCAACCGTGATTCAATTATTGCTAACATTAATCCACAGTTAAACGAAATCGCGGTTCAAGATGATACAATCACTTATAACCGAAAGTTTCCTTCACTTATTGCAACCGATGATCGTAAGTGCAGTCAACCTGAATTTTATTTTTGAATCTTTTCATCATTTTAAATGTTGTTTTACATATTATATACTATACAGAGGTGTTTTACTGCCTAAAAAATGATCAATAGAGCATTAGATGTTATGAGTTTGGAAAGTTTCAACACCAACTTTCTTTTCCTCAACCATTGCAATGTAACATCTTTAAGTGTGATTTTTTTATATAAACAACACAACAAACACACGAAAATTGAGTTTGGGGGAGGTATAAACAAGATGATTTGGGCTAGGTTTAATCGTAAGTTTGAAGATTTTGGTGGGAGATCAAGAGCTTTGATTTTTTGTTTATTGTGATGTTTGAATTTATGTAGTGTTAGTTTGTGAATAATTTTTTGTTTAGTTTGAAGTATATTAGAAAATTTTAAAGGAAATAAGATGTACAACACTTTTAAGTATAATCAGTAAAGTTTATATTTAATTTTTATGTGATGTTTTAAAATAATATTTTTGATAAAAATATTAGGATCCATTTTGATAACCATTAATCAGTGTTTATAAAAAGTTGGAGCGAATCTAAACAAAAAGAATAATGTTACTCTTATCAATAGTTAATACCAAATATGCTTTATATGACTTGTTTTGTGGGTCCCGCCAAACTACAAATTATATAAAACATATACAATACTAATTTGGTACTAATTATGGATAAGAATATCATTGCTCAAACAAAAATACCCTAAAAAATGATATCTATCTCAAAACATTTATGTAGTCAACATAGAATTCTACGGGGCCTACCCTAGCCAAATCACTTAATATGGGCGGCCTACCGAATACATGGTCCCAACTCTCACGTTCGCACGCTAAAACCATAGCCTCGGTAGGTACTTAACCTTGACTCGAAGCTCCTGCTACTGAGAATATTTTATGCGGTGAGTTCTTAACCTTTTCATTTATATCATATGATTTAATTCCCCCAACACCCATTACATGTTTTCCTTTGCTCATTTGTTCATTATGATCCCTTAGGGGTTATTAAATTTTGATGGCTCTATGATTGAATATTTCCCTTTGCAACATGTTATTAAATTCAAAAGCATTGTTGCTACTTACTTGGTCATAACTATTTTACTGGAGCCGTTTGTTTTGATGTTTATAGAAATTCGGCCACTCCAACAAATAAATAATTAATGTTTACAACCAATCAATTTCATTAGATAGAAATAGACAGTGCTAAAGACAAGAAGCAAAGAGCTTCTTCAAATCAAACAGAGTCGTCATTTTCCTAACTTAGCATGGTGAGCTAGCAGTTGATTCAGCTGGTTGCCGGCCTGTTTGACAAACATGTGTTATCCAAAATGATTATCTTAGTGTATTACAGAAAGTATGAATATTAATTAATACATAAACAATAATTTGAAATTAATATATACAAACTTACGGTGACAGTAAATGCAGAATTTTTTTATTAAGGCAAGTGTTGAACACTCTGTCCTTAAGATGAGATTTGCTCCTCATATGTGCTTCACGGATTCAGCAGCAATCGTCTCCTACGATATAACAGTCTCAATTGTAATAGTAACATTTCAAATTTCAAGTCACTGATGAACCAATGATGAGAAACTCTCTTTTTGTATGAATTAAAACGGAACAGAATTAAGACAAATTTTCTGTCTTAAAATCACGTGTAAAATAAAGCTACGCATAAACAATGCGAAAAATCTTTTATACTTATTTATGCTAAATAAGTGGTGGTTAAAATTGGTTGAAACATATCCCAATTGTCACAAACTAAAATATCTGAATTGTCAATTGTTCAAATAATAATAAAAAACAGACTAAAATTATGGCTATAAAATAATAAAATAAACCACAAAAATTGAACTTTGAAATTAATAAAAGGCCCAATAAAATTGTCCCCAAAAGTTTATACTTTGGCCAAGTCAAAGCCCAAAGTCCAAGGTCAACGACCCACGAGCACGAGCCAGAGTTGACCGAACCCAACTAGGTCGGGTCGAGCGAGCGTCGGCGGTGCGCTCATGCGCATGTGGGCTTGAAAGTCAACCCAAGCCCATGTAAGTCATCCCTCCTTCAAAGAGTTGTTACTCCAAAGGCGTCAAGCATTGAAGTCAAAATGAGTTATAGTATACTATACCGATTTTTCACATTCTTCCTATGTGGGACAAGAGCTTTAACATAATACTTCAACCAAATTTCATATTCCAAGTGGATACTTTGAGCTACAATTTCTCATTCATTAATTTATGGTTTTACACATGTGAGTGTACCACGTTATACTCCTCGCGGAGGAGAACTCGTTACCACTTCGAACCGTCTCAAAAGACGTGTGGGTTCCATATTAAATTGATCCTAAAGTTGACCAAAATCTGATTTTGTCAACTCAATAAAATACTGGAAATTTTAACAATCCCCCACATGAATGAAATTGGTTGGATCAACATAAAAACGATGCAGGCACTAAGAGAAATCTATATATAAATTCCTGCATCGGGAGAGAGGGAATTTGGTCTTGAATCTTCCTTAGTGAGTGACTATTGGATTTACTTACTGATCAGTGAACGCGATGTCTTGAACTGTTTAGTGTTATGTGTAAATCTAGACTTCACACAGTAATTTTTCGAAAAAAGTTAGTTCTTTCAGTTGAACAATTCTTGATTTCATGAGTGTTTTAGAGAATTTCAGCCTTTCGAAGTTTTTATAGAAGCGACCATAGTATCCTACCATACCCCACCTGAATTTTCAAGATACATGAGTCATTAAAAGCTAAGCTTATCTTTGCTTACTTTGTACCCTACACTGTTTTATCATAAGAATAGGTATGAGTTTGAAACTCATCAGTGCTCTATTTAAAGAGTCAGTCAAGATTCGGTTGTACCTTTGAACTTAGATATTAGGATCTCTAGTCAGCTAGGTAGGGTTGCCATTAAGACAACACTTTATTTTGCAGGCTTTGATCCCATTCCCTTCGATAAAATATACACTTGCTGTCTATACAAATCCGCTATATTGTCCTTAGACTTAATATAATCAATGAAAATTATTCCATTCGAGAGCAGTTGTTTAATGGTATTATGTCTTCGACGTATATGTCGATGCTTTCCATTATACATATGACTTTGTGCTCTGTTTATTGCCGATTGATCATCACAATGTATGCAAATTGCAGGCACAAGTTTTGGCCACATTGGAATATCCTCTAAAAAGTTTCGAAGCCATTTTGCTTTTTCTCCAGCTTTATCCAAAGCTATAAATTCGGATTCCATAGTGGATCTAGCAATACAAGTCTGTTTTGAGGATTTTCAAGTCACAACAGCATTATCAAGTGTAAATACATATCCACTTGGGGATTTAGAATTCTTTAAATCAGATATCCAATTAGTATCATTGTAACGTTTAAGTACAATTGGATATGTAGTATAGTGCAATCCATTATTAAGGGTATATCTTAATATCTAAGAACACTTATTCTGGCTTTTCAATGGTCTTAACCAGTATTATTTGTATTCCTACTCAATTTGCTAACTGAATAAGCAATATCTGGCCTAGTGTAGTTTATGACATACATTAAACTGAGGGTATTCAAATTGAGATATACCATTTCCAATATTTTTATATAAATAAAGATTTGGGTCAATGGGTGTTGTAGTAATGCTATCACTATCTTTATCAAACTTATCACGTATCTTCTTAATATAATGAGATTGAGGCAAGATAAGTCCATCCGATGTTTTAGAAATATTAATCCCTAATATAACATCAATAATACCTATATCTTTCTTATCAAATTTACTGAACAAGATACTCTTTGTAGATTTAATGATATCTTTATTATTTTCAATAATAAGCATATCATCTAGATAAAGACAAACAATGACATAACCACTTTTAGTATTTCTAATGTAAACATATTTATCACACTCATTTATTTTAAATCCATATGACATCATTATGTTGTCAAATTTCTCATGTCATTATTTAGGTGCTTGTTTTAATCCATAAAGGAATTTAACAAGTCTACACACTTTCTTTTCAACCCTTCTGGTTGTTATATGTATATCTCTTCATTTAAGTCGGCATTTAAGAAGGCAGTTTTTACATCCATTTGATGTATCTTAAGATTATGTAATGCTGCAATAGCTTTTGACATTCGGATGGATGTTATTCTTGTAACAGGTCAATAAGTATCAAAATAATCCAATCCTTCCTTTTGCCTATTGCCTTTAGCTACAAGTCTAGCTTTGTATTTTTCAATTGATCCATCAACTTTCAATTTTCTCTTGAATATCCACTTGCATCCAATAGGTTTACTTCCTAGTGAAAGGTCAACCAATTCCCAAGTATGGTTTTGCAGAATGGATTCAGTTTCATCATTGACAGCCTGTTTCCAGAAAGGGGTTTCTGGAGTTGACATCGCTTCTGCGAAGTTACTAGGCTCACTTTCTAACATATAAGTTCGAAAATCTGGACCAAATGACTTTAAAGTCTTTATCCTTTTGCTGCGTCTAGGTTCGAGGTCATCATCTTTCTCAATACATTCATTTTCTACATTATCTCGATGAATACTAGATGCTGCACTATTGTAAGTTCTTTTACAATAACTTGAATCAACCAATTTATTATTAGGAAATATATTTTAGAAGAAATATACATTTCTAGATTCGATAATAGTATTAACGTGTAAATCAGGAATATTAGATTTACGTACAAGGAATCGATATGCACTATTATTAATTGCATAATCAATAAAAATGCAATCAACAGTTTTTGGTCTTATTTTAATCCTTTTAGGATAAGAAATCACCACCTTTGCAAGATACCCCCACACTTTGAGGTATTTGTAAGAAGTGTTCGACCTTTCCACAATTCATACGGTGTTTTATGTATTTCCTTATGAGGCATTTTATTAAGAAGATAGTTTGCAAAAAGCAAAGCTTCCCCCCATAAGTTCTGAGGTGAACTTGGACTTATCAACATAGCATTAATCATCTCTTTTAGAGTTCGGTTTTTGCGTTCCGCAATACCGGTAGATTGAGGTGAGTAATGAGCAGTAGTTTGATGAATGATTTCGTGTTTTGAACAAAAGTGTTCAAAAGGGGAATCATATTCACATCCTCTATCACTCTTAACCACTTTAATCTTTTTGCTAAGTTGATTTTCAACTTCCGTTTTATAATGTTAAAAAACATTTACCCCCTCATCCTTGCTTCTAAGCAAGTACACATGTGCAATCATCAATAAAAGTAATAGAATACCTTTTCCCACATCTTATTTGTACAAATTTCAAATCACATATATCACTATAAATTAACTTAAGAGGGTTTGTACTTCTTTCAATAGTTTTAAAATGAGTTTTAGTTAACTTCGATTTCACACATGTTTCACACTTGTGATTTGAGTCAATACTAAATTTTTGTATTAAGTCTAAATTAATTAATCTACAAATAGTATCACTTACTTAACATGACCTAATCTATCATGCCATACATTACAAGACTCAAGCAAATAAGTAGAAAATACGTTAATATTATTAATAGGAATTACAGTCAATAGAGTTTGAAGAGCTTATCGCTCAAATATCCTTCCCCAACATAAATATTACTCTTAGTGACTACAAATTTATCAAATTCAAATACAAGTTTAAATCCCTTCTTACTAAGCAAGGATCTCGAAACTTAAGTTCTTTCGAATGCCTGGGACATGAAGCACGCCGTTGATAGTAAGTTTTTTTTTTCCGGAAGTCATCTCAAGTATTACTTTTCCTTACCTTTCGACACTCGAAGTAGAAAAATTTCCCATGAAATTTGTGCCTCAGGTTCAGAGTGGTGGTAGAAAGTAAACATATTTTTGACATAACATATGTGATGAGTGGCCCTAGTGTCCACCCACCATTCTCTAATGTTTCCCACCATGTTGACTTCGGAAACCACAACCGAATGGATAAAATCATTAATATCTTTCGAAAGGTTCTTAACTTCAGTGACATTGGCTTTTCCAGACTTGTGTTTCTTATTCTTATAATTTTTTTCTGTTGCAGCAATCTTTAGCATGATGTATCGATTTGTCATTAGGGATGCAAACGAACAGAGCCGAACCGAGTTCGAGCGGAGCTTAGCAAAGCTCGTTGATTAAACGAGCTTGAAATTGTGTTCCAGCTTGGTTCATTTACTAAATCAACGAGCCAACCACGAGCCGAGCTCGAACAACTCGGTTTTAAGATGCCTAATCGAGCTCATTTATGCCTTAAAACCCGAACACGAGCTGAGACCGACGTTCGCATTTTTTTTAACAAGCTCAAAATCGTGTTCAAGCTTGGTTCGTTTTCTTAACAAACGAGCCGAACTCAGGCTTTAATCGAGCCGAACCCGAGCTATTCATGAACAACTTGGTTCTTTTGCAGCCCTAGTTTCACACACAGTATTTTCCATCAAACTTTTTAAAGTTCTCACTTTAGGTCCTTTGAATGGACCACCTTGGTTCACACGCTTTCTTTTCTTGTTCTTGCTACTTTGTCCTTCTTCAACAACATGTGCTTTAGATTCCCTAGGATTTCTAGTTTTCTTCTCGGATACACTATCCTCTTCAATCATTAATCTCACAATCAAGTCCTCAAGCCCCATTTCTTTACGTTTATGTTTCAAATAATTTCTAAAGTCTTTCCAAGGTGGTGCTAATTTTTCAATCATTGTAGGTACTTGGAATGATTCACTCAATTCCATCTTTTCAGAAAAAAATGTCATGATAAATCAGTTGGAGCTCTTGCACTTGATTAATGACAGTTTTTGAATCAACTATTTTAAAATTCAAAAATCTACCGACAGCGAATTTGTTCATTACGACATCTTCTTTTTTGTATTTTTTGTCCAAAGACTCCCATACCTCTTTAGCAGTTTTAAGAGGGCACATTATATAAGTTTTTTTTAGATTGTTGAGGATATAATTTTTGCATAGAAAACCAGCATGTTTCCATGCATCTAATGCAGTAATTACTTGCTTGTCAGTCTCACCTTCTTTCGAAGTTGATGCGTTTTCATTAAGGAATTTAGCCAAGTTTAAAGTTGTTAAATAAAACAATATTTTATGTTGCCAACGTTTGAAATCAGTCCCTCTCTTTGAACTTTTCGAGTTTTTCACCATGTCCAACATTTGTTGGTACAACCGCAAGGGGCAATGTAGAAATAGATGTCATTTATGTTTTAAATAGAAATTATTATGTATTTATAACTAGATATTTGAGTAGATAGATTATATAAATATAATCACACAAATTTTATTAAATAACAACTTGTTTATAATTCACATGAAGTAACACTAAACTTTTTTTCTAAATAACAAAAAATAACATGCAATGTATATAAACAAATTTTATAAACATGAAACTATTAGATTATATTTTCTGATTGTACGGAAATATTTTTATTTCACAAAAATAGGAACAGAGTATAAAAATAACAATTTTGTAGCACAAAAAATTAATTTCTTAACACGGATTATTATGAAAATATTTTTGTAATTAATTAATACAGAATATCAATCTGGAATTTAGTAATAGTAAAGAAAAAAAATCTCGTAATTAAGATTGTTATCCAAAATGATTATCTACTTATATTACAGAAAGTATAAACATTGATTAATACATAAAAAATAATCTGAAATTAGCATATACAAATTTAGATGCATAAAAGACAAGATTTTCCTTGCACACGTGCTTCATGAACTCAACAGTAATCATCTCCCAAGATACAACAATCTCACTTGCAATAGCAGCACTTCAAATTCCATGTCACTGGTGAACCAACAACGAAAAGCTCTCTTTTTGTATGGACTAAAAACGGAATAGAATTAAGATGGATTTTCTGTCTTAAAATCATGTGTAAAATGAAAGACCAGACCACTTATTTATACTAAATAAGTGGCGGTTAAAAGCGGCTGAAATATATCCCAATAGTCACAACTGTTGGGATTAAAAAAACGAAATATATGAACAATCGATTGTTCAGATAATAATAAAAACGGAATTAAATTATCGGCCAGAAAATAATAAAATAAACCACAAAATTTGGGCTCAGAAATTAATAGAAGGCCCCAAAAGTTTATACTTTGGCCAAGCCAAAGCCCAAGATCCACGAGCCCGAGCCGGGCTGGACCAGGCGGGCGGCGGCTGCAGCGGCGCGCGCATGTGGGCTTGGAAGTCAACTCAAGTCCATGTAAGTCCACCTTCCTTCAAAGAGTTAGGATACCCCAAGGGCACCAAGCCTTTTAGCCAAAATGGGTTATAATATACTACACTCATTTTTCACATTCTTCGCTTTAACATAACAATTCAACCAAATTCCATGTTCCAAGTGGGTACTTTCAGCAATAATTTCTCATTTATTAATTTATGGTTTTGCACATGTGAGTATACCATGTCTTACTCCTCACGGAGGAGAACGCGTTACCACTTTGAACCGTCTCGAAAGACGTGTGGGTCCCATATTAAATTGACACTAAAATTGACCAATCTGAATGCCATAAATTCTAACAACATAAACATGATATTATGCCACACTGAACCGTTTTTGTGATTCCGTGAAAACCCTGCTAAGATCAAAGTGGTAAAACCCCACCTCTATAGAAAACTCGATACTTACTGAAGCCGCTAATGCTTCTGTTTCCTCCGCTTGAAGAGGTTGACAAACATGTTTTGAAAGGCCCGCCAAGAAATCCCCTTAGCTGGCCTGGATGACTAATCCAATACCGATGGCCGATATCTCCGTAAAAATCGATGCGACGAAGTTGACTTTGAGTTTCCCAGCTGTGAGGGCAGTACAATTTCATCTGTTGATACTTATCATTCGCTCTCGCAACCACACCTCTCGATAATTCTGGAAAACAACAGCAGCCAGAGTTGTGATCGCTCTTAGATTTAATGGTTTTTCCCCATGAAAAGCTCCCTTTCTGTTCTGGCAAATATCCCATAGAGCTGTGCACACAAACTCAATATGCTCTTGCAATAGGGAATCCGCCATCTTTACTATCCAGTCTAACATAATTCTCCCCTCGGGCAGCCATTGATTCGTTTTAATTCCACAAAAATTCAGCACCTCAACGGCAATTGGGCTTGCAAAAAGACTTGCAAGTTTGGGCAGAATAAGAGGTGCTTGATTTTAGGACGTACAACACCTTTCCAAATGTGCCTCTATATCAAGTCGTTGTGAGATAATGATGAGGGTTTATCGGCGCATTTTTTGCTTCCACCCTGGGCTTATTAGGAGCACAGGGGTCCATTCTTTGATTCCTTTATGTCTAAGGAAGGGAGAAGGGCAACCCAAAAGGGTTACTCCAAGCGAAGAAAGAGAAATAATGTAGAACAATAGCCGACCGGAGGAAGGCCCAAGTCTTTGCCAAAGTGGTCGAATTTGGGTTAGACCTTGATGCTGCGAGACATTACTCAATAGATGTGATATGGGGCATGAAAGAAATAGAAGTCAAATCCGTCTATACCTTGAACCTTGCTCCCATCACCATGCCCAGTTTGTGGTTAAAAAAAGAATTACTCCTAAATCATTCAACACCCCCTATTTTGCTTGCCATGAGCCCCCCCAAAGTTACACATGAGAGCTCTTAAATCCTCAGAAATATAGTCTCGTATTTTGAAATAACTCATGGCATTCGTGCACGCTTGGGCAATGACTTCAATTAAAATTTCTTTACCCGTCTTAGATGGAAACATCTCCTTCTAGCTTTTCAACTTTTTCTACACCCTCTCATAAGTCTGCAAACACCTTTTTTTTTTATTTCCCCACCATCGAAGGTGAGCCTAGAAATTTATCATGACCATCAACCTCTTTAACCCTTAAAATATCACACATCCCCTCTCGCGAGCGGGGTTGTTTCAACTGAACACAACCCCGCATTTATTAGAATTCAGTTGTTGACTCAACGTCATTTCATAGGTATATGCATAATTTTTTTGACTTCCTCCACTTCATCCCTTTTGGCCGTCCCAAAGATTATACTATTATCTGCAATGAATAAATGCGACACTTTAAGCCCGCCTCTCCTCGCCGTCACTCCCGAAATCTTTACCTCCTAGGCATTCTCTACCAAAGAAGTGAGACACTCCGTTCATAGACGAAAGATATAAGGTGAAAGTGAGTCTCCTTGTCATTGTTCTAACAAACGCTTCTGGGTGTCGCCTAGGCGCAGGGTTGGTGGTGGGCGCCCAGCCTAGGCGCAGGAAAAAAATACCACTATATATAAATAAATATATTTATATATATGTAAATTGATACAACTATGTCTAATATATATATATATATATATATATTTTTTTTTTTGGTGTTGTGTTATAAAATAAAAAAGCTTAGGCGGCGCGTGGCGCTAATCGAACGCCTGCCTAGCACCTCGCATTTTTTAAAACATTGCTCCTTGTTTCAACTCACGACTATCTTTATAATTGCCCTTTGGCTCCACGTTGAAGAGAATGGAGACCGAGACCAAAGTTGACACTATTCATCACCAATCTCACCCATCTATCCCCCATTATCAACATACATTTTTCAAGGAAACTCCACTCCACTCGATCACAGGCCTTCAACATATCATGTTTTAAAGAAAAGAAACCTTATGTCTAACCTCTCTTCCTGCTAAGGGAGTGATTTAATTCAAAAGCCGCTATAACATTATCGGTGGTGAGAAGATCGAGAATAAAATTACTTTGATTCTAAAAAATAATGGAATCCTAAAACCTTTTTAGCCTATTTTCAATGTTTCAAAATGACATTGCAGAGACTAATAAGCCTAAATTGTGTCAAGAATTTTTGGTTTCTTTATTCTGGGAATCAAATAAATAAAAGTATGATTGATGCATTGAGGGGTTTAGCCTCATTAAAGGAATCAAGAACAAAGTTTTTAATCTTCGGTTCGACGCTATGCCAATATTTATGGTAAAAAAATGCTGCATGCCGCTGTGGCCCAGAGACTCAAGGGGAGACATTTGTTTAAGTGCTAGGTTTGCTTCGGGAGTGGTGAACTCTTGAAGGAGCATATCATTCATTTGTCTTGTCAAATGGATGATAATTCCTCCCAAGATGCTTTCTTGGGCTTCCAAGTGTGGCTTATTGGTTTTGAATAAATTTGCAAGGCATGCCACTACATATTATGATAGGTTGTCTTTGTCTTTTAAACACACCCATTCATATTCATGATTTCCTCAATGCGAGTAGTTTTCCTTTTTTGACTGGTCTTTGTATGGAAGCACTTTATTTTACGATCACCTTCTTTAAGACACTTCACTTTTTCCCTTTGTTTTAACCTAATCTCTTCTGCTTCTAAGAGCTAATTTATTGCCATTTCTAGTTTCTTTATTTCTTCAATTTTATTTGGGTTACTCCATTAATCTCAAAGAAAGGCTATCATATCTCTCTTAGTTTGAAGGCTTGCTTCAATGACCCATACATGCCTCGTTCTATTAGTTAGTTTCGCACCTCCTCAACTCCACGTACCCCCCCCCCCCCCACCCACCCACCCACCACCACCACCACAAACACCAAACACACACACACACACAACATTTGAGCCTCCCACACATCTTGGATAACCTTCCCACACTCCTCATCCTTTGACCGCTAAAATTCTCCTCTCTTTCCATTCTCATGTCATCATGTAAACTGAATTTAATGCTAATTGGTAAGTGATTGAAATCATGTTGTTCAATGTGCCTTGTCCACCCACTGTGCATTTGCAAACAATCAAACCGATCCAACCTTTCCTCAGCCCTCCCATTTGTCCATGTATACTCACGCCCCAAAATCCCAAGTCTTGTAAATTGCATTCATCTATAACTTTTCAGAAATTCCACATTTGCCTATTGGCACGACTACTTCCTCTCGTTTTATCTTTCTTCATTAATGTCTCATTAAAGTTCTCCCATACATAGTCATGGAGCATTGTTTCCAAATTATAAACGATTAAGGAGTCTCCCTTCCTCTTTCATCCCGTGGACCTTGAGAAACCGTAAAATCCTATTAATCTCCAACCCATCAAAAAATCTGAACTCATGACAATGGCATATATGTGATGTAAAGAATAGTTTTGAACAAAGCGGTCAACTTCCTCCTCCCACAAAAGAGCAAGCCCCCACTATGCTCTATGAGAACTATCAACAAATTAACCATTCTTAAATTTCAAGATTTTTCTAATTTTTATAAACCTCCACAATTCCAACTTAAAATTATTATTGGGCTGAGCAGGACCGTAGATCGATCGCCGCCGTTCTGTCATTCACATCAATTTTGAGAGATGTACCTGTGTAATCTTGGTCTTTTTCATCACTGCACGAGGAATCCTTCCTTTTGCTTCCACTCTCCACGGCTTTATCATCCTCCATCAAGTGTGCAGTAGCCCTAGCCATTCGTTTCCACTTCTTCGTACAGGTTGGTTTCACTTGTTTAGTGGGGTTCGTGAGGCGTAAAAGGTTTTTGTTGAGAGGATTTGGTATTGCTTGTTCGATTTGTAGTGGTTTAGTATGTTGGAGACTAGGGATTATGGATTAAGGAGATGGTAGCACGACTTGGGTAGAGACTACGGATCGATTGGATTAACTTCAATTTTTCTTGTTAGGACCAATTAGGGCATTTGGTTGAAGAGGGATTTTAATTAGGAAGGTGTTTTCCTGTTTTTTCAGACTTTGGGTTCGGGTGTCCCATTTTGGTGGAAGTCTGGGGCGGGTAGGGATTAGTCAGCACAGAAGAGGTTACGCATAGGTTTGAAGTCAAGCGCGTGAGGCCTTTGGGCTGGATAGGATTGACAGATGTATGGGTGAGAGAAGTTTTGGTTTTAGAGGGTTGAATGGATTAGTGGGAGAATATTTTGAGATTTGACTGGGGCGATATGATTACTTAAACTTCTCTGACTTCCTTCTCAAAGTTTGTCCAACACATGTTATCTTCCCACTCAACCACCATGTCCGAAATTTAGGGAGTCAAACTCTCATCATTGACCACACATGTATCTAGAACGAGACGTTTCTAAAACAGCTCTGTCAACGACATCCTTCTCCTGTAAATTAGGATATTTTAAGCTGGACCCACCCATTTCTTGGGTCTTCTCTCTCGTCTAAAAAATTTGACCCCCATGATACCTCTTACCGACAACTGGGTGTGCAGTGTTTTCTGGTGCTTTTTCTGTGTTACGCCTATTTCTCGCTCTTTTTTCTGTTCCAGTGTAGTCCTTGGCCATCCTCCATATCTGAAAGGCATTGTAAACCCCTCATCCACCTCAGATCTGTTGTCACATTCTTTCTCCCCATTGCCTCCTCATCCACATAAATAGCAGAAGTTTGGAACACGTTCATAGTGGAAAAAGACCTGAATTGGTCCTCTCCCTTTGATGTTAAGCAGTACAACTACGAAAGAGTGGTCTTTTTATATCCATCATCATCCTGAACCGGAGAAACCGATGCCAACCCGTACCATCTGGGCTTAGGTAAATGTCTTCAAACCTTCCAAACTTCTTTCCTAATTTTCTTCATATGTTGTCCTGCATTCTATTCAATGGGAGATTGAAGACTTTAAACTACATTGGTGTCCATCGGAACTCGATCTCCATCGAGTGTTTCTCCCCACTAAGCCTTGTACTAAAGCAGATTCTTATTAAACTGAAGCAATAAGATGATTAAATTGAAGCAAAAAGCAATTATCACCCTCATTTTATCAATAAGATGGTTAAATTGAAGCAAAAAGCAATTATCACCAAGTTTTTTCATCTTCATACCTTTGTTTGGCCTCCAGGCTATTTGCATGCTAGTTCTTAGGGCCTCAAAGCTTGGAGGTCTTGACATCATAACTCTTCCCATGATGCAACAATCACTTTTCTTCTTGATATGTTCATTGGGTTGTTCCTCCACATCTACTCCATCATGTTCTTTCTCCTCTTCCAACTTGTACGCCATTAAAGCCTTCCCCAACCAAGAGCTACACTTTTGAGTCCCACTAGGATTCCTTAGATAATAGAGTCGTCCACAAGGCAAGAGAGAAAACTCCTACAGTAGCCACACGCACACATGGAGATCCAAAAAGGTTATGGACTTGAAAAAAGGTTACATTACAATTTTTTCCCGGAATGGCCTGGAATCTACATGTAAATTATGATTCAATACAATAAATTGTAGAATATATATTTGTCTTTATTTATTGAGATACAAACGTAGCGTCTATGCCCATGTAATATTAATGAAATTGTACTTCATATATAGAAGATAGGGTTAACTGCAAATTTAACCATGATGTTTGGGGCGATTTTGAACTTTAGACTGCTTTCAATTTTTGCAATGTTAACCTTGATGTTTCAATCTTAAACAAATTTGGACAGTTTTCTCTATTTCTTTTTTTTGGGACAAATTTGGACTATGCCCAACTCTGACGTTTCTTTTTTTTTTCTCTATTTCTTTTTAAAAATACAGTTTTTCTGTATTTTTCTGTATTTTTTTTCAAAATAAAAAATACTAGACCTGTCAAAATACACGATAACCCGTTAACACGACACGACCCGACACGAAATTATAAGTTAATGGGTTTACCCTTATTGGGTTTGGGTCACTAACGGGTTGACACGGTAGACCCGTTAACACTAACGGTTCGGGTTTGGAAATTTACCTGTACCCGTTTTAACCCGTTTCTACCCGTTAACACCCGTTAACACTAACGGGTACTATAGGGTTACCCAACCCGTACCCAATAACAATAACCATTAAAACCCATTATTTCTAAATCTTTAAAGACTAACGGGTGCTATAGGGTCACCCAATCTATACCCAATAAAAATTACAATTAAAATCCATTATTTTTAAAGTATTGAAGACTAACGGGTATTATAGGGTCACCCAACCCGTTACCCATTTCGACCCAAAATGATTCGTTAATATTAATGGGTGTTAACGGTTTGGGTCGTGTACCCGTTAATATTAACGGGTCGTGTTTGGGTATTGTTATTAGACCCGTTAGGCTTAACGGGTCGTGTACGGGTTAAGGGTGTTTTCACCCGTTAACCCGTTAACCCGACCCGTACACGACCCAAACCGACCCCTTGACAGGTCTAAAAAATACAGTTTTTTAAAAATATGATTTTTTAAAAAACACTGTTTTTTCCTATATTTTTTCTGTTTTTTTTTTGTTTATTTCTTTTGACGAGTTTGTGTTTGTTCAGTTCTTTAATAGATTGTGACTCATGTCAAGTTATAATTGGTTGTATAATAGTGTTTGTAGGATTTCTGTTAAGTATTTTAACGGATGGTTAACAGCTGTCCAAATTTGTTTAAATTTGAAACGTCATGATTAACATTGCAAAAATTGAAAGAAGTGGTCTAAAGCCCCAAACATCATGATTAAATTTGCAATTAACCCTAGAGATGTTACAGTGAAATCAATTGATATGGAGAACTTTTTAGTCCTGTGCAAGAAAAATAGGCCATTGTACCCTCTTTCTTTTAAATAGAAAGTTCATTTCCATGTTAACTCTTTCGTTATGTATTAAAAAATGAAAATTAGTTAAATGAAGATTTGTGAACCTTCTCATGATATTTGCCAAAACTAGTGTTCAACTTGAGTTTTAGTCATTAATTTATAATAATAAACTGACATGCTAAGTTTGAGTTTAATTTGGCGTTATTGTCTTTGGCATCTTTCTCTTTTTCTTTTGTTCACTACTTCTTCCCTTGTATTACTAATAGAATCTTTCATGGATGAACTATTTTTCTGACAATTTAAATAGTTTAGGCGGTTTATTGCAAACTTAGTGTATTTAACTTATTGCAACAAACGTCATAGTTGGAGGGGTTTATTCCAATATACCCTTTGCTAAATTTATGTTTTAATAATAATTGCACGGAAGATGGGACATTAGGAAATGTACTTAATTAGAATTCAGATATCATGAATTAAAAGCTGTCAAACAGCATGAACTAAACAGGTATCTTGTGAGAAATTGGTTGGATAAAAAATTTGAACGGTGCTTCTTATATTGTCTCGAAGTTGTCCATCTGCAAAATACTTTACTTAAAGCTCTTTGTTAATAAGTTGAAGGTAAATGCTCTTCTTTCTTCCATTACTTTTCCCTTTGCTATAGCAGAAGAAATTAAATGCTCTTCTTCTTCCATTACTTTTTCCTTTCTTTGGGTTAACAATCAATTTGTGGATTGTTCACATCTCGAAGTGTGATCAAGTTGGCCTTCGAATGAAATAACATTGCCTTCAAAATCCATTTTGACTCTTCACATCTCAAAGAGTTTTATATGAGACTACATTGGCTTTGAAAATTCTAATGGATCTTTGTTTCGTTGTCCTTTAACCCTTTTTCAGTGTGACACGTGTCTGCCCTCTGTCCATTGCCGTGGAATCAAGGTTCTAAAAGGCGCGTGGTTTGGTCAAGGCGTAGAGGTTTAAGCCTCAAGCTTTGGGAGCTTGGGCGTAAAAAGGCGTTTTCCCTTTTTTTTAGTAGTTTTTTTAATTATTCCAAGGCTATTAAAATAATAAAATAATACATACCTTGAAATTTGAAAATATATCCGTATGTTGGTAGCCATCATTCAATTATAAAAAGGTCGTACCCAGTGCACAAGGCTCTCGCTTAACTGTAGAGTCTGGGAGAGGCGAATGTTGGTTGGATTATCCCAATATATGGAGAGGCTGCTCCCATGTCTCAAATCGAGACCAACCGTAGCTTGGGCAAGGGCACTTGCCATCGCACCAAGGTACGACCTCTCATCATTCAATTATCAATATCAATGATCATTCAATAATCAATACTCAATAAAAATATAGTTCAATATAAGATATATATTTTTCATCTTTCAAATGAAACAAATTAAAAACAAGATAAACATTGAATGCATTTATATTGTCAAAACTTTATAGGATACAAAAAAAACACTGAAAGAATTTATATTATTTATATTTTTTAGTTCAGAGTCGGACCGAAAAATTGAAGTGGTTAGCTAGAAAAAATTAGGTATACCAGATAATCTGAAGCTTGGAGTCGGAACGAGTGAGTCGGAGTCGAAAATGTGCCGAAGGCTAGGAGGTTTTGGTCATAAGTCGGTCGGAGGCAGAGAGGGGCTTGGTTGGAAGTTGGTCGACAATGTAAGTTTTTTTTTTTTTGGATGAGAGGTACAAAGAGGCAGATAGGTTTGGGTTTGCTTTTGTCTTTTGTTCGTTTTTGACGATATATTTGCCCGATTTGTAAGGAAAAAAAGGTCTTTAAAAAATGACGTTTTTCTAAAGCATAAAAAAAATGCGCCTTAACACGCCTTGGCGACGTTGGTCACGCCTTACAAGCCTGTTGACCGCCTTTTACCATGCATAGGGCACAGACGGGGGGTTTCTTTCACGCCTCACGCCTAAGCACGTTGTTTAGAACACTGCATGGAATCTTGGATTGTATTACTCTATTGCCATTTTTTCATACACTCTATGTATGGAGTTTAAACCTTGTAAATATAAATTGAAATTATTGATGAATGCATTTTACAAAAGGCTCTTTATTCTTTTTGATAACTTGAGGTATATAGTAAACCTCTTAAAGCATTTGGATAATCCCCAAGATATGTATATAACTTGTAATCCTTCCACAATCTTTAACGGTCCAACAGTCTCTTAACTCACCCCAGCCACTCCCACATAACTATAGCAACCCGTCCCTCCCTTAATTCACGCCGAAAAGGTATTGCAACGTCACCAAGCTCCGCTTGGGGTGGAAATTCGGGTTAGTTGTGTCATTTTTGGGTTGCGTTGATTTTGATATGAGTATAAGTTTTGGGTACTCTTAAATCTATACAAGCTAATCGCGTCATGTTCGGGCCATTTCGGTAAATGGGTTATCGTGTAAAAAATTGCAAGAATCGCACTCAGTTTTTAGCACCAAAATCTTTAGGCGATGTGGTTCTCATTGAGGGTTTACCTCCACAACCATTTGATGTTCCCTTTTTGTTCATCCAAACGGATTTTTACAACAAAATACACCACCAAGTGACGCATGTACGAGATAGGGTACAGTAAACAATGCCACTTTCTTTGCTGTTTGGTCATTTTGTCGGTACTGAGTTGGAAGAAGATGCGAGCCCATTTTCCATGGTACCACATGAAGCTGTGATCACTAGGCATTCGGTTTGTGACCACATTGCAAAGTTGACATGAGAGGAGTGGTAATATGAACCAAATCCCATGTGATGTGAGGTATAAATAAAAAGCCACTTTTGTGCCAATTAAGAGTAGTGTATGCTTTCTCAGTAATAATTAGTCATGGGACCAATGATTTTCCATTTTGTAGTCGAGTTAAAACTGCCGGAACTCCGATTTGAAAAACAACTGGAACCTATCCACCCCACGAGGAGCCGGGTGAGTCGAGGCACCGATACCTCGACAAACTTGTGTTTTGGGTTTGATTGATATGTCATTGGATGAGGATGTGTCACCCATTCAATGTTGTTGGGGACGGAGAGCATTACAATTTAGCCGAGGTTTTGCTATTGGTGGAGAAGAGTATGAGTAGTGTTATTCATGTGAATGTGCCCGTTATCTATTTTATGGATGGATGGATAATGAATCGTTTGTGGATTGGTTAGTAGGCAAGATTTGTTAATAAAAAATTATCATGGAGTAAAATGTGTTCGGATCGTTGTAGTCAAATTACAAGAGTATGAAAAAGCTGGGTGGAGATGGAGACTTGAGGGACATAAGCACATTCACACTTGGGGCAAAAGGAAGAAGCACTTGAAACTAAGGGTCCGTTTGATCCATGGGGCAACAAAATTTACCACGGAAAATTTTGCATGCCAATTTTACCTCACCCACTCCCAAAGAATCAGTGTTAGCTGGAAAATTTTGCTATGACAAATGAACCTATCAAACATGCCAAAAAGGTGGTAAATCCAAAAGAATTCCCTATTTGCCATGCTAAAATATGCTTTGCCGTGCTATCAAACGGACCCTAAGTTCATTTTGAAAAATTATGAACTCGAGTTTTTTTCTCGAGTTCAGAGTTTGCGTCAGGGTTTAGTAAACGTTACTGAGTCTACGGGCACCCAAGAGTCTTTACGCATCAGCTGGCACATTATTGGTTTGTTTGCATGGGATCTTCGACATTGGGATAGTTGCTGATTATGCTCTTAGACTCGAAAAATATTTCAAGCAAGCCAATTTTGGAAATGGGGTTCGGCTAACTCTATACTACGGCAAGTGAGGGCACCCATCACTACTCCGGCAGCCTTCAAGTTCAGTAATTGTGGTGTGTTTGAGCATCGGTCAGTGCCCCAAGATGAGATGCTGGTCTATTCTTGTCAAAACTGAGAGAGCAGTAATCAAGGAGGCTTGTGATGTGCTGATTGCAAAGGTTATTTAGGTTTCAACTGGCTTCGATGCAATTCTCCTCTAAGCTTGATTAGAGGAGGGGAGAATAATACATATGGTGGGAGACCTTACCAGGCATAAAATAATATTCTAGTTGTCAATAGTTAGTTATTCATTTTGGTCTAGTTGTCTTTTTCTTTTAGTACGTTTACTTGGAGTTGAGGCTATGTATATTCTTTTGGTTCTTTGGTAGAATGACTATTGAAGAAGATTAGTAGATTCCATTTTTCTTTATTCGATTGATTGTCTGGTTAAGTCTCTTCTGATGTGTTTATTCTACATTAAGAATGCATATAGCATAAAGAGTGTAATGCAACCAAACCCCCATTAAAGACGCAGTAAAGGATCAGTTCTGCAAAAGGAATATTTGGGCTAGAGTTTGTCTGAGCGGGAGTGGAACCTGTCTCATTATTGGTTATTTAACTTCCAACTTATAATTATATTATCAAAATATCTGGACTTGATGGATTTGGGAAAGTTAAAGATTTGAAGTAAAAAAAACAGTGCATACAATCTAATGACATGTTTCGTGTTAGGGATAGAAGAAGACGAGGAAAGGTGTGTGTATTGGGTTGGGGCTGGGTGGGTGGTGGTGGGGGAAGGCATCCCTAGGGAAAGGAAGTCGTCCTTTACTTTGTTGTTGAGTAAGAAGAAAGAGTAAGCATATTGGCTGATGTAAAGCAACGGTATTGGCACTCGCAATCAAATCCTCAAAGCAATCAATCTCTCTCAACGTTTAAAAGAGATCTCATCAAACTTATTTATATCCTTTGGGATATAAGTCCTAGGGCTATCAAATAATAATTAAAAGAGAAAAACATTTCCTAAACACTACTAAGGCCAGCCCGCCACTATCTAATCCTATACTTAGCTGGAGAAAAAGGAATCTTACAATAATTTGCCCTACACTTTAATTACAAAACAACACTCAAAAAGTTCAGATTCTTTGGAAGACCTATCGGCCGTTGGCTAATGTTTAACAATAAGGACCCGTTTGTTGGCACCTCTGAAATCTGAATCTAACCCATTCAGATTTCAGAGGAAATAAAAAGTCGTTTGTTTTCTACATGATTTAGAGATTTACGGTAATATCGTCCTCTTAATGATTCAGAGGTTCAAACCCATCTGAATCCGATCACTTATATCTGAACGAAAATAAGTTTACAACAAAGTCCTTACCATTTATTTAAAATCAGATCATCCGGTTTTACTTCGACATTGTAGTTGCGTTTCGACTTTGTAGTTGCGTTTGTAGATGCGGAGATGATGGGCTTTTCTAGCTGTGTTTGAATATATCTTCTGTGTTGTAGCTGATGGGATATTCTAGCTCCTACCTTTTTCTAGTGTGTTGTAGCTGATGGGATTTTCTTGCGTGTACATGTGTTTCTCTACTATTTTGACGCATCTAAACTTTTTCTATATGTTGAGTTTTGAATATATATCCCATATTTGATAACACATAATGCATTTGACTATATGTACTTTTGAACATATGTACCTAATGCATCCTAGCTGCCTTTGAACATATGTACGTTTTATATATATATATTTTTTTGTAATGTTGATGGTCAATAATAATTAAACATCTTATTTTTATAATAAAAAAATTATGTGTACCTAGGGTTAGTAATTTTATAAACGACACGAAAAATGACACGGAACGACACGAAATTGACCCGAAATTAAAACGATATGTCGTGTTCGTGTCGTGTTTTTTTTACACGAAGTCGTGTTCGTGTGTGAATTATGAGTCGTGTCGTGTCGTGTTATCGTATTTTAGGCGTGAAATTCTGGTATTCGTATCGTGTCGTGTTGTTTTTTATTCGGGTCGTGTTTGTGTCAACTAAAAAAAATACAAATTCGTGTCGTGTCATGTTCATGTCCGAAAAAACCTTGTAGTTTTACTCTTTTATAATAAACAAAATTAGCGGTAGTTACTTTAATTACTTTAAATTAGTAAGATTTTCCAAACAACTATTTACTTTTTTTTAATAATTTATTTCTTTCATCAAGAAACCTTGTTTGTTTTTATAATTAAACATATTGTTTGTTTTTTTTAATTTATTTATTTCAACCTTATTAGTATTTTTGTGACTTTTAATAGCTACTTAGTTAGTTTTTACATATTTTTAAACATTTTAAACTACACAAATTCCCTACTAGTTAGAATGCCAAATGATATTTACCTGTTAAATTGCATATTGTGTGTAATAATATTTATTTAAGGTCATGGATGTTTTTAAATATATGTTTTCTTTATAAAATAAATATAAGGATATAATGGTCCAAATAATTTGCATTCAGATTTCAGACATAAATTTGCAAACAAACAAGATACATTTAGAAGTTTCATTCAGACATCAAACAAACAACTTTTTATGATTCAGACGACTTCAAACTTCAGATTCAGATTTCAAACTTCAGACAAAAAAACAAACGCAACCTAAGACTATCATGTTTGATGAGAACAAAACTTGATGCTTCCCTTTGGACTTCACGATTATAACCATTTGAGATACTCCTCTCTTTTCATTTGAAGAGTTGGAAAGAGGCTGTTTTGGGCAGGAGTTCTCGAGTATAATAGTCAACGGACTGTTGGAATAATCTTGGGCTATCTATGTAACAATGGTCAGGCTTGTTGAGTCCCAAGTCACTCTGTTCACTTCTGCTTTGGTCCCTGTATTTTTCTTTTTGTTCTTTGTACAATTTGATTTTCGCTTTATGTTTCATGTAATTTCGTGGACCTCGGGTCCACCTAATGCTTTGTACTTTTTTTTTGTGATGATAAAATACCTTCTGTTTCTGAAAAAAAAACTTGTTGGTCATCATCCCCTCCGCTTTGTCATCGGAAATCAACTTGGTGAGTTTCTTGGGCTTCGAGTTTCCTCTGTGCAATGTCCAGGTTCACCACACCAAATACAATTGAAGCTTCCTTGGATAGCCGGAGTGGTAGTGGCTGCCCGAGCTTCTGTCATAGCTGTCATGGTTGTGGAAGTCTTTCCTGATGATGACACTATTTTGAGAAATTAACGAACCTAAGGGCATATTTGATGGCTTTCACCAAAGACATGATTTGCGATAACTCAGGCTCGGTTTGGATGTGATGTTGAAGCCCTTGCAGATACCTCCCTAATTTCTCCTCCATGCTCTTTTGAAGCTCGGCACATGTGCAAAGAAGTTTGAATTTTTATGAGTGCTCTTGGACAGAAGTTAAGTCTTGTCGAAGACTTTAGACCCACGTGAACAAATCTCTTGCAGGTGTCAGGAAGAAAATCAACTTAACTCCTTTTTCCTTTCTGGCTAATTATGAATTGGCGGTTGGTTGGGAATCTCCATCTCTAGAACTTGTTTATTTGACTACATGCGGGTGTACCCCTCTAATATAGTTGCCACAACCTTCAAACTTTTAATGCCTGATACTTTTTTGTAGCCAAACACTCGCATTATCATTTAACCAATCGAGAATTGCATTTAGATTACTTGGCCATTAAACGCCAACACTTCAACTCGGATGGCTCCTTGCATAGCTTTTCCAAAATACGCAACATAAGATTCATATGGCCTCCCTTGGGTACCATGTTTCCCACCCCATTATAACACGCCTCTAAATAATTGCCTTTCATGCGTACGACACCTAGAGCATAAGACTTTCAGTAAGTATTGGATGCGGCAAGAGGCTGCCCATGTTTAGATTGTACATTTTGGCCAACTTTTGACCATTCCGTGAGCTTGCCAGGATAGCGTTAGCCAAGTGCCCTTCTCTTCATATCCGAACCACACACGCACTAAATGGGACAAAAGGTTCACCATTATTACCTTATCACGACATGGTTCAAAATCACGGTATCGCTCTATGACTCAGTGTCCCAATTTTCAACTCGGTCTCGGCGTCATATCGGTTTCGGGCGATCTGTAATGCTTTCTGTTTTGAGAGCCCAACTTTTTATGAAAAAAACACTGAAATGTTTAGAAAAGTAAGTATAATAACATGGATCAATATGCATAGCACTGATTGATTATATTGCACTAATGATTCTGCGCGTAGTGCAGCTTGTCAATTGCATTGTTACAAGTGCACGGTAATTTTTTTAAATTGCAAATTATCAACATATATGTATAATTATACATCTACCTTATACAAATAACTAGGAAAATCGCATCAGTATCACGAGTGCAAGTCGATATTTTGATCGAGTTCTCCGATATTTCAGTGGAGCAGTCGATATTTCGGCCGAGTCCCAGAAAGTTAGTACTATTTTCATCTATTTCATAACTCATGGCTAGCACCCAGTTTTGTACCTGCGATACCTAGTAAACTCAGCCGATTTGTCTTGATTTTGACCGATACTTTGAACCATGCGTCATGGTAAATCATTCCCACATCGATCATCATCGTAAAGAGAGCTACGAGTGGGGTTACTTGTCCCATAATCACCCAGGTCTAGGGGATCCAGGTGTAACTGGTGCACCCAATTTGTCACGCGGTGGGATGTCTCTCTCAAGATTTTGGTGTTCGCGAGTTGATTTGCATGAACGAGGATCATTTGGCCTTTTTTTATTTTAATTTTCTATGGTGGAACGCCTTAAATCAGGCCTCAATGAGGGTTAATTTTATTCTTGTTTATTTTATTTTCATGTCTATAATTTTATTCTTGTTTATTCTTGTTTATTTTCATGTTTATTTTATTCTTGTTTATTTTATTTTATTTTCTTGTTTATTTTCATGTCTAC
This sequence comes from Sambucus nigra, assembly GCA_949130495.1. Lineage (NCBI taxonomy): Eukaryota > Viridiplantae > Streptophyta > Magnoliopsida > Dipsacales > Adoxaceae > Sambucus > Sambucus nigra. The sequence continues at coordinate 154,037,855 of OX422208.1, read as the reverse complement.
TTTAGCATTTTTCTCTCTTTCAGTTGGTATAATAGGTTGAGGTAATATTCCCTTGGAATATTCAAGTGTCCCCTGTTTTGTCAGTTTACCTTTTAGGATTGTTATGGCTAGCAAGATAACTTAATTTATAAATAAGGGATAAATGAGAATTAGAAAGAGAAATTAAGCATTTTTGCCTCTAAATCAATGTTGTTGGGTATTTTTCCCTCTAAATCAATGTTGTTGTGTAGTATAAGTTAAATCGGTTCTTCTCCCTGCTACTTATCAAATTGATATATCAGAGCGACGCTCGTTTTCAACGTGGTTTTTGTAGTTATTATTGTAGAGACATGGGTAGGTCTTAGAGGAACTGACGATCCATTATCCAAATTGCACCCCCGCCGTTAAGCGACACCACCACTGTCTCCACTCCAAAATCTTAACTCCATGCGCCATCGATGGCAACCAGGTGTGACCCCTCAACTCCAGGCTTTCGGTGACCCCCCTCTTCGGTGGTCAACCCACTAGAGTTATTCTGACATTCGTGAGTATCTGGGTGGGGCCTTACCCACATCGCAGTAGTCCATGGGTGCATCGCAGTAGTCCACGGATGCAGAAATCCTGGATCTGGCACGATCAGTTCTATGCCTACGTGAAATCTTTGATCCAGTTTCCAAAGGGCTTCTCCGGCTCCAAATGACATCCGCGAGTGTCAATCGACCAGACAGAGGGCCTTATACCTTTGGATGGTCACCTATGGCCTTGAAAGGACTTGCAAGGTCTTAAGGTTGGGACTTTGGAAAGTTTTTCTCCATCGACACGATCGGACGACAATTGCCGGTCATCCACCAACTATGAAGCATGGGTGTGGGTGCGGCGATTCGATAAAATAATACACGGGTGTGGGGATTCAATGCAGGTGCGGGTGCAATGAGTGTTTTGAAGAATCGGTGCTTTATAGTTCACTAGCCTTACCGGAGCTCCGGCTGGTCCTATGGAAGCCATAGCAGTTGCCCCTTGGAGATATACCAAACCCTAGCTAGAGTTTCTCAAGTTGTGAGCTAAACCATATGTTTTTCAAAACTAGCCTTACTTTGTTTGAAAGTTCTTCCTCTCCTTAGCTTGGTCTTAAAACTTATTTCAACTCACATTGTTTGAAAGTTCCTCCTCCCCTTAGCTTGGTCTTAAAACTTATTTCAACTCACAGTTAATAATACCAAATATGCCCTAGAATTTCTTGTACACCAAATTTCTTCCAAATATTTTCCCTAACCTTGCCAAAATATTACACAACCCACCCTACCACTTCTCGAAGTTATTTGGACCTCTCCCCATTTTTGAAATTTACATTTAAGCCCCCCAACTTTCCAAAATCACGATTCAACTCTTGAATTTCCTGAACACCAATCTAGCCCCAACTTCTCCACGTGACACTTATTCTCCTTCAGAGTTGATGTGGAACGACGGTGGTGATGTCACGTATGAGATAGATATGGAGGCTTGTGTTGAACTTAAACGGGCGAGTCATGGCGCCACCGAGGAACTCCAAGCTCGCCTCCACTTTTGGGTCGTGTGGGCGAGCCTCTATATAGGGAGCTCCAAAATTTTCAATTTAACGCCATCTCCATCGTGGAGTATAAAGAGCATCTCTGCCTTCTGAATCAGTGTTGCGCGAAATTCGCTAAGATGGAAGCGACTTGTGATCATTGGGTGCTCGAGTGGGCAACGCGTTTGGCTCGATATTTCGACTAGTTGATCGCAGGCATAATACCCCCTCAGGCTGACATCGTTTTTGAGTATGACAATGATGACCACTACCTTATTATGCATGATGTAGACTTCTCTTAAAATGCTAAGGAGCTGCCAGAGGACGATATGGATCTCGAGGGCTACTGGAGTACCCTCCGGTTCCGAGATTCAAGGGTTTTTGAGCTCGGAGATTTCTTTCTCTTCTTCGGGGAAGAATAAGTTGGGTCTGGCGATTTTTTCAATATCATTTTTCGAGATTGGTTGGATGATTCGCACACATTTTCGGGACGTGGGGTGATTTGAGATTGCTAGTTACTTTTTGGGAATGCCAATGATTTTGCTGTGTTTGCTTCTTCTTTTGGCTATTTTGAGACTGAGCTTTTGTATTGGGTTGACATGCATGACTCTTGGTACGTGGGTCTGATATGATATTCCCACAAGTCCCGTTACAGCGAGGTACTCCGACTTTCGAAGTTGAAGTTGTTTGTTATGCATGCCCCCGCGACCGGTGTATTGATTTCCTTTGTGGCGAAGTTCGAGGTGAGGTTCTTGCCAGTCGACCATGGTTATGCTTTATGACTACTCCCCATTTCCCATCATGTTTGCCGATTTGCGGGCCGTTTCAAGGATGGCTTCCCTTTCAATTGGAGAAGTCCATTGATGATTGTTTTGCTCCCTTGTCGCTGACGATGATTGTTCCACTCCCTTGTCGCCAACCAGCAGCGCTCGGGTGAGCCTTTTCAAGTGGGAGAGAATAATGTATTCAGAAGGCTTTGAGAATCAATTGTATTCCTGCTTATTTTATTTTCATGTCTTGTTTAGTAATTTTTTCTCTTTCAGCTAGTATAATAGGTTGAGGGCAATATTCCAAAGAAATATCGCAGTGTGCCCTCTTTAGTCATTTTACCTTTTAGGGTCATCTTGTCTAGCAAGATAACTTAGTCTATATATAAGGTCATTGACCTCCCTTTGTAATCACTATTATTACTTTTGAAATGAATGAGAATTAGAAAGAAAATTATGCAGTTTTGCCTCTGAATCAACGACGTTACCCACCCACCCACCAAAAGCCTACCACTTTGTTGTAAAGAAGCGAAATTAACACTCACAATAAATCAATCTCTTTAAAAATTCAAGAGTTCAAATCCTCTTGGGGCCACCTCCCAGAGTGTGGAGAATCCAAACAAAGCCTTGGGGATTACTTAGGTGCTCAAAGAGGCTCGGGGTGTATATATATATTAAAAAATTTCTCCCAAAATATTGAATGCGTAAAAGAGATTACATCACCCTTGTTTATAGCCTCTGGGAATATACCTGGATTACCCAGCAATGATTTAAAGACTGAAACAGCCTCTAAACACTTAGCCGTCGTATCGAATCCTATACTTAGCTGAAAATACTAAAGAGGAAAATTACACGATTCCACCGTGCACTTTATTTAAATATTTACCAGCTCCAAAATCTCATTAGTGGTGTTGCTTGATTTTGCTATTATACCCTCAGTTGCTTGAAAAATGGTACTGTTACTTGAAAGAAAGTAACGAGTTGGGGGTTGTTTTTTCTTTTGGTTTTTGTGGTGGTTGGTGGGGGGTTGGGGGGGGGGGGGGGGGTGAGGATTACGGAAAGTGACTACTTTCCTTCCTCTGGCAAAGGTACTATATTGGATATTTAAATTCTGACTTTGCCTTTGTTGTAAAGATTCTTAAAGAAGAATAATGAAAGCTTAGTTTCTGATAAATTATGAAGAAGGTTTTGGTTAAACCTCAACACCAGTTATGTTAGTGGCTTTTGATTCTTTCTGTATGCACTGTGTTGGACTCTGTGATTAAGAAGTTTTCAATGTCAGGTTCTGTTTTTTGTTATCATCTCCTTGTTATTCACGGAATTTTTAGTGTTATCAGCCCCCTATGATTCATGGAATTTTTAGTTTTAATTCTTTTTGTTTTCAGCTCTTTATTTTGCCACGGGCACACATTATCAGTGAATTTATTTACGAATGCTAAGATGGATTTGTGGTCAAACTCGAAAGGATAAAATTAAAAATGAACAAATTTGTGAAACGGTAAAAGTAGCTCCGATAGAAGATAAATTGAGAGAAAATCGACTTAGATGGTTTGGACACGTCAAGCGTAGACCAATGGATGCGCCTGTAAGGAAGAGTGATTTAGTTAGTATTGATGGTAACACAAGGGGTAGAGGTAGGGCTAAATTGACTTGGTGGGATATTATAAAAAGGACATTATGACATGTGGTTTAACCGAAGATATTGCACTGGACATAATGGAATGGAAAAATAGGATTCATGTAGCGGACCCCAAATAATTGGGAAAAGGCTTTGTTGAGTTGAGGATCCCTTAACTGAAAGTGGATTTAGCCTAGGCCTGGCAATATGGGCACTTTGGGACAGACCCGCCCATAATTTGCCCGGCGGAAAACTGTTCGGTTCTTGTGGAAATGCTTGCGGGTAAAAAATGAGTTATAAAAACCATCTGGTCGGTTCAGTTGCGGGTGAATTACGGGTCAGCAACGGGTCACGAAAGGAATAACCACAGAACCAAGAATCCATTTGAATTACACAGCCACCTGTCTCTCTTCCTTCATTCGATCTGAATCTCTCCTCCAACAGTAAAGAACCAATTGCATTCCTCAAGGTAGAGCACGATTTGAAGATTCTAAGGGTTTCCAACAGTATTTTTTTTTTTTTGCTTTTCTGAATTTTCTGTGAACTGTTTACCAAATTTGAGTATGGCTTTTGGGAGAGAGAGAGAGAGAACGGGTTGACCCTAATCCGACCCACACCCTGCGCCCAACCCGTTTTTATCCGCCCAAAATGAACCGAACCCACTTCCGACCCGTCCATATCCACCCATATGCCACCCATTTGCCGGGTCTTTAGCCTAATCATTCAATTAGCAGCAATAAAATCAATAATCTCACTATTTCTGATGATCATCTACGTGCAAAACTGAATAATTTACTATTATAACTCTATAAATGTCGTCAATTCCCTAGCTAAGAATTGAAGCTTTTTAACTTAGACCTGTAGTTTTTTTGTTAATAGACTTCTTATATACGCAGTCGAGCGCACACATAGTTATTCTCTTGTAAGTACGTAAAATAAGGACCGAAAGTAAGTTAAATTTAGATGCATATTCTCTCCTCCAGATTCAATGCTTCTAATGTTGAGAAAAAAAGTTCTCGTCCTTACTTTAGTATCTTTGTTCTATGTAGTAGATCCCCAAAACAGACTTACTTTTGTCATTTTCTTTTTCTTATTTTGTTTTTTACCTTTTCTCTGACAATTGCATTTGTTATGGTTGAACCAGACCAAAACCGTTATAAATGCAATTGTCATTGTAAAAAACCATGACAAATGTTGATTGGTTTTCTCGTCTGCTTTTTGAGGTCCGCAAACTGTATATATGTATATCTTCCCAATCATGTTTCACTAACAACTATGCTCAAGATCCATTATTCAGTTATTAGTCCAAAAATATCCTTTCAAGATTTTTTCCGTGCTTCTTTGTACATTCGTCCGCATTCTCCTCTCCTTAGTACAGTATCAAATTTGCGAGAGAAGAATGTGCTTTTTGACTGCCATTTTTAAGCGTGGCCAGGTTATCTGAACATGGGAAACAAGCCAGCAAAGCAAGAGAAGGAAGAGATACTCTTGAAGATTGTGCCTCCTCTAGACCGCGTATATGCTCGATGGCTTGCTCGAGATCTTGAGAGGATTCATGGATTTACTCCGAGAAATGTTCGTGCAGTGAAGCCACCGGACCATTATATTGACTACATGCGGTTAAATGGATGGTTGGATTTGAACCTGGATGATCCTGACCTGGCCCATTTATTCAAGTAAATAAGTTTTAATATGTTAAATCTGAGAAGAGAACAATATTCCCTATACTGGTTGAAATTTATCATATGCTAGATTTAATGTCTCAAGCTATGTATAGTGTGAGATACACTTGTCAGGATTCGGTGTTTCTGGAGCAGAATTCACCATCCTATATCTGAGTGCTGGATTTCTGTTGCATATGTTTTTTAGAGAATCAATGAAAGTTCATTTGCCCTATGATATACTCTGATAATTTGTGACTGATTTTTATGTGTTTTTGGCATTCAAATGAATTCTCGTATTACTTGGGGATCAGATACGGTTAGCCATTCTCATTAGAATTTGGAGCTGAAATGACTTCTAACAAAACTTAACAGCCTGTTGGGTTTTTTGAAAATATGTTTTTATCCCAGAACTTTCATTGTGACATTATGAAATTAAAAGTTTGGCCAAAAACTCTTAAAAAACACCATTTTTGGCTTGGAAATTCATTTTAAACTTTTTCTACACACCATTCCAACATCAAAGTCATTGTGAGTTCATACAATTTTAAGACAACAAACCAATCATTTTTTGGTGAGGCTCGGTTAATCGTGATTATATGTTCGCATTTAACACATCTATTTCACACACACAAAATTGGTTTAGCACTTCTATACTCGTTTGCAACTCGACCCCTTACTAAGCTTTTTTTTTTTCATTTCATTTCTGTGATCAAGTCTTCCCATCTTTAAACGAACTTACACTATTACATCTTATATGAAATCTTAATTTGATAATCATTTAAAAATCTTTTTTCACATAAACTTGTGATAAACACTTACTGCAAAATTTTTCTTTGAAAACATCCTTTTGCAATAAGTTTTACAAATATCCATTTATTTTCTTAAGATTTACTCATGAAATTTTTGCATATTGCAACATCACATCAATGTGTGCACTTATCAAAACGAGTAGCACTACAGCGACTTGAGTTGGGGACTTAAAACTCATACTTAATGATGTGGCTTGCCACATCATTAACATACGGCCATTTCATCATCTAGATTTTATGATCTAGTATTTTTTTTTTTTGAAAAAAAATGGTATAGTTATTAAGAGGGTTATTTGGCTTTTTTTTTATTTAAAAAAACTATTTTATTATAAAATAATATTTTTTTATAAAGTAAAAAAATTGTTAGAAAAAACTGTTTTAATGTAAAAAAATATATTTTTCTGAAAAAAAATGTTTTTGAAAAAATAAATTTTAGTTTAATATAAATAAAAATCTTTTTATTACACTCAATGTGTGCCGCTAGCGCGGACCATTAAAAATAAGACAATATTGTTTAAATAATTGTTATTTTAAATAAGGGGCATATACCAAATGGTCTCTCAAACATTTATTAATACACATTTAGTTCAAACTTTTTTTTATTTTGTTTCAAAAAGTCCCTCACAACATAAAAACGCTCAATGTTGTAAAGTAAATAAGAGGTGTCGCTGGTGCGGACCTTTAAAAATAAGAGAATATTAGGTAAATAGGTGTTTGACAGACTAAATAAGTTAAAAATAGTTATAAAAAAACTCATTAGAATAGTTTTTTTAACGCGGACCTTTAAACAGTTATAAGAAATACAAAAATTGTTTTAAATTTTATAAAATTAAAAAAAATTAAGTTTAAAAATAAGGGGTGCCGCTGACGCGGACCTTTTAAAATAAGAGAATATTGAGTAAATGGGTGTTTGAGGGACTAATGAGTTAAAAATAATTAAAAAAAACAATTTATCATTAGCATAGTTTTTTAACGCGGAGCTTTAAATAGTTTAAGAAATACAAAAATTGTTTTAAATGTTGTAAAATTAAAAAAAATGGTTTAAAAATAAGGAGTGCCGCTGGCGCGGACCTTTAAAAATAAGAAAATATTGGGTAAATGAGTATTTGAGGGACTAAACGAGTTCAAAAAATTACTTAACAGAAACCAATTAAAAAATTACACAATGCGATTATGAATATTTTATTTTTAACTAATACGATCACGACCCAAATAAAACGAGACGTGGCATGGAGTCGTATTTTTTTCATGCCGCTTGCGTGGTCCATTTTTTCTTAATAGTAAAAAAAATATTTTTAAAATAGTAAAAAATAGTGTCACGTCGCGTTTTATTTGGATCGTATTCGTATTTTTAAAATTAATTAACTTTTTTTTTTAATTTGAAAAAAATGAATTTATAGTGTATTTTTTAATGAGGTTGGAGTGTGTTTGTTAATGATGTGGCAAAGCCACATCATTAAGTCACTCTTTTATGTAGAAAGAGCCGGTCGCTCTAACATTTTCCTATCAAAACCATGTATATATCCTAATATACATATATAGCATGTGAAATCTAACGTGTTCGTATGCACATATTTGCATTTTGCTCATTGCTTGAAAACTAGTTTAAACCCTCAACTCGAAATCCACATAGAAAGAAGAATATGTTGAAGATGAAGGTATCCCCAAGCCTTCAATTCTTCAAAAGCTTCCTCTTGGAGGCTACCAACCTCCTAGGGTTTGAAGGTTACCCCAAAAGGCATCCAATGATTCCAAAGCATGATGTTAAAATCACTCTAAACTTTCACTCAACTCTATTCTCACTTAAAATCACTACCAAAACTAACAAGAATGCCGAATGAAACCATAACTCTCTCGTATCATAAGTTCTCACATTCTCTTCCTAAAGATCACAAAGAGAGGAGAAAGTTATGTGGTTCGGTTGTTTTGGATAGGGAACTAAATAGGGTTGAAGAGAGTGACAAAAGGGGTCTAAAAGCATCTTCGGCCTAAATGACTAAGTCCGCCCGCGCCAGAGAGATAGATAACAGGTGGACCAACTCGAGGGCCAACTATGTATCAAAATGGAAGCGGTACAAGATCCATTACAAGCAAGGCGTAGCCGGGTGCCGAAAGCAGAATCTCGACATTTCATCTGCGGTATTGTACCATTCCAATACGTAGGATCTTGACATTCTTATGTTTAAATTAGAGGTGTGAAACTAGTTTTTTATGACAAATTATTTTATCCTTTAACGGGTATTTGTTTGGGTTGAATGTGTAAAATCAATTAGCCAATGAGGATAATATCATGAGAAATGAGGGAGATAACAAGAAACATGATAGAGTGAAAATAGAAGAGGGTAGAGGAGAGAAAAAAACTATGAGAGGGGGGAAATCCAATGTGGTTGTGTAAATTTGGTGTGCAAAATACAAATGAATTTTACACATTGTTGAGTTTTAATATACTTTTGGGGTGTTATTTTTTTACACAATTTGTATATTTAATAAACATGCCAAGTTAACATGCTGCCGGAGATGCTCTAATTGATCTGATTTGTGCAAAACTAGAGGTTTGACCAATTATTAGAACGAACTCGCTTGTCGTTAAAATGATTGTCGAAGTTGTTTTATCAAACGACCGAGGCATAACAAATCATGCATTAAATTTGCTTCTCTTAATGGAAATGCTTCACATAACTAAAATGGTCTATAACTAATTGCTCCTACTACTATTTTTACTCTAGTTACCACCCGACTATCTTAATTGAAAATTAACGTTGTTTTCCCTAAATAATAATTAAATATTCCAAGATTGTCCACTTATTCTTTAATAAATTCACAAGGCACCTAAAGGTACGATATAAATCATGATATTTTTTTAAGATGCTCTCACCAACAGAACTATTTAAAAAATAATTTCGACGATTGCTCCTCTTTTATTCCATTTACTTTCGATAAATCTTAATTTATTCAACAAGTTTTTAAAGTTTCCAATACATTCTCGTAAGTTTTGAAATAACTTTCAAGCCCATTTATAATTATTTGAACTTATTCCATTTAATTTTGGTTAATTTTCCATAATTCCAAAAGAATAATATAAATTAAACAATGAAATGCTTCTTCAAGTAAAACATTCAAGAATTCCCAATTTTAATCATTACAGTTTCCCCTCATTTGAAAATTTTATTTACGAAATTTAACAAAACTTACTACTACAACCGTTTACATCAAACAATAATTCCAAGAGGTGGATAATGTCACATTTTCATGACAACTGGTGTCTATGTTAGGCCTCACTGAAGATAAAGTGATAAACTTAGGAAGTCCAAACAAATTGGAATTTTGTACTAAATTTCTTTATTCTTTGCCAAGTTAGGTTATAAGGCTTAGTTTTTAACCCTAGTGGGAGGAGTGTGTAGCATTATAGATTGTTGGGTTGTTGGAAGTTTTCACTCCTACTTGACTGGTGCACAAAGGCTGTATAAGCTCTTAACCGACTAGGACCAGGAGGAATTTTTGAGATGTGAAGTCTCCCCTCTTAGGATTACCAAAATTAATTACAAAACCTAGATGCAGAGATTTTTCGGTGTGAAACAATATTTAGAATAAGATAACTATACACATGATCGAAGAGTTTAGTGTGAAAGGTTAAGGAAATAATTTCATTCAACGAGAAAAAATAACTGAGTGAAACAACAACTAACTATGGCTTTTGTTGCCAGACAACATCCTAGGCATAGGATCAGAGAAAGATGGAACTCCTAGACTAAATTAAATTCCCATTCTCCTAATTATAGACCAGGCGATCTCTAACTAACACTAGTATCTAATACTAAACGAAGTTCTAAGACCTTTACCTACTGATTTTCCATTCAACTAATGACCATTGTTTCGATGCCCCAGTGATGAGCTATTTGATCCATATTTTATATAAGGCTTTGTTTTGTAATGGGAGATATTTGTTTGAATCCGTCTTTCACTTAATGAATCACGCAATTTTTAAAGCATTACTATTCCTGAGTGTAGGTTTGGTTATTCATGCTATGTCAGATGAGCGAGATATGCGGAGGATGTGTGTGTGCGCTTGAATGGTGGTGGTGGTGGTGGGGGGTGGGGTAGGCTTACCTCCTTATCCCTTTTACTTATGACATGATGCTCATGGAATCTCATCTTTAATTGAATTTCCTTTTCTAACTGTATTTTATTCCAAGTATGTGATCTTAGAGCGTTAGTCACCTATTGTTGTTCTTTTAGGTTGAACGCTGGGTGGGAAGGATAATGACCAGTAATGCCACAATGCGAACTAGGATGTTGTCCAAAGTAGATATGAATGCATTGAGTATTAAGGGTGATCTATATTTTGTAGCATTACAAGGAACTATGAAGATTCATCTTTTTAATAAATAAATTATTTAAGGCAAATGGGTTCGTAAGAGTGAGTCTCGATATAACTCCACCCTTAAAGCAAATACTATGTATATTGTATTCTCTACTCATTGGACAATCGAATATTATTTTGTCTTTATACGTCCAAGAGGATGTACAAAAAGATAAAGTGTGAATACCCCTTAGTTAGTCGCACACTCTTCTTTATTAAGAGAGGTGTGGGAAGCTTCTATTGGTGTTGGCACCTACGACATCGTCTCTAAATACACCTTTCATTCTGGAGCCACCAGAGTTTGAATGACCTCCCCCTAGATGATCTTCTTCTGGTTCTTTTATAGAAAGCTTAAACATAATAGTTTGATCCACATATTTATATAAACATAATGGAATGACTTCTCAATTCATGAATGCAGTAGTTATTGATTCGGAATCAAGCTTCTTGATTTCTCTCCCCTTTACTTATTTCCTTTCTTTCCTTCCTTTTTGTTAACAATATGATAGAACACATCAAGCATGGTCTTTGAACTCCATCCTAGCACCATGCTTAGCAAACCATGTTGTGACCCTAGAAATAAATGAAAATAATATCTGATACGAGATAATCCATCCCTTCCATCTCCTGTCTCGAGTGAAGGATTTACCCCTTTATTTTATTGTTAAGATTACTGGACTAGCTCAACTTTACTAGGGCAACTTAACTTATCAAATTTAGACTAAGTTTCAAAGATTGATGTCAAAATGAGAGGTTTTGGAGACAAGAATTACACCATATACCGGACATGGTCACGATTTTGGAATGTAACCAGGGCCTATGGGCCATGATTTTGGACTGTGATCATATTAAGGGTGGAAAAATTGTGGGTCACTGCCCAAAACTGTGACCACATATTGGGGTCACAGTCCAATGGGTTACTTCAATGTTGATTGGATAGTCACGGTTTGGGGCTGTGACCCGGTGGCCTCCATGACCATTAAATGGACGTTTAATTATGGCCACGATTTAAAACCGAGACCCCAAGTGTGATAAATAAAATAATATTTTCTCATAGTTTGTACATTTTTCAAACCTTTATACATATCCAGATATAAATATTAAGAAACTACACCATCCATAAATTAATAAATAATAATATAACATAAATTAACTAACTAAAGTCAATCAAATTGTTCATAAAAAATAATAATACAACACATGCCTGCGAGAATATGATAATAAGGTCACAATATCTTCAACGAAATCCAATGTAGTCATTATTTCATTCCACGAAACATATGTAACATGTTCAAATGGTTTCTTCTCCAATTAGGCCTGCAAACAAGGCTCCAAAATATTCCAAATGGTAACTAAGAAAGGACTTTAATTCCAAAATAACTTTGGGCACTTATGTAACCAAAAATAGCATTAAAGTCTACATATTTCGTAAGATGAACAAGGCTGGGGTCTAACCCATAATCCGAATCTAGTGTGTCTCTTTAGATTTATGAAAATATATGTGAAATGTGTTAAAAGTGTAGAAAATTGTGAGAACACCCTAAATTGGGAATTGTGGTATAGGTCCCACTTTTGGATCTCTTATTTTATGAAAGTATATGTGAATGTATATATAATAATAAGAAGAGTGAGATTAGTGATAAAAGTGTATTATAAATAAACTACAAATGGAATAAGAACACTTAAATATGCAAATTATCAATTATGAGACTAGTAAAACATAAAGGATATTACAATGCATCAATACTTTTGTCTGAGTATCCTTTAATATTTTTTTAGGGGTCTAACGTGTCCAATGCATATAGGGTTCATAACAAGACTATGACATAACTGATTAGAAACTCAAAAAACTATCCATTGGTACTCACATGAAACCATTTACATGGTTAATTTAGATTGTTGTTTTGTTATCGGTGTCGCGTTCAAAATTTAACAAGATCTATTGAAAAATTACAAAATTGTGAGCGATGAGGAAGCGGGTGCAACAAAACTAAATATATGAGTTGGAGATGCACAAAATAACAATAAAATAATATTTTCAAACTCAATAAAATAATGTTTTCGAATATAGGGTTATTAATACAAGGGTAAACTACATTATAATAATATAATGTTTCAAAACTCAATCTTCATCCAAATCAACTAAAAGATCCTTCAAATTATGGTTATCATCAAGATAAGATTGATACTCCATAGGGACCTTTAATGCTCCTGCTTGAGTAGTCAAACACTTTAGTGCATGCATAAGAACAAACCAATTATTGTCATTTATGCACCTCGAGTAGAATACCTTCTTCACATTTTGAAAGTCACAAATAAAAAACGCATCGACCATGTGATCTTTACCATGACAAGTTATGAGGCAAGACTAAATTTACAACCATTCACAGTGTCCACCACCTTCGCCTAGTCACAATAGAAGACAATTTCTTTGAAGTCTAAGTCTGGTTCCAGGATTTTTTAGACAATACCATAATAGGTCATCGCAATGTCCTTCGAATTTTTATCGCTTTTGCTAGCTACACAAGAAGTAAAGGAAAAAATTGAAATTTTGTTATTTTGTGTCAACAATTTTTCCTTAGATGAGTATGTTACGAAATCAAAATCGTTGATGTGAAATTTTTTAAACTCTTTCGCACGAAAACTGGGACCTTTGGCTAAACGTGCAATCCTTGACGAGACATCACCTATTTTTAAAAGATGAATTTATTAATGGATTTGTATTACATCATGTTTTACAACACATATATAAATAATCATAATAGAAGAGGTGGCAATACCTCTTTTGATATCCATACCCTAAAATCACTCGTCATGCAATTTCTCTTATGATTTTGGACAATTTCGCTCTTATGCTTCCTACATGTGTTCATGAAATATTAGAGTTTATATGGTAATATAGAGAATAAAGATAAATAAAGAAAAATAATTTATATATGTAGCTACTTACTCACTCCAATCTTCATATTTATTTTGTGATTCGAAGACATAACGAGCTTCTTTGATCGTATAACAGAGTGGTAAATCTCATAACCTTAGGTTTCTCAAAAGGCAATTAATCCTCAAACTCTTCAAGTTCCTCAATCACTCTTTATTTATAAGGATTGAACCTCATGAGCCCTTGTTCCGGCATATGTTCCCGGATATATAACAATGATTTTGCTGTTATGTATTATTCCTCAATTGATCCTCTAATATATCGTATATTCTTAAGGTAATATTTGAAAGTTTTCATTAAGAGATCGAAAGGGTACATTCAACGATACCTGACGGGTCCACATAACAAAGCTTCATCGCATAATTGCACAAGGATGTGGACGCTAACGTCAAAGAACAACAAAGGGAAATACTTCTCCAAGACATAAGTCACCTTAGTTAAAATGTATTTAGCAACCTTAATGTACTTCTTGTTTACCACTTTTTCACAAAGTAAGGTGAAGCACAAACCAATCTTCATAATTTACCTATAGAGATCTCTGTGCTCATAAAAACAATGCCTAAACAACAAAGGCTTTAATTGGATGATGACGTGCTAGTCATGAGACTTGTACTATTTCTTATCATTTGTTTGGTAAATGACAACCTTGCACAAATTATCAAAATAACCAGTCAGAGTATTCTAGTTGAATAACGTGCTTACAAAGATTTTTTCTCACCAATAGTCAAAGTCAAAGCACTCACGGGAATCAAATTTCTTCCTATTGTAAAATTAATTTTTAACCAGATTTTTTTTCATCTGCTTTGGAACGCGATGCGCCCTATCTCCATCTTTCGAATGAGATCCACACAGACATATTCCTATAAGAAGTTTTTCAAAATTCTTCTCCATGTTCATCACTTCAATTACATGCCTTACACGATGCTCTTTCCAATATGACAAGTCAAATAAGATTGACCGTATGGACCATGTCTTCATTTTACTAGGGTCTTGTGGATCCTCCCTAGATTTATGTTTTTGGACTACAAATACAAACTTACTTCCAGAAGTTGTAACCGTTGCCTTCTCCTTGATTTATTAACCTAAAAGACGAGGAGGTTTCTCTTTACGCTCTTGATCGACAGGCAAAAAGTTAGAATTATCATACCTAAAAGGGTGACTGTTTGGCAAAAATCTATGATGACTGGCATAAATCGTCTTCCCAATATGATGTAGCCAAGTGGCTTCAGTTTCCTCCCTATAGACGGGACATCCATAATAACCATTAATATTGCAACCGGTTAAGATCACACAGGCAGTAAGGTCGTGGGTATCCCACATAATTATTGATTTAAGTGTGAAATCTTCACTTTTATGAGCATCAAACGTCCTCACACCTTCATCCCACAACTCTTTAAGTTCTTGGATTAGCGAGGATTTAAAAATATCATTGTCATCGCATAGAGCCTTTGGCCCAGGTATCAACAATGACAATAATGTGAACTCTTGTTTCGTGCAGAGTGTTGGAGGGAGACTTAAAGGCACCATGAGAACTAGCCAATAACTCTGATTATTACTTAAATTAGTGAAAGTGTTAAACCCACTGGTCATTAATACAAGACGGACATTTCATGTTTTTTTTGCAAATTCAGGGTGTCATACGTTTAAAAGCTACCATATGAGTGAATAAAAAGGATGACACATGAGATTCTCACCAACCTCGACTCGAGCGTGCTACTTCATGGTCTCTTTTTCCATGATACAATTAACTTTTTTAGCCATGGCCCGAGGGGAAAGTACTTCAATACCTTTTTGTGGAACTTACGAGCACTTGTGATATTTTACGGGTTTATATTTTTCACCCTCACAAACCATATATCTTGGCTCATTATATACATGACATTCAGACTTTAGTTCGTGATTGTTAAGGTACAATATCTAATCCTACTCATACGTATGGATAGATTTGTACTTCAAACCCAAAATCTTTAAAATCTCTTCTTTATATAGGCATAACTATCAGGTAACGTGTTGTGTTTTTTGAGAATGTCTTTATCCCACTTAATAATTTAAGTTATGCTATTTTTTAACAAACCAAATTGACTTTTCAAATTATGCAAGCCGATTATTGCATACAATATCGAGTAACCTTCTTTTTAATTTTTATACAAAGGTCTAGCCGCATCAACTTTCAATAAGTATTCTCGATCTTCGAGTAATTTAACATCTTATTCATTGCCTTGGTCATAATGAATATTAGTCGTATCCATAGGCATGTGGTTTGGATGGTGGTGGACTTCGTAATCATCATCAATTAGGTCAGTCAAAGGATGATGTGCTGGTAAATCTTTCACCACTTCCACCAGGTGGGGTTTCATCATGCAGTTGGGTACCAATAATTATTTAGAAATATATTGTACATTATTTCTCCCCATAAAATGTACATATCTTATAGTCTTGTGCCATACCCCACATTAGTAAATGAAATTCAACATCTTTCAAAGACTTAAATTTACATTCATACAACAATTGCAGATACCCAAAATCTTATCATTGTTAAGATATCTATTTCCATATATAATAAATTTCCGTATGCCCTTTACATGATTATCATAAAGACTATTACTCTCTCCTATCCACTGTTTGTATCATGGGAAACACTTTAAATAGTCTTCAAAATTCAAGCCACCTGTATAAATAGGCTGAAACGATGTTCATGTTGGATACAAGAACTCTCAGTTTATGATCCAAGAAAATTTATTTAACCCAAGCAGATTCATTCAAATTCATTCAAACCGAGCATTTAATAAATATGAAATAAAACCAAACAAATTAAGATGTTATTAAAATTATGATGTCATTACAAACTTTAAACATTATTCATCGCCTAACCCTATGCAACAAATAAATTAGAAAGACAACATATTTTTTTTATATATTTTAACATAGGCCCTTCACCCCGGTCAACATGAATAGCCTCATCTCCGCAACCATCATATACATTATTAATGAATATCTGAGCCTCACCCACTGCCAAAGGGAAATTATGGACAAGTGTTCCGATATTCATGAAAATATCTTGCATGTGCAAACGAATCTATTATTGGACAAGTCTGATATATATTACTTGTTGCCATAGTCACCGTGAATGGACGACTATGATCCATTAAATGTTGCAAGATGAGGTGATTGAGAAGGGACTATTGCCAAATGATGCTATTGGGAGGGGAATTAAGGCCTATGATATGAGAATATTTGAGGAGGCATCTGGGAGGGTAAACCATGTTGCTAAGTAAATAATTGGACCAACCCTTCTATTTCATTCATTAGCATTATCATGTTTCTATGAACATTGCTCACCTCCATCCTATGCTCTGCCACCTCTCATTTTATCCTGGCATGTTCTTATGCCTAGCTCAACACATGACTCCTCTCTTTAGAGATCTCCTCCAATAGAGGTGCGGTGTGATGTATTTTTTTACTTAGCATATTGTAACACCACGTATTTCTGGGTATTTAAAATTTAATTAGTTCAATTATTTTAAATTGCACGTGTGACATAATTTATTTGAATTAATTATTATGTGTTTATTAAAATATTAATCAAGAGGTACAATGATTAATATATATGAAATATAATTACTAACTCACTAGTAAAGAATTATTTTACATCATCGTGAGTGATAGTGACGTGACATTGTTATATCTCAATCGGGAGTCGCGTGTAGGCTATAGGAGGTCGAGATATGAAATTATTATAGGGTGACTCAGATAGCGATTTTGAGGTCATGGTTGGTTCCGTATGTGGCCAGATAGTCAAAACAGTATACCCGAGGGTAGTAATTAGGTCTTGGGGCCTTTTTAGACATAATCGGGCCCACAAGGGGGTATTCGAGTCATTTGGGTGGCTCGTTAGCCTAATTTCGGGATTAGGGATGTTAAACCTATCTATAACTCATATTCAAAACCCTTAAAATTGAGAGAAGAGAGAAGGAAGAAAAGAAGTGAACTTGAGAGGCCCAATTCAAGGAGGAATTGGGGTGTGCTGTGTCAAATCCGTCTTCTACAACACGTAATCAAACCCTACGAACCTAGAAAGCAAAGTAGTTAACTTGAATCTATTTTAAATTGCAAAAACTCATGTTCATATCATGGTATGTGTAGACAAATCCGTTTTTATGGAGGGTTATCACATGAAAATTGGGTTTTTGATGAATTAAGTATCATGTGTAGATTAAATGTTAGACTGATGATGAAATATAATCAATTATAGTTGGGATAAGATCCATATTCAAAATCCAGAAGTAAATTCGTTTAATTGATGGTTGTGTAATCGGATTTAGACAAAATGATTGAATAACCCGTAATAAACCCAATTCGTAAATTAGTGATTGATAACAGAAATCATTTATGTTGGAGATGTATATTGTAATTAGGACCTGTTTAAGATGTATAATGAACATTGGTTGTGATTGCGTTAAGATTTGGGTTGAAGTTTTGAAGCTCTGATAAGTAAAAATGGAGAAAAACAATAATGGGGACAAAGTTGATTTTCGTAGATGTTGATCGATCGATCGATTTGGTCGATTGATCGATCAAGCCTGTTTTCTGCCAGGTTTACCTATTTAAACTTTTGACCCTTAATTATTTTGGGGAAGTGTTCAATGCTTATGTAATTAGTGTAAAGTAAATGGAATCCCATACTTAGGGATGTATATATATATATATATATATAAAGGTGAGAATTTTAAGAGACGAGTTAAGTGAGATAAATTTGAAAGCATTTAAAGTACGGGACGATTGGGTGAGTCCGGGTATCTTAATCGGATGATGCTACATTATTTATTTAATTGTAATGGATTTAAATAAGTTAAGAGTCGAGGAATTTGACTTGGGGATTATGGGCTAGTGCTACGAGTGTTAGGCACGGGTTAGCCAGACGTATTTTTTACTATATATATATATATATAGACACACACACACACACACACAATTAGAGTTGGTATATATATATATATATATATATATATATATATATATATATATATATGTGTGTGTGTGTGTGTGTGTGTGATTTATATATATCAGTGTGCATGATATTTATGCGAAAACATACCCTCTAGTGCTATCATCAGAGGTTGCGCGATGTGAGTGAATCCCCTGGATAGTGAATGCAGGGAGAGTATATTCCCCAGGTCACATTATCCGGTATTTTATTGTGTGCTTTATTTTTTTCGAGGTGACACATTTTGGGTATGATTCGATCTGACTCTCGGGGAAATATGACGGCCCCAACTACGTTTGCGATTTCATTTACCTATTTCGATGTGAGTTATTAAACTTATGGTAACCAG
The DNA here is from genome assembly GCA_949130495.1 of Sambucus nigra. Lineage (NCBI taxonomy): Eukaryota > Viridiplantae > Streptophyta > Magnoliopsida > Dipsacales > Adoxaceae > Sambucus > Sambucus nigra. Next base: position 154,018,841 of record OX422208.1, on the reverse strand, counting down.
GTTAGAGTGAGTATACCTGTGATATGATAGCATTTTAGAGACAAACATCTAGTGAGTTATTGATATACCAAGTATAACCTCGTCCCTGGACTGGACCCCCTCAACCAAGACCGACCAGTGTCAGACCGTTAGTGTGAGAAAGTTATGTCTCGATTATGGACCTAACATGAAGGGTCTCTTCCTCGACCACAAACTTATCACAAAAGGTCTCATCCTCATCTCAGAACACATTCAACGATATTAGTACAATGATCTTATGATTTAAGTTCCCTCGGCCTCGTCCATCACATGGAGGCCAGTGGATGAATGAAGACTCAAATTATCATGGCAGTTATTGTACCCTCAGACCATCAAACTTTATAACTCAGCCTCGACCTGGTCCGGAAGACCGATAGTTGAGAGTTGTCAAAGCTCATGGATTGGGGCGTGCCTGAAAGAGTGTGCATGGGTTGCTGATCCTACATGCACAAAATCGTTATAACCAGATCTCCCTCACACGCGAGGGAATATTTCATCATCATGACTTATATGTGTTAGTGACAGATGGATGCTCTGTATTGGAAAATACATTCTACACATGCTTACTAGATGATTAGGGGGTATAGTACATTCCCTAAGAACTATATATACTTATCTTGTTCATCAATGTAAATGATCAAAATATTAAAACCCTAGCCAAATCTCTGTTGCTATCATAGTAGAGAGAGAAAACAGTGAGAATTGTATCACTAAGGCCATTAGTGCCATTTGCTATAGTGAAACATATACTCACTAACACAGTGGAGTTGGCCAATGGCCGAATCAATTATATTCTAGTCTTATTCCTCATTGCCTTGTCTCCTTCTTCACTTAAATACTTTATTTCCACCATTGTTTCACCATTAGAAGATGTTTTGGATTGAGCTCATACTAGTTTACTTGTTGGTACTGTATCTGGTCTCATCAGTTGTTGCCGTCTGTGGGAAGCTGAGATAATTCACCTTTTTCCTCTCATTTATAGATTGTTCCTCACCGAATTCTCTGGTGGTGATCCAATTCCATATTTGGACGCAACTGAATCACCATTGAAAGAGCTCTGGTCGAGTTATCCAACCTTTTTTCCAGTTTATTCCGCTCACTTGGTGCACCCATTCCCGTTATGTTCATCCACCAGCATTAATGGATTTGGATTTTCCACAAGGCACTGGACACAGTTATATCTAGGTGCCTTCTAAGTTAGAGATGGCTGAGGTGGCAGCGGCGTTGCGCTTGCTGGCGACCAGCTAACAAAAGATGCAGGAGAAACTCGCTACTTTTAGCTAAAATATATTGACTAGACCCACTGGCACGGTAGCGGAGATGATAACTCCAACCGCCAGGGAGGGTGGTAATCAGGCGACAGGAGGACCACCCCTGGCCCCACATAAAGAGACAGTTAAATAGAAAAGACACAGGATTGTGGCCGACCCTAGGAGATTGTGCTTAGGGAGATAAGGACAATAATTTCAAGATGACCAATGTGATGATGATGAGGATTATTGGAAAGCCTATGAGATATCTGGAGATACTGTGTGCCCAATTCAAGTTAGTAGGGGAAACAGTGGCATGCCGAGCCGAGATGGTCAACCTCATTCTTCAGCGTTTGACAAACTTAGCAGAGGGTTTTCCTTTGATAGACTCGACCCGATCGGTGACCTAGGAGACTGACTCTTTAGATCCCGCAGCAGGGAGGCTTCCAAGAGGAATGGTGGGTGTGCTAATCGATGACCATCACATGGACGAGACGACATATAACGAGAAGTCAATAGTTATCAGAGGACCACGCAGAGAGCTCGTCTAATGCCTAGCCAATAGAGAAGGGGATGGGGACAATGCTATGGTAGCCCAGGGAGACAATGCAACAGTGGTCGACAAGCCATGGAACAGTTCCATACAAAAGCTTAAAGACAAAATTAGTGATATTTTGAATAATCAAGACCCCATGCAGAGGGGTTGCATGGAAGGATCCCCATTTATTGCCAAAATAGTGAATTACCCAATCTCGACCAAGTTCAAGCCGTAAGTTGTGATGCTAAAGTACGATGGGAAAAACAAACCCTGTTCATCATGTGGAAATGTACCAGTCGGCAATCGATATCTATTCGATCTTCGATGAGATAAAATGCCAAGCTTTCTCAAGGACCCTTACTGGTGCTATACATGTATAGTGCACCTCTCTCCCTAGGAACTCCATTGATAATTTTAAGCAGTTGGCCGAGAGGTTCATCCATAATTTCTGTTTTGGAGTGAAGCCTCGGAAGAAGACCACACATCTATTGTATGTCAAGCAGGAGAAAAATGAGTCTTTGAGAGACTATATAACCCATTTTAATAAATAAAAGCTGGAAGTATAAGACTACGATGAAAGCATCGCTATGACATGGGTGGATTACATAAGAGAAAACTCCTATAGAAGTTGGTCGAAGATCCTCCAAAAACCATGAAAGAACTCCTGGATACGACCGGGAGAGTCATGAATGTAGAGGAGTCCATGGTGTCCAAGGGGGAGAATAATAAAGGAACGAGTGAGAGAAGGTCCCAGAAGTTCAATGGAAAAGGTGGTCATAAGAGGTCGATGGACGATAAGTTCGCAGACTACACCCCGCTGGCAGTTATTTTGGATATGATAGTGAACGAAATCAAAGATGATCGATCTTTGAGATGGAAAAAAAAGCTGAAAGCCCTTCCTCACAAGAGGGATAAGAATAAATGTTGCGAGTTCCACCAAGATCACAACCACACTACTGATAAGTGCTTTCACTTAAGGATGAGATCAAAAAAAATATTGAAGCAGGGAAAGCTAAGGAAATATGTTAATAAAAGCAATGCCAGAGGTGACAGAGACGATACCAGGAAGAGACGATACGATAAGTCTAGATGGGACGTCCAGGCAAACAACAATGATGATGTCTCTGATGATGATGATAATGAGGCTGACACTGACCTCCCGCCAAAGGTACCTATGCCCAAAGGTCGGCTGCGTACAATTTCTTTGGGAGTGAAAATGATATGTGGTGGTCTAGTAGTTGGTGGAAAGGATATAGCCGGCAGGAAGTTCCATATTACAGAGGCCAAAGCACTCCCCAAAAATGATGTGGTAAAATTGGTTGCTGTTGATTCAAAGCTGAGTAAGAGGAAGAATGTGGATATGAACACCTTGGAGATAGATTTCTCAAGATTAGACTTTAAGGGGATCCTGGCCCCACATGATGACTCATTAGTGATACTACGAGGGTGCATGGATATGACATTTCTAGAATACTTATCAATGGATGGAGGTCGACTGACGTGATGTTTTGGTAATGCTTCAAAGGATTGGGACTTAGTAAGAAAAGACTCATCCCATACCGCCAACCTTTAATTATCTTTATTGGTGAAAAATTCCACCATCTGGGGATATATAAGATGGATGTTTGTATGGGGGAAACCTGGCCGAGGTGCCTCACCAAAAAGATAAATTTCTTTATAATGTATGAGAATGTCTACTCGGCTTATAATATCATCATGAGACGGGTAGACCTAAAAGAATTTGAGGCACGGTTCTCTATTGTTCACCAAATGATAAAATACCCGACCCCCTATGAAGTAGGGGGAGTTCAGGGTGATCAAGTAGAGGCGCGAGAATGCTACTTTAACTCGATCAAAGAAAGAGAATCCCATTAAAGAGCCACCATAATATTGATACTCTCGATCCAAGGGACGAGACGATGTTGAAAAAAGGTGAAGCTATTGCGGAGGCAGAATCTGTCTTCCTTAACAAGGACGGATAAAAAAAACCAGTCCAAATTGGCAAAGCCTTGAAGAAAGAAATAAAGGATGAGCTGATTAGGTTGTTGAAAGAGAGGCAAAGTATTTTTGCTTGGAGTCATGAGGACATGCCAGGAATTAATCCAAATATTCTCCGCCATAAGCTGAATGTGGATGAAGGAGTGAATCCAATTAGACAATGACGCTAAACCTACTTCAGAGAAAAATATGAGGTGATACGAGATGAAGTCAAAAAGTTGTAAAAGACTGAGTTCATCAGGGAGGTGGTCTACCCAATGCAATTATCGTACCAATGCTGAACAATAAATAGAGGATGTGTGTAGACTTTATCGACCTGAATAAAGCTTGTTCAAAAGATAACTTTCCTCTCCCCAGGATCAATTAAATGGTAGATGCCATGACAGGGCATGGATTGATGAGTTTCATGGATGCCTATTCAGGCTATAACCAAATTTTTATGGACTCGACTGAAGCTGAAAAGACCTCATTCATCATAGACAAAGGAATGTATTATAACAAAGTCATGCCCTTTTGCCTAAAAAATGTTGGGGCAACATATCAAAGAATGGTGAATAAGATGTTTGAGGATCAAATTAGCAAAACCATGGAAGTGTACGTGGATGAGATGTTGACAAAAAGACTCAAGGTCGAGACGCATGTGGTTATCCTTGAGCGCACCATGAACAAGTACCGAATGAAGCTCAACCCTGCCAAGTGTGTGTTCGGGGTAAGAGCGGGCAAATTCCTGGGATTCATTGTCAATCAGTGGGGAATAAAGGCAATTCCTGAAAAGATTAAAGCCTTTATTGAGATGAAGACCACGAAGACGATTAAGGATGTTCAAAGGTTGACACGATGAGTTGCTGCAATAAACAAATTTATATCAAGGACTATAGAAAAATGTCTTCCCTTATTCAAAGTATTGAGGAAAGCCTTTGAGTGTAATGAGGAATGTGAAAAATCCTCCTAGGAGCTGAAGACTTACTTAGGCTCCCCACTGTTGTTGTCCCGACCAGTTCAAGGAGAGAAGCTATATCTATACTTGGCTATATCTGAGTCAGCCATCAGTGAAATAATTATACGAGATGATGATGGGGTTCATAAGCCGACCTAGTTTAATAGTAAGGCCCTTTAAGGGTCCGAGCAGAGGTACCCTAAGATGGAGAAGTTGAATTTTTCTTTGATACATGCATAGCGAAAAATGAAATCCTATTTTCAGGCGCACATAATGGTTGTCCTTATAAACTCCCCTCTAAGACAGGTCATCCATAAACTTAAAAAATCGACTAGGTTGATGTCCTGGTCGGTTGAGTTGGGAGAATGCGATATTATATACCAGTCAAGAACAATGATCAAAGATCAAGCTTTGGCCTACTTCATAGCCGAGTTCACTTGGGATGAGGCCGATGGTGAATAGATTACGGTACCAATAGCTAAGCCAAAAAAATTAAGTGGAAGCCAGACTGAGGCTGAGACGAGTGTTGCAAGACCTGTTATGGTCGAGAATGAAGAATTTTTTTTTGTATAAAAATGGTGTCCTGGGTGAAAGGACATTCTCAAAAGAAGGTACAATTTAAATCTTGTTTGTAGACGGCTAATCATGTGAAACAGGGAGTGGAGCCAACTTAATAGTATCGGCCCCAGATGGAACCGATATAGAATACGCCCTGAGGTTCAGCTTTAATGCATCCAACATTGATTCAGAATATGAAGATATTTTAGTAGGACTCTCCTTTGCCAAAGCATTAAATGTCAGACAAATATTAGTTCACAGTGGCTCCCTATTGGTGGTAAATCAAATCTTAGGAGTATATGAGGCTAAAGATGAAATGATAGCCAAATACCTAGCAAGGGTTAAGACAATGCTGAAGAGATTCAAAGAGGTAAAGCTCAAAAGGATCCCTTGGCTAGAAAATAGTCGAGCCGATACCCTTGGAAGATTGGCATCTGCAATAAGAACTGAGATCAGACGGTCAATGCTGATGGCGATCCTATATCGATCGATCATTGAAGAAGACGATAAGATAATTAAGTTTTTTTTGTACCTGAACCTGGGGCATCATGGATGCCCCCCCCTCATATGATACATCAGAGATGGTAAATTACCACAATCAAAGGTTGAAAGGAAGAAGTTAAGATAAAAGGCAATGAAGTTCTCGATCATAGGAGACGTCTTGTATAAAAAAGGTTTCCTCCTCCCTTTATTACGAGGTGTTCATCCCACAGAGGTGGAGTACGTGTCAAGAGATGTGCATGAGGGTTACTGTTCAATTCATATAGGAGGAAGGTCTTTAGTGAAGAGGATATTTACTCAAGGGTACTAGTTGTCGATCTTAGCCAAAGATGCAGACGATTATGTGAAGAGGGGCAAAAAGTGTCAAATATATGCCTGCATCCATCACTAAACTGATCAACCCTTATCATTTATTACTTCCCTTTGGCCGTTTTAAGTATAGGGGATTGACTTGGTAGGACCCCTACCTAGGGCTATACGAAATTACAGATACCTAGTATTAGCGATCGACTATTTCTCAAAGTGGGTAGAGGCTGAAGCCATGATCACTATAATCGAGATAAAGACCTTCAAGTTTATTTATAGGAATATCATCTGTAGGTATGGTTTGCCCAAAACTTTGATCTTCGATAAGGGTAAACAGTTTAAGAACTTATCCCTCGAGTCCTACTATAAGAAAGTCAGCATCAAATAGTTTTATTCTGCACCCGATCGACCTCAGGAAATGTCCAAATTAAAGTGACCAACATGACGATCTTATACGGGATCAAAAAGAAATTAGAAGATGCCAAATATTTTTGGATTGAAGCAGTACATGCCGTCCTGTGGGCATGCATGAAGACATAGAGAACCCCAAAAGGGGAGACCCTTACCTACGGCTCAGAGGCCATGATACCCATTGAGATCGGCCTCCCAAGTCATAAGGTTCAGATATATAGCCTAGAGGCAAACACAAAGGAACACAGACTAAACCTGATTGAAGAGAGATGAGAAGATGTATTGCTAAAACATGTTTCTTATCAACAAAAGACTGCCAAGTTTTATAATAAGAGAGTTAAGGCTAGGCCAATAGCCATGGGAGATCTAGTTCTGAAGAAGACCTGATAGAAGCCAAATAAGCTCCACCCAAATTGGCATGGCCCATATAGAGTTACCAAAGAATTCATTCCATGCACCTATAGACTTGAAAATTTAGAGGGATATCCATTCTCAAACCAATGGAACGTCGACCATTTGAAGAAATACTATCACTAGGATCCCGTACAAATTTTATTTTATCATTATATGAGAGATGTATTAAAACATGATGAATGAAGAATCTTGAAGTGTTCCCTCATATTTCTTATGTGAAGTGTTCAATCGCATTTTTCAACCTATCCTAAGCTACAAAACACCATTCATATGGTGAATTAGTGATAACTCACTCTCGGTGACACGAGAAGACAGACGAGATTTATCTCGTCCATGGATTCTCAATAAAACCGATGGGGGATCAGTGTAATAACATCACTAATGTGGTGAAAAACACAGAGCAAAATTGAAAAATAATTTAATTATGGTTCATTTAAATATCATTAATTTAGTGGTATCAGAGTCAAACTCTCTCGGTGAGATGACAGTGCAGGATGAGACGACTCTCGTCCATACACTCTCAAAACAACGAGAGGGGTCTTGCAGTTAAATATCATTAATTTGGTGGATCAAATTTGAAAAATCATTTAATTATGGCTCATTTAAACATCATTAATTTGGTGGTATTAGAGTCAAACTCTCTCGACGAGAGTGTAGGACGAGAGTCGTCTCATCCATACACTCTCAAAACGACGAGAGAGGACTTGCAGTTAAACACCATTAATTTGGTGGCTCAAATTTGAATAATCATTTAATTATGGTTCATTTAAACATCATTAATTTGTGGTGTCAGAGTCAAGCTCTCTCGGTGAGACGACAGTGCAGGACGAGATGACTCTCATCCATACACTCTCAAGACGACGATAGAGGACTTACTGTTAAACACTGTTAATTTGGTGGCTGGAATTTGAAAATTCATTTAATTATTGTTCATTTAAACACATTAATTTGGTGGTATTAGAGTCAAACTTTCTCGGCGAGACGATAGTGTAGGGTGAGAGTCATCTCGTCCGTACACTCTCAAAATGAAGAGAGGGTACTTGTAGTTAAATACCACTAATGAATTGGTTCTCGGCTAAGGATTAAAATATGTCCATAATCAGAAAGTTGTAAGGTTGCTTAATAGTAATTATGGTTAAAACAAGAAGACACAACAATTAGAAGATTTGGCAAAAACAAACATTTGCATTCAAGAACATTCGTCAAAGTTTAAAGATGGGTATAATTGAGACGAGAATACACATGCATTGTTCCAAAGATAAACTATCAGAAATTACGCAACCAGAATTCAAATATTAGTTGTTTATGATTTAAAATATAGGCATCAGGCAACGGACGACCTCCCTAACAAAAAAAGAACAGTTCATGCTACTTGAGTCCTCTCGGCCTCCACTTGCATCGATCCATCAACTGCATCCGTCGCAACCGAAACCTCTCCAGCATCAGTAGTATTAATGTTAGGAGTTTTAACTGGAATCTCGGCTTCTTCTTCATCTCCCTTGACTGCGGCCGTTGATTCAACATCGACCAAGGCTTAAGGGAATAGAGGTTCCTCCATGTCAGGGCCTCCAGCTATCGACGAATTGATGAGACGACATCATAAAATTTTAAGATGACCCATCGGTAGGCTGTCTTAATACATTTCTTAAGGTACTCACAACCGAAGCTGCCAAATTCATCTGATGCCTTATAAGCCTCAATTTCCTCGTCTTGTATCTTTTTTTATATCCTAGACAGAGAGGTCTTCATCCTTCACCTTTTGGACAGTAGCAGTAATCTCGATAGCATGTATAGCATATAAGGCATTGCAAACGTCATTTTTCTTTTGCAAGTCTTCATCTTAGCGTTCAAAGCATTGCTGTACTCTAACTTCAGTGCGCCAGGGGACTTTTTATGGTCGGCTTTACGATCCTTCAGCTTCTTCTTAAGGCCTGCCTTAACCTAGACAGCTTTCTCGACATCTTGATTTTTTTGAAAGTTCTCAGTCACCCATTTGGTAGCCGTGGTAAAGGCGCACACAGACTGTAGAAAAATAAAAATATACAAACATCAGAGAAAGACGAAATGAAAATTAATATGAGACAAGGTTCAGATCAAGGACTAAGCAAATACTTATTCCAAGTGATGGAGAATGAAGTCATAAGTGTTTATGGGGTGCATCTTCCCCATGAATTCATAATCTCCCTCAGAGGGGATGGAAAACATAGCAGCCTTTGACCTCGGCGCAGATGGAATAATCGAGTTTAGGAAAGCCTTAAGTTGGGCAATGTTGTCCACCTAAAAAGCTTCAAATGACTCCGGTGATGAAGAACTCAACCCAGAAGAACTTGGCACAGACTCAGGTGGAGGTGAATTTACTCTTGGCCTCTTATCGTGATCGTGATGAGTGTTCGAGGGAGCAGTTGGATCCTTTCTCTTCTAGTTGACCTTTGGTCCGATTGTCCTAATGGTGGTCATCTTCTTAGCAGGTTTCTTGCTTCTCTTCTTTACAAAATCATTTTAGAGACTCGGGGTCGTTATATTCCAAAGTTCGTTCGAAATATGAGTGGGACGATCTGCAAAGAAAAAAGAAAAATGGTTAGTAAAAAAATTTGAGGATAAGGAAAGAATTGCATTAATCAGAAAAATTAAATAACTCACATAACTCGTCTAGGTGGTCAACCCCCAGACCAGACGTCTCCATGAAGTCGATAGACATTAGATCTTCAAACTCAGGAAGGTACCCCACCTTCCCTTGATCTCTCAAAAAAATGATTTTTTCCCCATCAGTAATACTGATACCTCGGTCCAGTTTGGCGGATATGGAAGGGTTAGCCCATGCACAGGGAACCCTTGGTTCGTCCACCATACAGTCGACATCGACTGAGAATTCTTAGGCACTAGGAACAAAAATATAACATTGGCTTCCAATGGTGATTAGATGTTTGGTTCACATGGATGATTTTCTTGTCAGGATTTTTATCCCCTAAATGGTACTAACCAGGTCGAGTCTTTGATGACGGGACATTGTAGCAATCTTGAACAACATTGCTGAAGGATCATACTTGTACTTGTTCATTCACAGAGAGACGAAGCCGAGTATAATCCTCCATGAGTTCGGTACCAATTGGGAGGGAGAAACTCCCATACCAGATAATATTGCTCAAATAGAATGATGGAAGGGGAGTCTGAAGCCGACCCAAAACATCTGTTCATAAATGATAACTTTGACTTCTCAGCTGTCATATACTCTCTCGTCCTCATCTGAGACGCACATAATAATGTCTGAATTGATGCCATATAAGTGCCTCCAGAATAGAAGGCCGGACTCTCTGACAGTAGATAAAAAGGTTTGCGTATATAAATAGTTAAATGGTTGCTCGATCTTAAAATCATCATCATCGGTAGGAGCTTCAACGAACGGGTCACTACTCAGAAATATCTCTTGGAATTCTCTCTCAGGCATAGCTGAGAGAGGAATGACTGTTGGTGGAATTAAAACATTAACTCTCATCTCATCAGTGTTTGAGATATATTGATCATCTCGGTTAGATGACGCTATATGGTTGGATGATGAAGGCTGAGATGAGCTTTCGAACGTCTCCGACCCTTTAGAATTTATGGGTGAAAACCTTATGACCTCGAAGAAAGAATCTCCAATATCTGCCTGGGCATAGACTGAGGGGCCATTATCTGAGGAAGACGAGGCTGAAATTTTATCCCCACCAGCCTCGATTGGTGGTGGTGATATGACCTTTAAGATGACAAGGAAGATTGGATGAGTGACGTCGACTCTACGGCTCTCCTTGGCCTCGATATTAATTCTATGTATACTTTGAAAGTATCTCTCTCTATGTGTAGGGTATTGTTTTGCTAGCTCGTAAAGGGTTCTTAACATCCAAGTGGCTGAAGTTCAACTTGGATAAAATAAAGGAACAAATAACATAAACAATTTGAAGTTTGACCACTGTTGACTTAAAGATTTAAAGGGGACACTGAATCATTTGTATCAAAGAATAGTCCAAGAACAACTCATGAACATTCAACCAGAGTTCAACCAAAGAAGATGATAGACTTAACTTCGACGATCACAATTGGATAAGAAAGGCTAGAAAGTGCAAAGGTTATTAATCAGTGGTGATAGTTACCAGTAAACCACCTAATACTAACCGTAGAACCTCCAACTAAGGTCGTCGAAAAAGCTTGAAGCTCGATGAAAAAAATCAAACAAAGCTAAAATGGCTAAGAAACCTTAAAATGAATGGGAGAAGGGAGAAGAAGGGTTACTTGAGAAGGAAGAGTACGCCTGAAGGTGAAGAAAAACCCTAAAACCTTGCCACAAATACTTGAACGATGAGAGAAAGAAATGAGTTTTGTTGAAGAGAGAGATTTTAGAGTGAAGGAAAATAAACTGAAAGGATAAATGAGTTGTTCAAAACCATTTTAATACTTATAATCATTATGCACAACTTCCAAGACGATCATCATTAGGGCACAATCCCCTATGGCACACTTACAACCGTCATACTTAGGCAACACACTAATCCACAGGATGACTGCCAAATGTTAATCCAAGGTCCTCATTCAACGTTCCAGACCTGATATATGAAAAGGCATATCACACATCAATCAAGGACTTCTCATCAAATTTTTCACAAATATACGTTATTCCCCAACATTCTATTCGCATTGAAGTCTAAGGGCTATGGGGTGATTGATATACCAAGTATAACCTTATCCTTGGACTGGACCCCCTTGACCAAGGTTGATCAGTGTCAAACTGTCTGTTTAAGAAAGTAATGGCTTGGATGTGGACCCAACATGAAGGGTCTCATCCTCATCCACAAACTCATCACAAGTGGTCTCTTGCTTATCGCAGAACACAATCAACGATATCAGTATCAGTGATCTTATGACTCAAGTCCCCTCAGCCTCGTCCATCACATGGAGGCCAGAGGTCGAATGAAGACTCGACTTAGCAAGATAGTTATCTTATCATCAGGCCATCGAACTTGATAACTCGTCCTGGTCTGAATGGCCGATAATTGACAATCGATAAAGTGCGTGGATTGAGGCACACTTAAAAGAGTGCGCATGGTTTACAGGTCCAACGTGCACAAAATCGTTATAACCAGATCTCCTTCACACGTGAGGGAATATTTCATCGTCATGATTTACATGTGTTAGTGATTGATGGGTGCTCCTTATTGGAAAATACATTCTACACATGCTTACTACATGATTAGGGGGTACAGTAAACCTCCCAAACACTATATATACTTATTTTTCTTCATCAATGTAAATGATCGAAATATTAAAACCCTACCCAATGCTCTGTTACTATCATAGTAGATAGAGATAGCAGTGGGAATTGTATCACTAAGGCCATTAGTGCCATTTTTTTATAGTGAAACATACACTCACCAACACAGTGGTGTAGGCAATGGCTGAACCACTTATATCTAGTCTTGTTCCTCATGGCTTATCTCCTTATTCACTTAAACACTTGATTTTCGCCATTATTGCATCATTATAAGCTGTTTTGGATTGAGCTCATACTAGTTTACTTATTGGTACTATATCTGGTGTTATCAGTTATTACTCGGGAGGATAGTTATTATATACGACATGTGTATGATTGTTGTAGTATATTTATACATATATAAGAGAGTAAATTAATTATATACGGACTAAAAATACAAAGTGTAAATGTATTATATATATAACTAGCATGTATGCTATATAATCAATTAAAGGGGAAATGATTAACTAAGTTAAAGGGCAAAATAACTTAAGAACCTAAGGAAGGAATTAGCAGGGACATAGTAGGGTGACATAAAGATATGCAACAGGACTATTTAGGTGCGGTAGAATAACTGGTTAGGTTAGAAGGTCAACATTAGGTGTGCACAATAATTGATGGGTGAGTAATATCTCAAGAGATTATGACATATGCTTAAATATGAAAAGTGTTATTGCATATTTAAATGTTGCATCTTAATTACTTGCTAAATATTTTTCAAATGGTTTTGGGCTATGACTCGTGTCAAAATATTTCCAAAACATTTTAGGTGTCCATCCACTGGGACATCAAGCGTGAGGAATCATTCCAGGTGTGTGTAACTGCAACATTGTGGAGGCTTGTAGGACTTTGTGTAGACACCTCACTTATTCATTCCTAGATTAGGTTGCTGATTCAGTAGTTAATTTGGGCATGTTTCCCCTTTCAGTTCATACGTTTTAGTTTTATTTATCATACGATGTACTTGGATTCAGTTTATTTCTCTAGACTTATGATTTGGACTTTATATTGGGAACCAATGGTTTATTCAATATTTATTGTTTATCTATTGATAGTGTGATGATTTAGACTCTTATAATTGTTATGGAGGAGTTATTTTAGTTTTATTATCCGCATGTTATTATGTTAATGAAAGATAAAATTGACACTGACTTAATTTAACATAGGTGGTTAGTAAATTAAAACTGGTTTTCGACAATGATGCTAAGAATGAACTAAATGCGTTTCCTATTTATTTTGATAAAGGACTGATCACCCGTTATTAAAGTAGGCAAGGTGTCACAGATGGTATCAGGGCATCATGTTCTAGTGACTATAGGATCTGTGTGGCTTACTACGATTTTAGCGTAGCGTTCTTTGACATAGAACCCTATTATTAGGACTGTTGCATTCATGATTTTGTATTTGAGATTTTGTTCTTCTGCTATTATATTTGTATTGACTGTGAACTCATACAATTCGATTTGATTTTAGATTCCACCCAGGAGAGGGAAGCGGTGAAAGTTGATGAGAGAGAGGCTCAGTAGGATCCACAACCACCACAACCACAACCACCACTGGGGACGGTTATGGCAGCAAAAGTGGACTCTATCGTGGCACAAGCAGTTAACGTCGCTATGACTGCCATGGAATTCCACTTTCCTCAAGCCCAGCCACCATAGAATCTAGTGGCATCGGTTGTCCAAGACCATTCGGGTTCCTCAGATTGGCAGAGAGTGAGGGAGGCATTTCAGAAGAGCCACCCAACCGAGTTTCAGGGTAGTTATGATGTGATTTTGGCATGACAGTGGAAGAAGGATATTCAGTGCCACCTGTTCATAGTTGACTGTAGAGATGTGTAAAATCAGATGTTGGCCACTTTCAGACTTGTCAGGGCAGCTTTACAGTGGCGGGATATTATCATCACTGTCGTGGAGACAAACATGATTCCTATTTTCGAGTTCTAGGTATGGTTTGACCACAAGTACTTTTCGCCAGTAGTTGAGACAGAGATGCGAAATAGGTTCAATAAGGTGGTTAAGGGTGACCGTTCCATAGCTGAGTACGAGGAGGAGTTCACACATTTGTCAAATTTTATGCCTGATAAGGTGAATAGTTAAGAAAAGAAGAAACTGAAGTTTATGGATGGGCTAGCCTGGAGGATCAAGGAACATTTAATAGACAACCTCGCATTGTGGACTTATACTGATGTCGTCAATGGCGCTCTTGTGCCTTGCCAGGATCATCACTTCCATCTGAAGGGAAGTAAGTGGGGAAGTGAGCCTAGCCAGTAGGGCAAAGGAGGTGGGAATGGTGCTAGTGGAGCACAGTAGTAGTAGACAGACAAATAGCTGGGGAAGGATTCCTGACAGAGGGATTCTCCTGAGAGATTTAGATCTGGGGGTTACTAACCCAAGGGAGCTTTCAGGCAGGGCTAACAGGGTCCTTAATAGTAGCAGCAACACGTTCCTCAGGGACACTAGGGCCAAAGGAACAATGGGGGGAGGCCAGCTGGGTTGAAGCCACCAGGGCCAATAGTAGGGATAACCTCGATAGGGCCAGAAGCAGGGGGACTTATAGGGGCGCTGCTTTGTATACAGGAAAATGGGTCATATGAAGAAAGAGTGTCCACAGAGGGGCAGAGGATCATAGCAGCAGGGTGCCCAGTAAGGGTAATAGGCGCATTTACCCCGACAACACCAACACCACCAGTCCCACTGTAGTAGGGGTAGTTACAGTGCAGATGTGTCTATGACCTCCAAGATACAGTCATAGAGCAAGCCCCACAGGCACCACCTGTAGTATAGGGTACGTTTCCTATTTATAGGCTTGAGGATAGGATTTTATTTGATACGGGGGAATCACACTCATTTATAGCCATTAAATTTTCACGTGTGGTTGGTTTATTAGAGACAGACGGTAGTCTTATTATGTGTGTAGAGTCTCATTTGGGTAGTGGGTTGCTTATACACTTGATCTGTAGGGGTGTGGATATTTATGTGAGGAGATTATGTTTAGTCGTTGACATCCTAGTGATAGATATGGATGGTTACGATGTTATCTTGGGTATGGATTGGTTAGCGGAATATCAGGCGATGGTGGATTGTTTTTCTAGGACCATTGTGTTTTCTATTCTAGTGAAGGATATGTTCCTAGTGGCGATGCCTCTTACTGAGGGTGGGTTGAGCACACATCTATATTACATTGAGGAGGATAACTCCCAGGAGGGGGTCGTCTCTTTATACTCGATTCTAGTGGTGAGGGAGTTTGAGGATGTGTTCTAGGAGATACCCAAGCTATTGCCTAGCTAGGAAATTGAGTTTGCTATTAATCAAGCACCGGGTACGAGGCCTATCGCTCGAGCACCTTATAGCATGGCCCCATATGAGATGCGGGAGTTGAGGGAGAAGATTCAACAAATTTTGGGGTAGGGTTTCATTAGAAGGAGTACATCACCGTGGGGTGTGCTGGTTTTTTTCATCAAGAAGATGGATTGATCACTTCGGTTATGTATTGATTATAGGGAGTTGAACAAGGTCAATATCTGAAATAAGTACCTGCTACCTCGGATCGATGATTTGTTCCACCAGCTGAGGGGAGCATCTTACTTCTCCAAGATAGATTTAAGGTCAGGATATCATTAGTTGTGCGTTAGAGAGGAGGACATTCCAAAGGCTGCCTTTCTGATACAGTATGGGCCATACGAGTTTAGGGTGATGCCATTTGGGCTCACCAATGTGCCTATAGTGTTTATGTATATGATGAATTGGGTTTTCAGAGAGTTCCTTGACTAGTTTTGGATCATGTTCATTGATGATATTCTGGTTTACTCTTGTTCTGAGGATGAGCATGCCGAGCATCTATGGATGGTCTTACAAACACCACGGGATCACCAGTTGTATGCCAAATTTGAGAAGTGTGGGCTTTGGGTTCAGGAGGTGCAGTTTTTGGGCCACATTGTGTCTGATAGAGGTATTACTGTTGATTCGAGTAAGGTATCGATGATGAGGAAGTGGGTATAACCCATGACACCGACCGAGGTTCGTAGATACTATTAGTGATTCATCAAGGGTTTCTCAAAGGTTATAGATCTGTTGACAAACCTGATCTGTAAGTGGATGCCGTTTGTTTAGGATGATCATTGTTAGTTAGCTTTTGATGAGCTAAAGGGCAAATTGACCTCAACACCTATACTCGTACTGTTTAGGGGAGGAGTGGAGTACCGTGTTTACATAAATGTACACTTGTAGGGACTTGAGGGTGTACTACAGTATAAGGAGATGACTATAGCTTATGCATCCCTCAAACTTAAGCCCCACGAGAGGAATGAACCCACTCATAACTGGGAGTTAGCAGAGGTTGTGTTTGCCTTGAGGATTTAGAGACACTACCTCATGGGGGAGAAATTTATCTTATTAATGAACCATAAATCACTTCAGTATTTGTTCATACGGAAGGATCTGAACATGAGGAAGATGATATGCTCAGAGTTCGTGAAGGATTATCAGTTTGATGTTCAGTATCACCCTAGGAAGGCTAATGTGGTGGTAGACGCATTGAGATGACGACCAGTTAGGGAGATAAATGAGGTTTGGAAGGTGGAGTGGAGAGATATTTGACACAACGATGAGGTCGCCAGATCCCGTATCTCCATATTAGCTATCATGCCCGATATTGTTATGAGGGTAGTGAAAGCATAGGCAGGGGATCAGTATTTCCAGGACAAAGTTTTTTGATTGTTAGCTGATGGGGTGAAGTCTTATTCGATTAATTCAGAGGGAGGTTTACAATATTCGTATCAAATATTGCATTTTTATACCCTCAAACCAACGCATTTTTAGCCCCCTCGGTGCCTTAATCTCTATATTTATGCTCGTTAACCAGATAACCTCTGTTTTATATGTTCACATTCTATATGAGGTATAATTGGGCTTTTGTAGGTATTTAGGTACTAAGTGTGAAGTTCAGATGCATTCCGGACAAATTTCGTACAAATTTGCACGCGCAAGGGCATTTAGGTCATTTCATAGTTCTGGAAATTGGTTCAACATCTTCATGAAAGTTTTAGCCATCTGGGCAAGCTTTGTGTGGCTGTAAATGGTGCATGAATCGGAGCTATAATGAAGAAGATACGAAAGTTTTTGTGGAAGAGAATTTCATGCAGAGAAGAAGTAGTGGGCTGTGACTTGGTTGATCGATAGATCGACTCCAGGGGTTAATCGATCGACCATGCCTATTTTTGGAAATCATGGAAGACAATGGTATCATACCTATTTGATCGATCGATCGACTCCAGGGGTCGATCGATCAATCCCCTGTTTTCAGCTGCCTTTTATTTACAAGTTTGCCATTTTTGTGGGATTGTATAAATACCATTTCCTTCTCATTTTGAGACATATCTTTCATTATGTATTAGTTTTAGGGTTTGTAGTTGGGAGGTTTTTCCATATTCCTTCATTTCTATTGGGTGTTTCCCCATTTGTTTACGTAAGTAATATTTCCACTATTCATTGTCTTCTTTGTGTTATTTAAGCTTTATTTCCATTATTGTCATTTCATTTCCATGCCTAGTTAATATTAATTTCTTGTTATTTATTGCTTTCATAATTAGTTGTTGCTTAATCAATTAGTTAGTTTAATTTATATTGTTCGTTATGTGTAGCTGCTAATTTAGTCTAGGTTATGTCGGATTGAACTCAAATAGGGATTAATTGGTTGCTTCGCTTTGGTGATGGAGTTTTTACGAGTTTGTTTCGATTGGGTTGCCCTAATTATTACGCCTAGGAGATTTAATGGGGTATAGCATGTATGCTCCATATTTACGACCTTGCGTGCGTAATTTCTGGGGTATTTGTTATAGCCAAAATCTCATTAGACTTTTATGTGAACTTGGGGGTGTGAAAACTCTTGATTTAATTGACTGTCGAAATGAGATGCAATCTTAATAACTCGTGAGCCCATGTAATCATGTATACCATTTAACTCCGGGTGAGGGATATCTGACGCAACCTATAGTTTTTATTCTCTTTGTTATCTTAGTTTAATTTACACTCATGCCTATTTTACCTTTTCTTTCTTTTTAATTAGTAAATTATCTTTTACACTTTTATTTTAGAAGTATTAAACCAATTAAATTCTAGCAACTCATCTCTGTGGATTTTCGATACCCGGACTTGGACGCTATACTCACTTGTTTAGTGTAGTCATAAGTTTAGGTTTTTCTATAGATTTGGTGAGATAAAAACAACACAACCGACGCATTGGTGAATCTTGTGTCGCGACGAAAACCAGCTTACGCTTTAATGGAAGACTCGTGGTTCCATAGGATGAGGATTTAATACATGCAGTGATGTCAGAGTCTCACGGGTCGAAGTTTGTGGTAGATCCCCATGGAAATAAGATGTACTAGGATATGCGTAGGCAGTATTGGTGGTTGGGGATGGAGCGAGACATAGAAGAGTTTGTCTCGAAGTGTGCTACCTCCCAGCTTGTGAAAATAAACCACCAGATATCGACGAAGATGTTGCAGCCACTGGATATTCCAATGTGGAAGTGAGAGAGTATCTCCATGGATTTCATTATCGGGTTACCGATATCAAAACGAGGTCACGACTCCAACTGGATGATAGTGGATCAGTTGACTAAGGTGACCCATTTTCTATTGTTTTGTATGGATTTTTAGATGAGGTAGTATGCCCATTTTTTTATTGTTGAGATAGTGATGCTGCACAGTGTTTTGATTAATATCGTGTCAGATCGGGATAAGATTTTATAATTTCTACGAAACCCCCCTATTGCCTCAACTTGTTGAGTGTACATTGCCTTGTATGCAGGGATGGTAGGACATCCTTTGGTAGAATGACCCGCAGCACAAATGGCACACACTTTCTCCTTCCTGGCTTGCACGGGTCCAACCACTTCTCTCAATCATACTTCAAGCATGTCTCTGAAATTCTTTTCCAATTGGTCAAATTTTAGATCTAACAAAGTTTCCTTGTCCAAGTGATAGATACCGGATGCAGCAGGCAAGTTGGACACTTGTCGATTTCTATTTTGACTATTGGGATCAGAAACATTCCATGCTTGGGTAGTCTCTGCTATATATCTCAGATGAGCTTCAGCATCGCTTGAGTCTAATTCCCAAAAAGGTCTTTCGCACATTGTTTGAACAAGTTGTTTGAATGCTAAAGTAAGGCCTTGATGAAAAAATGAAATCAGATGATGCTTTTCAAATCCATGATGTGGGCAAGCACTAACTAACAACTGAAATCTCTCCCAACATTTATCAAAAGCCTCATTCTCATTTTATCGAAAAGCTTGAATTTGGGCTTTAACAAAATTGGTTTTGTGTTGTGGAAAGAATTTGGAGAGAAACTTGGTCTTCATATCTCTCCAGGACAGAACAGAATTCGGGGGTAGAGACCATAGCCAGGTCTTAGCTTTATCCTTTAAGGAAAAAGGAAAAAGCTTTAATCGGATAACATCTTGTGGGCAGGCTTAATCACCAAAAATCTCACATGTATCTTCGAATTCTCGAATATGGAGATATGGCTTTTCAGAATCCATACCATGAAATGTGGGAAGAATTTGAATCATACCATTTCTAAAATGGAACTGACCGGTATTATACGGGAGTAAAATGCAACCAGAGGTAACAGTTCTCTCTGAAAATAACAAATCTTTCATGGGAAGGTATGGTATCTCATCCTCTCCAGCACCAACACCAACACTACCGTGCACAGACATATTTCTACCCAACGATTCAGAACCCTCACTCAGTGTTTGACTCAATGAACGACTTGTGATTGAATTATTAGGCGAAGGAGGTGGAACCCAAAAATGAGGAGACTCAGTGGTATGAGAATTTTCAGAATTTGCTTCGGCAATAGGATTCTCGTGAACTTGGGTGGAAGATGAATTCTACATATAAGCACATAAGAGATGAGATGTACAAAGAATTTTTTTTTTCGAAATCACTTGTAGATTAAAATTACTTTCCTAATTTTTACCAATTGATGATCCCCGGCAACGGCGCCAAAAACTTGACGCGACTAAGAATTTGTCTCAAAAGTGCATTTTCTCTAGGCTCAAGTGCAAACTTGTCGCTCAAGTAATAAACCCGGTAAGTCGGGATCGTATCCACAGGGATAAAAAATTGGCACTATTAATAGGGAAAGTTATTAAATCTTGAAATGATTCCTCAAAAGAAATATGAAAAGATGATTAATGATTGGGAAATTTCTAGTGAAATAAAAATTTTACTCAAGAAACATAAACTAAAAATTGTGAAGAAATTAGATTTGACAAATGAGAGAAAATAGGGTGGGGTACAATCCCTCAAACCTTAACAAATTACTGTATAGAATACTAAAATTGCAAATTGAAATTTTGACTAAATCCAGTCTTTATAGATCGTAAGTATTACATATATGAAGGATCTTGCCCGCATCATATGAAATCAAAGGCAAATACAAAGCGGTGAATGGAAAATTACACTTGCATAGCATTCTTAAACATCCCAAGTACCTAGGGCAAGAGGGATTAAAAGATCGGCTAAGATTGTATAATTTCCATACACGATTCGGTCAATATTTAATTTATCCTCTATTTTCTACATGTGTAATTCACCTCGGAATGAATTCATGTACCCCAGGCCTTGAGAATTTAGCTAGACATGATTTTTACTAGAAAACAAAATTCATACATGGAATTATGGATCTAATAAACATTGTTAACAAATTACAAAACAATTGAAAATTGAATTAGAATTGAGACTAAATAAGAGAAGGGAATTTGATACTTGAATTGAATTGAAGAATTAATACTTGAATTCTGCACTAGATGAACTTGAATCCAGAATACTACTTGTTCTTCAAACATACAAACTAGGGTTTTTCTAAGAATATGAACTAAAAAGGATTTCTAAAAAAATGACTTTCTCTCTCTAATTTTGAGTCCCCCCTTTGAATGAGTTAGGGCTTGGTCTTTTATAGCACCAAGTTGCACGAATTTGACATCAAATTTCGCTTGTGGCACAAGTTTTTACCAGCCAATCACCTTAAAATCTGCATAATTAATGATAGCAATTCGCACAGCCGGACTGGTCCGGATCGGTTTTTTTTTCTCCATCCGGATCGGTTTGGTTTCTGGTCCATTTCTCTTAATTATCGCTCAACTTCAAAACATCGTAACTTCTTCACCGTAGCTCGGATTGAGGTGCCATTTTTTCCAGTGTTCTTGTAATTTAGATCCCTTCAACTTTCTAGTTGGCCCCACCTCCGGAATAAGGCTGAAAAATTATGAAAATGCCATTCAACTCTCCATTTCTAGGTTTCTTTCATTGTTTTGAGTTCTCCTTCGCACTAACTTGCATGAAATACCTGTAAAACACATGAGAAATACACAAAACACGAAATACTTGCCAAAAGGGGTTAGTAGCATAAATACGAGACAAATCCAAGCTATTTACACTGTACGGGATCATAAAAATACCGAAATTAAGGGGATAAATATGAAGAATATGTGCCTAATCAGGTATCTGAGGCATGCTATTATGACAGAGTCCCACGAATCAAGATTTACGGTACATGCTAATGGGGATAAGATGTACGAGGATAAGTGCAGACAATATTGATGGGCAGGTATGAAGTGAGACATAATTGAATTTGTCTTGAAGTTTGCCACATCTCAATTAGTAAAGGTACAACCAGAGACCAAATGCAATTTTGCAGCCGTTAGAGATTCTAGTGTGGAAGTGGGAGAGTATATCGATGGAATTTATTATGGGGCTACCACAATCACAGAGGGGTCATTAGTCCATATGGGTCATTGTGGATTCTTTGACAAAGGTGGCCCACTTTTTTCTAGTATGGACGAACTATACGATGGAACAGTATGCCCATCTCTTTATAGTTGAGATAGTGAGGCTACACGAGGTATAGATTAATATTGTGTCCGATTAGGACTAGATATTCGTGTCCTATTTTGGCAGAGTTTTCAGGAGGCGATGGGGACTGAGCTGCGATTGAGTAAGACTTATCATCTGCAGATTGATGGGCAAACTGATCGGGTAGATCAAATATTGGAGGATATGCTTATGACGTGTATACTTGATTTTAGGGGAGATTGAGAGAAGCAACTTCCACTGGTGGAGTTTGTGTATAATAATTCTTACCAGTTCACTATTAGTATGGTGCCTTATGAGGCATTATATGGTCGACCTTGTCATTTTTCTATTTATTTGTTAGAGGTGGGTGACAACAAGATGCTTCGACGTGAGATGATCTAGGATAATTATGCCAAGAACAAGCTTATTCGAGGTCGCATACGAATTGCTTAAGATAGAAGAAGAGCTACACATATGCGGATATGAGGCATGTAGAGTTGGAGGTGGGTGATGAGGTATTGTTATGGGTGTCTCCTATAAAAGGAGTTATGAGATTTGGGAAGTAGGGGAAGCTAGTGCCGAGGTACGTGGGTACTTTCCTGATCATCTAGAGGATAGGGCTGGTAGCATATAAGCTCTCCTTTTTGAAGTATCTGCGATAGATTCATGATGTGTTTCATATGTCATTATTGAAAAAAAATCAAAGGAGTGAGATGTATTATTGGAACATTTCATTGGAGGATATATACCTACAGTCCCACATCTTATATGAGGAGAGACCGATTACTATTCTGGATCGTAGTGAGTATAAGCTTCGGTCTAAGGGGTGCACTTGGTTTGTGTTCAGTAGGGGAATTATAATGCTAACGAGTTGACGTGGGAGTGGGAGGATGATTTACAAGAGAAATATCTCGAGCTCTTTATAACAGGTATGCCCAAATTTTGGGGACGAAATTCCTTTGTAAGGGGGAGTATGTAACATCCTATAATTTAAGTAAAATGGAAAATATTGATAAATTAAATAAATATTAATTGGCGAGAAAAAGGATTAATATTTACGTGATTATATGTTTACTAGTGTGATAAAGTAAATAAAATAATGTCAAACGGTATTACGTCTTAAGTGGGTAAAAGCGATGGGATTTGATGATATCTCAAGTTGGAATGCGCATGTGGGGTTGTGTTAGGTTGAGATGGGAAATTTATGATGGAAAACTTAGATGAGGATTTCGAACGCACGGTTGATTCGAAATGGGTCAAAATAGTCAAAATTAAGTACTTAGGGTAGTAATTGGGTTACGGGGCCTTTTTAAACTAGTCGGGACCCACATAGGGGTATATGAGTCATTTTATATTTAAGTTATAACCTAATTTTGGGTTAAAGGTTATAAATTGATATGGGGGATGATATGGGGAAGACATATTGTCATTCCAAAGGTCTAAGATGAGAGAAGAGATAAAAGAGAAAAAAAAATCAAAGGCTGATCAAGAGGACACCAATTGGAAGGATTTTTGGGACAATTATGAGCTAGGATCATCAAACAACAAATATTCAGACTCTATGATTATAAAAGGCAAGTGGTTATACTTGTTTCAGTATTTGATGCACTTTCTAGTTCATATCATAATTAGTGGAATTAATATGATTTTTGGGTGGGATTATATATTATCAAAAAGGGTTTTTGAGAAAGATCTCATGAGAGTTGATTTGAGATATAATCCTATATAAAAATTAGAATCTTGATTTTAAAATCAAAATTGGAATCACAAAGGAAATTGATGTGATCCTAAGTGATAAATATGGAAAAATAATGAAATTTGATGTTAGAATTGAGTGGAACTAATTTTGGAGAAATTTTATGATTGAATCCCATAATATAGAATGATTTTTGATGGATTGAATTCATAAAACATGCACCCTTATGAGATATATTTATAAGGTAGTATAAATTGATGTCTGGGATGATTGTTGGGGATGATTTTAGTTGATAAAATGGGTATAACTTCATAACAAACAAAATAACCCCTTTTCGGCCAATCCCAGGGGTGAATCGGTTCGCCCCATAGCCAAACCAATTTGGCTGTCCTGCTTGGTTATTTAAATGTTTTCATTGATCGGGTTGGTCCCACATTATTTCGAGAGGTCCGTATATAAGATTAGGATTTTTGAAAAAACGTATAAATATTTTAGTTACCTTGGAATAGTTGAGATAAATCCGGGGCATGAAATTAAGGGTGTTTAGGATGAACAACACTTGGAAAATGAATTGACAAATTCAGTTGGAAATTCAGTTTGGATTGGGATACGGGCTGGTTAGGAAATGCTTTATATCCAAATTATTATATGAGTGAATCAACTAAATAATGATTATTTAAATATTCGGGAGTCGGGATTCGACACGGGAAATCATAGTCTAGTGCTACGAGTGACATGCAATATTATATATACGTGTACAGAGACAATGTATATATATATATATATATATATATATATATATATATGTGTGTGTGTGTGTGTGTACAGAGACAATGTATATATATATGTGTGATTTTATATGTGTTTATGATACATGTAAAACATACCTACTTTAGGGGATGCTATTGGTGGAGGTTGCGCGTAGTGGGCTGTCTACCCTGGTGAATCCCAAGAGGTGTGGTATCAATCCCCAGGTCATAGGCCTATCGCATGACCACTTTATATGAGTTTGAGTCCATTGGGGTCATGTGGTATAGTTATAACCCACGGATGTAGGACTATGATCACCTTCGTTACATTACGCTTTGGGTTTGGGAGGTGCGATGCTGACTCGGTGGCCCAGGTAGAGGTGTATATCCCTCGAGCCTGATAGCAAGCAAGAGATTCACATCTATAGAGGTAATGCTCGGAGGGATTGCAGTTATACGTATATAGAAAGCGATATATATGTATGTATACTTAATGTGATATAAAAATATGTGTATATGAGTTAAAAAAATATATACCAGTATATGACAATAAGGTGTGAATAGTGAATTAATAACTAGAGGAAGTTATGTGAAATGAAGTGATAAATTACAAGTGAGAATTCTAATTATAAAGTGGATGTGAAAGCTATTTGAGAAAATAAAGGGAAATAATATACGTGTGACACTGGGTAGTATATGGGACTAAGATGCATGTTGAGACTAGTTAGCCAGGGTAAGGGGTTTGAAAGACAGGCTTTAGGTATGCACTATAGTTTAAGGGGCGAGGAGTATCTCAAGGGAGTGCGATGCTAGTTTAAATATGGACAAGTGATGCATATTTATTATTGCATTATAGTCACTTGTAAAATATTTTCGAAAGGTTTTGGGCTCTAACTCGCACCAAGATATTTTTTAAATCTTTAAGGTGTCCAGCCCTAGGGTAGCTAGGCATGAGTATTCTTTTCAGGTTGTCGAAGTTGCAACAAATATGGAAGCTTGTAGGAATTTCGTTAGACTCCTACTTCTTTGAGATTCTCAGATAGGAGTTATTGTGTTGTTATTCGGGCATGTAGCCCGTTGCCATACTTTATTTTAGTTTTTATTAAGTTTAGTTGTGATGGATTATTGTATTGGATTTTATACCGATGGTTTATTTGGTTATTTGGATCTTATTATATTCTAGCATTCATATATTATTTATGGCGATGACATATTATTTGTTTATATGGAATGGTTTGAAGTAAAGAATTTATTTAAGATAAGTTAAATAAGATTTAAAATTGACATCAGGCTAAATAGGTTATTAATAATTAATTGGGTCTTTGATAGTGCTGCTAAGAATAAACCAAATGAGATTCCTATTTTATTTAAGTAAAGGGATGGACACCGTTATTTTAATAAGCGGGGTGTCATAGTATTCCTCTCCCTAAGGGGAACAGGACATACTTAACCAATCGAGGAACGCATCTGCCTCCTCTAATTCCATGTCCTGCATATGTCTCTGAATTTTTGGATGGAAAACTATTTGATCTCCATCTCTCAATGTATGATCAACAATTATGCCGTCCTTATCCTCTCCGATGATAAAAATTCGGGGAAAAATTCCTCCAGTGAGCCGTTGTTGCCCCATCTTTCCTTATAAATATAATCCTACTACCATTCTCCAGATGAAATACCATTTTAACACCCCGTATTTTTAGTAATATTTAAATTATACGTGTCGCACTAATTTAATTAAATTAAAAAAATAAAGTGAAGTGAATAAATATTGTTTAGCGAAAAATGGATTAATGTTTGATTGATATTTTTGTGCTATTATATTTACTTGTGTGATTAGTAAATGAATTTGCAGTGTTATATATTACGTCGTAACTGAGTAAAAGCGATGGGTTGATAGTATCTTATTCGGGATGCGCGTATGGGATCGTGTTGGGAACAAGTTAGTAAATTGATGATGGGTGACTCGAATGATGATTTCGAGTGCATGGTTGATCCAAAATAGGTCAAAACTATTAGAATTAAGTACTCGGGAGTAGTGATTGGGTTATGGGAGCTTGTTAGACTAGTCAGAACCCGTGTAGAGGTATCTTAGTCATTTTAAAGGAATGTGAAAAAGAAAATTTGGGATTAAACTTATATAATGAAGGGTTAGGGTAATATGACTAGTCATTTTACAATACTAAATATTTTCATTAAGTTATATCAAAGGTTAGAGAGAAAGTGAAGATAAAAAAGGAGAAAGCTAGAAAAAATTGCTAGAGGAGGCAAAACAGGATTGGAACGAAGCAGTTTCAATAAACGTTATCATCATTTTAGAGGATTCTATAAGAAATCAGACCCTATGAATTTTAGGGCAAGTAATTATCTTGATGTTTATTTATGTGTTCAATTTCAATTCATATCATGATTGTGAATTTATTTTGGGTGGGATTCATATACAATGGTGTTTTTTGACAAACGATTTAACAAAAATGCATGTGTGATGATTTATAATTGAAATCAGGAATTTGAATCCCATATTGATGAATGGACTATGAATTTGGAAGACTGAAATTGATGAAATGTTATGAGATAAGAAGACTTTTAACCATATATATAGAGAGAATTATGTTCAAATAAATCTAATCCATATTTAGAATCGTTGGGAATTGAATTTTATTGAAGAATATTATGTTCGAATTTATGAATTCGGGGTTGAATTTGTTGAAAACCAAATTGGAATGACTATTGCATTCTGTAGGGGCGAACTGGTTAACCCTCAAGACAAACCGGTTCGACTGCCCTGCTATGTATAGTTTGGCTTATTTGATGAAAATTGTTAATAATTTAAATTCTAGGATTAAATTATGATGCCCGAGATTAATTTAGAACTCATAGAAAAATTATATTAATTGATATTATGGCTCAGATTGATGGGTATTTTTATTCGGGGTGAAATTTAGAGTATTTGAGGTGAATTATACTTGGGAATTTATTAGTGAATTTGTGATGGAAAATCGGGATAGAGGCTGATTGAGAGTTATACTTGTCCAAAATTAATATTTTGAGAATCTATTAACTAATTAAATGAATAATTAAATAGTTGAGAATGGAAATTATATTTGGGAATGTTGGGCTAGTGCTACAAGTGATAAGCACGTTTAATCGGAATTATTGAGAAAATATATATGGGTATAAAGATTGTGTATATATATATTGTATCTGTGTGAATGGTGTAATTATTTGAACATACCACTCTAGTGGGTGCTATTAGTGGAGGTTGCACGATGTGGGTGATCTTCCTTGGAGAAACATAGCAGGCTAAGTATCGATCCCAGGTCATAGTGCCATGCATACCCTTGTGAGGTTGGAGTCAAGTGAGGTAATTTTAGTATGATTATAACTCACTGTCTCAGTACTATGATTGCCTTCAATGCATTTACGATTTTTGTTTCGGTGGTGAGATTTTGTCTCGAAAGCTTAGGATGAGGTAATAACACATTAAAGATCCATAAAGTCTTATCTAGGATGGATGACATTTATACATATATACCGATAAATATATATGTATGTTTTTTGTGATATGAAAAGACGTTTATAATTGAGAGAAAAAATAGATCGAAATATTAAAGTGTGAATATTGAATTAAAAATTAGTTAAAGTTATTTGAATGATGGAATCTATTATAATTGAAAATTATAATGGTTAAGAGGATGTGAAATCTAACATTACAAAATATGTATGATAGGGTAGCGTATGGACTTAAGGAGAGTTTGAGATTAGTTAGACGGGATAGCATAACTAGGTGGTTAAAATGCATACATTAGGTGCGAACTTTAGTTGAGGGGTGAGTAGTGTCTCATGAGGGTACGATACCAATTTAAATATGGAAGAATGTACACATATTTATTTATGAATTTTAATTACTTGTAAAATATTTTTAAAAGGATTTCGGCTCTGACCTGTTCAAATTTATTTTCAAAACATTTTAGGTGTGTAGCCACAGGGACGCCAAACATGATTATCCTTCCAGGTTATAAGAGCTGCCGTAAATGTGGAGTGTTGTAGGGTTTTATGTAGTTGTTTATATTTCTCATATTGTTGGTAGGACTCTTTTAGTATTCGAGCATGTCGCATATGTCAGATATTATGAATTTTAGTCATTTCAGTTTAGTGGATTTTAGTAATGGATTGTAAACTAAAGATTTATTCGGTTAATGTATTTAATATTATCATTGCATTCAAATTTTATTTTAGTGGAGGTTTTGTTAAATTAGTTATGTGAATGGTTGTGGTTAATGGTTTATAGTTTGATAATTTAAAAATAAAGATAAATTTGATACACAACTTAATTTAATAAAAGGTGGTTAGTAATTAATTGGTTTTAGACAGTGATGATACTAATGAACCAAATGAGATTCCTATTTTATTTTAGTAGAGGGCTTGCCACCCATTATTTTAATAAGCAGGGTGTCACATATGGTATCAAACCATCAAATTCTAGTATCCTTAGGATCTATGCGGACTTCTTATGTTTTCTAGCGTAACGTTCTCTGATGTAGAGTCCTATGCTTAGGACTGTTGATCCCTATTGGGATTTATGTTTTCGTGCTATTGCGTGTAATTGAAGTGAATCTTCGGCGAGTTTAGATGGGTTACGTATGCCAAACATTAGAGAACGACCAACGAAGCCGTTCGGAGGATTGCAGGAGGAGAGGCTCAGCCACAGCCGCATATTATTCTGGGAATGGTGGCCTCAGTAGAAGTCACCATTACTGTTGTTTAGGTAGTTAATATTGCGATACTCGCTGTGGCGTAGTAGTTTCCTAAGTACAACCCCATAGGATGATGGAGCTAATTCAGACTCACCCAGTTTATCCAGTATGTGAGAGAGTCAGCGAGGCCTTTCAGAAGGGCCATCCGTCAGAGTTTTAGGAAAAAGTAGACATTGTATTAACTAGCCAATGATGGGAGAATATCCAAAGGCGTTTGAGTATGGTGGAGTGCAATGACACTCATAATGAAATTTTGGCAATTTTTTAAGCTCATAGGAGCAGAGTTATAGTGGTGGGAGTCAATCACCACATCTGAGAATAGATATACTATAAATATCGAGAGAGATGCGAATAAAGTTTCGTGACTTATCACATGAGGGCCGAGCAGGGGTCTAGTATGAGGAAGAAATTATTTGTTTAGAAAATTTTGAACCAAACGAGGTTGATACGAAGGAGATAAGGGTCCTTAAGTATATTATGGACTCACGAGTAGAATTCGTTAGCACTTATGGGGAAATTCATCTTGGATGACTTATACGGATGTCATCAATGTTGTATTTTTACTGTGTCAAAATCAATGCTTCCACGTTAAGGGAGCTAAGAGATTGGAGAGTCTATTTAGAAGGGAAAGAATGTATAAATCGGTGCGAGTGATGCACCACCGAGGGGATACCCAACAGAGGGACCCATTTAAAAGATTCAGATGAAAGGAATTCTGATCGAATGAAGGTGGATTTAGATAAGGTCATCAAGCCTAGAAACGTGTTCCACATGACTAGCGGAGCCAAAAGAACCACTAGGGTAGCCATCGGGTTCGAGGGTTACCAGGGCCAGAGAAGGAAACCTCGACATGGATAGTGGCGCTAGAGATAGGGGATTATATTGGAATGTGTTTTATATGTGAAAAGAAGAACCACATGCATCTATCTTATTCATAGAGAGATAGGGGAAAAGGGCAGGGTGCTTAGCAAGGGCAATAGTTACAGCAATTTTTTATTTTGATTAAACGTGAGTATTACATCCGGGAGTCAATGGAATAGCCAGTGCCATTGGAAATAGAAGGTATAATTTTATCCTTGGGGAAATGAGGTAAGTTTTGCGTGACATAAGTGCATCCAAGTATTTTGTTAGCACTAGATTCGCTCATGAGATGGGTTTAGTGGCTATCTCACTAGTATCACTACTGCGTGTTTATATTTACCATTGAGTAGCGGGGATCTTTTTGATTATGTCTACAGGGGAGCGGGTGAAGACATTGAGATGATACGTTTTAGTGGATTTACTCGTATACAAGAGATATGTTATGCGAGTTGAGTTATCTTGGGTGTGGACTGGATGTGATGGTTTGAATGATGATGGATTATTACAATTAGGCTATCGTGTTCACTGTTTCAGACCAGGATGTGTTATTTTGCAATGTCTCACCTGAAAGAGGGACGAGTGCGCATATATACTATATTTTAGTGGATACTTCAAAGAGTATAGTTGTCTCGTATTATTAGATCCCGATGCGTAGAGACTTTATTGATGTGATTCAAGGTATATTGGGTTTATCGCTGAGTGGAGAGATTGGGCTCATTATTGGTTTAACACTGGGAACTTAGTGATAGTATGAGCACTGTATTGTGGGACTTCGTTAGAGATGTGAGATTTTAGGATTAGACTTATACGTCTGGAGGTAGGATTTTGAGTGCCCTAGGTTTGTGCTTTGGGTTAAAGGACCTAGATAACCAATAACGCCAGGGAATAGGACATATGATAAATTCCTTAGTTGGATTTAAATTATGTGACATTCCATACATGAACCTTAATAAATGTCGGGACTTGGTAGACATTATTGGATGATAGAGTATCGACTTAGAACGATGATCATTGTACATGTAGAGAAAACACTTTGAATTGATAGCTATTATACAATATAAGGCAAGTGGATTCGGGTAGTGCTGTGTAGGAAGCATTGGGGAATTTGTACACAACTAGTGGATAGGTGAAACAATTTTGAAGAATTAAATCGTGATAAGTGGGTCGATCGAGAATACCCTTAGGGTATAATTACGTCGGGCATGCAGGACTGAGCTTGAGATAAATATATCACGTTTATTTGTTCAGATATGCACATGATATAGGGTGTATGGGCACCCCGGTTAGTTTGATTTTCTGAATCATGATAAGGGGACGTTGTAATAAATGGGTTAAAGATGTGGTGGAAAACGAGCATCCGTGCAGATATGATAATAGTTGTTACCGGCTTCTGATCGCGATGCAAAATACCTAAACAATTAACTACACTAAAATGGAGTATAACGGCTAGTCCAGATATCGAAAACCCATAGGGAGTGTTTGACATACTTTAATTGATTTATTACTTCTAAAATAAAAGTGTGAAAGATGATAATGGTCTAAAAAGGAAAAAGGGGAAAAAGAGTAACAAAACTAAAAAAGAACAATAAAAAAGGTGTACGGTCACATTCCCTCCATGGGCTAAACAATGCGTAAAAAAAGATTTTGATTCAAAAACATTCAACCGAGCATATTCAATTGATTATAAACATAAAACATGAAGAAAACTAATTCAACAATGAAATATTAAACGCTTAATCATAAATGGTAACACATGGATTAATTTCGGGATATTGCTATAAACATTAATGTTGCATGATAAATAAAGTTAAATGCATAATATTCTAATTTTAATACATGAGGTTTCAACTAAACACTATTTTACCCAAAACCTAGATTTCAAAGCTCGACACTCATTAATGGCAAAAATATGACCCCAATCCTTAAACTAACCTATATACACGATTGAAATAATTAAAACAAATAATTGATAAATGAAATAATAAATAAAGTATCAACAACTAATTAATCAAATACCGATCGACTGAGGTCCTCTGTTTTCTTGGGAGATTTGGTCCATCATGAGAGCGAAAAGTGCTTAAAAAAATGGCTGTAACTTCTTCGTCTGAACTTGAAACAACATGCTGTTCATGGCCACGTGAAGCTAACTCAATGATTTATGCTTCCATGTAATTTCAATGAGATGGAGATGAAGTATGAAATGACTAAATTGCCCTTGAAGTTGAGTAAGATTATGAAACTTTCTCGAAATGCAATCAATCCACACGCTAAGCATTCCAATACCTACAAAAGCTCAATAAAACCTCACAAAGCATATAAACATACATAATAGAGGTTGTCTAGATAACAAGCATAAATATAGGCATAAGTAACAATAAAGTTCTAGAATGGACAAAGACAACGAGCACAAATACGCAGTATTCATGACGTATCACACTCCCTAACTTAGACATTGCTAGTCCCTAATAATGAAGCAAAACAAAAGCAGTCCAACAAATGGCAGTACAAAATGTATATAAGTACAAAAATATAAATGCCACTTTTGTAGGAAACAAGATTGCATTTAGCTTGTGCACTAAGCTGTTAAACCCCTAGGTTACCCTAGTGGACGAGTGTTGTCTCATGAGGGTTTTCAGGGTTGAAACCCACCAAAATCAAAGTTTCCTCAAAATATATACCCAACCAACATGCGATATTCCCAATAAAAGAAAAAGGGATTTCAAAAACGTTATTATCATTGTGAATTACTTCACTTAGAAGTCCGTATTATTAGAAAAAGATTTCAAAAATGTTATTAGCATTGTGATGTAACACCCTGTATTTTTGGATGATTTAAATAATAATGTGATTAATTATTATTATGGGAATAAATATGCGATTAATAATTGTTGTTGGATTAATTAAATTAAAATGTGAGAAATTAATTTGTTATTAATCCGGATTAAAATAGTTATTAACTAGCATGCCAAGGGTTAATACTTATTGTTGTGAACTATTAAATGTTACTGTGTGATATGTAATATGGAATTATGATATTTTATAAATTGTCGAAAGTGAGAAATACGACAGTTTGGTAATTTAAGTCTATCACGCATGTGAGTTGTGTCGGGACTAATTGAATGGAATAAAAAGATAATTTATTTTTATTAACTCGTATGGTCATTTTGAGTGCACCATTGAGTCCGAGAGGCTCGAGACAGTCAAAATAGTATACCCGGGTGTTTAGTTTGGGTCCCGGGGCGATTTTAGGCCTAACCGGCACCCCGAGAGGGCATTATGGTAAATTGTATTTTTGGGCTAAATTAATGGACGAAAATCGGGACTTATTATATCAGCCAAGGAAGTCCATTAGGGTTAAAAAGTGACAGGAAGTTAGAAAGGCCATGGAGGGTGTGAGGGAGAACAAAATTCCAAGAGAGAAGACTCATTTGGCATCACCTTGCACAACCGTGACCACCAACGCGTAGATCGAGAAGAGAGGAATGCGTATGTACCAACATCACCAACGGATCAGACCGTTATATTCGAGGCAAGTTTTTATTACTTGATTTCTTTTAGCAATAATCATGCTCATGTTAGTATAGGTGGATTTAATCACGATTTATATGTTAATTGGGTGAAAATTAGAGATTTAAATTATGATTAAGAATTGGTTTAATTAGTGGCTGGAATCCCTTCATGTATGCAGATGATTAATCATGAAATTTGATTATATATTGATGAACGGATCTGGGTTGATTAGGTTCTTGAATTGGAATTTTGAAAACTAGGGTTCATGGGAATTAATTTGGGGGTTTTATGCAATTATGCTGATTAGTGACGAATTAAGGATCCTACGATGATAGAAATGATCTATAACCTGTTAGGGGTTGATGGGTATTGATGATGAGTTATTGGGAATTGAATCTTAGAGGTTTTTAGGTTTAAAAATGGTGAAAAGCGTTGAAGTTTGGTGAAGAAGACGAACAATGTAATCTCGCGCGATCTCGCGCGAAGTGGTTCAAATGAGATGGGTCTCTCGCGAGAAGTGGTTCGAACGACATGTCTTCTTGTTCGAACATGTCTTCTGGTTCAAACGACATGTCCTTCTGGTTCAAACCACATGTTATTCTGGTTCAAATCACAGGGTGAATTCCTGAGAATTTGCTTAGAGCCCAGTTTGGAGTTTATTGGTTTATTGGAGTGAGAGAAACTACCAAATAGTAATTTCAAATAAGAAGGAATTTTGGGAAAAGTATGTGGGAATTAATAATTTAATTATTTTGGTATAGAGAGAATGTACCTTTGAGATTACGAGAGGGATAGGAATCTAATTATTTATACTATACATGATAATGAGGTTAAAATGCGTATGGGGAGTATATATGTAGGTTGGAGAAAAATACCTATAAATTATAATAGGATGTGTGTATGCCTATTATGTGATATTATTATTAAGAGCACTAATGGGTGATAACCTGGGGGTGAAAGAACCTTATAGTTAAGAGTACTAATGAGTGATAACTCCGGGGTGAAGAAACTCTATTATAAAGTGTACTAATGGGGGATAACCTCGGGGTACAAAGATGATTATTATTGGGCGCACTAATGGGTGATAACCTGGGGGTGATGGATTAATATTGATAGGTGCATTAAATGGTGCTAACCCGAGGATGCAATATTTTATTGTTAGGCGCACTAATGGGTGATAACCTGGAGGTGCTAAATTATTATTGATAGGTGCATTAATGGGTGTTAACCCGGGGATGCATGATTTCCAGAATATGTGCACTAATGGGTCTTAGCCGGGGGTGCAAGGTTAGTATATATATATGTGTAGGGATGATGCGACTATATATATATTAGTATGTGTGTGTGTAGGGATGATGCGACTAAGTTGGTACTTGACATGTGTGTGTGTGTGTGTGTATTTTATAGATATTAGTATTAACTATCTTAAATATAGATATTTACTTAAGGTCGGAAGAATTGTTGGGCAACTTAGTGTCATTTTGTATGTGCATTTGTGGGAGTGAGCATGTGAGTTGTGTGGGGACTTATGCTCATGTGCGAAAACTCAGTGTTGTGCCTACGTACTTGTGAGGTCACAAGATCAAAACTGACGTAGTTTGGGATGTGAAGAGTCATAGTGGAGATATCGAGATATGTTAGGGTGCGGGTGAATGTATAGGCATGGCAGAGGGAAATCACAAGTGACGATATTTGTATATCTCGAGTGGACAATAGTGTATGACGAGGAGATATTCATGAATCTCGGGAGTAACACATTTTCGGGGTGTATTACAAGGGTAATATGTCGGGTGGCATATTTTCAGGCTTGTGTTCACGAGAGGGGATTTCGACATGATACCTATGTACTTGTGTGTTTATGAGATAAAATTTTACATAGTTCGTAATGCAAAGAGATTCAATGGAGATATTAGGATATGTCAAGATGTGGGTGATTTAATGGGTGAGAAGGTGACAAGTCGCGGGTGGAGATAATTTTATATCTTAGGTGGACAACAAGATGTAGCGTTGAAAGATACTGGTGCATCTCATGGAAAATACGTTGTCTGACATATCATGAGGGCAATTCGTTGGTGTGACATATCCTGGGACAAGGCCAAATTGATCACTATTATGTGCATGACTAAGAGGGTGTTGACTGGAGTGGTTAAAACTCAATGTTGAAGGAAAATTAGTTTTTCACGGGTGATGAGGTGATTGAGCACACAATGGAGGTTTTGCTTCATGAATCTAGTGGTATTGGGTTGTTTTATGAAATAATAATATAGGAACTAAATTTATAATAGGGAGTTTGGAAGAAAGGTCTTCATAATTTTCAGTGTATAAAGGTCACTCCACATAATTTTATAAATTTAGTCCCTATACTAAAAACACCATGAAAAATGGTGCTATTGACTCGGACAAAAAAAATGAACTCCTAACTCTAAAAGAACCACACAAATAAATGTTATTCTACCACAATGACTAGATTTATAAATTTGAAAAGTATTGTCCTAAAAATTCAAATATAGAATGGAACATGACCTTTATCTTAATTCTCTATTTATAAAATTACGTGATATGTCCTATTTTCACACATTTTAAGATTGAGTTGGGCTTTTCAAAAGCCCCTTTATTTATTCTATCTCCTCTTGATTTTTTTTCTCCACATGCTAGTGTAAAAGTCTACTTATTAAGATACGCATGTTACATTTTTGTTGATTTTATTTATCACATGTCACACTAGTAATAAGTCTTTATCTTTTTTTTTTTCGTAAAATCTTTCCCAACTTCATACGTAATATTGATCTAATTAATAGGATTTAATTAAACTGGGACGTCATGGGTCTTATTGTGTTGCTGTGTTGAGTATGATCGATGTGTGCTGTGCATGTTCTTTTTATTAGTTGTGAGAGAGACCTCTCTCAAAATATCTGTCTCCCCTGAACATTTTCTCGTGTATTTTTTTCACGAAATGGGGATAGGACATTCCATTTTGAGTGGGTGTAATGTTGCCTCCTATTTAGAGTATTTATGTAGGGTATATATATTTATTTCTTTAAATTTCCGATATTTACCTCCCTCTTCTTGTAGGTAACCATGGAGAGCTTGACTCTTCCTTTGGTCAATCGGACCTTTTCCTTCTTCCGGGTTTTATTTCTGAAGATTCATTCCGATTTTTGAACAAATTTTATCCGAGAGAATGTCCTTGTTCAGAGGCACTGAAAAGGTAAATTTAAGACTCTCAATTATCTTTCCAATGGCATAGACTACGCATATAAGACAGCCGTTTGGAAAGATAAATTAAAAATGGAGCATCTTTAGAGAAGTACAAGAATACCCATTTATCTGCATCTCCTAGTAACTTACGAGTGGAAGGTTTGCCGTTTCTTTTCATGAAGTAAACTCCACATGTGGGACAACATGTGGATCTAGAGGCGGCTCAATTCTCGTTACTTTTTGAGCTACATATATATGTAAGATATTCCATTTTCATCTATAGGGACATGAGCTTGAAATAAGTGCTTCTAATCCCTTCCTTAGTTGACCCATTCCTAACACCGCCCATTCATTCCATACACCATTCATCCCTATCATCGTGCCTACATCATTCAATCCTCAACGACCTAGCGTGCATCTACATTTACTTGAATAATGATAGGGTTACCGGAACTTAGTATCGGATTAGTACCGAACCTGCTTTATATGTTTGTATTATGATGTGAGTCCCGTGAGGGTATAAGTTATATAAAACGTGTCCGGTACTAACCCGGTACTAAGTCCTGGTAAGTGTAGCATTAATCTTTATTTTATCAATGCTACATGGTGTCACTTAAACTAATAGCACTAGCACCACCATTTATATTACATAGTAAACCACCAAACCTTTTTTCCCCTTATACTCTCACTTCTAGCACATTTTTACACCGTCACTCACTTTCTAATAATCACAACCACTCTTATATACTTGTCTCACTTGATAATTATTCTCAAATGCTCACCCTTTGGACCTTTTCCACATTCTAACACACTTACACTCATATGCACATACACATTTATAAGAGTCAGATAATATATTTTTAGGTTATCTAAGGTTTCTTGGGGTTTGACCCGCAACATGTCACAATAGTAATAATTATCATTTTTTGGGGTTTGAACCCCAAAATGACTTTTAGCAACATAAAAAGTGTCATAAAATCTTTTATCAAGTATTGTTTTGAACACTTTTTCATTGCTATAGGTCATATTGGGAGTCAAACCCCAAGGAGTACAAATGTTGTGGCCAAACCCAATATCAAAGAATTAGTAGGAGTTATATAAGGGCATTATTTTTGATATAGTCCCTAGAATTTAGGACTTGTCTTACTTTAGATATGACATATCCCCCTACATTGATCACATCTTCACGATTATCCACAACGTCCACAATCCTCATCTTTGGCAACGTGCGTCATCAAAATGAACCACTCATCTTCAACGTGCCAACACGAATATCTTCAACCATTCTCAATAACTCCATATTCCTTATGGTATATTCTTTGTTTGGAGTTCTTAATTTTTCATAAATATTTCTGGGAGATTTTTTATTTGATTTGATTTAGTTTTATTTTATCAAAACGAGGTTGAATTTTAAATAAAAATATTCTCCGCCTTTAGTCATTAGAACGACATGCACTTGTCATTCGAACGACCTGCATATGTCGTATAAAGTATCTTTTAATGGCCTACATCGAATATGGTTCAAACGAGGGCGTACTATTTTAGTTTTTCAAGGTTGTTAGATGGTCGCTTCTAGTGAGATACACATATCGGACAAATGAACTATTGGACTCGTTCGAATAACTTGATGCCTCCTCGATTTTCATGTTTGCCTATAAAAACCTACTTCCTGTAGATATTTCTAATGGAAATCCATTATTATTTTTCTTTTATTTTCATTTTATTTCCATTTTCCTTCATTTTAGTTCTTTTAGGCCTTTTATCCTTTACTTAGCCTCCAAGCATCTTTGGGACTAATTAGGCATATTTTTGTTAATGATTGTACTTTTTAGTCAATTAGGGTATTACTTGATTAGCAAGTAATAACTCACCTATAAATACTCTTGTACTCCTCATTTGTGGATATTTTTTCATTCTTGAAATATAAGACATCTTTTGATTCTCTCTCCAAAAGTCAGGGTTTGGTGTATTTCTTTTAGCCATTGACATGTAGTTTACATCAAATTGGCATCAGAGCGGTTGTCGCTCCAACATTGGTGTATTCGTGTGTTAGTGTGTATTGATGTATTGATGTGTGTAGAATATCAAAATCGTACTCTACTTTCTTAATGGCTTCGAAGAAATTTAAGCTACAAGTGGGCGCGATTCAAGAATGGAGGAAAAGAAATCAAGAATGGAAACAATGAATGGATAAGATGTCAAGAAAACAACAGGGACTATTCGAAGCCATAATGTAACAATTTTCCAAGTTGCAAAATCCATGCCCCACCATGCCTCATCCACCATACCCTTGTTGCCCTACCCCTGACCCAGAAACTCTATCTCGAATCCTCTCGGACCCGAAGTTACCCCTACTAGACAACCATGCTGTTTTCCTCCTAGGAGCGCCGCTACCCCCTCAAACCCTAGCTGATCGCCTTCAAAACCTACACACCCCAGAAAAAACCCTTCCGATGCCCTAACCCTTGCTGCCTAGCCGCCCGAGCACCATTTGTGCACCGTCGCCCCACTCGCAGACCAAACCCTTGGGTTTCCCCTCTTCGCCGACCACTCCACCAACAACCCTAACCCCCCCAAAAAACATAACCTCGAATTCCTCAGAAAATCCCAGAATCTTGACCCACCTTTCTTGATTTCCGAACATCAACCCTTGAATTTCTTGACTCAATGTTTAGGGTTTCTTGGAAGTGGGTATGCAAGTCGCGTATGAGGGCACCTCTGGGATCAAATTGAAGAATTCTTGGAAGGATGCCTAACCAAGTTGTCTGCTTACCTTTCAAGTACGAGGATGAAATTTTTTGAAGATGGGAAGAGTGATGGGAATCCATTGTTATTTTTCTTTTCTTTTCATTTTATTTCTATTTTCCTTCATTTTAGTTCTTTGAGTACTTTTATCCTTTACTTAGTCTCCAAGCATATTGTGGACTAATTAGGTATATTTTTGTTATTGATTGTCCTTTTTAGTCATTTAGGCTATTACTTGATTAGCAAGTAATAACCCACCTATAATACTCTTGTACTCTTAATTTGAAGACAACTTTCCATTATTGAAATATAAGACATCTTTTGATTCTCTCTCCAAAAGTTAGGGTTTGGTGTGTTTTTTTATCCATTGACATGTAGTTTACGTCAATTTCTCAAGACTTTTGAAAGTTAATTTTCTATAGAGCTGCTGCACAAAAAGTTTCCTTTTAAAGGCCAAGAACACATTTTTGATTCACGTATCCTCCCATTTACTATTTTGTGAATCACTTTGAAACCCTCAAACACATTATTCCATTCATGGAGTTTCTCTTGTGGAGAAGGTGTCTCCACTGTTGATCCTGTAGTTCTCGTCGAAACTATTGCTGAGGAAGACGAAGTGTCGTTTGCAGGAATTTTGTCTTAAACGCTATCTGTATTTCTCTATGTACATGTAAATTAAGATTTGAATATTATAGTGAAATAAGAAAAGGTTTTGCCCTACGGAGATTTTTCCTGAAATTCACCTTTCTTGTTTGTTTAGTTACATGCTTCTTGATTTACCGCTTTCAATCACATAATTGCATGAACTAGGGTTTAGAAAGAATTAAAATCTGGGTTAAGTTGACATTTAGTTAAATAAATTTGGACCACTAAACCGTAGCGTACTCTAAAATTGGTATCACAGTTATTTACATAACTTTGCCATGTAATTGATTTTTCGCAAAAAATTTCTTGATATCAATTTTTGAAAAAGATCGAGTTCAAATGGATAACTTATATAACAGAATGCCAAATTTTGATGGATCCAATTATGCCTATTAAAAAGCGATAATGAGATCCACATTAAAAGAAATTGATGAAAGAGTCTAGATTACATGTGAAAGAGGGTGGGCACCACCCATTACGGTAGAGGGTAATGAAATTAAAGCTAAACCTGTGACTCTATGGACTAAAGAAGAATTTAAATGGAGTAACTTTAATTCACGTGGCCTTGGCTCTCTTTCTGAAGCATTCACACCCGACGAGTTTCGGTGTTTTATGATGGGCATGATGTCAAAAGAGGCATGGGATATTTCTGCAGCTTACACATGAGGGCACAAATGCTGTTAAGGCATCTAAATTGTAAAATTTGACTATGCAGTTTGAGACATA
The DNA here is from genome assembly GCA_949130495.1 of Sambucus nigra. Taxonomy (NCBI): domain Eukaryota; kingdom Viridiplantae; phylum Streptophyta; class Magnoliopsida; order Dipsacales; family Adoxaceae; genus Sambucus; species Sambucus nigra. The sequence goes on along the minus strand of OX422208.1, from coordinate 153,977,880 downwards.
ACCATTCTTGAATCGGAGAGAATTGATGAATTTTATGCTCACCTGTCGGATATTGTTAATTTGAGTTTTTATCTTGGTGAAAGAATTCCTGAAACTAGAGTAGTTAAAAAGATTTTAAGATCACTCCCTTCCTATTTTATCCTGAAAGTCACCGTGCTTAAGTCTGTAGGAATATTAGATTCCCTTAGGTTAAAAGAATTCATATGAAACCTTTAAACTTACGAAATTGACATGTTTTCCAAAAATGTAAAAACAAAAGAGAAAGGGATTGCACTTAAGGTCCAGTCTATAAAGAGTGAGGAGACCATTAGAAAGTGAGATGAGGTATCTCGAAAGAGAGAGGAGGTGTCTTCTGATTCTGAGTATGATTTTCACTACACCAAATCTGCCCATTTGTCAAGGTCATTGACCTTGACAAATTCACCTTGTCAAGGTCAATGACCGTGACATTTCGAGGCGAGACAACTTTTTTTGTCACGGTCGTGTCACGGTCATTGACCTTGACAAAAAACTCGCATTTTGTGTCACGGTCGTGTAAGGTCAATGACCGTGACACGTTTGTCACGGTTTAGAACCGTGACAAAGCCGTGACCCTTTTTAAAAAAAATTGTCACGGTCAATGACCGTGACAATTCTGGGCATAATTAAAAAAAAAACTGCTGGGCAGTATGGCCACTGCCACTGCCCAGCAGTATATTTGTACCTGTTATAGCAATGTTGTACCTGTTCCAAACATCATATATCCGAACAAACTAAAGATAATGCAAATATATATTCAAATAAGAAACTATTTAAAAAGAAACAACATCACCATCATTTTATCTCAAATCTACAAACTATTTGCATGGAAAAGAGATTTTGTACCGCGACGCTCGGGAACACCTCCTTATCCTTCCCTTCTCGTCCGAATAGCCACATAAGTATAGAGAATATGTGGCCTACCCTTAGGGCCACTCCCTGTCCCCTGAATTAAAATAAAGTAAAATTAGTATCTGCCCCTCAAATATAGATAAATATAAATCGTAATTGAAATCGAAATCAAAATTGACATATAAATATAAATACATTACCTGTAGTGTCACTCAAACAGCTAACTTGAGCTCATATGGAACCTCCTTCCAACTAATGTACCCCGGGCAATCGTGTCAATTATAATTCTCTTCATATCTAAACACTAAGAAATACCATAATCCTATGGAGGTATGCGTTGCAAATTCCTTCCAACCGTTGTGTAGCCAAAAATCAGCAGTTGAAGTTGTCAACTCCACCTTTGAATGGGGTATGGAAAGTGGTGGGGTATGGAAAGTGGAATTGATAACTTCAACCGGTGATGTTTGGCTACATAACGGTTGGGAGGAATTTGCAGAGCATCGCTCCATAGGATTATGGCATTTCTTTGTGTTCGGATAAACGAAGAGATTCAGTCTCCTCTCCACAAATAGGACACCCCAAATAACTATGTACTAATCACCTATTAAAGGTAAGAAGCGTGTATTCATGGATTAGTATAAACAAAACTTAGATGTAGTTGGAATATTTATGTATTAATCTCCTCTCCACACACGCACACTACACAAGAGTGAAAATGATAAAGTGCAGATCAAGTAAAAGCATTAAAAATGGATGTTTCGGTACAAATTGAAATATTTATTACAAATTGAAAAATTGTTTCAAATTCGGGTTATCATAAAAAATGGATTGATATTCGGTAGGAGCAGCCAAGTCATCCACACTACTATTTAGACGCCTTGGCGCGTGTTGGACAATTGACCACGGCTTGTTGATATACTCCGAGTAAAACACTTGCTTAACCTTTTGAAATGCACAAACAAACGGCTCATCGCTCACGTGGTCGTTGCTCTTCAACTTGGACAAGTCAACCATGATCAAATTGGTGACAGGATCAACTTTAGAAGCATTTTTATCCTCAACTCTTAGCCATTCACAGTAAAATACAACCTCTTTGAAGCTTATATAATCCAATTCAAATATATTTTGGATTACACCATAGTAAGTCATTTCAGCTTCAACGAGGTTTTTATCTTTTGCGCTCGCTCGAAAGAAAGTAAGAGCCTTGTATGAAATTCCCGAGTTCTGTACATTTGTACTTTCCTCGTACACTTTAGCGCCGAAAATGTAACCGTTCAATCGATATTTTTTGTACTCTTGTGCCACGAACAAGGGTCCAGTGGCTAGACGAGCAAGCCTTGATGTCGCATCACCCATCTTTAGGAGCTGAGAATATAGATAAATTAATTATATTAGTGGTAAAATTTGAGTGTAATGTAACGTTATATAATGACTGTTTTCATTGTAATTACCTCTTGTGTCAACCATAGCCTAAATTCGCTATCTGATTGTACCACTGTTTTTCGTCTTTTATTGTTCTCACAGGCTTCATATTTACTGCATATTACAAAATTAATCATGTATAAAATAATCTAAAATAATGTTAAATATTATAATATTCGAAACTTACTTTTTCCATTCTTCGACATCTTCATGTGTGTCAAATAGATAACGAGCTACTTGTTCATGTTGCAAACTCGTTAATTTCACTCATTTTCCCATCACATTACCACCATCATCGAGGAATTCATCAGTGTCATCAACGCTGGTAGAGTCAGTCATATATTCCCGAGTATATATTGATGACTCCACGGTGATGTATTCCTCTGCAATTGATCCTGCAATATATCGCGTATTCTTGACGTAATCTTTAAAAACTTTCATCAATCTTTCAAACGGATACATCCACCGATATCTAACTGGACCACAAAGAAGTGCCTCGTCGCATAGGTGTACCAACAAGTGAACACTTATGTCAAAGAATGCTGGGGGAAAGTACTTCTCCAATACACAAATCGCTTCGTTCACAGCCAATTTTGCGGCCACTATGTGTTCTCGATTCACTACCTTCTCACACAAGAGGGAGAAGGTAATACTAATTTGCATAATAGCCCTACGCAAATCCTTGTGCTTGGAGAAACAGTGCTTAAACAATAGAGGAACCAATTGCATGATCACATTACGACTTAAACAATAGAGGAACCAACTCCAAAATCAATAACTATCTTGCATACCCGATCTTAACAAATGTAGTTCAATTGTTTTCCACTCAAACACCTTACCATTCTTACACCTAGCACATGGACACGGAAACTCTTCATCATTACGACATCTCTTTGCATATTTCACAAATTCGTTAGCACCTCTGCGAAACACATCCCCCATTCTATTAGTGTCACCCATCCACTCTTTGTATTTCGGATATCCCATCACACCTACCACAACTAAACACCTATTAAAGGTAAACAAAACTTAGATTTATAGTATGTTTTATTTAATTATCCCATCATTTAATTATCCTATTAAAGGGTATGTGGTCCTATCCCATTCAAGAATGCATTTTTCTGTAATATACTTAACAACTCATGCACATTGTTACGATTTGAAAAAAATTCGACAGCATATCCCCTTAGTTCTCCAAGTACACGACGTAGATTGGCAGGTGTGAGTGTTATTTCAACTGGTCAATTAAAATAACAGTCACACTTGTCAATCTAGTATGTACCCAGAGAACATTAAGATACGACTGCAGAACTTCCTCCAAAAGTAACAACTTTAAGCCAATAAGAATATTATACAGAAATTATACAGTCTCAAACTGTCCAAACGGGACAATTCGAGAGATCTCATTACAGGGGTAATGACTCTCGAACGGGTCTAAGGGTTATTGAATGTGTACGCATAAGAACTAGAATGCTAGTATCTATGCGCACTATATTTAATTTCAAGTATGTTTCATATAATGGGTTAATTCAAATACAAAAATAAATTCATGGGATAATTCAAATACAAAAATAAATTCATGGGATAATTCAAATACAAAAATAAATTCATGTATTGACCACATACACACACACACACACACACACACACACACTATCTAAGCTGTTCTATAGGTATAAAAACAATTATTATCCAATTATTATCCAACTATTATCAATTATTTATTTTGAATGTAAATAATATTCAAAACCCCACCCACCCCCACCCCCACCCCCACCCCCACCCCCACCCCCTCCCGATGTTTATCATCCAATTATTATCCAACTATTATCAATTATTTATAAAATTGATGTCTACTTTTAGTGTTGTGTATATATGTTAGTCCTCGGCTTTTTTTATTGAACTTTTAGTTATTTAGTATATTGTAGATTGATGAGGCCACACAATGAGCACACAATGAACTACTATTTCGCCTTTTACTAAAGAATATCATATGCTCACAAATAGGCGGCATACGCCCATTTTTTTAATTGTTTATACCCCCTCCCCCACCACACACCACCTGATGATGCTTAAACCCCTTTTGATAGACGGCTCTCTTAGTATTTTTTTTGTCTATACTATCAAGTGTTCAACTAGTTTGGAGAGTTGTACCAAACAATATTAGTTGAGATCCAACTTCAGATTAATTCAAGACATAAGACCCTAAAGGGAATCCTATCTGCAACAAGATTCTAGTTAGTAAAGAAGACATAACAGAATATGGTGGAATCCACTACACTACACACCCATTCCCACACTTAAAAACCATTTAATAATATTTAAAAAATTCAAAACCATTTAATAATATTTAAGCACTAAAATTAATTTAATTTAATTTAACCTAGGAATTAATCAGATATTTTTATCCTATGTTTACTAATGCTAAAATTATGAAAAATGATATTTTGAGATAATAATGTGTGAAAATTTGTTTTATGATTTTTTTCTTAACTGAAAATTATTTAGGGGTATTTTTAATTGAATATATACACATTTTTAACTCTTTAAAAATTACATTTTAATCCTTTCTAAATCTTAGGGAGAGTTTGGGTTGTGTTTTTCGTCCATAACACCACACACCCCCACCACCACCCCCTCCCCCACCACACACCACACACACACCCCACCCTACCCCACCCCCTGCCCCCCTCCACCACCCCCTCCCCCAAAACACACCACCACACACACACACACACCGCACCCCACCCCACCCCACCCCCTGCCCCTTCCACCACCCCCTCCCCCACCCCGCCCCACCCCCTGCCCCCCTCTACCACCCCCTCCCCCACCCTGCCCCACCCCGCCCCACCCTGCCCCACCCCCCACACACGCACACACATACACACATATATATATACACATACACACATAAATATACAGACAAATATATATATAAATGGAAGAGAGAGAGAGAGAGAGAAATTGGACCTGAGAGAGAGAAAGAGAGAGAGCAGCGTCGAGAGAGAGAGAGAGAGAGAGAGAGAGAGAGAGAGGGAGGGAGGGAGGGAACGGTGGGAGGGAAAAAAGAAGGGGGAAAGGGTTTTTGCTGAAAAAGTTGTCACGGTCGTGTCAAGGTCATTGACCGTGACAAGCCCGTGACAAATTTAATTCTCACGGGCTTGTCACGGTCGTGTCAAGGTCAATGACCGTGACATAAAATGCGTGTTTTTTTGTCACGGTCAATGACCTTGACAAGGCTGGCCGGCTGAAAGGTGACAATTTGCCCATTTTGGTGTAGTGTTTGATTTAGATTATTTATCCCTTTTGCTAAGAATTTTAAGAAATTTCTCAAACTTAAAAACAATGGCACATCTAAATATAAACAGAGTTTTGAGAAAACTAAAATTGGGAAGAAATTTGAAAAAGATAAAAAGAATTCCCCAAAGAGAGAGGAAGAGAGGTGTTACGACTGTGATGAGAGAGGTCATAAAGCGTATGAGTGCCCAACTAGGTTAGAGCGTCATGGAAAGGGAAAAGATACCGTAAATGCCACCCTTAGTGATGATAACAAGGTCAAGTTGGTGGATTCAGGAGGAGAATCGCTGCATGAATGTAACTTGGCCGCATTCATGGCTCGTCATGTGAGTACGTATAGTGCACCTCACGACGATGAGGAAGTTACTTCACAGGGATAGATCAACAGTGAGAGCAACGTGAGCGAGGGTGAGGATGCAACAAGTGAGACCGAGAGTGACCTACAGTGCATGTACGCCGAGTTATATACAGAGTCCTTTAAAACTAAAAAGAAAAACAAAGGGTTAACAACTAAGATCATTATGCTAGAGAAGGAGTTCGGAGAGACGAGAGATAGAGAGTCCTCCCTTAGAGAGAGAGAGAGAGACTTTGGAAAAAGAGAGAAAGTTTTTGAGAAATAGAGAGGGGGCTTGACCAAATAAGTGGCCAGTCTTAGTGATCTCCTTTCATCCGTGGAGACTCGAAAAACACTTGAAGCCCTTGTAGCTCAACTCGGGAAAGATATCGATAGAGCTTGGTAGGTTAAGATAAAGATTGAGGATACATTTAGGAAGATGGAAAAGATGTTCCTTTGCCCCTCTTTAGGGTTTGGTGAGAGGCAAGAAGTAGGTTTTAACGATGCTTCCACGTCACATGTCGGACCGAAACCGGTTTCTGAATTCATTATGAATCCTTATGGACCTCAACCAAAACCCTAAAGAAAAGTTTGACCAAGAAAAGTAAACCAAGGTAGGCCTAAGATTGTTTATTTCCGCACTTAATGTAAGAAAAAAGTCCACCTTAGGGAGTTTTGCTATGGTTTGGGTCGATCTCGATGTACGCATACTCTGTCGCACCACTTGAGTGATTTTTCTAGACCCAGAGAGAAGGTTGAGTGTCTAGTCTCCACTTCGCATAATTTATTGGAAGAGTTCCAATGTATGTCTTTGCCTTTAGTGGATACTTCCAACATCCCGACTAGAACCAACAATGATAAGGGTAAACAAAAGGTCACCACTACTTGGGTGCCTAAGCATGAAGAGAAAGCCCTTGTTGTTCATGTTTCTCTTTAGGCTCATAATACATCTCATTGGTATTTTAATAGTGGTTGCTCCAGGCATACGACTGGTGATGTCTTTTTTTTTTTACCAACCTTGAGGATCGCAAGGATGGAAAAGTCACCTTTGGAGATGGGATTAAATCTAGATTATATGACGAGGTACAACAGAGATACCCAAATTTCCTAAGCTAAATAATATTTTGTACTTCAAAGGTTTGGAAGCAAATCTTATCAGCATTAGCCATCTATGAGACGCAGACTTTGCTGTAAAGTTTGACCTAAACTAGTTAACGTTTTTTATCAAGCCTATAAACTTTTACTAGAAGGAGTAAGGATAGAAGATAACTATTATGGGATTATGACCAAGTCCTCATTTGTGTGCAACACCGCCACGATCTCTTCTATGGATTTGTGGAATCAACGTCTAGGTCATGTTAATTTTAGAGATTTAGAGCGTTTAGCAAAGAAATACCTAGTACGTGGCTTGCCATCGCTTGGAAAGCCAACTTCCACGATTTGTGGTCCTTATCAGCAGGGAAAATAAGTACGTAGTCCGTCAAAAGTTGAATTCCATTACCACTTCATGTGTGCTTGGGTTGATACACATGGATCTTATGGGTCCTACTCGCAATGAGAGCTTGGGTGATAAGAGGTATATCATCGTTATGGTAGATGATTTCTCTCGTTATTCAATAGTTGGTTTCTTGATAGAGAAATTCGATACTGTAGAGTTTCTTACGACCAAGTGCCATGTCCTGAAAAATTAACACGGTGTCACCACCAATAGTATGCGTACTGACATTGGCACAACATTCAAAGAAGCATGTGTAACAACCCAGACTTTTAAGTGATTATTTTATATTAAATTGCTTGATGGGTTAATTTTATAAAACAAAGAAAGTTAGAGAAAATATTATTTTAAGGGAGTTAAGAGATAATATTTACCAAGTTTTGCATATTTACCGTTGAGAGAGGGTAAATAGCATCATGTTATGTTTTATTGCGTCGTTGTGCTTTAAGCCACGGTTATGACATATATTCAAAGTTGAGCATAATTAATGAATTAAAATGACGTTGGAACATAAAATATTATACGATACTTTAGATGCCAATTTAGAGGATGCGGTTAGTTTTGGAATAGTCGAGATAGTAAAAATAAGTGCCAAGTTATATTTTTGAGTTTCGGGCATTTTTGACAGGTTATGACTCAATTATGTAGTTACGAGTCATTTTAATGGTGTATCAACATTTAAAAGATGGGAATTAATGTTTAGTGGCCGTTTAACTCTCCCAAACCCTTTTATTTCTCATTTCATGTTATAAGATTAGAGAGAGAGAGAGAGAAGAGGGAGTTGGGAGAAAATGGGAGAAAAGAGAGAGAAATTGAAGATTGGAGCTGAAAATCGTTGCTAGGGGAAAAGAATCCGAGACTAAAAACTTGAGGAAAGTTTCTTACTTGCTAGATTATGATTTAATGTGGATAAATTTCATGTATAGTTAGGTTTTTGAAATTTAAACCATTTATGGGTTTTGGGGATTTTGGGTGTTTAATCCTTTAACTTTAGATTTAAATTTGATTGGAGGAGAATATATGAGTTAGTAGTCGTGTATGATTGATTTGGTAAAATTATTAGTGGTCGATGTTGATAGAAGATGAGGATTTGGATTTTGGGGATTTTAGGCTTTATACAACCCGTACCATTTCTAGGCAAATCGACCAGGGCGAATCGATTCGCCCCTCTTGCGAATCGATTCTCTATAGTTGGGGGATACAGGTCTGGGAAACCGAATTGATTCGGGTTAGGGAAGAATCGATTCGGGTTGAAACAGTAGGTCTCTTTCCTTAGTCGAATTGATTCATTTTTGGGCGAATCGATTCGCTGTCAAGGGCGAATCAATTCGGCCCTAGGCGAATCGATTCGGAAACCCTATTTTGTGGGATTTTTCTAGCTTTGTTTTTAGTCCTTTTCTTTTAGGTTCAAGGCTTAGGAACCTTCTTGTGACACCCCGCCTAATTTATATACCGGGCGATCACTCCTTTATTAAATTAAATCAAGGTAAACAGTTGGTTCATTCTCAGCATCACTGTCGATAAAAATAAATTTTTCCAATTTAACACCCTAAATAATTAAGCTAAGTGTCAAAAACATTTTTCATACGAACTTCCAAATTTTAATTAAAGAAAAGATTTTTATTAATACAAAACAACATTTCTACAATGGAGAATCACACCACGAAATTTAAATAAAACCATACATTCACCAAACGAATGTCAATAATATAAAACTAAAATCATAAACCATCCTGAAACAAATCGCATAAACAATACTGGAATAACTGAAATATAAAAATCCCCAACAATAAATGAAATGATGAAAAGGGCGACACGTGCCCCATAAATGAGAGTAATAAGAGTGGAGTCAATGACAGAAGCCGTCTACTCAAGGGACCTGCAACTCCCACCTAAGCTGCAGCTCGTTCTTCTCAAAGAATCCTAAGCAAGACGCCCCTGTGGCTGGGCACCTGAAAATATACATATATATATACACAAGAGAGAGAGATAGAAGGAAACGGGTCAGGGCCCGAAAGTGTGTTTGATTTTAAAATACGTTAAGCAAGTATTTAAATGAATACAGGCCAATGCAACATCATATTAGTTCGTCTCTCTCTTGAGAAATACTCACCTCTCTTCTAATGTGCACTCCTATCGTACTAACCTTCCCAATGGTTCGTTTATCTTAACTTATTCATATGTATACAAAATCGGACGATGACAATGTTTTATAAAAATATAACTTTCAATCTGAAGTACTCCTCTCGTTTTAGTTTCATTAAATCATAAGGTTTCTCAGTGTCTTCTCATATTTTCACAAAATAAATATTTATAATTGCGTCAACAACTAAGTCCCACTTAACACATTATAGTAGGCATATTAAAGTTTATCACCATATATATATATATTAACTACTCGAATAATATATATATACAACAGCACCCCAACTAATTTATGGTGCGGGCATACTCTGCTATCCAGTCCCTGTATCGTTCACACAAAGGGAATACAAGTTCAAAATCGCTCTCGAACTGTATTAACATAAACAAAAACAACGTTGAGGCGAAGCATAGATTCCAAGTCCAAGAGGTCAGTACATACCCACACGTCTCTTAGGACCGTCCGACTATTAATCTAATAGCCCGTACCTAGGATCTCTATCTTCTAGGGTACAAATCGATATCCCCCAAAGGCATCACAGGATACGATTGTCCCAGCGCGGTAACCTCAGGGATAGCAAGTAGCGCGGGTACGTTTTTCACATGAATATAATATATGTACACACAATATATAAAGATACCCATTCCATTATATTAATATAGGTTTCTCTCGTAACCCATTGTCATAACATTTATCTTTAATTTCCCATCATTATGATTACGTATAAGGTTTCGTCTCTAACCTTAACTCGAAGCGTTTTCTCACTCATTACCTAATACTCATGGGTTATAACCTTACAAATCTAAAATTTCAGTAAATAACTTTATTTGATTCCAACGTAACTCTCTTACGCACCTCACCCTTAAGTTTCATAAATCTAACAACCTAAAGTAAATATCCCATAATTACCCTCCTCGTTGAAGATTAAAGGTTCTAACATAGGTCCATATACCCTACTGGTCCTCAATATCTCCAAAATCATTTTATTTAGAAAGCCCAAGGTTTATTCCACGATAAATTAATTCAACTAATTAAACAAGGGAAATAATAGGCTGCCAGGGAGGGTCGATCGATCGACGTCTGGGGGTCGACCGATCGAACCTTCGATCGATCGACGATCTAGGGTCGATCGATCGATCGAGCAGGCCTGTGAAAATTCTGCAGAAATTGCAGTGACGGGATTGCGTAAGTTTCTTCATCAAAACTCATATTTTCCAACTCTAATTGACCCAAAAAGTCTACTGTTAACATCCTAACATAATTCCAGGTATCTTTAACGATTAGCATGCGTATATACATCAATAAACATGGTTAAACAACCTAATATTTCATCTAATCATCAAGAACCCTACAGTTTTCTTAACCTTTGTTCTAATCAGTTTTCTCCAGAAATTCCTTCTAACAAATCATCATAATTTCGTGGGTTAAACATCTACTTCACATATTAATTTCCAGAATAAGGTTCATATGATTTCAACATGCAAATCCCTAGTAAAATTGGGTTTTCTTCCATGGATTATACTCTTAATCATTCCTACACTAACATGATTATTGCACCAACGAAAATACGCAAGTTAAACACTTGCCTGGGATTTCAGAGGTCTGGTTTCCTGCTGATATTGGTGTGGCTGCGTTCTCCTCCTCGCGATTTACGCGTTGGTGGTGACGGTGGTGCAAAAGGTGGTGTTTTTGGCCTTGAATCACCTAGCAAGGTCTCTCCTCTCTTCTCCACTAGCCGTCTTAGGGTTCTGAATGATCTAACCCTGAAAGGCTGACTTAAATGGCTGCTAAGGATGGATGAAATTCGTGGGTTTAATTACCCTAATATGTAAAATGACCAAAACGCCCTCCCGGGTCACTAATTAAGCCTAAAAACATCCCGAGACCCAAACTAAACCCCCGGGTACACTTTTCTGACTATCTCGACCCTTCCGTACGCGTTGGCGCACTCAAAACGACCATATGAACAACTTATAAAATATTCACTTTTTAATTAACATAATTAGTCCCGACGCGACACGAGCACGTCCCGACTTAATTTTTCCGAAATAGTCATTTAATTCACTTATGACATTCAATATAACCAATATAACATATTACTATGCTCATTAGTAATATTCAACAATTTTTTTCCATAATTACTAACTCTAGTCACGTTAATAATTATAACATAATTAATTTCCGGATTTTTATTAATTAAATCCCCAAATTAAATATAGCATAAAAATACGGGGTATTACATACTTCCCCCCTAATAACGGAATTTCGTCCCGAAATTCGGAAAATAAGGCATACCTGGTAAAAACAACTCTGGATATCTCTCGCGCATATCTGCCTCACGCTCCCAAGTGGATTCCTCCACATTATGATGTTCCCACTGGACCCGCACGAGTGGAACTATCTTCGACCTCAATCTCCTCTCACTGTAGTCTAGAATAGCCACCGGTCTCTCCTCGTAAGAGCTATCCGACTGCAAGTCGATCTCATCTATCGCAATGTGAGTATGGGCCATATCATCCCGAAGGTATCGTCTCAACGACGAGATGTGGAATACATCGTGGATGCGATGTAAATGTTCTGGCAAGCCCAACCTGTACGCTACTGGCCCAATTCTTTCGATGATGGGAAATGGTCCTACGTACCTCGGAGCCAACTTTCCCTTCTTCCCGAACCTCATCACTCCTTTCATAGGAGATACACGCAACAACACTTGATCTCCCACATTAAACTCCCGGAAGAACCGTTTCGCATCGGCGTAGCTCTTCTGCCTGTCTTGGGCTACCCGAATACGACTCCTGATTATCTCAATCCTCGCGGAGGTCTCCTGGATTACTTCTGGTCCCAATAACTTGTTATCCCCCACCTCGAGCCAACAACTTGGAGAACGACAAGGCCTGCCATACAAAGCCTCAAATGGAGCCATGCCAATCGTAAACTGATAGGAGTTATTATAAGCGAACTCTACCAGTGGAAGATGTGGCTCCCAACCTCCTCCGAAATCGAGGATACACATGCGTAGCATATCTTCTAGCATCTGATTAGTACGCTCCGTCTGACCATCTGTCTGTGGGTGGTAAGATGAACTCAGTCTCAACTCTGTACCCATAGCCTCCTGAAAACTTTCCCAGAAACGTGACACAAAAATCTTGTCTCTATCTGATACAATATTCAGGGGCAACCCGTGTAACCCGACGATCTCAGCGATGAACAACTGAGCATACTGACCCGTGGTATAATCTGTTCGCACCGGCAAAAAATGAGCCACCTTGGTCAAACGGTCTACAATCACCCAGATAGAATCATGGCCCCTCTGTGATGTAGGCAATCCTGTAATGAAATCCATGGAAATACTTTCCCACTTCCACGCAGGTACTTCCAATGGCTGAAGAAATCCCGACGGTTTCTGGTGGTCCACCTTCACCAGCTGGCAGGTAGAACATTTGGACACAAATTCAGCGATGTCCTTCTTCATCCCACTCCACCAGTACTGTCGCCTCATGTCCTGATACATCTTATCGCCTCCCGGATGTACTGCAAATCGGGACCCATGAGAATGAGCCATCACTTCATGACGTAGCTCTGCTCCTTCTGGAACCACTAATCTCCCATTGAACCGCAACCCTCCATCCGAACTAACAGAATAGGACTCAGCACCCTCGGCTAGGAGTCGCACAATCTGCTCCTGGCAAAATGGGTCTGTGGTCTGCGCCTGTATTACCCTTGTAACAATTTCGGGTGTGACTGACATGACGGATATGAACGAACGTGCTACTGCGTCCTGGTGACCCAACTCCTTCCACTTTGCTTTCCAGATGTCCGCTACATCGTCAACCGGTCTACGGCTCAACGCATCAACAACTACGTTGGCTTTCCCCGGATGATACTGTATATCGAACTGGTAATCTTTCACAAACTCTAACCATCTGCGCTGACGCATATTCAGCTCTCGCTGAGTGAACAGATACTGCAGTGACTTATGGTCTGTAAACAAACGGAATTTCTCGCCCAATAAATAGTGCCTCCAAATTCTCAATGCAAAGACGACCGCAGCTAACTCCAGGTCGTGGGTGGGGTAATTCTTCTCGTGCGGATTAAGCTTGCGGGAAGCAAAAGCTATAGCCTTCTCTTCCTGCTGAAGTACTCCCCCAAGTCCTCGTAAGGATGCATCTGTGTAAACCAGGTACTCTACACCCGGCTTCGGTAAAGCAAGGACTGGTGCCGAAGTAAGCTTGTCCTTCAGCTCGTCGAAAGCCAACTGACAAGCGTCATCCTAAACATATGGTACCCCCTTGCGAGTCAGATTCGTCAATGGACCCGCTATTTTGGAGAATCCCCGAATGAACCTCCTGTAGTATCCGGCTAACCCCAAGAAACTGCGCACTTCCGTCGGTGTCGTGGGCTGCCCCCACTCCCTCACCGCTGACACTTTGCTCGGGTCAACTGCTATCCCCTGCTCAGAAATAACATGGCCCAAGAATTGTACCTCTCTCAACCAGAATCCACACTTCTCGTACTTAGCATACAACTGATGCTCTCGTAGAGTCTGAAGAACCTGCCTCAAGTGTTCGGCATGCTCCTCCTAGGAGTGTGAATATATCAAGATATCATCTATGAAGACGATGACGAACTGATCCAAGAACTCTCTGAATACTCGGTTCATCAAGTCCATGAAAATGGCTGGGGCATTTGTGAGTCCGAACGACATCACCCTGAACTCATAGGACCCATATCTCGACAAGAAGGCAGTCTTCGAAACATCTTGCTCCCTAATCCGTAACTGATGGTATCCCGACCTCAGATCTATCTTCGAAAAGAAAGTTGCTCCCTTTAACTGGTCGAACAGATCATCGATTCGAGGCAACGGATACTTATTCCGTATCGTGACCTTGTTCAACTCCCAGTAGTCCACACACAATCTCAGTGAGCCATCTCTCTTCTTTACAAATAAGACTGGAGCGCCCCACGGTGATGTACTCCTACGAATGAAACCCTGACCTAATAGCTGCTCAATCTGATCTCGTAGCTCTCGTATTTCTGCCGGAGCCAAACGGTACGGTGCGCCTGCTATAGGTCTCGTATCCGGCAATAAATCTATAACGAAGTCTATCTCACGACTGGGCGGTAGGCCTGGTATTTCCTGAAACACATCGGAATACTCCCTAACAACTGGGATCGAATCCAAAGGAATCACAACCTCCTTAGAGGTATCCTCCTCAATGTAATATAAATGAGCGGTCGAACCTCCCTCTGGGCGAGGCATCGCTACTACAAACATCTCTTGCCCCGGAATGGCAAAAACAATGCTCCCACCGAAGCAATCAATCATGGCTCTATAAGATGCGAGCCAATCCATACCAATAATCACGTCATGCTCGTGCATGTCTAAGACTAGCATGTCTGCAGGCAGTACCAAGCTACCAATCTCTATTCCTACTCCTCGGCATATAAAGAATATAAGCGACCCACTCCCCAAAGGTGAGTCGACACACGTCACGGTGCTCTCTGCTGTGGCTAATAATCCTAAGGACTTCGCAAAATGCGTAGCTATAAAACAGTGCGTTGCCCCCGTATCAAACAAAACTTTACCCATAGTACCATGGATAGGAAACATACCCTCAATCGCGGGTGGTGCCTGTGGAGCTGCTGCCTGGTGGACGTTATAGACACGTCCATACTGTAATTGCCCCTGCTGTACTGGAGCTGCTGGAATGGCTGGTAGGGCTGGCATCTGGGCTGGGGCTGGAAGCGCAGGTGGAAAGAGTGGTCTCTGTGGCTCATTACGGGCTCCCTGCTACTGTGGGGCCCTATCGCCCTCTGGGCAATCCTGACGCTTATGGCCGTGCTTGCCACACACAAAACACCGGCCTCTGAAATTACCTCCCCTCTGTCCCTGCTGACCACGGCCCTGCTGGCCGTTACCTCCACGCCATTGGCCCTGTTGGCCCTGATGTGCACGCAGTTGGCCTTGCTGGCCCTGCTGCTGTCCCTGCGGTCGGTGTTGGCCCTGCTGCTGTCCCTGCTGATTAGGCTGACCCTGATGGCCCTGCCTGAATCCCCCGAATCCCTGCTTAGAATCACCTGAATGGAATCATTTAGCAGGGTCCCCCTGATGGGAACTCTGCTCGTGCTGACGAGTCTGTCCCTGAGTTGGTGCCCCACTGGCACTATTACCCCCGGTCCTGCCCTGCTGGCTGGACTCTCCTGCTCTCTTGCTTCCCTGAAGATGGAAGCGGTGATCCTGGTAATGTAGTAGCGCTGCATTGAGTACGTCAGTGAAAGTACTCAGGGATAGATTCCCAATAAGGTGCTGACGGATCCTCCAAGCTAACCCGTCGACGAACAGCAAAATTTTCTTGCTCTCAGTGGGTGCCTCATCCGGCACAATAGTGAGAAGTCTCGTGAACTCCTCCTCATACTCGGCTACAGTAAGGTTCTCCTGCTTCAGATTTAGCAATTTCCGCCTCATCTCAGTCTCCACTGCGGGTGGAAAGTACTTGCGGTCAAACCGCTCCCAGAACATCTGAATAGGGATCGTGTCCCTCTCCTCCAAAGTAGTAGTGGACTCCCACCACTGTAATACGGCTCCCACCAACTTGAAAGAGGCCAATAGCTGCTTCTGCACTTCGGTGCACTCATACATACGGAGGTGCCGCTGGATGTCTTTCTTCCATTGGCTAACCGTGACAATGTCGGAGCTACCAAAGAACTCAGGGGGATGTGCTTTCTGAAAAGCATCCCGAACCCTCTTCCATGCAGATGGAAGCTGTGTTGGTACTGGCGCCACTGCCTGGACCTGGGGTGGAGCCTGCTGAATCACTGCTATCGCGACATTTACCGCCTGAGCAACGATGGCGGCTACCTCATTCGCATTCATTGTGCCTGGTGCCTGAGCTGCTGGCTGCTCGGCTTGGGCACGCCTATCTTTTGGAGCACGTCTCGGAGGCATCTGAAACATGAACAAGTTTATCAGTCTACAGTTATCAACAAATCTCGAATAGCTGAAGACTTAAACGTAAAAGCAAGAATACAACAGTCCTAACAATAGGGCTCTATAGCAATAACTAGAAGCTGAAAGCGAAAATAAGCCGTACAGATCCTATAGACACTAGAACCTGATGCTTTGATACCACCTGTGACACCCCGCCTAATTTATATACCGGGCGATCACTCCTTTATTAAATTAAATCAAGGTAAACAGTTGGTTCATTCTCAGCATCACTGTCGATAAAAATAAATTTTTCCAATTTAACACCCTAAATAATTAAGCTAAGTGTCAAAAACATTTTTCATACGAACTTCCAAATTTTAATTAAAGAAAAGATTTTTATTAATACAAAACAACATTTCTACAATGGAGAATCACACCACGAAATTTAAATAAAACCATACATTCACCAAACAAATGTCAATAATATAAAACTAAAATCATAAACCATCCTGAAACAAATCGCATAAACAATACTGGAATAACTGAAATATAAAAATCCCCAACAATAAATGAAATGATGAAAAGGGCGACACGTGCCCCATAAATGAGAGTAATAAGAGTGGAGTCAATGACAGAAGCCGTCTACTCAAGGGACCTGCAACTCCCACCTAAGCTGCAGCTCGTTCTTCTAAAAGAATCCTAAGCAAGACGCCCCTGTGGCTGGGCACCTGAAAATATACATATATATATACACAAGAGAGAGAGAGAGAAGGAAACGGGTCAGGGCCCGAAAGTGTGTTTTATTTTAAAATACGTTAAGCAAGTATTTAAATGAATACAAGCCAATGCAACATCATATTAGTTCGTCTCTCTCTTGAGAAATACTCACCTCTCTTCTAATGTGCACTCCTATCGTACTAACCTTCCCAATGGTTCGTTTATCTTAACTTATTCATATGTATACAAAACCGGACGATGACAATGTTTTATAAAAATATAACTTTCAATCTGAAGTACTCCTCTCGTTTTAGTTTCATTAAATCATAAGGTTTCTCAGTGTCTTCTCATATTTTCACAAAATAAATATTTATAATTGCGTCAACAACTAAGTCCCACTTAACACATTATAGTAGGCATATTAAAGTTTATCACCATATATATATATTAACTACTCGAATAATATATATATACAACAGCACCCCAACTAATTTATGGTGCGGGCATACTCTGCTATCCAGTCCCTGTATCGTTCACACAAAGGGAATACAAGTTCGGAATCGCTCTCGAACTGTATTAACATAAACAAAAACAACGTTGAGGCGAAGCATAGATTCCAAGTCCAAGAGGTCAGTACATACCCACACGTCTCTTAGGACCGTCCGACTATCAATATAATAGCCCGTACCTAGGATCTCTATCTTCTAGGGTACAAATCGATATCCCCCAAAGGCATCACAGGATACGATTGTCCCAGCGCGGTAACCTCAGGGATAGCAAGTAGCGCGGGTACGTTTTTCATATGAATATAATATATGTACACACAATATATAAAGATACCCATTCCATTATATTAATATAGGTTTCTCTCGTAACCCATTGTCATAACATTTATCTTTAATTTCCCATCATTATGATTACGTATAAGGTTTCGTCTCTAACCTTAACTCGAAGCGTTTTCTCACTCATTACCTAATACTTATGGGTTATAACCTTACAAATCTAAAATTTCAGTAAATAACTTTATTTGATTCCAACGTAACTCTCTTACGCACCTCACCCTTAAGTTTCATAAATCTAACAACCTAAAGTAAATATCCCATAATTACCCTCCTCGTTGAAGATTAAAGGTTCTAACATAGGTCCATATACCCTACTGGTCCTCAATATCTCCCAAATCATTTTATTTAGAAAGCCCAAGGTTTATTCCACGATAAATTAATTCAACTAATTAAACAAGGGAAATAATAGGCTGCCAGGGAGGGTCGATCGATCGACGTATGGGGGTCGACCGATCGAACCTTCGATCGATCGACGATCTAGGGTCGATCGATCGATCGAGCAGGTCTGTGAAAATTCTGCAGAAATTGCAGTGACGGGATTGCGTAAGTTTCTTCATCAAAACTCATATTTTCCAACTCTAATTGACCCAAAAAGTCTACTGTTAACATCCTAACATAATTCCAGGTATCTTTAACGATTAGCATGCGTATATACATCAATAAACATGGTTAAACAACCTAATATTTCATCTAATCATCAAGAACCCTACAGTTTTCTTAACCTTTGTTCTAATCAGTTTTCTCCAGAAATTCCTTCTAACAAATCATCATAATTTCGTGGGTTAAACATCTACTTCACATATTAATTTCCAGAATAAGGTTCATATGATTTCTACATGCAAATCCCTATTAAAATTGGGTTTTCTTCCTTGGATTATACTCTTAATCATTCCTACACTAACATGATTATTGCACCCACGAAAATACGCAAGTTAAACACTTGCCTGGGATTTCAGAGGTCTGGTTTCCTGCTGATATTGGTGTGGCTGCGTTCTCCTCCTCGCGATTTACGCGTTGGTGGTGACGGTGGTGCAAAAGGTGGTGTTTTTGGCCTTGAATCACCTAGCAAGGTCTCTCCTCTCTTCTCCACTAGCCGTCTTAGGGTTCTGAATGATCTAACTCTGAAAGGCTGACTTAAATGGCTGCTAAGGATGGCTGAAATTCGTGGGTTTAATTACCCTAATATGTAAAATGACCAAAACGCCCTCCCGGGTCACTAATTAAGCCTAAAAACATCCCGAGACCCAAACTAAACCCCCGGGTACACTTTTCTGACTATCTCGACCCTTCCGGACGCGTTGGTGCACTCAAAACGACCATATGGATAACTTATAAAATATTCACTTTTTAATTAACATAATTAGTCCCGACGCGACACGAGCACGTCCCGACTTAATTTTTCCGAAATAGTCATTTAATTCACTTATGACATTCAATATAACCAATATAACATATTACTATGCTCATTAGTAATATTCAACAATTTTTTTTCCATAATTACTAACTCTAGTCACGTTAATAATTATAACATAATTAATTTCCGGATTTTTATTAATTAAATCCCCAAATTAAATATATCATAAAAATACGGGGTATTACACTTCTCTTGGTAAGTAATAAGGAGTATTAGAGGTTTATGTTAGTGAGACAAATATCCTAGGTTATCATGGGGTTAATTGTGCTTATCCCAAGGGTTAGTTCATAGGGGTTAATGTTTCGTTTGATATAGGAAGTTAACCTAGAACTAACGGAAAGTAGAATGGTAATGTTGGGACTTTTGGGAAACTAGTATTTAGGGAATTTACTTTTGATGAATAATGGTATTACCTTGGACTCTTGGAGAGTAGTGTGAGGATAATGGCACTTGGGGTCCTAAGTCATTAATAAAATATGACTTCGGGAATAAGAAATGCATATTTTAAAATTGGTACTTAATGGTTAAGTATAAATGGTTTTGAGAATGTAAAAAGTGAATGTTTTCAAATGGGAAAATAATTTTGTAAATGATAATTTACATATACACACCTCTATAAATCGCTATCACAGGGGAAGTTACGCGTATGAGGTGAAGTCCCCTGGCTAGTGAATGCAGGGTGAATACACTCCCCGACTATAGGACCGATTATTATATTGTGTGATTATTGTGTGAAGTGAGGTAATTTCGGGTGTGGTTATGACCCACTATCGCAGGTATATGGCCTCTTCCCGACGTTGCGTTATAGGATGCCCAGGTTGTCTTGTGTGATAAGCCATGGAAGATGATATCCATTTAGGGGCGCGTCTAGTTGGGAAACTCGGAAGGACGGCCTTAGAATCATTATATGTATGTGAATATAACTATTCTTAATAAAGTGGATATGGTAATGATGGTAAAGCATTTTGTGTGATAAACTGCTTTCAATATGTTTCCTAGAGAGAAAGGGAAAAATAAAGTAAAATGGTATAGAACTGTATTAGCAAAGCATTTTGAGAAATAAATTGCTTTAAATGTAGTTTTCAAAAGAGAAAAGGAACCATGTATTTAAGTTGTGAATAAATGAAATGAAATATCATTAGGGGAAAGTCGATGATTTCTCCCATGCTTATATGACCATTGAGCTTTGGCAATGATTATTGCGCTAGAGTGTGCTTTTAGAATGAGAGGCGAGAAATTTTATGATTTATTGTGAGAGAAAGATAAGTTCATAATGATGATTCGATATTCATAACTGTCGTGCATTTTATTCACATGGTGATCATATCAAACTGGGTCCTGACCCGTCTATATCTCGTAGTTTTGCATGAATTCTTTGTTCGTCCAGGTGCTCCTCCGCAAGAACGCCCGTATTAACCACTCTTTTCCAGTTGTCCTGGAGCTATAGCATTTTGCGGATGTTGTAGGATATTCGTTATAGACGCTTCTATCTATTGTACTTTAGATATGGTCATTTACTTATTCGGGCGTGTTATCCATGCTTTGTACTCATTTATTTTAATTTGATATTTAATTGTAATACTCGGTTTAACCTGATTGTATTTGACTGTTAACCGATAACTTATTCGGTTATTACTTTATGAATTATTATTATTCTATTACTCGTTGGTTTTTATATCCACCTTCTTTTCAAATTGGATTGTTAGAATCCTTTTCTTTTAACTTACAAAATAAAATTTGACATCTGTTTTCTAAAATATTGGGTGGTTATCTCATATTATTATTTTCACGACAGTGATGCTAAGAATGGACCATCTATGATTCCTGTATTTATTAGAGTATCGGGCTGGCCACCTCTTATTTTTGTAAGCGGGTTGTCACACAAAGGTGGATAGTTATTTTGATAGCCTAAGAATTAAGAATGAATTTTCGACCGTGAAAATTCCTCAGTAAAATGGGATTGTTGAGAGGAAGAATCAGACGATTCAAGAGATGGCCAGATACATGCTTCTTGATCATGACGATTCTAGGTAGATGCGGTTTCTACCATATACCACACGGTGAATAGGGTATATCTTCATCCCCCCACACTTCAGATGCCTTATGAGTTGTGTACAGGGAAGAAACCCAACCTTTCGTATTTCTATGTCTTTGGGATTAAATTGTACATCCTCATGGATAGAAATAAATTAGGAAAGTTTGACTCCCGGAGTGACGAGAGAATTCTGTTAGGATATTCATCGACGAGTAGAGCTTATCGGGTTTTTAACCTGAACAACTCTAAGATTATGGAATCAATAAATGTCACTATTAAAGACGACGAGCCGTCGACGCTTGTTGACCGTAATCATTTGTGTCAGGATGATGCAACTCTTTTGATGATCGGATTATTCCTCACACACCTAGGGTGGACCTTACTCCTGATTTAAGGGACACACCTATTTGGATTCACAAAAGTCATTACCCTTTCGCCCTCTTAGGAGATCCTACTTTAGGAGTCAAGACTCCCGCTTATCTTGAAAACATTGTTAGCTTTATATGCTATACGTCCAAAGTCAAGCCCAAGAACATTAAATAAGCACTCAAAGATGAATAATAGATATACTCTATGTAGGCCGAGTTACTTCAATTTAGAAAGAATGATGTCTGAGAACTTATCCTCTGACCTAGTAAGACAAATGTGATTTATACTAAGTGGATGTTTAAGAATAAAATGGATGAGAATTGTACCATTATTCGTAATAAGGGTAGGTTGGTCACTTAGGGATACACACAAATTGAGGGTGTAGACTTTTAGGAAACATTTGCTCTTGTTGCGAGGCTTGAGTTCGTTCGCTTACTACTCTCCATCGCATGTCATATATGCTTCGAGTTACATCAGATGGATGTTAAGGGTGACTTTCTGAATGGCATTATACAGGACGAGGTTTATGTGGAATAACCGAAAGGGTTTGAAGACCCTAAGCAGCTTAAACACGTCTATTATCTAAGGAAAGCCTTGTATGGTTTGAATCAAGCACCCTATGCTTGGTACGAGAGGCTTACTTCCTATCTCTTAGCCCGTGGCTTCAAGAGAGGGGGAGTAGATAAGACGTTGTTTGTTAGGAGAGGAAAATGCGCTATTTTGGTTTCCTAAGTCTATGTGGATGACATAGTCTTTATATCCATGTGCTTTCTTTATGCTCATGATTTTGAGGAGGAAATTAAGTGTGAGTTCGAGATGAGCATAGTTGGTGAGCTTAAATTTTTCCTTACTCTCCAAGTTCATCATCTAGAGGATGGGTTGTTCATCTCCCAATCCAAGTATGCAAAGGACCTCGTGAATAAGCTTGGGTTATACTCCACTAATCACTCATGCATGCCTATGAGTACCTCAACAAATCTTAGCAAGCACACTTCAGGCAAGAACGTAGAGCGAACTTTGTATCTGAGTATGATAGGTAGTTTTTTTTACTTGACTGATAGTTGTCCCAACATAACCTTTAGTGTGGAGTGTGTGCGCTATATCAGGTGCCCTCAAAAGAGTCACACTTACATTCTTTTAAACGTATTTAAATATGTGAGTGTGACTCTTTCATACGACATTTGGTATTCTTTTGATACCGACTATTGTTTATTATCCTATGCGGATGCCGATTGGGCTGGGGATTTAGATGGATGTAGGAGCACTTCGGGTGGGTGTTTCTATTTTGGGAGTGCTCTTGTCTCTTGGTTGGGCAAGAAGAAGAACTCCATTTCTTTTTCCATTATGGAGTTTGAGTACATCGTCACCAGGAGTTGTTGTATGCAAATCTTGTGGATGAAGAGAATGTTGGAGGATACTGTGATTTCACAGGGCACCATGACTATTTCATGTGATAACATGAGCGTGATTCATATATCCCTAAACCCAGTCCAACATTCACGCATGAAGAACATTAAGATATGCAAGCATTTTATCCGAGATCTAGTAGAGGAGAAGGTCGTGTCCTTAAGGGTTATGACCACCGACTGCCAGTTAGTCGATATCTTCATAAAACCTTTATATTCATGTAGATTTGAGAGTCTTAGAAAGTCTTTAGGTGTCTTCAAAGTTCACTAAAGGTTGGTTACTTTTTCAAATATAGGATGATTTTTCATGTTTATATTCTTGATTCCTATTGCTAAATTGTATTATTTATATTATTCTTGTATTATATTAGCTTTCTTCTTTTTCATATTTTAGAAAAATCCAAAAATATTTTCGTTTTTTAAGAAAAAATTGAAAAATTCAAAGAGATTTTTGGTTTTTAAGAAAAGATAAAAATTAAAAAATATTTTTGGGTTTTAAGAAAAATGAAAAAGGCAAAAAGATTTTAGGTTTATAATTTTTTTTTTGAAAAACACAATTTTTTTTTGTAGTTTGTTTACACCTTATATGGATGAACATTTAGGATTGCCAAGTCACAAAATCATCCCATTATCCACGTGACTTTTTGATAGTGTTTTGAGACACAAATTCATTTTATTTATGTTCTTTGTAATGTGTTAAAGTCATTGATATGTGATTAGTGCTTACTTTCTACATGTTTGGCTCATTATCTCCTTTAATGCACACATGCACATATTTAAGCATTGAACTTGTCTATCACATATTGGTCGAAGTGTTTTCATCTCACTCATGTCTTTAAAATGAACCAAATGCGATAAAACGAGATGATGAAAGTAGTGTTTGTAAGAACCATTGCCCGAATTGGAAAAATTGAAAATTTTATATCTCCGTGGTAAATGTGTTAATTTAAAAGCAATGGCTAGGGCTGCGAAAGTAAAAATATCTTTGCGTGAATAACCACTATTTAAAAAAAAAGAGCCTAAAAGATTAAAAGCACTCGAAAGAAAAAAATATAAAGTGCTAGAATAAATTCAAAGAACATTGATGATTCCCTAAATATGAGTATTGATTTCTTCAAAACAAAAGAGTTGAGTGAAATATTCCTTTGTGAGTTTTGAGGGAGTTAAGTCAAAGATCAATGGGCCTGCACGTACTGAAAAAGTCTCATAAAAGCATGATATTATTTTGGACGTTATTAGGTGGAAATCATTTTAGACTTTGATTTATTGATTAGATTGAGTTGATATCATATGAATTCAATATTTTTACACCTAAGGAAAATTTTGAGTTCATTTGTTAGGATTATCCAAAATTCATCATGCACATATGTTATGATTGTTTGAGTTAGTTTTCCTTTCGAATTTGTTCAAGCCCATTCATTTATGCTTTCACAACTTGGTTATCTCAGTGCTAGTTCATGGTGTGTATTATATTTGTATTTTTTGAGAAAAATTTAAAAAAATTCCAAAAATAGTTGTTTGTTGTTTGTGACACACTCCATATTTATTGCTTATGTTTCTTTTCCTTGTCTATTTCGGACATCATAAAAATTCCAAAAATTATGGCGGAGTGGAAAAGTTTGATGATTTGCTTGTGCTTATTTATGCTTATCATTTATGCATATCATTTATTTTAAATTTTTGCGTGTCACATGTATTTGCTTCTTGTCTCATGTATATAGGTTCATATGAAGATCATATTCATGATACATTTAATGAAGACAAAGAAATTTGGAGATTTAAAGATTTTCAAGACTTATGTATTTTGATATCATTCCATTTGTGGATTTGGGAGGGTATTATAATATTGTATGTCTTAGATTTTTTGTTATATAATTCAGATTTTTTATATATGTACTGGAATGGACACAGGGGGAGATTCGCGAGGGCATTATTTCTGACATAGCCCCTGGAATCTAGGACTTGTCCGTAGCATTCTATATTAGTTTAGATATGGAATATCCTGCTACACTGGTCATGTATTCACAATCATCCATGACATCCACTATGAATCTTTGGCAACGTGTGACATCCAACATGCACCAATCATTTTCAACGTGCCAGCACGAACATCTTTAACCATTCTCCACAACTCCACGTTCCTTATGGTATATTCTTTGTTTGGAGTTCTTATTTTTTCATAAATATTTCTGGGAGTTTTTTATTTGATTTTAATTGGTTTTATTTTATCAAAACGAGGTTGGATTTTGAATAAAATTATTTTTTGACTTTAGTCATTTGAACGACATGCATATGCCGTTTGAAGTATCGTTTGATGGCCTACATCGAGTATGGTTCAAACAAGGGCGTACTGTTTTAGTTTTTCAAGGTCATTAGATGGGTCGTTAGATGGTCGGTTATAGCGAGGTACACATCTTATTCGAACGACCTATTGGGCTAGTTCGAACGACTTGATGCCACATCGATTTTCATGTTTGCCTATAAACCCTGCTTCCTATAGGTATTTGCAAGACTTCTGAAACCTAATTTTTCGCAGAGTTGCTGTACAAAAAGTCTTCTTTTAAAAGGAAAAAATTCACATATCCTCCCATTTAATATTTTACGAATCATTTTGAAACTCTTAAAGACATAATTCCATTCTTGGAGTTTCTCTTGTGGAGAAGTTGTCTCCACTGCTGATCCTATAATTCTCATGGGAACTATTGCCGAGGAAGAAGAAGCGTCGTCTGCAGGATTATCGTCTTAATTGTTGTCTGTATTTCTCTATGTATATGTAAATTGCGATTTGAATATAATATTAAAATAAGAAAAGGTTTTGCCCTGCCGAGAATTTTCCTGAAATTCATCTTTCTTGTTTGTTTAGTTGCATGCTTCTTGATTTAGTTCTTTCAATCACATAGTTACATGAATTAGGGTTTTGCAAAAATTAAAATTTGGTTTAAGTTGACATTTAATTAAATAAGTTTGGACCATTTAACCGTAGCGTGCTCTTAAGCTAAAACCAAAATAACCCTATATTTTTATAACCTTGAGAGACCGAAAGAGTAGAGGAGGTTAATATAACCTTTCCTCTCGGTAAATTAGTTCCCTATCTAATTTCGCTTTGGTTTTGTTGTCAATAATTTTCTTTATATCTTTTTCAAAATGTTATATGTTTTTGGTAAAATATTCTGGCGAATATGAGTTTCACAACCACCGTTATTGGCAGAGATATTATTTTCTCTCTTATATCTCAACATTTTGACTTGTCCACGTTAAGTAAAAGTAAGCGAAGGATCACACACGCATATCCATATTTGAGGGGAAAAAGTTTTTATGAGACACATCTTCATAACGGGAGTGAGACCCTCAATGCTTTGCTCGCTACATCGTGAGGAATTCTCGGGATGGCCATATTGGAAACTCTATTTGGGGACTTTGGGAACAGATGTTTATATTTGTACACTAGTTTTTATTCTTACTCTTCTTATCATTTTTACGTTTTATATTTATATACATATCTTACTACGAATTTACTATACTTGTATGTTATACCTTTTTTTCATACCTCATGATTAAATGAATATAGATAATCATGAAAGTGAAGCAACTACCCTTGCTCAGGAATCCTTCTAAAAAATGATATTAACATATATGAATGATGAGATAAATGGAAGTGAAAAATAAACCCTCCTAAATTAAACATATATACAAATAACTAACTCACAACAAACTTCCCCTAAAGATCATAACCAAAGTATATATTAAGTGAGCATATGATAATGTCAAATCAACCAAACATGAAACAAACAATCATATCTCCCATGTCATAAAACATGAAATGAATAACATCAAAATATTCATCTTCCCATTTGTAACAAAGTAGCACATACAAAAACAATCTTCCCCTTTATTCGCAAATATATCCAAACACATGAAATAAATCATCAAATATCATTCCACCCCCTTTTTTGTCACGGAATAACACAAAGTATCATATGAAAAATGAGCATAAAAGATAAACATAGATAAAGTATCATATGACAAATGAGAACTGAATATTTATCTAAACATGGATAAAACATGTATAAAAGAGATATATAATGAGAACCAATGATAGATCATATCAATAACTCCAAAGGTTGTGTTCATGGACATGAATTGAGCCGCGTGAAAGAATTGCACAGAGAAATCCTTTTTAAATCCGAAATTAAGACTTTTTCAAACAAAGAATTTGTGAAATAAGAATGCTTCCAACTTTATTACTCCTTTAAATGACTTTACTCCCCCTTAATCACAAACTTCCACAAAACACACCTTTCATATACAAACCAACACAAAATAACCAAATTAACCAACATACGCACTCATTAAAATGCACAAACACTAAGATTGAAGAACGATCATTGTCTCAAACCAAAAATACTAGCATATATGAAAAATGCAAGGAAAAATCTCAAAACCAAACAATCAAACAAATCATACAAGGTCACATATTTTAGAATATGATATTACTAGAGATTTGCAAAATTTAAATTATTAACAAATTTTATGCAAATTAAACAATTTCAATTAATATTTAAAACATAAAAAGAGTATTCTAAGAATTTTATGATTTTAAATGTGCATATAATTGAAAAATAAAAATATCATCAACGAATTGAATTTTTGACACATTAGAAAACTTTTTGTAGGAAAATGCATATGATCATAAGTTTTTCTTCAAGATAAACTCCATCAGCAAAACTCCCCCATCAAGCGTTGATCATTTCTTTTTTAACATCAAACTAAAATAACAATTTCATTTTGAAATTCTAGATCCCTATCTTGTTTTTAATGCCTGTTAAGCACTTGACTTATGGTTCTTTCCAAGACATTGACTTTTTTTTTCGTTGATTGGTTTTTTATGCACCTAGTTGACACCTACCCAATGATTGTTAAATTTAAATCGAGAATTATCATACTAATAGTATCCCTTATCAACACTTTAAAAAATGATTTATATTCAACTCCAACGTAAGAAATTCTCACTTTCCTCACATATAGAACATGGAGTGCTTATGAAACTCATTCAATATTAATTTTCACTTTTAAAGTTGTAAATTTTTGTAAAAATGACAATATGTTACACCATTTGTGAATTAATGCGGTGTAAAGTGAGTACAAGATTTTAAGTCACCAAATTCAAACCAAAGTCAATTTTTACCATGATAATTTTAAAAAGTTTACTTTTACAAAACAAATTCAAAAATTACATCAATTTAAGCAACAAAACTCCAAATTATGCAATCCTATATAGATTTAGCATCATGTTAAGTATGGGATTTAACCAAAAATAGACAAAATAAATTGATTTTTTTACTTCTGTTTATAAAATAACCATAAAAAAAAGATATGTGCAAATTTAAAAGTGAGAATATGGGAACCTAGATGCACTAAGCACTCTCAAAGAAAAAAAGCACTCAATCTCAACCACCAAACTCAAAACACTATCCAAGGTAATATGATAAACCAAAATGTATGAAACCTATGAAACATGTGAAACGTGATTGCCCTGAAGATCAAACTCATGAGTAGATATACCAAATCATGGACATGATCACGGAGCATATAAATGCACAAGAAAATCTATCATAAGAAGAACATATGTTTAACAAAGCACTAATCATGTGAAATAGATAAAGATCAAATATCCTAACATAAATGTCACCAAGCATCTAAGAAATATGGATGTACACCAAAAAAAAATTAAAAATAAACATGTTTTTGGATTTTTCATGAATATATCAAAACAAACTAACAAACAAAATATAGGTATGAGAGATACAAATCACATATGGATCACAAGATACTCTCATACAAAAATAACTCAAAATCTTATTATAGTTATAATAATGAAAACACAAACAAAACAAGAACAAATCAAAATATACAAAAAGAAGATGCAACGTGAATAGCATTAACACCAAAAACGTAGCCTACGACATGATATGTAACATGAAATAAGAAGACCCAATATATGACAACATCAAGCAATTCAAGTATGTTGGGGAACCTCTCTGATAGTAGTGAGAGGTGAGGTGCCTAAATTAACATCCAATTTTCTTTTCTTGTTCCAAACATACCTTGAAATTTAATTCATGGGTATTAAGGAAATCCTTAACACAACATGAGATTTAAAATTCAAGTTACCTCCTTTTTCAAAACTTTACTTTTTCACACAATCCACATTTCTCTCAAAAACTTGTTACTTTGAAAAATCCTTATCTTATTTCATTTTAACTTACTGAATTTTCACACAAACACACTCAACACAATATCCAAATCATGAAAAAAATCATAATCATGTGAATTTAAACCAACATGAAGCTTTCTAAGCATAAACAAAAATCTATAAGATGATTTGTTTAATGACAATAAGCGCGCACATAAGATTCATGATGAACCACCTTAGAATGACTCTTATAAAATAACTTTTGACTTTTTTTTGAATTTTGAGAAGCTTGTAGCAAAAATCTCTAACATGCCCTTTTTATGACAAAATGTGCAAGTGTAGGATTTAAAAGATATTTTCGAATTTTCTTAACCTTTGGAAACAACTTTGTAATTTTCTTTCACATTCGAAACACTTGCATAATTGAACCACCATCAAAACTCTCACCATTCCTTTTCCACTCATTCTTTATTTTTTTCCATTTCCAAACAAAATTGAACCATCATCAAAACTCTCAAAATAGGTAAACCACACTATTTTACCCGTTATGTGATGTGAGCAAGAAATATCAAGACTCCAATAATTTGAATTTAAAGAAATTGAGTTTTCAAAATTTTTTAAAAACCATACAACACATGTAACTCTCTTTTCTCACCCATTTTAGCTTAATTTGACTTTTTTTTTCTCAAAACACTCACTTACTTTTGAAGTTTCTTCCACTCCTTTTTAAGTTTCGTTTTCACTCCTTGAAAGTATATTATTCTTGAAAATTAAGGATATGAATCTTGTTAATTCCTTTGGAGTTTGTAGAAAACATTTCTTATGTGTCCTCCCATAAATAAATAAGAGAACTTGTATGTTTCACATGGTGTACCTTCTTGCAAACCGCTAGTCTCTTGGATTTTGAAAACCTTTTTCTCTTTTGAAATAACTTGAATGATGTCTAAAGTGAGGGTGTTTTAAGAAAATTTTCTTTTTATTTCATTTACTTTCTTTTAAGGTCTTGGAATAATTTTAGATTTATTAACATTTCGATAGATCACAACTTTACAAACCTTAATATTTCTCCTTTTGACTTTCAAGAGCTTCTCCTCAATTTCTATTCCTTTTGAAATCACTTTTTGTTTCTTAACTTGAGTACAACCATCTTGAGTATCATCCTTCTTTTCACCCATAAATGTCATTAAAGAGTTAATAGGAGGATAAAACACTCAAACCTAGTGCCTTTAATACAATTAGATATCATATATGTTTTAGAAAGTATTTTGTTCATTTTTTGGGTCTATCCTCTAAAGAAAGTTTCACCTTTAAAGAATTATAAAACTCATTCTTAAGATACATAATTTTTTTAATACTTTATCTCTTTGAGTTCAGATATTTTGCATTCCTTTTCAATCTCACATTTCATTTTAATAAAATCACATTTTTCTTTTTCAAAAGATAAATTTTGATCACTGACATGATTTAACTCACGCTTAAATTGCAAAATCATTTCATGATTTTCTTTTGTCAATCCATTCTCCTCTTCAAACACTTTGATAATTTTTCTTATTTTGATGTTATAATTTTTCAACTTAAGTGACTTATGAAATAATTTATTGTATGCATGATTAAGTTCATTCATTTTCTCATTACCACTCTCATCATTCTCATCGTGTGCAATTTCAAGGCTATAATCACTAGATGTATGTATAGTGTTCTTATCTAATGAAGAATGTGATGATAAGTTCATTTTTGTCTATACTCACACCTAAACCATGATATTTCAAAATATCCATGGAAACTCACAATCAAGCAAGTATACACACAAAGCAAGGATACAACTCAGGTTATTAAGACTAAACAATCAACTTAGTTCTAATACCAATTGAGAAAGAGTGTGTAAATAACCTAAACCAAGCTAAGAGGGGTAGGGGGTTGAATAGGTTTGATAGATTCATGTGGTCATTTTTTTTTAAATTTATAAACTTTCTTTCAATTTTAAATCTCTTAACATCAATTATTTCAAAACACATTTCAATTGTCTTGTTAAATATGCACAACATTGAATTAAGAAGATCTAGATGTGAAAACACAATCTAACACTCGTAATTTAATTTTATCCAAAATTACCTAATCCAAATTCAGTAAAGGTGAAATGTGTGATCAAATGTGTTCATGAGTATAAAAATCAATCACAAAAAAACACAAGACAAGGTTTACGAGGAAACCCCCGCCAAGGGGCGGGTAAAAAAATTTGATGCACTCCAATTCTCATTTCTAGTTAAAAATAATTTTATAACAAATAGGAAGGTACATATTACACAATCTCTATCGTGTAGTTACCTATAAATCTTTTAACTTTCCCCCACAATCAATGAGAATCCACTAATCTCCATGATGTGAATGAATAAGTCCACTCTCTTCCCGAAGTCGCGCCATAATCCAAATTATTAAATAACTTGAAGTTCATTGTCTTATATATCAAGGAGTATATGATCATAAGAAATCAGATGTAGAAATAGCCTTGGCTAGATTGTGTTACAAATCACTCAAAAACACCTCACAAAAGAAGATTTCATTCTTAATCTAAAAAACTTTCAAAGTCTGAATTGAATTTTAAAATTTGGTTTAGAGAACTTGAAAGTCTCCTCAGATAAGATATTTTGAAAAGGCTTATACACAAATGGTGGGAAATAAGGCCATTTATAGTGAAATTTTAAAATCTGTTATTGATGTGTGCATGGTGCACATTTTCCATGCGCATAATTCTAGGCAGTATGCCCCAACTCAAAATGGAACCGAGGTAGGATGCACGATTGCATTTGATGTCGTGCGCATGGTTTTGCCTAAACCATATGAATGCACTTAAAAGAAGGCAATACAAACGCCACAAATGACCATTTTTCAAAAACACTTGAAAATGATTTTTCAACAATTTGTCTTGATCCCAAATATTCAAAACACATACACAATTCTAAAAAAATATTTATAAAAATATTTTATGAAAATCCACTCAATTTAGAAAATATGTGAGTGTGTGAAATAGCCAAAAGTAAATAAAACTTCTCCAAATTGATATAGTCTTCATTTTCATCAACAAAAGGCTTCAATGAGTGGAATCTAAGGTCTTCAGTCTTCAAAGATTCAATCCAGACACAATAACGTGCCCCACTCAAATGAATCAAATGTATGTGACTGAAAGACCCAAGTGCTTCGACACAAGATATGGACAATCTATATATATTACAAATGTTTATATTTTCATCGTATTAAATATTATTTAAATATTCTTTCATAAAGTTTAACCAATTAGCCTATTTTTGAAACATTGTAGAACACCACTACATATAGCCTTACCCGATGGCTCGTTTGTAGGAAAAACTTAAAATTCCCGGTACTAAACAGTTTATAAGAAATCGTCCTCCCTTGGTAAATATCCAAAACTGCAATCAATTATTAGTGCTATTAATGCGATTAGGGTTCAAATTTTCTACATAAGGAAAGTGAACTCGAGTTGTTCATGTTATGAGGGGAGTCTAGAGTCCAGAGTTAGGATGACGTGGCACAAAAACTTATGAACCAATATAAGTACAATGATGAGATATAGTGACTCAATGGGACTTTTATTTACTCAATCAAGACATGTGCAAATTCATCAACACATTCATAACTCAATAAAGAGAGAAAGCAATAACTATGACAAATTGACCTTTCGAGGAAGAAAAAGATAACATAGTGAAGAAGAACCTCACTCTACTTCTCTAAAACATTGTGGGTGGTTTGTATTATCTTTGTTTTAGACCCATTCAAGAATTTTATGTTAAAATTAAATAGAAATGGTCTACTATTTTCATCAAAGACTGAATCTAAATCATAGAAATTCATAGGACATTTTATCCCAAGAAAGATTGGGAAATTAATAGTCTCCACCTCTATAATAACTTAGACAATATTCCTAATCTACCCAACCAAACAAAATATCATACTATTAGATTTATAATTACCTCTAAATTTTTTTACAAGCTCTCCAAATGAGTAACCTTATCAAATCACTCGATCCAAAACCATAACCTAACCCATTGCCCAAATAGTTTTAGCACACTGACCGGTTTTCATACCACCAAATGCTTAGCCATGATATATAATAGTTACATGTTCGAGACACTATAAAACCTTAATTGATAAAGTAATTATTGATCAACCTATTGGTTCTAAAAAGACACTAACCAAAATCTTCTCTCACTTAAAAAAGACGATGTTCATGCCATTATAATATACTAGAAACCTAAATTTAAACCTTGTGCCCTAATTGAGACTTAATCACTTCTATTTCATCCTTACCATTGAGCCTTAATCACTTCTATTTAATCCTACTCATAAAATCTTAAGGCGATAAGATCCCCCCCTTAGTAACTCGTTCATATAGAGATTGTTCAGGGACATGCCCTTAACTTGTGGTTTTCTCTTGCATTTCAGTCCAAAATAAGTTCCCTACTTAAAGTATGGACCTGCAAAATGCCCAAAATTTGTTAGCAAACTTTTCAATTAAGATTCGTTTATATTTGATTATGCACCCCTCAAACTTGTACAAGGTCATTAACCTATACATGGAGGCTAGTGAGATGGCCCTAAAGAATAATATTTAATATGTAAACCCAAAAGAGTTTGAATTAATAGGATTATGCAAGTCCTAAAAAAAATGAGCATGTGGAGACATATGAAACGACATCGACTTCCTTGACGATATGAAACACATTGTTATAGTGGTTCCTTCACTCCAAAAGTTCTCTTTGCCTTTCGTAATCTAGTCTAAATTTAATATACTTTATTATATGTTTCATTGAATTAATTAATACACTCTTTAGGCATTAAATGATATCTAGCAAAAATACACAAGAAAAACATGATCTGGCTTACTTGTTATGAAGTATAGAATATTGCCTATCTTTCTACTCTATAAAAAAGTGTCTATAGCTGTTCTATATTCATCTTTGGATAATTTTATTGTGGCATTAATAAGTGTACATGTAGTTTTGGAATTTTCTAAACCAAAATTTTCAATCAAATCTTTTGGTTTTTTAGATTGACTAATAAAAAGACCATTATTATTCTGCTTGGCTTGTAGTACTAACAAATATTAAATGTAATGAGTTCACTTTTATATGCTTATATATAGTATGTTTTTACAATTGCGTCTCACTTATTATTAGATAAAATATTATATTATTACACATGTGATATTTTAGGTTCTTAATATGGCAAAGCCCATTTTTGAATTTGAAGAATCAATTGTAAAATGGGTCAAATAGAAGTTTTATAACACATCTTAAACTAAATGATAAGTTTAGGTAGAAAATATAATTTTAGGAAACTTCAGGGACTTAATTTAAATTAAGAAATTTTCAGGGACCAAAATGAAAAATAAAAAGGACCTTTTTGTAAATAAAATATTTTTAGGGGCCTTTAGGAAATATTAAAATTATGTAGTGTGAAATTACCAAAATACCCTTTATGTGTAAGATGACCCTTATAGCCTTAATAACATTCCACCTCGTGCTTAGATTTGACACCTCTACCGTACACATTTCGTCGTTCTAGGAAAATCTAAAATACATGTCATGCATTTAGAAAAAGGTAAAACACGTGTCGTCGTTTGGTGAAATAAGACTGCAAGATTGCTTCGTTACGCGAAACTTCAACTCCGACTCGTCGTTTTGAGAGCTTAGTCACCCACACACGTGTTAACACCCAAATATCTTTTTAAAACTATAAATAGAGTCATTGGGATCAATTATTACATGAAATTACTTCAAAAGTCTACAAAGAAATAGTGAGAGAAAGTGCAGGAAAGTTTAAGAAGAAGTTTCATCTTACTGATCCAAGACTCAACATCTGTAAGTTCGAACTTCTGTTTTAGGTGAGTACTCTATGACATTTATTGCGTATTTTGATTATATGATATTATGAAAATATATATATTTTGTGAAACTGCTTTTATTCTCAAAATACATTTGATGCCGATGATTTCGTCGTTTGTTATATGTGTATATCTCTTGATATAACCATCAAATTTGAATTATGAAATTATTGATTCGTCCTCTCTTACTAAGTTGGCCTTGACTACTAGGTGTAAATATTTGGGTGGTACCTTCCTAATTGGTTTATCACTGGTGTGCCCTAAACAGGGCGTTGTTCCAGATATCATGATTTTTAGTCTGTGTTGTTACTGGGTGGAAACATTTGGTAACACTATTTATTTGGTATTAGAGCGAACATGGTCACTAAAATTGAATAATGGATATATTGTTTAAATGTTTTATTTGTTCTGTTATGAATTGTTTATTCTGAAAATATATACTGTCAGTTACTTTATATATATTACTGCAAATTCCTATTTCTACATATATGCCTTCTGTTCTAAATTGAATAGGTATCCATTATCTAAAAAAACTTGGAATGTCTAAAGATTGAACCTCATATGGATTTTAGATGATGTTGTATAAACAACCATTTTTCAGAAAATAAGTAGGCTCGCAGAGGGAACGTAAAAGGACTATGTTGAAGAT
The DNA here is from genome assembly GCA_949130495.1 of Sambucus nigra. Classification (NCBI taxonomy): domain Eukaryota; kingdom Viridiplantae; phylum Streptophyta; class Magnoliopsida; order Dipsacales; family Adoxaceae; genus Sambucus; species Sambucus nigra. The sequence continues at coordinate 153,941,867 of OX422208.1, read as the reverse complement.
TCAGATTTTAGAGATCTTTTTGTTACTGTAAAATAAAGTGTTTGTTTTATCTTCTAGAGCATGTTTGGCTCTCTTGTAATAAGTTTTAAGGTTCCTCTCAAGTTGTAACTCGTTGATACTTTTAATATATATAAAGTTTCCTTTTACAAAGCTCTGATGATGTAATTCCTTTATTTTCAGTATTTTACGATTTATAACCATGTGATTGTATTTCCATTGCATTCATTATAAGTATATTTTAAAATAAGAATATTTGTTGCCTTGGTGGCATGTCCAGAAACTCGTTCCCTACTAATTTGGGTCGGGGTTGTGACATTGAAGCTCCCCCCATAAACGACATTTGAAATTATCCACCCATTATCTCAAAAGATTTTTTTATTTGTTTATCAGAAGTGGATCCAAAAATAATATCGTCTACATAGATTTGTGTAATCATGACCACATATTTAATTTTTTAACAAACAATGCCTAGTCACCGCCACTATTTTTGAAATATTTATTAAATAAAAATCTCGAAAGGCGATCATACAAGGCCTTGGGGTTTTCTTTGAAGTGTAAATAACCTTCTTTAACTAATAGACATGATTAAGAAAATGTGGCTATACAAATCCTTTAGGCTTTTCAAAGAATATCTCCTCTAATAAAATTTCATTTAGAAAAGTTGATTTGACGTCCATCTGATAGAGTTTAAATTGTAAGTGACACGCAATATCTATTCAATCTATATGATTATAATTTTGTGATACTAACATTACTTTGTTTCTAGTGATCACACTTGATACATTATCACTTTTAGTGTAACAGCTAGGTGTTGTGTGTGGAGTAGCGATCCCGACATTTTCATTATGAAAAAATGGAACTCACACTACTTTTTTCTTGTGGACTCATACTATACTAACATAAATAATCATTAACATCACATTTATCATCAACACGACTTGGAAAGTTTACTTTTATACACCCAAATGCAGGTGATCGTGTAACTAATAAAGATCCAGTAAGTACGGACACCGATCTACTGAGGAACGTAAGGTTTTATACTTATTAAATTATTTATTTTTAGCCTTAAGAGATTTTAAACAATTCAATAGTAAATATGGCATTTTTGGATTCTTTAATTTTATTTTTGTAACAAATATTTAAATTTAATCAAAATTTTACAAATTAAACAAAACTTCTTAAACTAATTATTTAATTTAAATTTGACGTCGAATTTCAATTCTAGCTAATTAATGTAATCTCTACAGGAAGAAAGCAACTAAATAAATAAATTAATATAAAAGAATAACTTGCGCAAATACTAAATTAACTAAAAAGTTCGAAACTTTAATTTAATGATCTTAATACTGATTAGGTACTTATGATTCCATAAAAATTATATCTTATTTTATGTCATGAAAAGATTGTCATTTTGTTTCAATTAATTGTAGGGTCCTCATTTTTTTTTAAATCTATATATTAGTCATATGGTAATTACATGATAAGCTCCATATTTTTGATAACATAAATCTAAAATAAAATCGAAATTTTAATGCACATTTTATTGTATTTCTAACTTAATCTAAAGTACATCTCTAAATACGTGATATCCAATGAGCACGTAGGAGTTAACCGAACAATACATACTAACTCAAATTTTACAGTACTCAATTACGTCTCATGAAAAGTACACATAAAATTCTATGTTATTTAGTTCGAATTACGGCATAATTTTTCAGACTCAATCAATACTAATAGACATGGTTTAAATTAGTCATAGAAATTTTCTATAAATATTATTTCCTCATAAACCCTAATTAAATGGTTTAGCCTGACATTATTGCATCAATCAACATAACAATGAACATACTAAAAATTTCACTAATAATAGAGAAACTAATTAAATGCTCAAAAGAACAATAACTAAATTAATCATCCAATACTAACACATTCACATAAAAATTTATAATAACCAAAAAAAAAACTTACATTGAAATAGAGGTCTACCCAAGAGAAAGCTAGGTGGGTGGAATGAATGGGTTTATAAAAGGAGGATTCTCATGATGGTTTAAGTAGGTGAAGGAAAAGAAAAAAAAACATTAGGTTCTGAATAGGTGAAGAGAGAATTGGAAAAATTATAAGGGAAGGGAAAGATAATGAAAGAAAAGAGGAAGTGACGACTTACAAGAGAGAGACGTTTGATGACCCTATATATAGTGACAACTGGGAATGCCCCTTTTAGGTGTACCAAACCTATTATATATAGTTTTTAGTATTTGAATATCTTAGGACTCTTCTGTAATAAATTCATCACAATAAGAAATAATAATAATAAAAAATATAATTCTCCTAATAAAATATTTCACCCGGTACTTTTGTACTCTTTTTTTATTTGGATTTTGACCCCAAAATATCCTTATGAGAAACTCCACCTTGAACCTTTGTCTTTAATATTTTTTAGTTGATCTTTAATGTTATAACCCACATATTCTATTATTGAAGTTGATTAGAGCCCAATACCAAAATATTCAAGTCATTAAAAGTGAATACCTTTCTTAGCATGTGACATAAATATGAGACATTAAATTTATTTTTTCCACAATATATAAATTAAGATAATCCAACGAATATAAATCATTCATCACAATAAAATCTATCACCATGCTAACTTTAATAATAAATCTCAACTTTAATAATAATAAAATTCAAATAAAAAAAAGTCAACTAAAAAAATATCTCTAACTAAAAACCATAAACAGTTGTGGAATCGGATGACCCACAAAATCCTAGAAATCTGTCTCATAATAAAATGAATGGAAGGGAAACTAAATTATGCAATAAAGTAAACTCTAGCTGCAAGTCCTTTAATCTACAAAATAATGCATATACATACGTATCTACCATGAAAGGTTAGCCAATAATGAAGAAGATCTTTATACAAATAATAGCGGTACATAGTCATATGGCCACGTTTGATTTTAAGGAATAATAAAATAAAAATTATCTTTTGAAGAGATGGCTAAGTGATTGATATCTCTGGTCTTGAAAATTGATATAGTTTTGAACATACAAAATGCCCTGTCTAAGCGAAGGAACTTACGCCGAAGAGTCCTGATAAATGATAATTCAGATGAGATTCAACATTTTTGAACCATGAAACACTCGGTCTCCATTTCGGTTGTAGGTGTAACCAACCTGCTATTATGGATATAGTAGAAAAAATAATAGAAAAGAGATCCATTATAAAGATCTTCATTAGTGTGTGAGGAAGAAGCAGATTTAAAAATAGATACACCTTTCGAAACGAAGGGGACTAAACACAAGAAAGAGGAATCCACCGAAGAGGATCCTTATCCTTCCCTTTTTTGGAAGAAAAGGAGGATCCAGACAAAATCGATGAACGAAAGAGATCTGGGTGAATGGAAAGAAAAGAATAATGGATGAATTCCACTTTATAGAGACATGATAAGATGCATTGTTAATTGCTCCATTTTATTTTCCCATTGAGGTCGATCCTAAACCTATGCATAAGAGATAGCTATTTATACGGTGACAAGGGATGTATGGTTTTTCTAGAAGAGAGGAGTCGTGGTGGTCCCCTCCAGATCCCACGAGTGAGTCAAAAGTTAGATCTACATTGGTTCTCACCTGAATCGCCCCATCTATCCTCCTAAGGAGAATTTTGGTTTCAAACCACGGTTCGAACAGGAGTATGCCATGCTAATGTGCCTTGGATGATCCACATATCATGGTCAAGCGTTCATACCGATTTCGATTTTCATATATAGGACAAATGCTCCCATTACTAGCTTTTTGTTATGACTTTCCTTTTTACAATTCATGCCTTATGCCAAATATTTGATGTATTCATGCATATCACTTGATTGATTAAGAGTTTGAGATCGCTTCTCTTTTCATTTACAAATAGGTTCTCTTTGCAAACAAATAGAAATAATTTATGATATAAGTAGGAATCATGGATATATTACCAATAGGGTTCATGTTATCGGGCCCACCGTAAGAATACCAACTACTCTTCCCAAATAGGATCCGTGAATATGTTCATGAGCATTCTAAGAGATAAAAATCACAATAAATTATTTTAATTAAAAAATAATATAATAACGATGCGAATGATGTAACACTATAGAAACTACCCAACATAAAATAAATCCTCTCACTACTCACTTCTAATTATATATTTTGTTCAACAATAATTAAATCTCATTCCATTATCTTACTCAATTTCATTAATATTTCCCAGTATTAATCATTTTATCAGTGCAACACCATTATAGACATTTTGCATTTTTATTGTCCCTTCACATACTCATGGTGCGCTTAACGTCTCACCTTATCAAATTCAAACACACCATTATATCTTGTCGTTCTAACTTTTGTTAGATCATACCTTGATGATTGCGACATAAGACACGTCACTATAGCCAATTAACCTAGGTTCCGTAATCATCGTAATGGTTGGACCACACTAGACACCTCACATACTCGCGACTCTAACATAAATTGTCAAAGTATCCAAGATAGTATGAGCCCCACAACCGTCATAATGGATGGCCTACCCACACCCGCACATACAATGGTGCATATCAATCTCTCTCTAATACCTATTTATTATCTTAGATGCTAATTATGTTTTCATTATCATGCTTTCATTATTTACAACTAGCTCCCAAAATAATTCGAGTATCATAACTAAATCCATCCCTAGTCCCACACCTAAAGATCCCCAAACGTTAAATATCACCTAGTATCCCACCTAGGAAGAATACCTAAAACATAATCATCACCTAGTTTCATGTCTAGGATAAAACGTAATAATGTACTATCGAGTCCCATACCTAGGAAATATCCAAACGTGCAAGTGCACACTCCGTTGTCCCATATCTAGACTGCACCAATAATTAATATGCCTATTCGCTAGTCCCATACCTAGAAAGTAAAAATACTAATAACAATGGTGAAAGTACAATCAAGGTACGTAATCCCAACATCCCAACGGTGTTGATTTATTAAAGCTTATATAAAATTTCTACATTTTCCATATTATTAATCCAATATGACAATTATTTATTTCATAACTGAACACTCAGATTTCATAGCCAATAAACGAATACTATCATGTGATAAACGAGCTATTTAAAATATCCCAACAAGTTGTCTAAATTCAATATTTCAATACAAGTGATATTTAATCAAATTAAATCATAATTCATTCAAACATACATTTTAACAATTTTCATCAATAAATTAGTACATTTTTCATCATACTAATTATCTACGTGATTTTATGAAACAATATATCTTATTGATTTACACATTAATTAGCATGCAATTCATCCCACCATCCCAAAAGAACAAGGTAAACCAATGTAAGCATTCAGTATTCCAATTATTAAAACCAATTTAACAAGTTTATAAAAATATATTTATAATTAGGTTATCACTTTCCTTAATCAAGTTGCTAACCGTATTAAGGAAATATGCGTATTTAAGGTTTAATCAACATTTAAATCAAATAATACTTAAGGATAACAATCGCGATAATATTTTTCGAAGCGAAGTCTTCTAAAAAATTCGAATGTATTGCTGCGTTTATTTCGCAAAATTGAGAAACTATTCTTTTATGGACATCTCATAATAGTGATGTAAACCCATCGAAAATTAGATTTAAGTTTTTTTTAATGGAGGTTTAGGGTTAAAATTAGGAGTGTTATAGCTTTCTGCCTTTGTCTTTGAGAAAAGTGATTCTCCGCGGCTGTTTTAAAAAGGAAAATTCCTTTTATATTAGAAGAGTAAAGAAAATGAGAAAATATATATAAAGAAACAAACCACCTCAACCCGATCTAGCCCATATGCCAAGAGCCTCGGGTGCGGCAAAAACTCTTGAGATCACGGGTTAGCACCCCACGAAGCCGACCCAAACAACCGTGACCGCGACTTCCCTAAACTAGCATGCTTATCTATCTCCCTCTCCAACCGATTCTAACTCCCAATCATAAAAGGTCCTTTTTTTAGCCAACTCCAATCCAAACCAATCTAATTTGTGATACAATTTTCAAAAGTGAATGCTTGGGGTCCAAGAATTTACAAAAATAATAAATTAACTCTTAGGTTCAAATCAAATAACCAAATTATTAACTTATTAATTAATCGTACCAAAATTCATTTAATTAACCCCAAATCCCCAAATTCAATTTAAATTAAGTTCTTCTAACTTAACTTAAATTTCATTAAAATAATCTTTTCAATTAATTAGCCCCCTCGGTTATGAAAAATAAGGAGTATTACATCCAAGTTTGTTATATCACATTGAACTCCTAATAGATATAAAACTAATACTATCAGCCCAATTTGAGCCAATAAAATATATGATATTATCGTTGGACCCCTGTACTTTAATTGCATTTGAGTACTTATTTTCATATTTGTGTCATTTTAGATTCGTTTGAGTCCCGATTTTCACCAAAGTTTTAGACACTCATAAGATAAGAATGTGAGTTAATATATTATAAAACTGAGTGTAAATATCTATTCAAAATTGAACTTTCACCTCTAACTTCATGATATTTATCGTTCGGACCTCTAATTTATCTCGGATGTACTTGAAACTTATGGGCATTTATGAAAGTAATGCATTGAACTAAATTAGGTCTAAAACTTTATTAAAAATGGTAGAATGAAAATTTCTCCTTTATTTGTTTGGCTTTTCTCTAGATCAAATTCTTTTCAAATTATTTAAAAAAATATTTAATAACACTTTTTAACGTTAAAAACTATTTAACTCAATAGAATGCACGTATTACTCAAACACTCATAATTTTGGGACTTTAGGGAATAAAAGTGTAATATTTGACTTTAAAATATTATAAAAATACACAAAAATGAGGTCTAATTAATCATCATAAACATAAGACAACCTAAAAAAAGAATCAATATTAGACATGAAATAATCCAAATTAGGTTTAACTACTTTAGCATAAAATGACATGCATGTATCACTAATATCAGAAGGACTAGACACATCACTATCTAACTCAAACGAGTCATCCCAACTTTTGGTTAAATGGGCCTTAGGTGTGTTCTTTACATTTATTAGCATAATGCCTGAAGTTTTGGCATTTTTGACATATGACTTTTGATAAGTCTAGATTAGTTTGTGTTTGTCCTTATTAATATTGATACCATATGTTGTTTCATGTGGTCTAGGGCATGAGTTATCTTTTCAATTTAAATTCCCGTATCTAGGAGCTACTGCATTTCTAAATTGAAGAGTTTTCTTAAAATATTTTCTTAGCATGACAATTTTATTGTTTATGGTCTTTAAGTCCACTTGAGTGTTGTATAGGTATAAAGTGTCTAACTTAGAGGCAAATCATAGGTTTGACTCACGTGAGCTCTTAGAATTAGAAGCATACGTTAGTGTTTTTTACAGGCTAGTTCCATCTTTAGTGTTCTAAGTTTGCTATAGTCCAGGGGTCAAATTTGAGTCTACCATCTATTCAATAGCTTATTTCTTTGAGTAAAATCACCTAACTATTTTAATTACTATATACGAGTGTCGACAAACTCAACTCCATCTGTATAAAGATTATTTGTAATGCCTGTTATTTTTAAGTAAAATTCATTATATGACTTATCCTCTGATAATGTAATTGTGTTAAATTATTAATTAGGAGTTAAATTTTCCTTCTTTGAAATGATTGTCACCCTCGTGAGTAGTTGTAAGGGTGTCCTAGGCCCGTTTAGAAGTAGTGGAGGCAGATATCATTTTAATCTTAGTTTTAGGCATAGACATGAATATAACATTTTTACCCTTATTGTTATATTGGGACTGGAGTTTTTCATAGTGTACTCACTAACCAACTTCTTAGCTGACTGAACATTAGGTTCTTCACCAACAGAGGGCAACCTCATAGAGAACGTGCGTACGGTTCTTTAGAATTTACGGGACCACTAGTTGTATGCCAAGCTTGAGAATGTGGATTCTAGTTATGGGAGGTGAAATTCTTGGGTCACATTATTTTCGAGAGAGGGATTTTTATGGTTCCAAGTGAAGGTATTAGCGATGAGGGAGTGCGGCCAATCCACGACATCGATGGAGGTGCACAATTTTTTAAGGTTAGCAAGGTACTATCACCGGTTCATCAGAGTATTTGTAAAGATTACGGGCCTCTTGATGAATTTGACTGGCAAGGGAGTACTTTTTATGTGAGATAAAATGATAAGTTGACTTCAACACTAGTACTCCCATTGCCTAGGGAAGGAGTAGAATACCTTATTTTTACCGATGCATCCTTATAAGGACTTAGGGGAGTTATACAGCAGGAGGAGCATGACATAACTTATGCATCTCATAAGCTTAATTCCTATTAAAAGAACTATCCCACTCATAACTTGGAGTTATAAGCAGTCATTTTTGTATTAAGGATTTGGAGGCACTATCTTTTTGGGGACAAGTTCTGGTTGTTCACATGCCACGAGTAATTTAAGTATCTTTTCACACAAAAAAAGATAAATATGAGGTAGTGTAGTTGGCTTGAATTTGTGAATGATTATCAGTTTGACATCTAGTATCATCCAAGGAAGGCTAACGTTGTGGTAGATGCATTGATCCATATTCTAGAAGGGCAATTAGCAGTATTATGGAAGGAAAAGTGGGAAGAGCTTTGTTAGGAGGATGAGGTAGTCCGAGCATACTTAGTAGTGATGATCATCACACCCGAGATCATTTTGAGGGTTGTGAAAGCACAAGCCAAGGATTCATCTTATCAGGAGAGCATTCAGTAGTTAATAGCAGGTGGAGTGGAGTCTTACTTAGTTAGTTTTGATGGCAATTTATGCTTTAATACGAGGTTGATTATTCTAGATGATGAGGATCTATGACACATAGTTACGTATGAGGCACATGGATCATAATTTTTGGTATATCCCAAAGGGTAAAAGATGTACCAGGATATGAGGCAACATTATTAGTAGGTAGAGATGAAGCGGGACAAAATATAATTTGTCTCCATATGCATCCCTTGTCAGATGGTGAAAGTCGATCATCAGAAACCAATCAGGGACTACAACTGTTAGAGATGCTGATGAAGAAATGGGAGAGTATTTTGATGGACTTTATCACAAGGTTACCAACATCACAGCGGGGTCATGAATCCATGCAGGTCATTTTGGATCGGTTGACTAAGGTAACCCATTTCTTGCCAGTTTGGGTGGATTACACGATGTGAAATATGCACAGTTGTTTATACTAGAGATAGTGAGATTACACGATGTGCCTCTCAACATTATTTCAGACCGGTATAAGATCTTTGTGTCCCACTTCTGGTAGAGCTTTTAAGAGGTATTGGGTACAGAGTTGCATTTGAGCATGGCTTATTAGCCTAGACCAACGGGAAGATAGAGAGGGTGAATAAGATGTTAGAGGATATGACGAGGATGTATATTTTAAATTTTAAGGGTAGTTGGGAGAAGAATTTTCCTTTAGTAAAGTTTGCGTAAAACAACTCGTACCGGTTCACTATTGGCATGGAACCGTTTGAGGTTTTATAAGGAGACCTTATCGTTCGCCCTCTTATTGCTTAGAGGTTTGGGACAATGAGCTAGTTGTCTGGATTTGATTCAGGAGACATCAAATAAAATCGAGTTGATTATGAGTCACATTCGGATAGCTCAGGGCATGCAGAAGAGTTGCACCGATATTAATCGGAGATTTGTAGAGCTTGATGTGGGTGATGAGGTGTTAGTGTGGGTATCTCCCATAAAGGGAGTGGCGCGATTCGAAAATAAGGGAAAGTTGGCATCTAGGTATGTGGAGCCTTTTCCCACTATCGAGAGGATTGGCTAGTTGCATATAGGCTAGCCTTTCTAGAACATTATAGAGGATTCACGACGTGTTCCATGTGTTGTCATTAAAGAAATATCGCAAGGGTGACATGGCTTACTGGCACATACCTTTAAAGGAGATTAACCTACATCCTGATATCTCATATGAGGAGATACCTAATTCCATTTTGGATTGTAGCGAGCGTAGGCTTCGATCAAATATGGTACCACTAGTGCGTGTACATTGTGAACACCACAATATCGTTGAGTCGACATTGAAGCATGAGGATGACATGTGGGAGAAGTATCCGGAGCTCTTCGTGGTAGGTACATTCAAATTTCGAGGACGAAATTCCGTTATTAGTGGGGGAATGTAATGCATAGTGATTTTAATATTGATTAATTGCTTTATTTTATTATTAATTAATTTAATTGGGAGAGAATTAAATTGAAATTTAGTAAATATTAATTGGCGAGATAAAAGATTAATATTTATTATAATCATTATTTAATTATGTGTGTGATAAATAAATAACTATATGATTTATTATATGTCACGCATGAGTGATAGCGACGGTTTATTTGGTGATTGGTTGATAGGGTGTTACATCGACATATCGATATAAATTAGGGGTAACATGTAAGGTACACACGTGTCGGGGTTGATTGCTGAAATGTTATCATATTTGGAATTAGGTGACTTCTATATCCTTTTTAAGTGCACCGATAATCCAGGAAGGGTCGAAATAATCCAAAATCGACAACTAGATGTTGTGTTTGGATTCCGGGAGTTTTTTAGACATAAAAGGACCCGTATAAGGGTAAGAAGGTCATTTTATACCTAGAATTAAAGGAAAAATGAGATTATGTTTTTGGAAAAGATATTTAAGGGTTTAAAAGGTAGATGACAACCCACCTTTCGCATTCCAAATAAAAGATTAAGAAAGAGAACCCTAGAGAAGAGGATAAGAGGAAAAGAAGAGGGATCTTGAAGAGGAGAAAAGAAGATTCAATTTGGTTTAGAGACTTTGGATTTATAATCTAACAAGGCAAGTAAATACTTGCTTTATATCATATATTCATTTGTAGTAAATTACTTTCTTCGTTTAAAGTATAAATTGGGGATTTTGATTATAAAAGATGGAAAATTGATGATTGATGAAAAAATCTAATGATATAAGATGAATGATCTTGAATCAACAATTAATTGGGATTGATTGTGCTTGTAGTTTGAGATAAGATTCTACGTTTTTAATGGAAGAGGAAGAACTTAGAATAAAGTTGGAATCTTTAATAATCGACTTGATAAAAGAATTGTAATCTTGAATTTATGCGGATTTCCATGTAATAATCAAATATATATTAATGGGATTATGTTTTCTGGATGATATATGGATTTTAGTTCTTTGAATTTTGGTGGAAAGAACCCTTCAAATGAAGTTGTAATTTTGGGGATAAATCCCACCTAAGAAAAAAGCTTCAGGTCAGTGTTCTACAATCTTGTTCGAACTTTGTTCGAATGAGGTACTTATTTTGTTCGAAGAGATAGATTTTTCATTCGTATGACTTGTGGGTTTGGGTCGGGTTTGGATCGTGGAAATGTTTCGGGTATTTTTATAAACTCAAGCGAGAATGTGAGAGGTTTTTCAAGTGAGTGGATATTTAATCAAACAAAGTTGAGAATTTAAGGGAATAGTTAAATAAATAAATCGGGAAGTTGAGACGCACTTCAGGATTTGGGTGAACCGTGCGTGGTAGGATATGCATACGAATTCGAAAGGTATTATATATACATAATAGAGTGACGTGTATGTGTGTGTGTGTGTGTGTATATATATATATATATATATATATATATATATATTTATTTATGTGGGCGTGCTACTTGTTTTAATTAGACATACCTACTCGGGAGTGCTATTATAAGAGGTTGCGCATAGTGGACAGCCCACCCTAACGTCGACCAACAGGTGTTAGGTTGATTCCCTAAGTTATAGTACTTTTTCATGACTACTATCTCTATGTGAGGTTTGATAACATATGAGGGATGTATCCACGAGATCCAAGCTCTGAAAATATGGTTACACGTATCTTAGTGTATATACGTATGTTTGTAATTGTTTGGTTCAAAATCCTCCAAATTTGCTATCCAATTTTTTCATGGTTTTGGTTTGTTTTAAAACAAAAAATACACGTGTCAAAAAACAACTGACATTAAGAGTAATCCGGATCATTGATCCTATTTTTTTAAACTAGATTTCAGAAAAAACGACGTGCAACCCAAATGACCCCCCTCACAACACGTTTCTCATATCTCCGAAGCATTTAAGAACTCAAAGAAAGAAGGCATAAACAACTTTCTCTCCACTGAAATGAGACTTCAAAAGCCGAGAGTTTAAACTCCATTCAAACATCCATACTTCCACTGTACTTACCAAGACCTCCAATTCCATATCCAAAGCATCTACAAACTCCCCATCTCCCCTGAGTTCCTCTTCCAAGAAGAATCCATTTCTTAACTCTGATCTCACCTATTAAATTGGCATCGGCTACCTCGTCGGTGCCTCCAAAGGCCTTATTTACGATGTCAAATCCTCAAAACCTACCGACACCACCAAACTTAAGATTAACCGCGTCCTCAATGCGTCCATCCATTCCAGCCATAAGATCTACAAGAGCTCCGGTATGATTGGCTTAATGAACGCTGGTATGGAGAGCGATTTGGTTGCAGTTAGAGGTACCGATGATATAATTAACAGCGTGATAGAAAAGAGACTGTGCTTTCTGACTTTTAATAGTAACTTTTGCAGAGAGGAGGCATGATCCTTTTATAACAAAATATATAAGGTTAGGTCTGTTGCTAAATTGAAGGAAGTAAGGGCCTATTAAAAAAAAAACAAAGACTTTTTCAAGCATAAAAGAAGGCTTGTAGGCCTGTTAAACTTAGGTTGGAGAATCCATAATTTGTGTGTTGACCTCAGCAGAAAAATAGGAAGCACATGAGTTCTTCATAAATTATTTCTCACCGGTTAAAATTTTGGTATTGATTATATTTACAGTAAAAATCTGCATAAAATCTTAAAATTTTGGTATTTATTATGTTTACTATAAAAATCTGTATAATATGCACCTTTTGTTTTAGTTGCATCTCCATTTCAGTTTGTTTTAGTTGCATCTCCATTCCACTTCCTTACGTAATTGTGCCTATTAAGTCGAAAATAGTCCGTTGAAATGTATATTGCAGCATGAGATATAAACATTGTGGTTTAGTTATACTAATTTGGGTTACGTGTTTGTGTGTGATTGTATGTACATATTATGTGCGTGCTTTATGTGTTTACGTGTTGTAGGTGTGTTACGTGATGATTGATTTTGTCATAAAAACACAAAACATTCGGTACAATTTAAAAGTTAAACACAACAACATAGAGAAGAAGAACAACAAAATAGAGGTATAATGAAAAAAGGAGAAATACAAGCTGGGTAGAAGACGTGTGTTAGTGTGTATAAATTTATACATTTGATATCTTTTAATATATACATTCTTTATAACCAATCACACCTCATAGCATTCATCATTTATTGAGTCGAAACGTGGTTTTGTTTTTTGTCTTTTTTTCCCTCAGGGTTGTATAACTTCACAGAGTTAAACTGTTATTCTCTCCTTTTCTGTTTGGCTCGGGGAATGTCTAGTTGTTAATATTATATACATTAAAGGTTCCATGGAAAGTGTGTAACTCTATATTTATATTTGTGTGCTTTGTTATTTATGGGAGTATTTTTAGGGTATATTCTTTTTTGGAAGAGGTATGCGTAGTTTGGCTTTTGTCTTTTTCTTTGACTTGGATCAAATTATTGATTTTTTTATTAAATAATTTTAGTTTGAACACTGCATTTTAATATATTTTATGTTACATTGACATGTTGTGTCCACATATTATCATTCACGTACCAAATAATGAAAACACAACACACAAAGGCTATTGAAATCCTTCATCAACCTAGACAAAGGCTATGAAAATCCTTCGTCAAGCTAGAAATACTCCTTTTCAATATAGGGTACGTTAAAATGCACTAAAAATGGGTACACTGTCAATACAAAGCATATAGTAAAAGTTAAAAAAATATCATCAATATTATTATAAATTGTCAATTTATAATATTATTACATGATAAAATAGTCACTTATGTGAAGATTAAACTTTCTCAAGTAGTTGACTGTTTGGTCTAAATATATTTATTACATTCTTTTTAATTTTTTTTGTAGTTATATGAATCAGTTTTTGTTGATAATAAATATTTTTTTGCTTGACCTTTCATTTATTATAAAGATTAATTGACTTTTCTTAGTCTTAATCAATTTCTTTCATTCATCTCAAAATTTGAAAATTTTCTCCCTAGTATCTGATTTCATTAATATAACCATCCACTTTTATAAGATTGTAAAACACCCTAAGCAAATATTTTGAATAAGTAGACATAATAGGTTGGAAATATAAATTTTAGACAACAGGCAAGAAGAGATGGATAGAGGAAAGGGTAGAACCTCAAAATATTGGTCTGCCATATTAATAATGTAAGAACTTGAGAAGAACATTGCAAGTGTTATAAATAATTGTAGTAATATACGTAACAAAAATAAGAAAACTATTGAATTTATACTAAAACATAGTTCAATGTTTTATATGATTTGATTCAAAATTCACTATACTACCCGCACATCCGCACGGGTTACCCAGTCTTTCACATATTTCCAAATCCAAAATTTAAGTATTCCAGATTTTTCCTTTTTTAAAATTGTAAATAATGCATGTGTCTACACACCTTACCCGGTCATAGAGATTTATTCACGTTTAAAAAAATGCTAAACCTTCTACCACTTTTTTCGAAGGTAATTACGACTTCTGACTTAAATGTAAATAATAATTTTTTTTTCAAAAGGATATGAAATTTAGCGTCTTAAGTTCCATAATGAAATTTCACCAGGTATTTAAGAGTAAAATTTTCACACGGAAGCTTTCCATCACATTTTAATTTTTTTTTTATAAATCTTTGTCATATTAAATGCGGAGAACATTTATTTAATCACTAAATGTTTTTCCATCTATTAGTGAGAATGACATCAATACAGTTCATTTGGATAATTTGACCAAAGTTTGCGCAATTTCGCATGCACGGTTATTTTATAAATATTATTTGATTCTTAATTAATTTGACAATATGTTTCAGAGTGTATGATATTATCTGAGTAGTACCTTAACCATGTGTAGTTTTTTGTAGACAGAGACTAAGAAATGATTGTACTTTTGCCATGCCCCTATTGTTATCGATGCACAATAAAATCAAATTTGACAAATGTATGTCTTTCTCATCGAGACAATTACAAAATATTTGACAACTGTAAGTCATTGTTATGGGCACAAATAATTTGTTATGAGCGTTCATTGTGTTTAAATATAGATGACTTTTGTTTTGTTGTGAAGAACTTACAAATGGGCAGTATCATATCAATGGAAAGGTTGTTGTTAATGCAGGTAATAGCTCCCTATTATAGATTATGTTGTTATGGGTAGAATTTCATATTACATATTTCCATCCTTGCACGTGTACCAACTATTTTGTGATAACCTATGGATGGATTGAATCCTTCGCAATGGAAATGCCTTCTTCCTCCAACCAACATAGGGGCTAGCTTGCTAAGCAAAGATGTGTGGTTTAAAGGTGTTTTGTTATTAATGGGACAAAGACGGTTGCTATTAGAACTGAATGGGCTTCCTAGCGGGGGCAATCTAAAAAATAAGACCTAGAAAAAGATTGGTCAAAATAATGTGGTGGCCGAAGGAGACTGCAGTCAAAATTGTTCATATTTCCCTTTCTTCAGTAGAATCGTCGGTCCTAAATTCCTACTCAAAATTAAGTAAGGGTAGGCACCAAGAATAATACAATCCGAATGGGTCTAATAAGACTTCCTTTTAAGTAATACATGGATGGACTGAGACTAACGTTGTAGGAACCTCTCTTACAAGATGAAATTCTACATCTGGTGAAGTAAGTTCTACTGCTCTCCTTTTTCGTATCATTTGGGAAAACCACTATGGGTATCTATTTCTGTTGATTTAAGACCCAATCCCACAGATGTGGTACTACGAGACAGGAAAATTTGATTAGGAAGCTTCAAAGGTGTATGATCTGCCAAAGCTTATGTCTTAAGCATATATAGATTTGGATGTCTCTTTAAGGGTCAAATTCCAAGGTCAGAAGTCCTTTTAAGGGGAGAAAGACTATTTGATTACGGGAGAGCATTGAGTGCTTTCTTGAAGCAGCGAGTGGGCCGGGAATTTTTTAGGTCGAATGCTGTATAAAAAAATGTACTATGAGATCGTACGAGAGATTCTTATCTCATCCCATTCAATTGGCTCAACAAGTAACCAATGGATAAAGCTAAAAATATCCATGGTTTCCTAGTATAACCCTATTTTACCCAAGTTGTTTTGAAACCAAAAAAATGAAGCGGTTAAAAAAATTCAATTATGTATGTTTTTAAAATGTTTATTGCATTTGAATTTTGAGACAGTTTAAAGAATCAAAGGAAACCCATTGTTGATGTTTTTCAAGTTGATCTTAAGAATTATTATATAAAGTGACGGGTCATTATTACCATAATGAATATATGCACATCAGTTATATTTTCATAAATCTAAATTCGATAATTAAAAAGTGATATATATATATATATATATATATATATATATTTCTGGCAATTCATAACATTTTGGAGTGCTAGAAGAGTATATGGAGTGCATTTAGCCATACCCTATGTGATACTGTGTGTATATCTATTGTAAGGACATTTTTTCTCATGTCCAACATGTTACATTTGTGTATGTCGTACGCCGCTACATTTGGCACGTCACCTCACGATCTCACATGACGGCCTCTATCCGAATTCCGGGAATCAAGCATTCAACATCTCCATTAATATGTCCCACATCTGCCTCAACGACTTCACGGTCCAAGATTTTAGGGACTTAATGCAAGTGGTACGCAAGGGAAGTCAAAACAGTGAAAAAAAAGGCACTATAGGAGAGTTCAAGGGCATTTTCGTAATTTTACATCCATAGTTCGGAGGTTTGGTCAACTAGAAAGTTGAAGAGCTCGCCGCAACGAAGATACTGGAAAAAACGGCACCTCAATCCGAGCTACGGTGAAGGAGTTATGGCCTTTTGAAGATAGAGAAAATTCCTTAAAGAATGCTGTTTTTTTTGTACGCTGGATAGAATTTTAGAGTTTTAAAAACATGAGACTCTTCATATTTTTTCCTATAAATACCAACTTCGGGGGAGTTGTTTTGCAAGACTTTAGAAGACGTTTTTGAGAGTCCAAATACATCTAGTCTTCATATTTTTTGGGTCCCAAGACTCATGTTTTGATTCACACATCCTTGCCAAATATTTGTGAATCCGTTTGCAACCCAAGAACACAACTTTGGTTTGTTGAACCCTTGTGGAGGAGACCGTTCTTCTTCTTCATTGCAGCCCTACGGGAAAAGGATAATTCCAGCCGCGACTACAGAATCCGGTACCCGAGGGTAATTCTTAGTCAACTTGTATTTTCATTGTAATCCGATTGTAAGCCGTTTTCTTACAAATTATAGTGAAAATAAATGGTTTTGCCCCTTTGGGAGATTTTTCCTTAATTGCATGTGTTTGAATGTTCTTGCGTAGATTATCTATTTATTCAATCACATACTGCTGCATGTTTAGGGTTTGTTTGTGTTAAAAGGGTTTTATATATAATTTGTTTATTTTTATCCTGCATGCTATATTTCATTTGATAAATCATCTAGATGCATGTCTTAGGGTTTAACTAAAATTTGGGATTACTTAAAATTGGTTTTTTATTTGAGAAGTCGCAATATTTCCGCTGTTGCTGCTCTCTCATCTATTTATAGAACGAATGTAGCTATGTTATGATTATTATGTGATTATTTATTTTTAGCAAGTGTTTTGCAAAAATACTATTCATAAATGTATACCTAGTGAAGGTAGTTAGACTTAGCTAATAGAGAGTATTAGCGAGTTGGGCTTAAATAGCGACTGTGTATCCTGGTTAGACCGAGTAGTTTAATTAGGATAAACAAATGAGCACGTTAGGTGAGGACTGCAATCGAGAGGTGAGGTTTATCTCAAGTGAGTGCAACCAGGTAATCTTGAAAGTAATACATTATGGTTTTAAACGATTTAAAATTATTTACTTGCAAAAATATTTTCTACTCTACGACTTTGCCCCTTATGTTTTTTCTTTCCTTGTTTTTCCTCTTTATACCCCACGTGTGCAGTAGTAGTAGCCGGGACAACAAGGTTAGATCTTTTCTTGTCGACAGTATCTATGGATGCGTCATCCTTAATTAGACGCTCTAGTTATTTTTACTTTAGATAGGATCAGTTATTTCCTTTTACTGTTGGGCGTGTTGCTTGTAGATGATATTGTTTATCTTACTTCAGACTTTTATATTTGTTAGACATTTACTTCCATATTCAGTTATTATTCAGTATAAAACTGTGGATGTTATTTGGTGCCCGATGGTTTATTTAGTCCAACCTTATTATTTACGCATGATGGTTAATTCAATTATTGTGGTCGTATGGATTGTTCTTATTTTTATGTTATATTATTTTTGCGATAGTGATACTGAGAATGATCTATACAGAGATTTCTATTATATTTTAGTAAAGGATTGACCAGCCAGTACTAATAGAGGTGGGTTATCCCACATACACCATGGTTTCTAAAAATAAATAAACAAATGCTAAATTAGTCCAGAATCAAATCATTATATCTTACTTGATGGTGGTAAAAAGCAGACTAAAGCCTTACTACTAGTAGGTATTGAAGTAGGTACAAAAAAGTCTATAACCTTTTTCTCTATCATCGCTGGTAAACCAAACTTGTGCTTCACTTGGTAAATATTTGATCAATTCTCACAGATGTATCCCTTCTTCCAAGCATCAGAAACCGTTGTGTATAAAAGTCAATATGAGCGTGGATGAGGTGGAAGCAAACCCTTTTCCCTTCCACACCAGCTCTAATTGTGTTGAAGCCGAACCATACCAAGAAAATGTGGGGCCTGTCGAAGTAGGCACATTAATACACGTGGTGCCAAAAGAAGAAGTCTCAAATGAATCTTGCGAATAACTAGATTTTTGTTTGATGGTGTAGAACAAAACATAAAAAAATAGTTGAATAATGGATAACACACCTATTGATTTAGAAAAGACCAATGAAACCTTGGACATTATCTGTATAAATCTTGAGAGTATACTTGAATACCAAAATCAGTGAAGAAATAACCAAAAAATGGGTTGATTATGTATTCGAAGAAGATAGAGAGGTGAATATACATTAGGACAATGGTGATCTATCAAGTTCACCAATAGAATATGTAGAATTCATGGTCGGATCCTTTGGTGTAAGTTAGTTTAGGAACTGAGCAAAACAAAAGGGCGACATACATCAAAGCAAAGCTAAGAAGAGAAAATCAACAATTAATCGTAGACCTTTAAAATCATTATAGAGACTATTTTTATTGGGAATATGATGAGTTGACTAGTTTAGGTAGGAAATTAGTGGACCATAGACTGACAATCAAAGAAGGTTACATGCTTGTTAAACGACAGCTATAACAAATGACTTCAAAAGTCACAAAAAATAAAAGTGCAAATTGAAATGTTGTTAAAGTATGGATTCATGAGAACCGCCATGTATGTTTAATGCCTCTTTAACATAATTCCAATTATTAAGAAATATGGCAAGCTAAGAGTGCGCATTGACTTCAAAAACTTAAATGCGGAAAATCCAAAGGATGAATATCCAATGTCAGTGGTACATCTACTGGTTGATACATTTGTTGGTCACACTATCATGTTTGTAATGGATGGCCACCCAGGATACAATTAAATACGTATAGCTGAAGAATATCTTCATATTCCATTTCGTTTAATGAATGGAGGGGCCACTTATTAAAGGGGAATGAGTACCATTTTCAATGAGATGGTTGTTACCTTTTTGGAGTGTCATATTGATGGAATAATCGTCAAATAAAAAACAATGATTGATCATATAACACACGTTCAAAAATCCTTCGAAAGAATGAAACTTTACTAACTTAAAATGGATATTTTTAAATGTGACTTTGGAGTTTATATGTGAAATTTCCTAAGGTATTTGGTACACTAAAAGGGAATTTAAGTTGATATGAACAAGGACAAGGATATGATTGAAATCACAACCCCAAAGAATAAACAATAATGACAAAAGGTTTTAGGGACAAGTTAATTCCCTTCTTAAATTTATATCTAACGCGATAGGAAAAATAATATATTTTCACCTTTATTAAAGCTAAAAATAAAGAAATATAGGTTAGAAGGAAGATCACGAGCTAATTTTCTAAATTCTCAAGAGATACTAGGCTAAGCCACTAGTTTTTGCATCTTAAAGGGAATATATACCACTGGAGTTGTATATTTCTGCCTCTGATACCTCAATTGGAATTATGTTAGCACAAGACCGTGAGAAGCACAAGAGTTGAATATGTATTATCTAAGTAGATTTTTGATTGACTATGAATATAGATGCTCTATAATGGAAAAATTATGTTTAACCTTGTATTTCACAGTACTGAACTTAATATATTACTTATTCTCTAGAGAATTGTATGTCATTTTAATTTGATTGCTCACAAAGCCTATTTTTTGTAATAAAATTAGTAAATGGGTGTTAGTACTATATGAGTTTTTCCTACATTATGTACCTTAAGGGTCTATATAAGGCCAAGCAATGGCTAAATTTTTGCCTGATCATCCGTGTGAGTATGATCGAGAAGGTGAATATGAAATATGATATTAAGTCCTTGAATGTTATGCTGTGAGGGTTCAAAGAATGAAGTAAGGCCAGGAATATGGGTAATTATTAAGTCCCCTGAATACATTAAAACCACTGTTATAAAAAACCCGCCTAGGCACGGCCTAGGCTTGAGGCTTGGGAGAAACGCCCCGCCTTAAGATTTGACGCCTTATGCTTGGTAAAACCCTTAAGGCGTACTTTTTCTCAAAAAACAACAATGATTTAGTGAAACGATATCGCCTTTTAAAGATTTTTTTGCAAACCGGACCATTATCTCATCCAAAATAATCAAATAGTATTTTTATTTGCAAATATTCAGACATATTTTTATGATATGCACAATTTTAGTATTTTAATAGCTTTGTTATGGTTAAAATATATTAAAAAGGCCTAAACGCCTTTTCACGCCTTTTTACGCCAAGGCCCGCCTAGGCTTCTAAGGCTTGGCCTCCACGCCTCGATCACGCCCCGCGTTTTTTAGAACCTTGATTAAAACCAAACATGGATATAAATTGGAAGAAAACACATGCTCCAATAATCAAGTGGAATATGAAATTGTTATAATGGGACTAGAGATCCTTCACAACTATAATGTTTTTATAATAAAAATCTATAAGATTTCTCAATGGGTCGTAAGAGAGTTAACTAGTGATAATAGGTGTATAAATGATGTTTAAATTCACAGAATCGAGTGGATTTAAACTTACAGTCCAAATTTGATTAAGTCACCTCAAATTATGTCCTGGATTTCTAAATGAAGAAACTAATGAAATGGATAAAAACCCACAGGTTTAAAGCTTGACGATAGCATCGAAGCAGTGTTAAAGTTAAGTTCCAGTATTGGGCTCTTACTACTGCTTCATAATAGGCGACTTTTGGTTGAAATTTAAAATATACATGTTCATGAGGATTAGAGAATACCATTCATTGAATATCTAACTGACCCAAATATCAAGACTAATACGGATGTCAGGCTAAGAGAAATATATAATGTTATATACGCTGGAAATTTATTCAAAAGATGTACTGATAGAATCATCGTAGATTTCCTAAGTAATAAGGAAGGTTTAACAACCATTTCCCTAGTCCATGAAGGCATATGTGGGGCTCATCAAGTTGGTTCCAAGATGAGATGGTTTCTAAGAAGGCATTTTTTTACTGGCCTTCCATTTTAAAATATTGCATAGACTTTGCTAAGGTATTTAAAAAATGCCAATAACATGGACCTCTAAAACATACGCTTGCTATCGATTTGCAATATATGGAGAAAGTTTGTCCATTTAGAGGATGGGCAATGAAGTCATTAGTATAATCTATCCCCAATCTTTCAAGCTGCACAATTTTGTGCTTATAGCTACATATTATTTTACTAAATGGGTAAAATATAAGTCTTTGAAGTCAGTTACTCAAAATAAATTGGTATACTTCTTGTAAGATATTGTGTATATGTTTTGAATTTCAGAAACCATAATCTCAGGAGATGCAAGTATTTGAGTCAGAAATGGTGTTGGAATTTACTTCAAGTTTAGGGTTAAATTTGAATAAAGCATTATCCTATTATACTCAATCAAATAGGCATGAAGAGTCTACAAATAAGGTGATATAAAATAACCTGAACAAAGTGATTGATAAACATCCACGAGATTGGTACAACTTGCCTCCAGAAGTATTATGGGATTATAGAACCTCTAAAAGGTTAAGTGGTGGAACAACTCCACATGCATGAATGAAGTTGTGACACCCCGCCTAATTAAATAATAGGTGATCAGTCCTTTATTAAATTAAAATAGAATATCCAGTTGGTTCATTCTTAGCATCACCGTCGAAAACTTTTTAATATTTATTAACCACCTTGTATTTGAAAAGATGGTGTTAATTTTTATCTTTATAATTAACATGCAACCAAATAAATATGTGAGAGTGCGCCAGTAATCAATGATTAACTTGCTTAATTAAATTCTAACTTTTAACCCAAAAATTCCTAACTCTTACAACCAAATTGTGACAGACTAAATAAATAAAATCAAGCATGTAAAGTCAATCACAATATGTGGAAAAATCCCCCAAGGGGCAAAACCATTTATTTCACTATAATATGTAACGATTTAGAATTACAACAAACTACAATTTTAACGCACAAATACCCGCATACGTCAGTTCGTTGTCATCGGCGTTCGTCAGTAAGAGGTCCCTTAAGAACTCCAATATCAGCTACTCCAAGATGAGTAGAAAAATTGTATCTAGGGTTTAAAGATTCACACAAATGTTTGGGAAGGATTTGTGAATAAAAAAGGGATTAAACCTTGAAAAAACAAAGTCTGTTTCTGGGCAGAATATTTGCAGAAACGTCAGTGCCAAAAGATTTGGAAAACGTATAGAATGGCACTGCTTTAAATAGAAAATTTGAGGTGGCACATTGCTCGAACTAAGTATAGGTGTCGCTCGAATGTCAGGCCACGCCGCTTGAACGAATTCGTGCGAGATGGATATGTCGCGCAAATGACAAGCCAATATCGCTCGAATGATGTCAGCGAGATTTTTTCTTCGCCTCTATACTCAGAAAAAAAATCATTTTGCGAAGTAAAAACATTTTAGTCCTTTTAAAAGATTTTATAAAAACTTCCCAAATATTTATGTAAATAATAAACACTCCAAATAATTTATTTTTCCATAATCGTGAGTGGAGTAGTGAGAACGGTTGAAGATTACGTTGCGTGTTGCATGATGACATATGAAGATGATGGATCCATGGATTCGGATCAAGGCCATCGTGGATGATCATGTTGACATTTCGAATGTAGTGGTATCAGACAAACTATGATCTAGGACTAACAGAAAATTCCTAGATTCTAACTCGGACATTTATAAAATCATATCCTTGCAAATCTCCCCCTATGTCTTTGCCGGTACATACATATAAAATTCAAATTATGCTACCCAAACTAAAACCAAATGACATACAACTTAATATCCCCATTAAACCCAAAAACTGGAAATACTAAAAACATTTCTTCAGACAAACATCAAATCTCCAACTCTTCAATCTTTCTTTGTCATCATTAAGGTGTGGAAAAAAGTACTCCTTAATTAAGTACCTACACACATGAGATAAGAAACAATACCCGTGACATGCAACAATTTGAAATATAATGATAAGAAAAAATAAATAACAATTTATGCTCAAGAAAATCACTATAAAATCAAACAAAATTCTCCCCCATAATTCGTTCTCCTCCTTTTTATGATGTCCCCAAATAGACAAATATAAAGAACATACAACAAATGAAAATGGAGAATGTCACAAGGTAATCAAACTTTCTCTTTTTGAATTTTTTAAAATTTTTCTTACAAAATATACAACAAATAATCACACCATGAAATAACACCAAAACAACCAAGTCGGTGATAGCGGAAATATAGGGATATGAACAAATGAAAAAGGAAAATCAATACATACTACTATAACTTATGTGCACGATGCATATTGGATATTCCTAACGAATGAACTCAACATCTTCCTTAGGTGTGAAAATTATGGAATTAAAAGAGATTAACTCAATCAAATCAACAAATCAGAGCTCAAAGTGATTTCCACACCAGTAATGTCCAAAACATTGTAACACTTTTTCATGACTTTCATTTCTTTCCATACAAACTCCCTCGGAAATAATTTTTCATTATATCTTTCTTTTTAGGTGATGAACTAAAACCTATTTGACCATTTGGTTTGGCATATTTTTCTTTTTATTGCCATTTAATTTTTTCGGGCCCTTTTCAAACGGTGACTTTCATGACGAGTTAATTTTGAACTCTCGCAACTCTTTTTCATAATTCACTCATCATATTTTGTTGCCATTAAATCCTCATGGTAAACGGTTTTTACATGCACTACTATCTTGTCAAGTTTTATCGCATTTTGGGCGTTGTGTATACATAATTGAGATGGAAGCACTTAAGTCAATATGTGATAGACATGTACATTACTCAAATAATATCGTGCATATCTGAAATAAAGGAGATAAGGAGCCAAACATGTATAAGATATCACTATTCACATCTCAAAGACTCCAAACAGTGTAAAGCACATGGATGAAATGATGTAGCATCTCAAATCACTATCAAATAACCACGTGGAATATGGAATGGAGTTGTGACTATGGATATCTTAAATGTTCATC
This sequence comes from Sambucus nigra, assembly GCA_949130495.1. NCBI lineage: Eukaryota > Viridiplantae > Streptophyta > Magnoliopsida > Dipsacales > Adoxaceae > Sambucus > Sambucus nigra. The sequence continues at coordinate 153,916,962 of OX422208.1, read as the reverse complement.
CTTACATGGTGTAAACAAAATACAAAACTCTTTTTGTGTTTTTCAATTTTTTTTATAAAAAATAAAATCTTTTTGTCTTTTTCTAAAAATTTTCAAGAAAATAAAATCTTTTTGGAATTTTCAATTTTTTAAAAAACAAATCAAACAAATAATTATACAAATGATACAATCTAGAGATAGAAATAATATGACATGAACATGAAAAATGCATCCTGATCTAGACATGATGATCACCCCTCAGTCAACTGTGCAAATTCCTAAAGGCTTCCTAAGACTTTCGAATCTAAGGGCATTTAAAGGCTTCATGAAAATATCAGAGGTCGGTTGACACAAAACTCAAGGATATGACCTTTTCCTCTACAAGCTCACGGATAAAGTTCTCGTGTATCCTAATGTGCTTTGTGCACGAATATTTGACTGGATTACGGGATATGTGTATCTTGCTCGTATTACCACAAGAAATAGTCATGGTGTCATGTGATATCCCATAATCCTCCAACATCTTCTTAATCCATAGAAGTTGGGTGCAACAACTCCCGATGGCTATGTACTTAACCTTCGCTGTGGACAAAGAGATGGATTTTTGCTTCTTGCTCAACCAAGAGACAAGAGTAGAACTAAAGAAGAAACACCCACCAGAAGTGATCCTATATCCATCTGCATCCCCAATGCAGTCGGCATCAGAATAGGCGGATACACGGTTATTGGTGTAAAAGGAATACCAAATTCCAAGTGAGAGAGACCCACTCTCGTATTTGATAATACATTTAAGAGCGAGCGAGTGTGACTCTTTGGAGACGCCTGGTATCGCGCACAGACTCCAACACTAAACTCTATGTCGGGATGACTTGCAGTTAGGTAGAGAAGATTACCTAATATACTCCGATACAAGGTTTGCTCAACGCCCTTACCTGAAGTGTTCTTACTAAGCTTTGTTGAGGAACCCATCGGTGTACGTGAGTGCTTTGTGGAGTCTAAACCAAATTTATTCACAAGGTCTCTAGCATACTTGGATTAGTAGATGACCATATCATCCTCTAGATGACGAACCTGGAGACGTAGGAAGAAAGTAAGCTAACCTACCATGCTCATCTCAAACTCACTTTTCATATCCTTTTCAAAGTGGTGAGCATGCTAGGATCACGTGGATCTAAAGACTATGTCGTCTACATAGACCTGGGCAACCAAAATAGCACCTTCATCTCTCGTGACGAATAATGCCATATCAACTCCCCCTCTCTTGAAGCCACAGGCTAAGAGATAGGAAGTAAGCCTCTCGTACCAATCAAGGGTGATTACTTCGAACCATATAAGGCTTTACTCGAATAGTAGACGGGATCAGGGTGCTTAGGATCTTCAAACCCTTTTGATTGTTCCATGTAAACCTCCTCTTATAAAATTCCATTTAGAAAGGTACTCTTGACATCCATCTGATATAACTTGAAGCATAGATGACATGCGATGGCGAGTAGTAAGCGAGCAAAATCAAGCCTCATAATAGGAGTGACTGTTTTGTCAAAGTCTGCACCCTCAATTTGTGTGTAGCCTTGAGCGATCAACCTAGCCTTATTTTGGATAATAGTACCAATCTCATCCACCTTATTCTTGAATATCCACTTGGTACCAATCATATTTATCTCACTAGGCTGGGGGACTAGTTCCCAAACATCATTATTTCTAAACTGAAGCAACTCATCCCGCATAACACATATCCATTATTTATCTTTGAGTGTTTCCCTATATTTCTTAGGCTCGACTTTGGACGTGTAGCACATATGGATAACAACGTACTCTAGCTGAGCATGAGTCTTGACCCCTAGGGTGGGATTTCCTAGAATAGTAGAAGGATCACGACTCTTGTGAACCCAAGCATGAGTGTCCCTCAAGTCAGGAATGGGGTCTGCTTTGGGTGTGGGAGGCAGAATGGGATCATTAGTAGAAAGTGTGTCATCCTCACACAAAAGGTTTGACTCAACAACGCCGGTGGTTCTTCATCTTGCACGGTGATGTTTATTGACTCCATAACCTTAGAGATACTCAGGTTAAAAGTACGATATGCTCTACTAGATGATGAATATGCTAACAATATTCCCTCGTAGCTCCGAGACTCAAAATTTCCTAATTGATCTCTATCCCGTAGGATGTAGCATTTACTCACAAAGATATGAAAATATAAAAGGTTGGGCTTCTTTCCAGTTCACAACTCGTAGGGCAACTTAAGTGTGTGTGGATGAAGATAAACCCTATTCACCGTGTGTCATGCGGTAGACATCGCCTCTGTCCAAAATCTCCTAGAAACTCTACGACTTAGAAGCATAAATCTAGCCATCTCCTGAATCATCCGATTCTTCCTCTTAACAATACCATTTTTTTGAGGAGTCTTCACGGACGAAAAATCATTTTTTATCCCGAGGCTATCATAGCAAATATGTACTTTAGCTTCCTTAAACTCAGTGCTGTTGTCACTACGTATTCTATTGATAGTGATTCTGTGTTGATGTTGCAGGACACGACACTTGGTCGTAAGAAATTCCACAACATCAAATTTCTCTCTAAAAAAACCTACAATCAAATAATGAGAGAAATCATCTACCATCATGAGGATATACCTCTTACCACCCAAACTCTTATTACGAGTAGGATACATAAGATCTATGTGTATCAACTCAATCACTCGTGACATGGTAATGGAATTAAACTTCCCATGGGGCTACAAACTTGCTTTCCTAACTGACAGGGTCCACAAATCGTGGAAGTCATCTTTTCAAGTGATGGAAAGCCACGTACTAGGTCCTTTTTAACTAATTTCTCCAAATCTCTACAGTTCACATGACCTAGACGTTGATGCCACAGATCCATAGGAGTGATGGTGGCCCTGTTGCGGACAAATGAGGATTTGGGCACAATCCCATAGAAATTATCTTCAGTCCTCACCCCTTGGAATAAAATTTTACCTTCTTAATCATAAACATCGCATTCGTTTCGATTAAACTTTACTTTAAAGTCAGCGTCGCACATCTGGATAATGCTGAGATGGTTTGCTTTCAAACCTTTAACGTACAAAACATCCTCTAGCTTAGTAAATCCTGGTATCTCTACTGTACCTTTTCCTACTATGCTAGATTTTCTCCCGTTTCCAAAGGTGACTTTACCTTCTTTGTGATCCTTTAAGTAGGTAAAAAATGAGACATCACCTGTCATGTGTCTGGAGCACCCACTGTCAAAATACCACTGAGAAGTTTTATGTGATTTAAGAGCAATATGAACAACAAGGGCTTTTACGTCGAGTTTAGGTACCCAAGATGAGGTAACCTTATATTTTCCCTTGCCATTATTGGATCTACCCGGGATAATTTAAGTGTCCGCTAATGGCATAAAAATCCGTTGGAACTCTTCCATTAGACTCTGAGAAGTGGTAACTAGAAACTCAACCTGCTCTCTAAGACTTGAAAAATTGCTAGTGGCACGTGGTGGAGTAAATGTACGTCGTGTCCGATCCAAACTATAGAAAAACACCCTAAGGTGGCCTTTTCTTTTTCAGTAGGTACATAAGTACACAGGCCTTGGACGACATTGGTTTGCTTTTCTTGGACGAACTCTTCTTCGAGGTTTTTAGCGATGGCCATATGGGTTCGTAGTAAACTCAGGAACCGATTTCGGTGTCCCATGGAACACAGAGGCACCATCAAAACCAAATTCCTTCCTTTCACCAGAACTTAAAGCAGGGGCGAGGAGCATATTTCCCATCTTTACAGATCTATCCTCAATCTTTACCTTGACCTCCCTAGCTATCTCAAGGTCATGATTAAGCTGGGCTATAAGGGATTCAAGTTTTTTTTAGTGTCCATAGAGGTCTGGAGCTCACTCCTAAGATTAGCCACTTGCTTGGTTAAGTCCCCTTTCTCTTCCTCTAAACATCTATCTCTCTCACCAAACTGACTCTCTCTCTCTCTCTCTCTCTCTCTCTCTCAAGGCAATGGTAATGGAGGACTCTCTCTCATCTCTCCTAAATCTTTCCATAAGGCAACTATCCTAAGAGCTAACACTTTGTTAGGATTTTTAGTTTTAAAAGAATCATCATATAAATCAGCGTACGTGCGTCGTAAATCACTTTCGTTCTCACTTACAACATCCTCCCCCTCACTCACATCGATTCCACTGTCGAGGTGTCCCTGTGAGGTAGCATCCTTATCGTCATGAGGTGCACTGTCAATACTCACATAAGTAGCCATGAATGTGATGACTCGTCTCCAGAATCCACCGACTTAACCTCACTGTCGTCACTAAGGGAGGCATTAAGAGCAACTTTGCCTTTTCCTTGACGTCGCAACCTAGTAGGACACTCAAATGCCTTATGAACTGTACCGTCATACTCATAACATCTCTCCTTGTCTTTCTTAGGCGTGTCCTTTTTTATCCTTTTTATTTTTCTTTTCAAACTTATTTTTCTCAAATTTCTTTTATCTTTGAAATTGCCATTTTTCTTTAATTTGAGAAATTTCTTGAAATTTTTAGCAAATAAGGCCAAATCGTCTAAGTCAAAATCAAACTCAGAATCAGACAACTCTTCTGCTCTTTTCTTAAATGACTCACCTCTCTTTATTACTGACCCCTCACTCTTCCTATCCTGGGCTTTAAGTGCTACCCCTTTATCTTTTGATTTTATCGTATTAGGAAACATGTCAATTTCATAAGTCTGGAGGTCACCTACCAATTCTTCTAATTTCAGACTACTCAAATTTCCTAATGAATTTAGCACAGTGGCTTTAGGGATAAAACGCTTAGGCAGTGATCTCAGAATCTTTTTAACTACTCTATCATCAAGAATGTGTTCACCCAAATTGAAACTAGTGTTAACAATATTTGATAAGCGTGCACGTAATTCATCAAAACACTCAGATTCAAGCATGGTGATTGTCTCAAATTGTGTAGTTAAATTTTGCAATTTAGATTCTTTAACTGCATTAGTGCCCTCATGGGTAAGTTGAAGAACATCCCATGCTTCTTTAGACGTGGTACACGTCATGATGAGTCGAAACTCGTCGGGGTGACGCTTTCAGAAATAGCACTAAGCCCACGTGAGTTAAATGTGCTCCATATAAATTCTTCCTCGTCCAAGTAGTCACAAATTTTAAAGTAGTTACGTTATCTATAGTGACAGTGGGAGCCGTCCACCCTCTTTCACACATAACCCAAACACGTTCATCAATGGTTTTTAAGTGGGATCTCATACGGGCTTTCCAATATGCATAATTTGACCCGTTAAAAATTTGCACTCAATTATACAAGTTTTCCACTGAAATTGCGCTTTTTCAAAAACCATTTTTTAAACCAAAATTTACATCTAGAATTTTTTTTTGCAAAAAGATTACACTTTGCAACCAAATTGTGACAGACTAAATAAATAAAACCAATCATGCAATGTCAATCATAATATGTGAAAAAATCCCCCAAAGGGGCAAAACCATTTATTTCACTATAATATGTCATGACTTACAATTACAACAAATTACAATTTTGACGCACGAATACCCACAGGCATCGGTTCGTTATCGTCGGCGTTCGTCAGTAAGAGGTCCCTCAAGAACTCCAATATCTGCAGTGGATAAAGACCCTTCTTCTCCACAAGGTTACTCCAAGATGACTAGAACAATTGTATATAGGGTTTAAAGATTCACACAAATGTTTGGGAAGGATTTGTGAATAAAAAAGGCATTTATCCTTGAAAAAACGAAGTCTAGTTCTGGGCAGTGTATTTGCAGAAACGTCAGTGCCAAACAAATTGGAAAACATATACAATGGCACTCCTTTAAATAGAAAATTTGAGGCGGCACATCGCTCGAACGAAGTATAGGTGCCGTTCAAACGTCAAGCGATGTCACATAAACGACTTCGCGTGAGATGGCTATGTCGTGCGAATGACAATCCAATCTCGCTCGAACAATGTCAACGAGATTTTTTCTTCGCCTCTACACTTACAAAAAAAATTATTTTGCGAAGTAAAAACATTCCATCCCTTTAAAAATATTTTATAAATTTTTTCCAAACATTTATGTAAATAATAAACACTCAAATTCACTTATTTTACCATAATAGTGAGTGGAATAGTGGGAATGGTTGAAGAGTACTTTGCATGTTGCATGATGCATGTATGAAGATGACGGATGAATGGATTCGGATCAAGGCCATTGTGGATGATCATGTCGACGTGCCGAATGTAGCGGTATCAGACATACAAACTATGATCTAGGAGTAACAGACAATTCCTATATTCTAACTCGAACATTTGTAAAATCATGTCCTTATAATATGTAATATCATATTCAACATTCAATAATCGAACACACAATGAATATAGTGACAGAATAATACAAGTGTGTCTAGAATACACAATCCGGTTTAAAATAATAATAAAGTCATCCATAATAAAAACTAGCCCAACAGTCTTAGAAATAAAATAAAAGTCCTCCATCTCTGAATAAAGTTTGAATAGAAGTGTGGAACATGTCCAACGGAATTAAGTATCTCATAAGGAAGGAATGATGTATATAAAGGCGTCTAACATCAAGGTCCTGCAACTTCCACAGCAGCTGCAACACGTCAATTGATAAGATCTGCTAAACCTGGTATCCCTGTGGATGAGGACCTAAAATGTTTTACAAAAATATAAATTCGGAGAAAACGGGTCAGATCCCAATGTAAAAATTTAGCAAGTATTTAAAATGCAAAATTAATATATATTGTATACATGTTAGGTTTACGTGCCCTCACTTAAGATTCTCACCTCTCAACTATTATGCACACCTAACATATGTTTTCTAACCTGTCCTAGTTATGCTACCCCGCCTAATTAGTCCGAACCAAATCTATTTCTTTACAAACTAACTCATTTTACCCACTCGTTTCTCCGTACTATATGTTACCAAATTCTTTTATCAATTAGCCAATTACGAAGTTATCAAAATATGTTTAATTTCACATATACTAGGGTTATTTGAGATGTCACTATCTTTCTCATCTACTAAGCCCACACAGTAGAATATATCACAAGTATATATATTTATCACTCTAATATATATATATATATATATATATATATATATATATATATATATATATATATATATATATATATATATATATATACTAATATGGCACCCTATAATGAGCTGCAGTGCACGCATACTCTCCTATAAAGTCCCTGTACATAACGTACTCAATGAAGGACCATTGGTTCAGTATCTCCCTCGAACCACAATTATAAAGAACACAAATTGGAGGCGAACATAGTTCTAGGCCTTTGGGCTATGCACCCAAATGACTGTGCACACCATCGTTCACACTGATAGCGATACAACCTAAGTTATATGTTCAGAGGTACAAGTCTAAAATCCCCCTAATGGTCTCATTAGGATAAGACTGTACCCATTTCAAAACCTCCCGTGATAGCAAGCAACATAAGCATGTCATACATATAAAATTATACACAATATGTATTCACATCCTATGTATAGATATATATAACACCATCAATATAGGTATACCCTCAACCTATAGCATATAGCTCTTACATAGTGTATATAATACCCGAATATCTTACGTATTCTAAATTCTCCATTAAATTATTCACCCCATTCTTCCCGAGTGTTTTACCCACTACTCGAATAATCCTACTCATGCCATTGGGTTATTTCAGTAACTCAAATATTATTCCATCTTTGGTCCGGTCGTATATTATCTTACACTTTTTGTGACCAATTTTATTTTATTAGCGAACATTAAAATGTTAGACAAAGCCTCATGATTCACTCATATCCATCATAATTTGGGAAATCACTTATGAAACATATCATATACATTGCTAACCCAAACTCTCATCATTTGGAAGGAAATCATCAACTCAAGCCTATCCAAATTCAATGAAAATAAATTTCATAAATGCTAGGTCCCCCGAACCGGTTCAAGGGGACATTTGAACCTTTTCGAAGGTACAGCTGAATCGGTTCGGGGGTATATGCAAACTGATTTGCTGTACCTGGGTTCATATTCTTCATTGTGACGAGTTTTCCACCACTGTTAACCCTCAAAACTCCATGATTTGAACCCAAACTCCCAACCAAACATTCTAAGCATTATATTAACATATGTACATGATTTTTAACGTAGTAGAATCATCAAATCATCAAAAAACATCATCAAGTTGGATTAATTCAACAAAATTATTAGAAAAACCTTAGAATATCATATTTTTTCAAAACTCCAACAAAGATCCCAAATTTCTTCACCAAATTTTAACACTAATCTATAGATTTTGTCCTACATACATAAATGGATTTATCCTATCTAAATTTCAACCCAAGAACATGTTTTATGTCTTCCAAATTAACCCAAAATACATGAAGTCCATAGATTGAACATCGTACTCTAACATGGATGGAATATCTATCATAAATTTATCAAGATAAATACTTGCCCTGGTATTTTGATCTGATTATCTGCAGAAAATTGGTATGGTAACGATCCTCTATTTTCGATTTACACGATGGTGGTGTTTGTGGTGCAACAATGGTGCAAATTGGCCTTGGGACCTCTTATTTTCTTCCTCCTATGGTCTCTCTGTGAGTTTGCAACTTTTAACCCTAGTCCCTCCAACCTATCAGAAGTTATGCACTTAGAAATTTTGTGGGTCTTCCTTCCTTAAAAAATACAAATGACCAAAATAGCCTCCCGGGGTGTTGGTTTGGCCTAAAATTGCTCCGGGGCCCAAACTAAATTCTAGAGTATACGTTTCTGACTATTTCGACCATTTTGAACATAATGGCACATTCGAAAGATTCATATGGGAGACTTATAAATGTATTACTTTTATTTCATTAATTTAAGTCCCGACATGACTAATGCGTGCGTCCCACTAAATTACTGTAACAATTGTATTCCTCACTCACGACAATTATAATTATTTCATATCATTATTATTACTTATTCACTAAGTAATATTCAATATAAATAAATATTAACCCTTATCTCACTAATTAATATTTATTTTATCGAATTAATTTTCCCTATATGATTTAATTTATCCCAATTAATTCTCAATTAAAAAATTAATAAAATTATGGGGTGTTACATACTTCCCCCCTAATAACAGAATTTCGTCCTGAATTTCAGAAAAAGGAAATACCTGGTATGAACCACTCCGGATACTTTTTGCGCATCTCATCCTCAGGCTCCCAAGTGGACTCATTGGCATTATGATGCCCCCACTGAACTCGCATAAGTGGAACTAACTTTGAGCTTAGTCTCCTCTCGTTATGGTCTAAGATAGCAATCGGCCTCTCCTCATATGAAATATCGGGATGAAAATCAATATCCTTCAAGGCGATGTGAGTGTGAGCTAACTCATCCTGGAGATATTATCTTAGCGAAGAAATATTAAAGACATCATGAATCTGATGAACTTGCTCTCACAACCCAAGTTTGAATGCAACTGGCCCAATTCGCTCAATGATAGGGAATGGCCCCACGTATCTCGGTGCCGACTTCCCTTTCTTCCTAAACCGCATGATACCCTTCATAGGAGATACACGTAGAAACACCTGATCCCCCATACTAAACTCCAGGAAGAATTGCTTAGCATCCGCATAACTCTTCTATCGATCCAGGGCTATCCGTATACGGATCGGAATTAACTTAATCTAGGCCGATGTATCCTGAATTAACTCCGAGCTGAGAATCTTGTTATGCCAATGCCAAGGTCTACTGTACAATTCCTCGAATGGTGCCATGCCAATCGTGAACTGGTAAGAGTTATTATATGCGAACTCGTCTAGTGGAAGATAATACTCCCAACCTCCCCCAAAATCAAGGATGCATATCCGTAGTATATCTTCCAACATGTGATATTTCCTCTCCATCTACCCACCTATTTGCGGGTAATAAACCGTACTCAACCTCAACTTGGTACCCATATCCTCCTAGAAAATCTCCCAAAATTGAGACACGAAATTCTTTTCCCTATCGGACACAATATCTAATAGTACCCCATGTAATCTCACGATCTCAACAATAAAAATGTGGTCATACTGTCCCGTAATATAATTAGTCCGAACTAGAAGGAAGTGAGCTACCTTGGTCATCCGATCCACTATCACCATAAGGAATTGTAATAGTGTTGTGAAGTAGGTAATCCAGTACTAAAATCCATGGATATGCTCACCCATTTCCACATCAAGATATCTAATGGATGTAAAACCCCTACCGACTTCGGATTGTCCACTTTCACTAAGTGATAAGTGTTACACCTTAAAACAAACTCGGCGATGCCTCTCTTTATCCCACTCCACCAGTACTGTCGTCTCATGTTTTGGTACATCTTATCCCCTCCCGAATGTACCATGAACCATGATCCATGCGACTTTGACATCACCACATGTCTTAAGTCCCCCCTCTCTGAGATAATCAGTCTTCCACTGAAGCGCAAGCCTCCCTCTAAACTCACTGAGAAAGACTCTGCTCCCCTAGCTAAAAGCTATCAAATTTGATCCCGACAAAATCGATCTGCTACTTGAGCCTGTACAACCATTGTAACGGTTATAACTGACATAAATGATCTTGCAACTGAATCTTAGTGTTCCAGCTCTTCCACTTCGCCTTCCAAACCTCGGCCACCTCCCACACTGGCCTACGGCTTAACGCATCAACCACCATCTAAACCTTCCCCCGGTGATACTAGATATTAAACTAATAGCCTTTCACAAACTTAAGCTACCTACAGTGTCGTATATTCCACCATCTCTGATTGAACAAGTAGTATAGTGACTTATGATTTATGAATAGGTGAAAATCCTCTTATTATGATCACCCTTTACCATCGACTCCTTGGTCCCTGGTGACAGACCTTGAACATAATGCATCTTCATTTCCTTTTGTCTCATTATATTTCCGCCTCTAATTCCAATGCCTCTACATTTATTTCTCCACGTCTATTCATCATGAATGATACTCAACTAACCAGCGCACCCATCCTCCCTATGTCCAGAGAATTTATGCACAGATCAACTGAATATAATGTATCCATTTTAGATTAATCTTAGTATACTTGGCCCGGTTATACGGTAAGGTTATACTCAACTACCCTACTAATCGCAATATCAATATTCTCTAGGTTATCCCATCAATTTTCTCACAGTGTAAACATTGACGATGTTTCTCCCAGCAACACTATATGACTACTGGTCTTAAATCGTTATATAACTATCTCTCTCAGTTATAACTACATACACGTATAATAAATAAGGTACAAAACTCATGTACTAAAGGCTAAAAATTTTCCAACTCTCGACGTTCGTTAAGTTTCATGCCTGGGATGTCTTGCAGAGAGAAATTCAAACAAGGAAGCCCCCGATACATTTCTAACTAATAATGTCGGTCCTTGAGATCCATAGCATGTACGCCCAAATTCTCGTATGCTGACAATAAAAGTCTACCCGTCCACTCTCATGTCACTAAAAAATGCTCTCACTATCACAAGTTCTCAACTATATATAAATAACGAGCTATATCCCCCCTCTCAATAATAAATACAAAGCACCCTGAATCACATCAGTTAGAAGTCCCTACACACTGTGATCAAATATAACAAGATAACATGCTCACCGAAGTCCAATATACAATATAATCTATATAGGTAGGCCCAACCCTCTTTCAGGTGATGCCTCACAAAATAATATATCTCGCCCTAGAATAACAAACATGATAGCCTTATCATAAACCCTACTACCGCTCAAACCTTTGGTATCCAGTAACTACAAATGATCATAATAAATTTTACTTTCATAACTCTCAAAAGTAGTAAAACTAACGACACAATACAAATGTCATCCGCTCCCCCCGCCATAGGTGACACCGAAAAGTCCCGCTACCCAATGGTAAATACATTCATAATAAGGATGATACCACCAACATACCCATTAAACCCTACTCACACTCTAATTTTAGTGTCAATTATCAAATATGGCGACTCTCCCGTGTCACCCGAAACGTATCCTATACTCCTAAGGATAAAACAAAAATTCTATCTCCATTTTTTATCTATCTTGTCTGGACAACGGGTTCCTGAGCACCATTCTCGCATCAAAACTGGCCTATGATCTGCTGTAATGGCTGTATATCTAGGATCTCATCCTGCAGTGTCCTCCTGACTCATTTTAGGTAACCCTTCCCTATGGTCCGTCTCTCCACCACCATAATAAATTCCAGAGAAGCTCTCTTGATTCTGTCCCTGGCCCTATTGGTCTGCCCCTCCATCCCTTTAGCTCCGACGGACCTGAGGAATGGATATGGTGTTGTTGCTATTGAGGGCCTAGATGGTCCTACCTAAACCCACCATACCTCGGGCTGGTAACCTCTAGGACTAAATCTCTTATCTCGATTCTCCTATTAGAAATCTCGCTCCTATTGCTATTTTGACCCATTAGCAATGTTTCCCATTTACCTTCCCAGTCTAACTGATCCCACTTTATTATTGTGGATAATTTTAATACAAGTGGTCCTACTCTCCACATATTGGACACCTTTCTTTGCCGTTCCCTTATCTCTTGCCCCATTGGCCATGTCGGGGTATCATTCCCTCGGATCCGGTAGTCTTAGCCTCGATTGCTACCCCCTTTGTTCCTTGGGTTTCCCTTGCCCTCTGGACCTCATTGTTGGCCTTGACGGACCTGACTGATTCCACCCTTAGTTGGTAGGATTTTCATTGATCCGCATCATTTAAAGGGGTCCCCTTTAGGGTATATTTTCCTATGGTGTTTCACTAGAACCGTTTAATCCAGTCTTGTTCTTCGGCTAGATTCTCCAACCTTCTTGGCTTGCTTGTCATGGAAGCGTTGATGTAATTTGTAAACTTATGCCCTTGACGATATCGGCACTAGTCACCCTAGCCATATTTCCCATCCACATTTATATATACAACTGACGTCGAAAGTCCATTCGCATCTTTATCTAAATAACAATTGGAAGATCTTACGATAAAATCGCACCCAAATTCCTCATTCAAATTCGTATATGCTCCTTCATATGTGGTGACTGACTCTCACAATTCTATGCTTCTCCAAAGAGCTAAAAATAATTTGCCTAAAATTTAATCGTGGGTTTCGTTGTACTCCACCCTACATAACTGCCTTTGGATTGTATCCTTCCATTGGCCCATTACACTTCCTCTTTTCTCAAAATTCTTACAGATGACTCTTCAAAAGAGTCCCTTGGCCTCTCCCCTACTTACTATGTTGGGTGAGTCTGAGTTTATTCCATGGTTATTTATGATAATGTTTGGGAAAGCTACTGCCCCCCGAGTGATTATCCTATTCTCATCTATCGTAATAATAATTTTGGTGTCTTATATCACGATCACCATTTCTAGAATATTCCATAGCTTCTGATGTGACTTTCCTCTGGTAGTCCTTCTAACGGCCCTCAGTGGTCGTCCTATAATGCTCATGTACGAAGTCCAATCAAACTCGCATTGTGAATCACATCACTATACTTAAAGCGGAAGAATGTAAGTTGCATATGTATAAGAATACAAAAACCTTATAATAAGGCTCTATGTCAAAGAACGCTAAGCTAAAATGCTATAAGCCGCACAAATCCTAAGGACTCTAAAACCTGATGCTCTGATACCATATGTCACACCTTGCCTAATTAAATACAGGGTGATCGATCCTTTATTAAATTAAAACAGAATATCTAGTTGGTCCATTCTTAGCATCACTGTCGAAAACTTTTTAATATTTACAAACCACCTAGTATTTGAAAAGATGGTGTCAATTTTTATCTTTATAATTAACATGCAACTAAAAAAATTTGTATTCAACATTCAATAATTGAACACATAATTAATATAGTGACAAAATAATACAAGTGTGTATGGAATACTTAATCCAGTCTAAAATATTAATACAGTCATCCATAATAAAAACTAGCCCAACCGTCTGAGAAATAAAATAAAAGTCCTCTATCCTTGAATAAAGTCTCAATATAAGTGCGCAATATGACCGACTGAAATAAGTATCTCATAAGGAAGGAATGGTGAATATGGATGCGTCTAACATCAAGGTCCTACAACTTTAATAACAGCTATAGCATGTCAATTGATTAGATCTGCTAAGCCTGGTGTCCCTATGGCTAGGCACCTAAAATGTTTTACAAAAATATAGATTTGAAGAAAACAGGTCAGAACCCAATGTAAACATTTAAAAATTTAGCAATTATTTAAAATTCAAAATCAGTAGATATTATATACATGTTAGTTTTGCGTTCCCTAACTTGAGATACTCACCTCTCAACTAATGTGCACACCTAACGTATGTTTTCTAACTCGTTCTAGTTATGCTACCCCGCATAACTAGTCTGAACCAAATCAATTTCTTCACAAACTAACTTATTGTGCCCACTCGTTTCACCCGTAATATACGTTGACAAATTCTTTATATCAATTAGCGAATTATGAAGTTCTCAATATATGTTTCATTCTCCATATACTAGGGTTATTTGAGATTTCACTGTCTTTCTCATCTATTAAGCACACACAGTAGAATATGTCATAAGTATATATATTTATCACTCTATTATATGTATACTAATACGACACCCCTATGCCGAGCTGCGGTGCATGCATACTCTTCTATCAAGTCCCGGTACATCACGTACACAATGAAGGACCATTGGTTCAGTATCTCTCTCGAACCACAATTACCAATCACAGATATTGGAGGCGAACATAGTTCTGGGCCTTTGGGCTACACACATACCTACGCACCCAAATGATCATACACACCATCGTTCACACAGGCAGTGATCCAACCTAAGTTCTATGTTCAGAGGTATAAGTCTAAAATCCTCCCAATGGGCTCATCAGGATAAGTTCATCCCCATTTCAAAACTTTTCGAGATAGCAAGCAACTTAGGTATGTCATACATATAAAAGTACACACAATAGGCATTCACACATCCTATGTATAGATATATATATAACATTATCAATATAGGTATACCCTCAACCTATAGCATGTATCTCGTACGTAGTGTATATAATATCCAGATATCCCACGTATTTTAAATTCTCCATTAAATTATTCACCACATTCTTACCGAGTGTTTTCCCCACTACTCGAATAATCCTACTCACTCCATTGGGTTATTTCAGTAACTAAAATATTCTTCCATCTTTGGTCTGGTCGTATATTAGCTTAAACTTTTTGTGAACCATCTCATTTTATTAAGAACATTTAAATGTTAGACTAATCCCCGTGTTTCATTCGTTTCCATCATAATTTGTGAAATCACTTATGAAATATATTACATACATTGCTAACTTAAACTCTCTTAATTTGGAAGTAAATTATCAACTCAAGCCTATCAAAATTCAATGAAAATAATTTTAAAAAATGCTAGGTCACCCGAACTGGTTCGAGGGGACATGTGAACTAGTTCGAAACCGAATTGGTTCGGGGGTACTTGCGTACCGATTTGTTGTACCTTGATTCATCTTCTTCGCTATAATGATTTTTCCACCACGGTTAACCCTCGAAACTCCATGATTTGAATCCAAACTCCCAACCAAACATTCTAAACATTATATTAACATATGTACATGATTTCTATGTAGTAGAATCATCAAATAATCAGGAAACATCATTAAATTGGATTAATTCAACAAAATTCTTACAAAACCCCTAGAATATCATATTTGTTCAAAACTCCAACAAAATTCCCAGATTTTTTCACCAAAGTTTAACACTAATCTATGGATTTCGTCCTATATACATAAAGGGATTTATCCTATCTCAATTTCAACCCAAGATTTTGTTTTATGTCTTCTAAATTAACCCAAAATACATGAAGTTCATAGATTAAACATCGTACTCTAACATGGATGGTATATCTATCATAAATTAACAAGATACATACTTTCGTTGGTATGTAGGTATGATTATCTATGAAAATTGGTATGATTTTGATCCTCTCATTTCAATCTACGCGATGGCGGTGTTTATGGTGCGAGGATGGTGCAAATTGGCCTTAGGACCTCCTATTTTCTTCCTCTTGTGGCCTCTCTATGTGTTTGCAACTTCTAACCCTAGTCCCTCTAACCTACAAGAAGTTATACACTTAGAAGTTTCACGAATCTTCCTTCCTAAAAAATACAAATGACCAAAATATCCTCTCGGGGTGTCGGTTTGGCCTAATATTGCTCTGGAACCCTAACTAAATTTCTGAGCACACTTTTTTGACTATTTTGACCCTTCTGTACACATTGGCGCACTCGAATATTCATATGGGCGACTTATAAATATATTTATTTTATTTCATTAATTTAAGTCCCGACACAACTAACACGTGTGTCCCGACTAAATTACTGTAACAGTCATATTTCTCACTCACGACAATTATAATCTTTTCATATCATTATTATTACTCAATTAATATTTAATTTACCGAATTAATTTTCCCAATATGATTTAATCAATCCCAATTAATTCTCAATTGAAAAAATAATAAAATTATGGGGTGTTATGGAAGTTATGCTTCTAGTTGAAATAAGTCTAAATTAACTAAGAGTGATAGCCTAAAATTAATGAACTACAGAAATAAGTGAGATCAAAGATATCCTCAGTAAAAACATAGGAGGTTTAAATACCATTGGTGATAAACTATGGTTTAGGCTTCACAAAAGTGTGGTAAGGAGAGATGGAATCAATAGCATATATCTTAAAACCTTGAAAGCGACACAATAAAAGGCATCCAAGAGGCTCATATATGCACTTCTGCGGGTATTAAATGAAAAAATGTTGTTATGGTCTTAATTATGTATAAACACCCTTAGGATGGCAAGTGAAATTAAGGTAAGTCACTTGTGTCCTATACACAATTGGTAATTGGGATATTAGTCAAGATAATGTTTAATGGGTTCCTCACATGAAGGTTGAATGGGAGGAGTTGGTGAGGGACCACTACAAACTACAGTGGGATGTTGGCCATAGTCATTAACTCAATATGCATATGGTAGTTGGGACTGTATTTATTACTTTCTACCATATAGTCATCACAAGCTCTAACATTCATGACATCATCATAATCTTCATGATCTCTAATGTGGGGTTCTCTGATCGCAACATCTAGTATAGTAGTAGTACAAAATTAAATTCCTTTCAAAGTGGATGGAGAGGGGATGTCAGTATACAAAGCCAGATTATGTTCAGTAAAACTTTATTTTTGGTGTTATAAACACTAAATTGATCCCACTCATCATCACAGACTTAGTTTAAGGATATAGATGTAACATCATAAGTATCTACACTATCACTTCCTGGGTTTAAAGATGATCCACATTTAATAATTGTCTTAAAGTGGGCATTATTATTTTTATTGGAAGCAATTGTTGATATAGAGATAATGGCAGAGAAGAGATAAGAATCTGAACTGAAAGACCAAAATACTTGTTGATTAATCATGAAGATCGTTTCATTGCCAAAAGGTATCTATTTAAGCACCATTTACAATAAAGTAATGATGACCGAACGTGGGGATGAATTGTGCGAAGGTCAATATTCCATTTTTTAATTTTTGCCAAACATTAATTAGTGTAAGGGGCATGTTTATACCATAATATTACCAACCAATATAGTGTAGCCATGACAAAATACAAATTAATAATTACAGTCGAGAACATAATGTTCCAATCGAATACAAATGGTTAACCATCCAGCAGTTAAAATATTAGTTGTATGGCAAATAATTCTATAAATAAGCAGCTATAGGATGAAGGAAAGTAGGACTCCTTTAACAAAAAATGCATTTACTCGTTTAAACTCCTTTACATTTATTTCCTTTTGTTTTTAGTTCTTTATAGTTTTTCTTCTTCTTCAAAGTAGTTTGTAAGGTAGATTTATTGCAATTCCCTTTATATTTTATGAAAAGTTTCGTTGCCTTTACATTTAAACTGTCATTATTTCTCTTGTGTAAATTGATTTAAATTCCATAGTGTTAAATGTTTTCTTTTAGTTTAATTATGTTAATTCATTGTTTTATTTAGTTCAAAACTTATTTTCACCTTTAGTATTTCATTTTACTTCTTTTCCTTAGATTCTAGTTGTTTAGATTTATTTATCATTCATTGTTAAGTCTCCTCAAAGTGGAACATAGGTCTTCTTAATTAAAGCATCAAACGATGCACAATCTCCTGATTATCGCAAGGATAAGATAATCAATTGGTTGAAATGACCATCACCTTTCCTGGAATGCTTATATACAATAATAACACACAAACAATCCAAGCCATCAATACACATCCTAATTTTGGTCTTTTAGTCCTTTTAGCCAATATGTGCTAAAACCATTAAACATACATGTCAATATTTTATTGTGGTTCTTATAACTCAAAACCTTGCACAAACACTTTTAGAATAGAATAAAGGATAAACTAAAGTTCAATTCATAAATTTAATAGATATTAAACTCAACTTTATGAATCTTTTTCCAATTTATTTTTGGGCTGGCTACGTGAATCCTAATTTCCGTTCTTCTCTGCTCATCACGATATCCTCAATTAAACCACTTGATATCTTATCATTTTTAAAATGACCCTCATATTTAGCTTATGCCTATGTCTACCCCTAGCCTTACGATCAATATTAACTAAATCACTCCTCCTTATGGGCACACTTGTCAATTTTCATTTGACATGTCCAAAACCATCTAAGACAATTTTCTCTCAATTTTTCATCTATATTAAATAATTTTATTTACTCACGAATATGTTCATTTCTAATTTTATCATCTCAATTTTTACCACATTCATCTTAATTTCCATACCACTATCATGTTTATTTTCTACACAAATTTTTTCTAAGTTGCCCAACCCTCTATTCTGTATAACATGGCAGGTCTAACGATCGTCCTATAAAACTTACCCTTTAATTTTAAATGTATGCTCAAATC
The DNA here is from genome assembly GCA_949130495.1 of Sambucus nigra. NCBI lineage: Eukaryota > Viridiplantae > Streptophyta > Magnoliopsida > Dipsacales > Adoxaceae > Sambucus > Sambucus nigra. The sequence continues at coordinate 153,897,966 of OX422208.1, read as the reverse complement.
ACATAATATACTAGTAACACTTCTCCACTTTACTTAACTTTCTTTAATTCTATGAGTAACATAATCACTAATATCTCTATCTCTTTTGATAATCAAGCCTAAATAATGAAACTGAATACTCTTAGGTAATTATTGATCTTCAAGTTTCACCATATCCCTATTTCTCCTGCTACTATCGCTAAAATTTCACTCCACATACTATGTTTTAGTTTTGCTTATTTTTAACCCTCTTGATTCTAGAGTTCATCTCCACACTTCTAATCTAACATTTATCCATGACTTGGTTTCATCCATTAAAAAAAATTATCTCCAAAGATCATACACCGTGGAACCTTATATTTTATTTGTCCAATCAATTCATCCATAACAAAGAAAGAAAATACAAGGACTTAGGGTTGAACCTTGGTGAAAACCTACATTAATTGAGAATTCACTATTATCTCCAGCCATTATTCTTAATAAATCCATAAATCTATCACACATATCTATAGTCACATCGACATATCTATGAGTCACTCATTTTTATGTAAAATCTACCATGTATATCTCTAGGTATTCTATAATTCTACTTTTCCAAATCTATAAAAACCACATGAAAATTCTTATTTTTATACCTATACCTCTCCATTAATCTCCTTAATAAATAAATAACTTCCATTGTTGATCTCCCAGTCATAAACCCAGACTGATTTTTAGATTCTATTATTTCCAACCTCAATCTATGTTCAATCACTCTCCACCAAAGTTGAATTGCATGATTAATTAATTAAATAACATGATAGTTTGAACAATATTTCATATAACATTTATTTTTTGATAAATAGGTACTCAAATACTCTTTCACCATCAATCAGGCATCCTATTAGTAATTATAATTATATCAAATAATTTTTATAACTAAGACACTCCTTCGTACCTTAAACATTTCCAAACCTCAATAGGGATATCATTTAGTCCTAAAGCCATTTATGTTTTCATCTTCTTCATAGTAATCTAAACCTCAACTGTAATAATTCTAGAAACAAATATATTTTCTTGAGTCTCTCTAAATTCCTCCATATCTGGTCTACTACCATTATCCATCTTCAATAACCTCTCAAAATATTTTTTCCACATTTCCTTAATCTATTAATCCTTGATAAAGACTCTGAAGTCCTAATTTTTAATAAACTTAATGTTATTAACATTTTTTTTCTATCCATAAGTTTAGTCAGTTTATATATACATATTTCCCATCCTTGTTGTCTAGTTTTGTTTAAACATCATCATACTCCTTAAACCTAGCATCTCTTATCGTTTTATTAACTTCTTTTTAGCCAATTGTAATTTTTCAAAATTTTCTTTGTTTCTAGTTGTTATATAAATCCCATTCATTTTTACTATATTTTGTACTTCTTCATTCCGCAACCAAGTTTCTTTAAATTTTGGCCCCTTACTTTTTGATTCTCCAAGAATATATTTTGATAGTCTTATAATGTATGTAGTCATCTTATTTCACATTATACTAGTCTCATCTGTGGAATTCCATAATCCTTCTTTTAATATTTTATTTTTAAATAGTACAAATTTCTCTCCTTTTAAGGTCCACCACCTAGTTCATGAGTTAATCGTCTATTTTCACAGTCGTGTTTGATTTTTAATGTTTATATCCAAAACCATTATCTGATGTTCTGAGGAGAGGCTCTATCTATGGTTATTTTACAATCTTTACACATTAATGGATTAAATTTCCTAATGATGAAAAACTCTATTTAAATATTATTTATTCCATGTTTAAAAGTTATTAAGTGTTCAAGAATCTGTTTAGAACTTGCATTTACTAATACGAGATCACAAGCCATGAAAAAATTGAATATAAACTCTTCGCCTTTGTTCCTATATCCAAAATCATATCCTCCATGCACCATCTCAAATCCTACACGGTCTTCTCCAACATGACCATTAAAATATTCCTCTCTCTATATTTTCTCACCTGCTATTATTTCTTGAATTAATTCATCCATTTGTTCCCAAAATTATATTTTAGTATGTTAATCTAATATTAGTTGTGGTTCATAAAAACTAAACATATTGATTATATTTTCACATAATGCTAGTTTATAAGTATAAGTTTATTCCCTCTCATAATAATGGCGTGACTTAAGGTTCTTATTTATTATTTTTCCAACTATATTCCTATGTCAACGCTTGACTATACAATAAAATTTAAATCTTATATTTTTAATTTCTTTAGCTTTCTCATCCACCCATTTAGTATCTTGTAAACAAGTTATGTTAACTTTTCTTATTATCATAGTATTCTATATCTCCACCCCTTTCGTTATCAAAGTCCCTATACTCAAAGTCGCTAACCTAAGTTTACTATTCTGGACTAACTTCTTTACCAGCCCATGTAAAAGTTGGTGCATGACCCATTTCTATATTTTATCACAACGGTAGTCGATGCAATGCCCTTGCATATTTTTTGAGACACTCAGTGGCAGGTGCAATGCCCCTTAATTATTTTTCAGAAACCCAATAGCTAGAGCAAGGCATCGCTTAAGGGGGAAGCCTTAATATTAGCTCATATATTTATTGGATTCATGTTCATAATGAAAGGTAAAGTTTTATGCTAGTTTTCAACCGCCTAATGCAATCCTCCTCCTTTATCTGGGTTTGGGAAAAGATATTAAAAAAACCTTGGAAAGTATTTGAACCTGACGTGAATCGAAAACACAACCTTTGAGGATGCGTATGCCAACATACTTGATGAACATGATCTTTATTGAAGACAAATATCAAAGGCGTGATGGATGGTGAGAAGTGATGAAAATAGTTTTACCATAAAGATTCACATCATAAAAGATTGAATAAAACTCAAAATATTCTCTCCTTATCCGATACATTGTTATTTAATTATAGTCCATTTTTAGATTACATTTGTGATTACTTTCATGTAATATTTACGTCTCCATTTGTAAGGACACAAATTTCCAATTGAGTTTTAATGTAGTTTCTGGACAAAAACATTTGAGTCATAGGATAGTATTATTGAGTATCTTCCAAGTCTATGACAAGTGTAAAGTTGAAGACGTTGCGTCCTACTTATCAAGAGAACATCATTGTCGAGTTTCAGTGCCACGTTTCACGTCATCAACATCATGTTTCAAGTCTCCAAAGGTATGAATGCTTTTATATATTTGTAGGAGAGTTGGAATAGTTTTTAATGGGTGTAATGTTTATTTAAAATAAAGTTTTTGGGCTTAAAATTAAAAAAAATGAACATTCTGACATTTCGTTCGAAAGTGTCGTTTGAACGAGAATTTCGTTTGAACGAGTTTGCCAACGATTTTTTCCTTTTTGGCCACTGGACTACCGTTAGATGGTCGTTCGAACGAGACTTCGTTCGAACGAAAATCTCGCTCGAAAGAGATTTCTGGCGGAAAAATATTTTGGTAGTTTTCTCCATGATCCCACTAACTTTTGACAGAATTAATAAGTGCGGGAACCAACACTGGAGAACCAAATTTTGACTTTTTCTAAACATATTTTGAGAGAAAAAGTTCTTAGTTAAAAAGTTCATTGTTTAGTGTTTTTGTGTAACCATGATCTAATTTCTACAAAAATACTTACACAGAAAGTTTAGTTTATCCAAGTTTCTGCTTCTACATATTTGCTTGAAGTGTTTTGGTACTGGGTTCACTTTTCTACCCAAGAAGAAAAGAGTTTGGGTTTGCTTCTACATCCCTCAAAGAAGAAGACGCTTTTGTTTTGTTGCGGCCTTCTCACAAGGTGAAAGGCACCATGTGTGGTCGATGGTTGCTTGGTCTCAATTGTTGGACTCCAAGGTTCCAGTGGACTTCGAGATTATTTGCTAGGCAGTGGTGTTTACAAGAAGGAGCGTCAAGGCTTGGGCGGACTCAAGTTTGTGGTGTAAGTCTACCTGTCTTGTAATTTTTAATTTCATACTTAGTGAATTTGTTAGGCCAGGGCTATCCGAGGTTTATCCCGTAGTGGGTTTTTCTCGTACATCGCCGTGTAGTGGTGTGTTTATTTTATGTTTTGTAAAATTCACCTTAGATGCACGCTTAGGTAAAAAGATAAAATTTGGTTTAAATCACTACTTGTTTAATTTGGTACAAAAATTATATTGGGTGAAATTTAAGATAATTTAATTTAAGTTGGTAGTTTAATTTGTTAAATTTGATTTGGCTTAATTTGGTAATATTGAAAATATTGTGTAGAAAAATTTTGGGACTTGTGTTAAATTAATTTTGGGCTAAAAGTAAATTTCTCATAGTTAACTTCAAGTGTTATTTTTGTTTGTGAGAAAATCCAAATAAATTGGTTTGTGTGAATTTGTGTGTGTGTTCACCATAATTCACTTATTCAGGTTTAATTTTAATTTCATTTTTAGAAATTGAAATTTGTGTTTAATTTAATTTTTCATCTTTTTAAAAAAAAATTAAACAAATTTTGAAAAATTAAATTGTGTTATGTGTGAACCATCCTATTCCGCATTTAAAGGAAATTGTTTTTAAAAAGAAGTCTAAAATTGGGGGTCAACATCTTTATACTATTTACATGTCATCTCCTTAATTACTAGTAAATGTATACCTAAGGTTATTGCTGAAATGGCTGATGACCTAATTTCCTCGATTATTTGATGAAGTGAAGATGAATAAGTTTCAAAAGATTTTAAAAAAATCTCAGGGTACTTATGTTTTTTCATGTTGCAGTACACCCACCAAATCGGGGATTTAGTCATTGCTCGCGATCCTCACAAATCATTTCATGACAAAATATTTGTTAATGGCCTAGATCCATAACCAAATTCATTTTCATCGTGTTCAGAGCGAAAATAGTTATCACCTTGAGCATTCACGTGCCACACTATTGTCATGACTTTAGTCATGACAAATTTTCTAATTAACACGATATTTAGATGCGACAATTTTGCATTTTACTCGTCAAGGTTCAGAACCAAGACAATAGTTATGACTTTATTTTGATATAGTCACGTATGACAAATATGGCAAGTGGTTTCAAAACGTTTGTCATGGTTTATGACCGTGACAAATGTTCCTCTCACAAAAACCATTTTTTGGCAATATTTGGTCTTGACAAACATGATTTTTGGAAAAGCATTTAAATTTTAATGATTTAACCTTATCACTTAAAATCAACATAAAACAAATATGCATCCACAATAGTAATTTCATTGTGTAACCCACAAAATCAACATGAATATATATAGTAGCACTACCACATGAAATACCATAAAAATATAACAATTATGTTTGAGGAAGGTTCACGTATCTTACATTTTTTATAATTCCACAATTCAGATATTGGGTAATCCATGGGATGACTCTGCCCGATCCAAACACGTTATGGTGAACGCTATGAATTATTTTAGTACCTAGATTTATATCCAGCTGATTTAATAACATTTAGTTAATTTACATGTAAGCATGCATGTCCAGTTTTAATAGGCCTAAAATATTTATTCAGTGTACATGACCCATAAATATGCGTTTGGGGTTTAAGAAATTAGAGCAACTAAAATATGTCATATCTTATAATATCTCTATCTAATCATGCTTGTTATTCTACTCCTCATTATCTACCATAACAAGTGAAGGGCAGAGCATAAATGCCTTGTAGGGTGTAACAATACACATATAGTGTCATACACACACACACACACACACAATTATGCAATAATAACCATAATCATACAATTACTATCATTAATAAAAGTATTGTCAACAAACTAATATTTCAACATGCAAAGAAAGGCCCAATAACCCATTATTATATTTAATAGTAAAATATATTATTTATACCAAATTCTGTTATTTAGTTCCAACTGTGAAGAAACCATTTTTTAGAAGAAATTGTTAAATCCCAATAGTAAGACCAACTCATGCTACTTTTCATAACTTAGTTAACCCACGTAGGTCAATCATTTCCATTTCATGAAATATAATTTAACTCACGTTTTGTTAAATTGAAAGTCCATTTTAATACAAGTCATTTATTCACACAATTATCCTAAACTTAGGGACATATTATTGATAACCAAAATACAAACCTCATAATTATATATTAGTTAATTATCCTTTCCCCGGTGTATATTAAATAACACCTATGTCCATGGTTGCACACTGTCCGTCGTAAATTCCCCCCAAAATTGCTTAATTGGCCATTGTTTTGGGTCTAATCCGAGGACAGACACTAGGGAATTCCTTTAAGAAAACTCTAGAACTTTAATTAAGTTCATTCCTTTGATCTCTAATCGTTGCTTTTACAAAAATACCAATCATAATGCCGTATTTATTACTTGTATAAATACCAGTTATTCTCCATTTAATGAAAATTATAGGAGGGTAGATGTATTGGGGTCTATGAATAACTAGAAAGGGTGAGGTGTGACCCACTCCAATGGATCTTGCCTTCAAGGTCTTTAAAAAACTTCTATAGCAGCACCTGGTAAAATCTTCCCCTTTTGGTAAAAATGGAACCAAAATAAGAATTACTCCCTACAAGAAGATGAAATTCACATCAATAATAGCAACCTTTTCTCAAGAGACACTTCTGAGAATGATGGCTCTCAGTGTGGAGGGAAACAACAAGGCACTCAGCACTTAGAGAGAGAGCAGGGAGAGAACACTAGGTATCTGGGGTGATTTTGAAAGAGTAACGGTATGATTTAAGTTGTGATTCTGATGTTGAGTTGGCACTTTTGGGCACCAAAACTAAGGGGATTGGTGAGGGACAAGGTCTGCAATGTACCTTTTGTCCCTATGCTCGAAGACAAACTAGTTGATTTGGTAAATATCTTTTAAAATGGTAACTTGCAGTATAGACTTCGTAAACGTGAGGAGGGGCTCAAGGACCACCTCTTCTAAAAATTTTTATAAACTTGATGAGAGTTCTCAAGGACCACCTCCTCTAAAATCATTTTATAAATTGTTCATTTCTTATGAGCAACCCCTTAGTTGTTCACTTCAATCATGACTGGATGTGAACTGTGTAAGGAATGGGTGGCTCCTAGGGTCTATCTACTAGTGTTCTCTCAATCTTAAAGTACTAAGTGGTTGAGCTTGCTCAACAAAACTTGTTCTTCAGCCACTAAGCCAAAACTCACAAGAGATCCTAACTTTCCATTTTGAGCCATGCTTTATCAACAGGCTACCTATATAAGAAAGTGACATGTTAGTGCTTTAACATACCTGTTAGTAACAAATATTGAGGATTAGGACACTCTAGGTGGACCTCCTCGCCCTACTGGTTCTATTCTGTAGGTAATTTGGATTTCTGGGGACAAGGAGCTCCTCGTGGTGGGATTCCTTATTCATACTTTATTCCCGTGACTTTTGAACATTTGGGGATGAGTAGCCACTTGTGATGTGACTCCTCATCCAAACTTCATTTCTATGTTTTCTGAGTCGCTTGGAACGATGAGTTCTTTCTGATGAGCCTCCTCCCCTAAATTCCAAATTTGTGATATCTGGTCATTTTGGGCCGAGGAGACCTTCTTGATGGGCCTCCTCACCCATGTTCAATATCTGTGAACTTGGTGTTCATCGGGGCAAGAAGCCCTTTCTGGGGGGGGGGGGTCCTCTTCCAAATTATAATCCTGTAAACTTTGTAGCAATTGAGGTGAGGAGCCCTTTCTTGGGCCCTCATCACTCTAGTTCTTAGTCTCTGTTCTTTTAGAAAATTAGGGGAGAGGAGCCCTTTCCGGGGTCATCCTCACCCAAGTTCTAACTGTATGGGCTTTGGGACAATTGGGGCCGGGATCCCTTTATGGGGTCCTCCTCGCCCAAGTTCTAATTGTGTGAACTTTGGGAAAATTGGTGGCGAGGAGCCCTTTATGGGGTCCTCCTCTCCCAAGTTCTAACTGTGTGAACTCTGGGAAAATTAGGGCTAGAAGCCCTTCCTGTGGACCTCCTCACCCAATTTCTGATTCTTGGTGGTTCTTGTGGTGAGTCCCTCCTCGCCAATTGGGCCTACTCGCCCAAGCCTTTGATCTATCAAGTGTGTACAACTCTAGATTAGCTACTCTCCAATAGATGGATTTTGGGCTTTGTCGTCTGTCACCCTACTTTAGCAAGGAGGATACTTTCATGAATTCACTTGAAAATTTTGAGCAGGAGTTTGTGGCTAAGATCAACGAGTGACCCCAAGTGGTTCTAGGTGATTCTTCTGACTTTCCCATTATTTTACCTGATTCAGTACTTAGTACTTAGGGTACGAGTAGACAAGGGTAACTTTACCCATTACAATATTGAAGTCAAGTCATATGGGGGTGCCATAGATGAATAAGGTCTCTGTATGGATCATGTCTTGTTCACCCCCTCACACAAAGTTGTTATTGAGGGACTAGGTCTTCTGACTACTATTAACAGTCTCAAAGCTTGCTCTATCACCAAGTAGGAACATGCTTTTACTTTGCCGACTTCTCGCTGGAGTAGGGATTTCCATACTTTTATTACTGGTTAGGTGGAATTTACTATTACTTTGGAGAACATTTTTGAGCTTCTCGCTCTGCCTTACTTGGGGAACAATATTCTTACTGATGGTTTTGAGGATGAGATTGAGGAGAAAATGATGGGGGAGCTCCAATTTGCTTTGGGTGAGTGCTCGAAATACATAGCTATCAATTTGACTGGGACCACCAAACACTCTTTCACCAAATGGTAGAGATATTGGTTTAAGGATTTCGAGTAGCTGCCGAAGGGGGAGAGCTCGATCAGGGCCTTGAGGAGTTAGGAGTGCCCAAAAATTAACCCCTCCCCACACTTGGCAATATTTTGTCACTTTTCTGAGTATATTTCTTCTTCCTAGGAGGACAGATAACTCTCCTCATGAGCTTTTATTTAAGATTTTAGTGAGGCTTGCTCGAGGGAGAGTAGTCCCCCTCACATCTTTGACTTTGGGGTCTTTATATACTTGGTTAGATAGTGCTAATGTGTACATTGAGCGCTCTTGTGGTCATTATGACGCTATCAATTTTGCCAACACTTTTATCATCATTTCATTTTTCTTTGATAGATTTCCCAACTTTTCCACGGAGGCTAGGTCTTGCCATAGCGGAGCTGTTCGTTCTGTAAGATAGCACAAGAAGACTCCTGAGACTCTTCTAGGGTATTTGATAGACAACATTGATGAATTTTCCTTCAGGCCCTACCGCATGACTGTGGGAGGTATTTTTTCTTGGAATTCTTTCTCTGCTACTGGGGAACTTTTTATTTCCATGTTGATGCGGAGTCTGCTCCTACTTGCCCCCATATTTCTGTGGTCGTTGTGCTTCTTCCTTGCACTTTGCCCTCACTGATGGACTTGGGTCAGGGTGTGGAGTTCTACCACTCTGAGAGATGAGGAGGTAATTTGTTTATGACCAGGAGGTTCATACTACCACTTATCCTTCAAGAACCTCCCCTTCCGAGCTATATCTAAAGACTTTTTCCAACTTTACCTTTGAGGGGGTGGTTAGCAGAGTAGGTCATTTGGGAAACTTTTTTGTGGATTTTCAAGATTACCTAACCTCTTTTTTGTATTCTTGGTTTACCCTTTGACAGAAGCAGGCCCTCTTGATTCAGTAAAGGATGTTCCTCATGAAAATATTTACATAAACATCCCCAAAAACGATAAGTATTTAGGTAAAAGGACCCAAAGGTTGGTGTGGCATGATAGTACCATCCCTAAGGCTCCTCTTGAGCAATTGACTCCAGTCCTGGTGAGGTCTCTGATCTATGAGTCTATTTATTCTAAGAAAACTGAGCCTCAACCTAATAAGCCTAAGTCTAGAGGCAAGTCAAGAGCTCCTGCTGCTTCAAAGAGGAAGCATACAGATGTGGATGTTTCCATCTTCATACCATCTACTATTTCCCCTACTGTCTCTCCTAGTTCCAGTATTTCCACTACTGCCCCCACTTCCCTCCCTTCACCAGTAAGAACTAGGGAAATTAGGAAGAAGAAGAAGACTGACACTAAGACTTATTCCCCCTCTTCTGTAACAGATTAAAGGTATGATACTGATGATCTGGGGGTAGAGGATACATATAGGACGGTGTATGAGCATGGCTATGAGGCCCACAGATTATCCGCTGAAGAGTCTGCTCTTACTTCTATTCCCATAGGTGAAGGTACTACACCTCATTCACTTTTACTTAGTGAAACTAGATTTCTAAGGGTTTGACTTGCTGGTTCCCCTTTTCTATCATTTTAATAGGAACTAGTCGATTATAGAAGTACTCCCTCCTATGATGATAACGGTTCTTCTCGAATGAGATGAGTGTCGCTAATCCTTGTGGTGATCAACATCCTGACACTTCTTCTTTATTACTAATTTTTGGGGAGTCTTCTAGTGAAGATTTTCTCATAGGTTCTCCGTCTACCAATAGTGCCACTATCGGGAATCTACCATATGGGTAGACTCCCCACTCTATGACTGTAAGTCTTATCTCTTAAATTTTTTAGTACTATTTAGTGTATATTTTCATATACATAATTCATAAATGAATTGTCTTTATCTTTGCGGCATTTACAGGTTGTCTCTGTTGCGACGAGTGATTCGTCGCCACTGCCTCCTGCCCGGGGGCCTTTTCCTAGGGCTCAAAGTTCTATGTTAGTTTTGTCTTTGGGCCTATATAGGGAGGTTTGCCATTTATCTCCACTCAGTTGTTATTCTATTATTTTTTCTATTTTACTAATACATTTTCTGCCGTTGTCTCTTTTTTGCAGCTATCTACTTTATTCCTGACGACAGCGAGGACTTCTTTTGTGTCCTCCTCTTCAGTCCAGGTAAACATTAGCTTCTACTGAGTTTCTTACATTTACTTGTAACATTTTGAGGCATATATTTTTAAGTATCCCATTGTTACACACATAGGTGACCGTTTCTCTGGTCCGTCTTCCTTCACCTCACCTCTCCTTGGTGGTGAGGGGTACCTCTATAGAACTGTTAGAGGTATTTTGAACCTGTCTTATTTATGGTCTTTCTCTATTCTATCATATTTTCTACTTCTATGGAATTATTATTTGTATCTATTTTCATTGCAGGGACCTTCTTTCAATGGCCTTTCATCTACTGGAGGAATAGCCCTGCTTACGGGAGGCACTTCCCCAGGTCTATCGCCTTCAGGGAGGATTCCCATCTCTCGGGTCTTTGTGCCCATGGATATAGGCCTCACATTCAGGGTTTTCATATCTTCTTTCGAGTTTTCATATATTCTTATCCTGGGTCTTTGTGCCCATGGATAATAGGCCTCACATTCAGGGAGGATTCCCATATCCCGAGTTTTCATATCTTCTTGTCTTACAAGGTAGTCCTAGTGAGACATCCTCACCTACAGTGCTTGTAATGAAGGTCTCAGAGACAGTACCTGAGATAGAACCTGTAAGTCTCCCCTTATCTTTTGTAGAGGAACCTACTCTAGCCAGCCTAACCAAATTCCCTTGTCTAAGGGGCGTTATCCTAGCTCCGCAGGACCAACTTCAGTGGTAAGTTCGATTTTTTCAACCTCTACCTTCTAGCTTAGTTATACATATGTGTATTATGTATTTTTTTCTAATATATCTGTGGATGTGGTCCCATTACTTGTGGGACTTATATTTGAACCCTCAGGTGAGTATTCCACCACCTTTTGTGCTTAAGGAGACATTGGTCACCCCTCCGATTAGTACCACTCTTGCTTTGGCCGTTGAGAAGTCTCATGCAGGTATCTCAGTGGGGATCTCTAAGGTAAATACTTAATATGCATGGATCTTTTGAGCTTACGTTTTTTGTGTAAATACTTGCTGGCATTTACCTGTTTCCCTGTTATCAAATTAGTACAATATTTTTTCCTTTGACTATGGAACAAATAGGGAGAACTAATGTGAGTCATGTATTATACTGTCATACCTTACTCTTTTGTTTGTTCCCCTTTTTTCTTCTTGTTTTTACTGTGCAAGTTGTCTCACCCTCACGTTCTTATTTCCTTCTTTTCAGGTTAGTGACGCGATCATCCCTAGTTATATGGGACTTACTGTGGGTGCTATATTGCCCTAGGAATTAGACTATCATACCTGGGTTGTTGCTATCTACTAAAGCTAGTACATTTCTCTTTTTCCTTATCCAAAATAAAATCACCATCTCTTATCTATTTCTGTTAGGTTGGTGCTCAAGGTCATGTGGTTCCCCCTTGCTTAGGTGATAACATATTGAATCCCATGGGCTTTGGGGTAATCTTGTAATGATCTTTGTTTAAATTTGAGTATGGGTAGCCCACCTCCTACTACTTCACTTCTTCGAAACTTATCTCCCTTTTATTTTCACATTACAGGATCCGATTCCCGAGCCTGCTGAGGCCACTGGCGTGGCCGATCAGAGTTATGAGGCCACTGGTGATACTGGTTCTAGAAAGGATTCTTCCATCCCTCTTTCAGAGCTTGAGTCTCATAACAAAGGCTATGATGATATAGAGGTAGAGGCTTCTGGGTCTTTCGAGAGCGTGCTCTGGCATTCAGAGTTTCCTTCCCAATTTTGTGCACATGAGCGTGTGGTGTTGGAGATTCTTCTGGAGCACCATTCGGAGACTTTTACTTCCAGAGCATCCTCAACAGTAATAACCTTATGGTCTTTAACTTGAAGGCCCTATCTAGCCATATGCATGACTTCGTATATACCATTTCTACTGACATGATTACTTAGAGGGATGCACTCTTTCTCCAGGCTCTTCATAATCTTCAATGCTTCTATCATTTCCAATTGGATTGGTTCAAAGATTTAGTTTGTTATTTTCTTGATACCACCCTTAGGAAGATGATAAAGTTGTATACTTCCAGGAAGACTAGGGAGCATCAACATCAGACTGAGGCTACTCAGATTCAGACTCAGATTCAGTCCCTCTAGACAAGGATGGCCAAGCTACAGGCTGATGTTGCTGAGGATGAGGCTCGGATGGCTAGATTAGAGGATCAGCTTGTTGAGGAGGCTGGTCCTTCTTACACAGACCTGCTCTCCCTCCAAGATTTATTTTTCATGTTGTCTAGTGGGTAGATAGCCCTGTTATGTAGACTTTATTTTGTACACTTTTCATATGTAAAGATCTTTCTCATTATTAATGAAAGAGTATTTTGTTGGTTTCTATCATCTTGATCATCTGATTCTATGTGGACTTTGATATCTGATTACTATGGCATGCTCTAATTTTCTGTGGCCACTTCATCTGTTTGAACTGTCTGCTTTAACTTTGGGATACTTGCATATTATAACTGTCCCCTCTAATTGTGGGGTACTTGCATATTATTTGAGAATATAATATTTTAAGACTTGTCCCCTCTAACTGTGGGGTACTTGCATATTATCTGAGCAAGTTATCATTTATAGGAAGGTCCCCTTTAGCTGTGGGGTATTTTACCATGGTTATCATTTCTTAGGGAATAACTGGGAGATAAAGGGTTAGCTCTTCTCTTTCCCTCAAACTTTTTTTTAAGAAATTAGAGCAGGGGATTGTAAGTCCCCTTTTCTCTATATTTTCTATGGACTTGGTCAAGTAAGGCCATTTCTTTGAGAATGGAGGTTAAAACTTGTACTCTAGGAAATTAATAAAAAAAATTATATATATATATATATATATATATATATATATATATATATATATATATATATTTTATTATGACTTGGAGGATGTACTCCTATTGGTCTAGTGACAAGGTCAAAATCATTTGTCTAAAATGCCTGGATAGACTTTGCTCAATATAATTTTTTATCAGGATTGATGTACCTCCAAGTGTTATGAGAAAAGTCCTATTTATCTTGGACCTTGTTCTAATCTAGTAGATGGTATATAAAAAAAATATTGTGATGGATCTACCTTATGCCATAGGTAAACAAGCAAAATAAAAATCATCGTGCAATGCTAAAAAAGGAGTTACTATTAATTTCTTTTCATTTTCTGTATCATTTACAAAATTTTACTACTCTATCATTTTTATAAAAAAATACTGTTCTGGTGCTTGAGCAAGCCGCTCAAATTCTTTAATAGAAATGATTTTTTTTAACAATGCTAAGCATAATACCTCTGCAACCACTTCCAGTTGATGGACTGGAGGCAATCACTCTCTGGTTCTGAAATCTGGCAATAACTCAACTTGCCTACTCCTCTTACAATACAGAGTCTTCCGAGTTGGGTTAAACTTTATCACTGGCATGCTGCCAAGATATTGAGTGGATGTTTGTAGGACTAAGTCTCCCACCTGGAACTCCTTGGGCTTGACAAAATTTTCGTAGGCTCTGGACAAATGCTGGGTGTAGACTTTAAATTTTTCTTTCTCATTGTCTCCATGCTCTTCCTGTGCCTCTAGATGTACACGTCATGGGTTAGGGATGAGTCCATTGCTTAGGGAAACTCTAGCTGAGGGTACCTCCCACTCCACTGGTAATACAATTTCAGTCCCATATACTAATGAGAATGGAGTGAACCCGAATGGTTTTCTCTTTGAGGTACGACAAGCCCATAGCACCATAGGAAGTTTATCATCCCATGACCTAGCATGTCCTCCATCATATTCTTCAAAATATTGATCAGGGTCTTATTAGTGGCTTCTGCTTGACTGTTACCCTTAGGGTAGGAGATGGTTGAGCTATTATTCACAATTTTGTACTTGTCTGTAAGGAGGGACATTTCGTTGCATATGGACTGCTTTTCCTTATCTGTCAAAATTAGTTTGGGTATACCAAACCTGAATATGATATACTCTTTGATAAAATGGGTTACCACTTAAGTAGTCACTCTCCTTAGAAGGATGGCTTCTTCCCATTTGGTGTACAATTCTATATCCACAATGATGAAAGCTTTTCCATGAGAAGCTGGGCTGATTTTCCTAACTAGGTCAAATGCCCATGTGTGAAAGGTATAGGGAGCTGCTAGTCTTTGTAAGATAAATGAAGGATAATGTATCATATTTCCATGTACTTGATATGCTTTGCACTTCTTCACGTAACCAATTGAGTTATCCTCCATTGTTGGCTAGTAGTACCCCAACATCATCAGTTGATCATACAGTTTGGTACCTCCCATGTGGGAGGGCTCATGGTGTTCTTAACACTCTCTCGGTGTCTTCCTTAGATATTCACCTGAGTGCCTTCTCCTTGTACCACTTACTATAAAGCTCTCCTTCCACCAAATAAAAACTAATTATCTTTTTTCGCAGATAAATTTCATTTGCTCTTTCTGTGTGTAGATCACCATCTTTAAGATACGCTATGTATGGATGCCTCCAATTTTTGAAGGCTTCAACAAAGTTAGACTTCGCTGGCTGGTCACAATAGGTCTGGCGGTTTAAATAATCTTGTTACAAACGAGCAACCTCTACACTCATGGTGGGCCAATAGTATCCCCCCCGCTACAATCGATGGTAAAGAGGAATATTAGTGTCCCCACATTGATTTTCGTGCATCTCTGCCAACCTTTCTTTAGCTTCTTATTCTCCCACACATGTTGCTAGGAACCCTCCTGGGCTCTTAAGATAAAGTGTTCTCTACAGTAAGTGGTAGTTATCTAGTTCTAACATCTTCATTGTCCCTCTCTGGTCTCTAACTGCTTCACAACTATGTGCCTCAAATCTTCTAGCTCGTTGCTTAGAAATAAAGATCTTACTGTAGTAGTAACTGTTCTTCGTCGTACTGTGATTGTTGCTTCTGGATCATCCATGTCCAACTTCTGCGCTATCATGTCCAGTGCGTCGGGGTGCTTATTCATTTCTCTTGCATGTCTATCCATAGTTACTTCCAAGAACTACCCAACCATTTTTAAATGATGTATCTATAGGGTTCCAGGTTGGCATGCTTGAGTGAGAACTCCCCAGTTTGGCGTCCCCTAGTATGCATATCACTCTGACCCCTCTTTTGAGTGCCTCCAACATTCCCAAAATGGGGCCTCATATTTAGCTTCATTGTTTGAGCATTTAAAATCAAGCTTAAAGGAGAGGTGAGATTTTCCTTACTATTTAGCAATATAATACCGGCACCTCCTGTTCCTTGAGAACTGGAGCCATCTAACTCCATCGCCCACTTTTCTGTTTCTTCCACTAAGCATGCTTGAAAGTTCTCCCCAGGTAGTTCCTCACTGGGGGGGATCGATATTCCCACTTGGAAAAAGGGCAAGCAGATCTTCCATCCCTTGACTTTTAATATCTTTGGGCACTATGCCTTTCTAATTGTATTCTGACAGAATAAAAAACCACCTTGTTGCTCATCCCACAAGCATCGTTCGTGCGAGGAGGTACTTGATAGGGTCAAATTTAGTGACCATGTGAAATGTGAAAGCAAGTAAATAATGTCTCAACTTCTAAGCAATAAAAACATGGGCAAGATAGTGCCTCTCTATGCTAGTGTATATAGATTATATTCTCGATATCACTCTGGACAAGTAGTACACCGGTTTCTCTACTCCTTCCTTTCCCCCGGCCAGCAGTGCTCCTATGGATCTTTCTGTTGATGTAAGGTATACCAGTATTGGCGACCCAACTTCTGGTGGAATCATTATGGACGGGGAGGATAAAATTTCTTTATTCGTTACCTCTGTTAGAGCTGGTATGAACCTTCTTAGGTAGGTCACCTTCCCTAAGAAGCTCTTAAGCTTCCTTTGACTCTTTGGAGGTGGCATCATTATGACGGATTTATTTTTCTCTGCATCTACTTTCAACCCCTGCCTATTCACAACAAACCCCAAAAATTTTCCCACAGTGACCCCGAAGGCACACTTCGAGGGGTTCATTCGCATCTTGTACCTACGACACCTCTCGTATACTCTTCGAAGTTCTTGTATGTGCTTTCCTTTTTTCTTAGATTTCACCATAAGTCCGTCCACATAAAATTCTAGTATGTCATGAAATGAATTATGAAAAATTTCCATCATGGTCGTTTGGTATGTGGCCCCGACATTCTTCAATCTAAACGGCATGACTGTTTAGTGGAAATTTCCCAGGGGCGTGTGGAAGGCAGTCTTCTCCACATTTGTCGGGTCCATCTTAATCTGATTATAGCTAACTTACCCATCTATGAAGCTATACATCTCATGTCTCATAGTATCATCAACTAAGCTGTCTATGCTTGACAGAGGAAACTCTTCATTGAGACATGCCCGATTCAGGTCGCAAAAATCCACACAAATTTAAATTTGGCTCTTGTCCTTCTTTTCCACCAGCACTATGCTGGAGAGCCACACAGGGTGATGAATAGGATTGATGAACCCTTCTAGCAATAGCTTCTCTACCTTTGCTTTTGTCTTCAGATCGAGGTCAACTTCGTACATGCGTGCTTCTTGCCTGATTGGGAAAGCATTGTGAAGAACATTCAATCTGTGAGATCTCACCTTTGGGTCTATCCCTGGAATTTTCATGTATTTCCAGGAAAATACGTCAGCGAACTCTTTGAGTAGTCCCACCAGCTCTTCCTTCTATTTTGGGCTCAAACTTTTAGAAATTAGAATGGGTTTACTTTTACTCCCTTCCACCACCAGGTTGATCTCCTCTAATTCTTGTAGTTGCTCCCTAGGTCCATCCTTCATGCATTCTGAAGCTTCTTCTAGTTCCTCTATATGCTCAATAACATGGGATTCGTCCACAACAAAACATTTTGGTGCCGAGTCGGTGCTCTGATCCTAGAACACCGCCCGCACAGACTATTTTAAATGGTAGATAACTTTTCCATCGCTTAAGACCAATTTTTTGCAGGTTCGAGGAGGTTTAACTACCTCTTCCACCTTTCTCTATGCGGGGAATCACCCCCCAAACGATTATGTACAAATTTCCTTGGCTAGGCAATTCCTCCAACCACTTGCTTTTCTTCTAGCTTTCCCGTAGAATTATTTCGTTCCTCATCCATTTCTGTATAGAATGATACGTCTACCAGATGAGCCTCCTCAATGGAAAAAGTCTTATGTGTGGCTTTAATTATGATCTCTGTTCTTCTGATGTTGACCTTTACACAGTGATGGTAGGTTGAGGGAACTATGCCATGGGTATGCATCCATACCCCCCCCCCCCCCCCCCCCCCAATGAGCAGTTGGAGATGGTATTGGCATTGATGACATGGAATCTGATGTAGGAAATAAAATTCCCTAATTTAATTCCTACATTCACATATCCGATGTAATGCATTCCGAAACTATCGTATCCTGATATCACTAGTGGTATATGCACTATCTTCTCTTGATCAATCCCCATCTCGTATAACGTGTCAATTGGAATAATGTTAATGGATGCTCCTCTATCCATTAATTCTATGGGAAATGAGACTCCATTGATCATAGCTGTGACATATAGTGGGCGGTTGTGGAAGTAAGGCACCTTCCTATTTTCCTAAGAAAATACCACTTTAGAAGTATATCTCTTGATTAGCCAACTAGTTATCCCCTGCCAATTCAATGACGGGTCTCCTCTCTACTGTACCACCTCCAAGACTATTCTTGTTATGACCACCCTAGTGTCATATTTTACTCCTATTTGGTCGAAAAACCACTTGAACTTGGGGCTCTTCTCTATGTCTTCACATTCAAAATCAAGATCCACTTCATATGTCTAAGCATTGTAGATGTATTATGCCTCAGATACCCCCCTCATCCAGGGCAAGGATTACATCCCCTTGGCGCTCTAGGCGGTTGAACTGCTCGAGTTCTTCATCTCCCTCCTCTTCTTGGTCTGGGGTTAAAAACCACTCCTCGTTCTTTTTTTCCAGCTTAGTTATCTACTTGTCGATCAGTGATAAACTTCCTAACTCCTCACATATTCTCTCATCACTTTCCTACTCCATCAGGTCTTGGGCGGCTTCTTCATCATACTCTAGTACCATATTGAGAGTAGCATAATGATGAGGTGGAAGTGGGTTCTCTAAAGGTGCCATCTCTAGTTTCATTGATCAGATGGATCTTGTATTCCTCCAAGATCCTTGCAACATAGATTTAAAGCATCCTTCCTCCCCAATATTTTGCACCTCTTGTGCCATGTGTCTCAATTTGAACTCATCTTCTGTCACAAAGAAATTTGGGAGGAATTATATGTGCATCTCTTCCCATGAGGGAATGCTGTTGGGAACCAGGTGGGAATACTACATATAGGAGGTATCTGCAAAGTGCCATTGGCCACCTGCTCACCAATGATCCTCATCAAGTAGTAACAGTCCTTGGTAGAGTGTTGCACCCACTGATATAACTCACAATACTGAGGGTTGGCTTTATCAGCTGCTATCAGAGTTTCCCCATTCTGTGAGTGGGCCCGCTAACTAATGTACGATAACAATCCATTGATTCTTCTACGCTGCAAGGTAGCAGTGGTTGAGCATCTTCTACAAACTTTCTCTTGTTACCTAAGTTGTTGTTATTGGATCCGGAGCCACCTTTCTTACCTTTGGGGTTCCCATCCACATAATTGACTACTTGTCTCCTCGAGGCTTGAA
This sequence comes from Sambucus nigra, assembly GCA_949130495.1. Lineage (NCBI taxonomy): Eukaryota > Viridiplantae > Streptophyta > Magnoliopsida > Dipsacales > Adoxaceae > Sambucus > Sambucus nigra. Next base: position 153,878,534 of record OX422208.1, on the reverse strand, counting down.
ACCTTCCAGAAGTCAATGGCACATGTGTCCTCCAACTCGAGGAGATCGACTTGATTATCATAGCTATATTTCTAGTAGTCTTAGTGAGCTCTCTAAAGTTTCCATCTCTAGTTTAATTGAACAGATGGAGCTTGTATTCCTCCAAGATCCCCTAAACATATATTTAGATCATCCTTGCCTCGGATACCTCCTCATGTACATAAGGTTCTCTCTCGTGAAAGCGGTTGATGTATTGCATTAACTCCTCCCCAAGATTTTGCACCTCTTGTACGAGGCGTCTCAATGTGAACACATCTTCTATCAAAGAGAACTTTGGGAGGAATTGTCCGTGCATATCTTCCCATGAGGGAATGCTATTGGGCGCCAGGTGGGAATACTACATATAGGCTTTTACTGTGAGGGTCTTGGAGAACTCCCTCAACCTCAAGTTCTTATCATTTTGATGCACCCTTAGGTACTCAACGAATCTTTTCACATGCTCTCTTGGGTTTTCTCCTTTTCCATTAAACTTAATGAATTTTAGTGGAATATACCCCTCTGGGTATGGTTTCTCATCCACAACTTGAGGATAAGGATCTTATATCTCATCATACAGATGAGGTGTTTCTTTTTGAGTGGAGGAGAGTAATTTATCACCTCCTCCGTAGTAACTGCTTTAGAAGGATATTATTTCAAACTTATGGACTTTTCTACTGGTGAGTTTGATGGTGCCATAACCTGCTCTGGCACCACCTTTCGTGATGGAATCATCTTTGCTGAAATTATTGCTGGGGTGGCTGCCCCTCTAGAGGGAGCAACTACTGTTGTCACACAGACTTGACCCAAACTTAATGGGTCTACATTATTTTGCTTTAAGAAGTCAAAAAAATTCTCATAAGACTCATACATATCATTGGAGATACTGTCCGTGAGCTGGTCTGCCCTCCCTGAGGAGTAGGTGTCTTTTCTCCATCACCACCACATCCTCTAGGGTGGTCTGGTTACTTTGGCTTCCATTCCCAGGTGGAATGTCTTAAAAAACTAGTTGCTTAGAAACATTGAAAATTTCTTTGTCCATGGAAGTGAGGATACCTCCCCAACAGAGTCGCCAAATGTAGGAGGGTAGCTATACTAGGGTTTATTAACTACTCCCTATAAGAAGATGAAATTCATAATAATAATAGTAACCTTTTGTTTAAAGAAACTGCTGAGAATGATGGTTGTCAGTGTGGAGTGAAAGAACAAGGCATTAAACACTTAGAGAGAGAGAGAGAAGGGAGAGAACACTAGGTGTCTGGGGTGATTTTGACTGAGTAATGGTATGATTTGAGTTGTGATTCTGGCTTGACCTTGCCCAACGGTCCTATTTATACTGGGCACTAGGGCTGAGTTGGCACTTTTTGGGCATAAAACTGAGGGGGTTAGTAATGTACAAGGTATCTAATGTAACTTTAGGAGAGGTCTTAAGGACCACCTCCTCTAAAATCATTTTATAAAATGTTCATTTGTTATGAGCAACCCCTTGGTTGCTCAATTTTATTATGAATGGATGTGAACTATGTAAGGACTGGGTGACTCCTAGGGTCTATGTACTAGTGTTCTCTCAATCTTAAAGTACTAAGTGGTTGAGCTTTCTCAATAAACCTTATTTTCCATCCATTAAGACAAAACTCACAAGAGATCCTAATTTTCCTTTTTGATCCCTGCTTGCTCAACTAGTCTACCTATACAAGAAAGTGACATGTTAGTGCTTTAACATACCTGTGAGTAACAAATCTTGGGGATAAGGACACTCTAGGTGGACCTCCTCGCCCCACTGGTTCTATTCTGTAGGTAATTTGGATTTCTGGTGACGAGGAGCTCCTCGTGGTGGAATTCCTCATTCGTAATTTATTCCAGTGACTTTTGAACAGTTGGGGATGAGTAGCCAGTTGTGATGGGACTCCTTGTCCAAACTTCTTTTATTGGTTGCCTGATTTGCTCGAGACGAGGAGCTATTTTTAATGAGCCTCCTATCCCAAATCCCAAGTTTGTGATATCTAGTCATTTTGGGAGTGAGGAGCCCTTCTTAACGGGCCTCCTTTCCCAAGTTCAATATCTGTGAACTTGGTGTTCATTGGGAGGAGGAGCCCTTTCTAGGGGGCCTCCTCGCCCAAATTCTAATCCTGTGAACTTCGTAGAAATTAGGGTGAGGAGCCTTTTCTAGGGCGCTTCTCACTCTAGTTCTTAGTCTGTGCTCCTTGAGAAATTTGTGGGCGAGGATCCCTTTCTGGGGTCTTCCTCACCCAAGTTCTAACTCTGTGGGATTTGGGACAATTGGGGGAGAGGATCCATTTCTGGGGTCCTCCTCGCCCAAGTTCTATTTGTGTGAACTTTGGGAAAATTGAGCTTGGATCCCTTCCTCGGACCCTCCTCGCCCAAGTTCTGATTCTTGGTGGTGCTCGTAGTGAGTCCTTCCTCGCCAATTGGGCCTGCTCGCCCAAGCCTTTGAGCTATTAAGTGTGTACCCTTCTATAAAAATAATCGTTTCATTTTCTTTTTTACTTTTCCAAGTGAAACACACTTTATATAAACATTTTTAATCATTTCAAAAGTAGCATATCCACATTCAATTTCTCAGCTTTACGAACTTGAAAATCCCAATATTACTAAACTAGTTTAATCTCACTAGTCAAAATTTATACTTTTATCACGATTTATCTGCATGCTAGATCCTACTAAGATTCACTATATACCATAAGAATACAGTCCACTTATGTATTAAAATAAAATTATACTAAAGTCGCAACATATTATACATGAAATTGTAAGATTTTCGCACTAATCCTACTTTGTCTCTCGAGTTTCAATTTTAGTAGTTCAACTTTGAGAATTTAACCAAGATGCCAAGAATCAAATAACATTATGGATATACGCAGAAAGCTTATATATTTTGTTATAATTTCACATAATTTTTTTCTCCAATTTGACCCATTAAGTTAATGGTTTAACTCGTACAATACTACATATTATATCAAATTTATAATTACATAATAGAAGTACCATCTTAAATTTTTTACTGTGGGAGATCTGACCATTAAAAATACATAAAATCCACTGTATTTCATCCCTGAAAACCTAATTTCATTATCAAGTGGTTTGTCCAAAATTATTCAGTATCCATTAATATATAATTTTTTTATGATAAACTATCTATTTAGCCTCCATGAATTAACCCAAACAATTAAACTTTAAAAATCAATATCCCTTGCAGGTGGTAGTTTTATACAGGTTATGACAACCAATTCACACAAGCTAAAAAAAATGAATATGATGAAAGTAATGAGATCACACGCACACAACTCAAGATATACGTGGTTCAACAACGTTCTTATGCCCATGGGGTGCTAGAGTTTGTTCTTTATTACTTTAGAGAACTGGTCGACAAAGTTGCAGTATCGATTGACATTATAATATTGCATGACCCTCACATGTGGAGTGTTTTAACATTCATAAGAAAACTTAGGAGAGGCCTCGGCCTTATTAATAACTATCCCTAAAAGTTCATACCGAATCTTTACCATAATCAACTGTTATAATTAATTAAGTTGAATAAGTCTACCTCTTCTTCGAATGTTCATGAAGATTGAGGTGCAAGTGTCTTGGGCACATACGAATATGATATTTGATCCCACAATTGGCCTAAATTATAGGGTCTCCTCGATGGCATTGAGATTTGTACTTACGCTAAGCTCATGGATGTAGGAAAAGTCTTTTCTTTATAGGAGTAGTAAGATTCCTCACTTATCGAAGGCTGAGAATTATGTGAAATCTCATAGCATTGGTGAAAGGGAAATTTTATAAATTCCCTACAAATTGGAAAGTTTTAGTTTACTGAGTGACCCAGGGTTAATTTTGTAAATACGATGTCTTTACTTAGTTGTGGGGAAATGAGAACTCGCTTCGATAGCCTCCACATACGCATCATAATTACTTTCTCAGGAATCGTAAGGACATTTTTCACCATAAAACAACTGTTCCCTCTCTTTCCTTCTCATTTTAAAATCCGTGCCACTTAGAGAAGGGTTTTCACAACTCCGATTTTCACTGTTTGCATACTTGACTCCATTTATGTCATTTTTGTGCATTTCTTTAATTTTTTTTCTTAATTATTCCATTGAGTCACCATCTTGAATAATGGTGTAAATTATTAACGAGAGCACTATTCAAACATTAAAACTTGATCACCATATTCCCTAATGGGTTCAGGTAGAATTAGTAGAGGACTCCTATGAGATGTGTGCAATTCTTGTAGGCCATTAGTTGCCTTTAATATTCATAAATGAGTTTGGGGTAAAATTATGTGACACCCCGTGATCCGAAATAAGGGGTGGCCAGCCCAATACTCCAATATAACGGAATCATAAATGAATCATTCTCAGCATCACAATGAAAATATAGAGTATCCAGGATAACCACCCAAAATTTCAGAAAATGGGTTGCCACAAATTTTGAACTTAAAGTAAATAAAGGAAAAACAAACAACCCAATTCCTGAAAAGATAGGGGAAGACCCGAGACATATATAAGTAATACAACAATAATACAATAAAGAGACCGATTATGTGTACCAGTCAACAAACTTTATAATAACATTTAAACAAACTCATTAATTTATGTGATACATTTCATTAGACATTTACAAAATCTTGGGCCCCTAGCCCGAATGAAAGACTGGATCTTAACTAGGATGAAAAATGAAAACGTCTATACCAATTATATCCCGTAATACCCGCAATGCGTCACAGCTCGCCAAGGACATCGGAAAAGGAATTCAAACCAGGCATCCATGCGGAGGAGTACCTGAGCGGAGACAAGATGCATATGCAACAAGAAATATAAATGGGTCAGGGCCCGGTTCTATATGACTACCAGATGAATAAAGAGTATGACAATTATGAATGATGATTCATGATGAAAGAGAAATAAGAAGCTACCTACACAATTTAAAATGTAAGCTAAGCAGGAACAAAAGTAAGAAACATTAAACTAAGAACCTCATCAAATGTGCCAATTATCTCATATATCTCTTCCTTAGCAGGAAGTATATATTTATAATCACAATCTTTTGCTCTTTAAGGCGATTTTATCTAAATTTTACCTTTTGTAAAAATCCTTTCCTTATCAGGAAAATAATCATTTTCAAATGCTCTTTGTGGCATTTATATGTGCTCTTTGTGGCACTTCATCATGCACTTTATGGCATATCAAATACATCAAGTCCCATTTGACTATGAATTTTTATATTTATATATATGTATATAACGAATTCTAAGACCGCCCGTCCGGGTTTCCCCACTGTGCGCGCCCCTAAATGACCATCATCTTCCAGGGCCTATCATAAGACAACCTGGGCACCTATATCGCAAGACGTCGAGAAGCGGCCATGTGCCTGCGGGATAGTCAAGACCACACCCGGAATCTCCTACCCATCGCAGAAAAATATACAACACAAACGCTCACATGGCCTAGGACTATATCCACCCTGCATTCATTAGCCAGGGGGCTTCACCTCACGCGCGGACTTCCCTTATGATGTCATTTAGAGAGGTGTGTTTAAACCATTTTATTTATCATTTTCAAAATCAAGTAAATCATTATTTACCAGTTTCACGATTTCGTAAATTATCATTTACTAAAAATAAACACCATTTTCATGTATACGTTTCATTTTATTCGGAGCCATACGTTAACTTATATCGACACTACAACCTCAAGGGAGTAAATAAACTCTTCATTATCTCCAAGCATTTTAGGGTGTTATTTTAGAACCCCAAGATTATCATTCTTCAAAGGATGGAATGAACTTTCAATTTATTCTCTAAACTCACCTTTATGGTGTTGTTAAGAACCATCAAGGTTATCATAGCTCAATTGAGCTCTAAAATCTCCCAAACATAACCCTACATATCCTAGTTTTATAGTAGTCAACTAGAAGAAAAGAATGCCCTATCATCAATAGGCATAACCCCGGAAAAGTCCCCACATCACTCATTCCTAATGTAGGGTAGACATCTTACTCATCTCACACTCTAGAACTCAAAGTTTACTTCATTCAAGAAGGTTCCTAGGTCCTATCCTTAAAGAAAAAGGGTAAAAATTGAGTTATAAAAACAACTAAAAACAGCAGGAAAACGAATCGATTCGCCCTAGCGAATCGAATCGTCCAAAAAGCGAATCGGTTCGGACGGCAAAATCAACTTTCTGCAATTGGCCGAATCGATTCGGCCTTCCCCCGAATCGATTCGGGTTATGCATACCTGGAAACTACCCCTTACCGAATCGATTCGCTCCTGCAAATTTGCCAAGAATGGCTTCGATGGGTTAAGAACCCTAAATCCTCCAAACTTCAAATCTCTTCATTTTCATACACATCCAACAACAAAAATCTACCCCAAACTAATCTACATGATTAATAACCATCAAAACCCACAATTTCTTCAACATAAATCAAGACGAGGGTTTAAATCCCACAAATTCTACATTTAAACCATAAATGTAAATACACAACTTTCATACAATTTATGCATCTTAAATCACATATTATCAAGTAGAAAACTTGCCTTGATGTAGGGAATATCAGATTTCTTTGAGTAGGAGCATCAATCCATCTTCAATCTTCATTTTCTCTTCTTTCTCCATTCTTTATCTTCCTCTCTCTTTCTCTCCTTTACTCTCTATGTTTTAAGACATAAAATGGGGGAAATGAAATAAGGGGCAAGACCAAAAATCGGGGCTTAACATAATTCTCCCAACTTAAATGGTTAATACCACATTAAAATGACTCCCAAATACGCATATAAGCTAAAACCAGGTAAAAGTGCCCGAAATACAAAAATACACTATGGCACTTATTTTGACTGTCTCGGACATTCCGGGACTAACTACACCCTCTAAACTGGCATCCGGAAATTTTATAAATGATTTCCAATTCCAAATCTTATTTTAAACTAAAAGGCCATTTAAAATAAATGACACTACAAACACACAACCTGATGATATTTACTTTCACATACAGTAGATATGCATCAATCTAGTAAATATTAACTTTCAATTCACTAAATTAACATTTACTCCAATCCCCACATTTTATATAATTACCTTATGCGGTAAAATTAGTATAAAATGAGCCTACAAGAATCGAGGGTTGTTACATACTCCCCCCCTTACGAGGGAATTTTGGCCTCAAAATTCGGGCATACCCAAATCTCATAAGGGTATACTACTCTAAACTAGGATCCTACCACCCTAATCCAACCCCTCGTTATTGCAATCGTCCTAAATGGACTCAGACTAAGGCCAATTCTATTGATCTCAGTCTACCTCCTTTGTGCTCTAGCATAGCACAAAGAGTTCCTCATTAACTATCGATTCTAGCTTCCTACGACGGAAGACGATGTGCACATGACTCGGCACAATTAGCCTAATCTCCAACGCTACTCAACTTTCGTTCGCATTGACGTATCTCATCAAGGCGTAGGGCTCAAAAGCCAAATCTTTAAAGAAATGTTCCGAGACCACTCCATGTCCAAGGAACATATTACCCGTTGGTTCTATCCAACGAGTATACGAATTACTCAACCGACCACGCTAGGCCATTCACGATACCATTGCCTTGGGGTATGATCCATAAGACCACTCCAAAACCTAATGGTTGCACGAGAATCTCTAACCATTTAATTGCTGCCCCCATCTACTATGTATACTAAGGCGCCTGTTCGAGACATGCCTTTCGGCATAAGTCAATTTCCTCCCATCCACCCATCCAATTTAGGGTGGCAAGATATACACCATTTCCATATGGGTCCCATACCATCATGGAAACTTTACCAAACCTTCGACACGAATCTCTAGTTTCGATCCACCCAATTATAATAGGCACCTCCCACGGTTCTAGCATTACTCCATCGAGAACGGGGCGTACTCTTCTACATGTAGTCCATCCATAATGGCCGGAAATGCAACAGTCTAGTCAAACGATCAACCATTTTCTCAAATGGGATCATGACCAGTTCGATGTCGGCAGTTCCATGCAAACGTCTATGAATACCCTTTTTCGTTCCACTACTACTCTCTTTACACGAGTAGGTGAAATGGTCAATCACAGACACAAATGCTCTTACTACCGAGTCTTCCTAGTCATGCTTATCTACTTGGCCTTCCATGCCATTACCATTATCTCTGATGAGTTCTCTACTCGATATATCCACTGCCCCAATCGCATTCCCTTAGCGAATGAGAAAATTTCCAATCACTAGTTCTTATGAACTCCGAGCACCAACTCGATTCCTCCCACAACATATTGCAACAACTTGTTGCTTATGAGAAGGACCAAATTTCCTGCTCAGGAAGTAGTGCCTTATCTATTTAAGGTGATCACTACCACGATGAATTTTAATTCAAGCATGGGATATTACTTCCCACAAGTTTAAGCTTGTGAGACGCATAAACAATGGGTCTATGCTCCAGTATTATTACCCCCAATCCTGGCAGAAACTTACTCATTAAACTCACTCTCGAGTTTACTATCATGGGCTCGGGAGTGAGGGTCCACCCGTCCTTATTAACTCCCCTGAAGTGAAGTTACCAACGTAACATTATTTCTAAGAAAGGCCTCATCTCCTTCGGCCTAAACTACCAAATCTCTCGAGACCCCATAATGTCGTTCCTAGGGATCTAATCCCTTATAGAGTTAACCCACAACTTATTCGTGGTCAACTCCCTATCGCTTTCCAAAATTAACATCATATAACCTAGTAGCCTAATGCCCTAAGGTCTAAAATCTATCTAGATATATATCCTACCTAAATCATATGCATATAATACTAAATATATCCCTAGTGCCCAAGACCTTACTCAACTTCTGACATTCGCTCGGGTTCATGCGTGGGACGTCTCGTCGAAGCGAAATCCAGACAAGGAACCCTCCCGTTACACTACTACCTCGCATCGTCGGTCATTAAGATGTGACGGTCTAAGACACATAATCGGGACCGGTAAATTCTACTTACAATATTATTAACACAATCATACTTCTACTTCTTACCATAGTATCATTAAAGATTTTAACTGATCAGACATTCAATTTCTGTGAAGTCTTACAAATACATACCCTCCTTATAAAATTATGGCCTTCTTATCAAGGCACAATCCCGAAGTCTCAATCCGACTTCGTATCTCAGTCTCCCTCACATCGATCAGAGGAGAGAACTATATACAGTGCTTCTATCACGCACTTTAATAGCTCTGAATCACTCTTCTACGTGATTCTCGGCTAAACCTTCCAATCCCACTTCTGACAACAAAATAAAATGAAATAAAAGAGAAAGAAAAGGATAGCGTCTCTCCAATCATGACATCGTTAAGTGTTCATGCGGCGGAGTGTCTCGCCGAAGCGAAATCCAAACAAGGAATCCCTCCGACACATGCCTACTTAACTAGTTGATCATGGAGATAAGCGTAACATGCATAAACAAGACAAACAAACAAACAATCAAACACTCACACAAGATAACTAAACGAATAACAAAATCTCCTACCTACCTCGATTCACCTCTATAAAGTCTCAACATGTATCCAGGGGAGATATTATAGAACAACTAGTTCCATTTTGGACTAGAAGTGTGATAGCCTCGCAATTTTATTTGCATGCTGTCATACCAAACTAATCAAAATATCTTTACTCGCATTCTATCCATAAAATAAGAGAAAGGAAAATGGCATCTCTCCACTCCCAACGTCGTTAAGGTTCACGCGTGGAGCGTCCCGCAAAAGTGGAATCCAAACAAGGAACCCATCCTATGCATTACTACTTAACTTTGTTGGTCGTGGAGATAAGTCATAGCATCCACACACAATGCACGTAAACAATAGAACACTCAAACCAAGTAACACATATGACACATATACATTTAAAAATATCATCACTCGCTTCATAACGAGTGAAGAAAAGATAGAACTTCCATACCATGGAAGTCATACAATTACTCTTCTTTAATAGCGTAAACACTACTACAAGCTCAATATACACACCCGAATCTACCGTAGACACAATACTACTACATCTTACCCTAAGGAATACACCACCCACTTATAAGGTGTAATTCCCACCACAATTTGCCAAGCACTCCGAGTCAATACTAATGGTTCTTAGACTCCATATTCGAGCCTTACGCGAAACAACATTATTTACACCAACTCCCCAACTAGGCACTTTATCTTGGCCCTCGTTCTCCTCTCAACGAAGATTAAAATGAACGGTCCTATGCTCCACATCTTCCCCATTAATCCGACTCTGGCCGACGATAATCTCCCACGCAGTCCCTCTTACTTTCTCAGTAAAAGAGGACACGCTTCTGGCCTCCTCTTCCTTATTTAAATGAGTCCTCCACAGGGCGGATAACGGATATCCACCATAGAGTTTTCATGAACACAGTTCCTTCAGAAGTGTTAGCGACACTTGTTTTGGAACCTATCATTTTATAGTGCACGGTATCCCTAACTGTACAACACTTTATTCACTATTGGTCTTTAACCGAACATTTTGTGAACATTCGGGAATCCGCCTTTTCCTCAGTCCAGTTATCCCAGAGAAACTCGCCATTACAAGTATCCACCGGGCTTCTCTATATGGGCTAAACTTTCAGCACCAACGAATATGGTGTCCGCATTTTCACCATCTCAACACCACTTCTACAGGTGAAGGATTTTCCCTCCATCCTACTTCGGGGCACTTCTCCACTACAATTCAACATCGCTTGAAATCTCAAGCTTAGTACCATTTTCTACTTCTCGAGGTACTTAAGGAAACTACATCAACTGTAATTAGTAGTCGTAGTAGCAAGACAAGGAAGTGCTACAAAAAGGGAGCGACCTCCAAAGCGGTCCTCATCCCCGACCACAATTTACAGTCCTTAGTAGCTCCTTCACATGACGCCATTCTTCAATCAACCTACTGTTCTCACACGAGTACGAAGAAGATTCTATAGATTCTACCTCATGTCAGAAGAACGAAATCTCACAATAGGAATCAACGATCTTAATCCTAAGGCTTTATGTCAAATCAAGAGCAACGCTGAAACTTAAGGCGTCCACACAGATTCCTAAGAACTCTAGAACCTGATGCTCTGATACCATCTGTGACACCTCGTGATCCGAAATAAGGGGTGGCCAGCCTAATACTCCAATATAACGGAATCATAAATGGAATCATTCTCAGCATCACAATGAAGATATAGAGTATCCAAGATAACCACCCAAAATTTCAGAAAATGGGTTGCCACAAATTTTGAACTTAAAGTAAATAAAGGAAAAACAAACAACCCAATTTCTGAAAAGATAGGGGAAGACCCGAGACATATATAAGTAATACAACAAGAATACAATAAAGAGACCGATTATGTGTACCGTTCAACAGACTTTATAATAGCATTTAAACAAACTCATTAATTTATGTGATACATTTCATTAGACATTTACAAAAGCTTGGCCCCCTAGCCCGAATAAAAGACTGAATCTTAACTAGGATGAAAAATGAAAACGTCTATACCAATTATATCCCGTAATACCCGCAATGCATCACAGCTCGCCAAGGACATCGGAAAAGGAATTCAAACCAGGCATCCACGCGGAGGAGTACCTGAGCGGAGACAAGATGCATATGCAACAAGAAATATAAACGGGTCAGGGCCTGGTTCTATATGACTACCAGATGAATAAAGAGTATGACAATTATGAATGATGATTCATGATGAAAGAGAAATAAGAAGCTACCTACACAATTTAAAATGTAAGCTAAGCAGGAACAAAAGTAAGAAACATTAAACTAAGAACCTCATCAAATGTGCCAATTATCTCATATATCTCTTCCTTAGCAGGAAGTATATATTTATAATCACAATCTTTTGCTCTTTAAGGCGATTTTATCTAAATTTTACCTTTTGTAAAAATCCTTTCCTTATCAGGAAAATAATCATTTTCAAATGCTCTTTGTGGCATTTATATGTGCTCTTTGTGGCACTTCATCATGCACTTTATGGCATATCAAATACATCAAGTCCCACTTGACTATGAATTGTTATATTTATATATATGTATATAACGAATTCTAAGACCGCCCGTCCGGGTTTCCCCACTGTGCGCGCCCCTAAATGACCATCATCTTCCAGGGCCTATCATAAGACAACCTGGGCACCTATATCGCAAGACGTCGAGAAGCGGCCATGTGCCTGCGGGATAGTCAAGACCACACTCGGAATCTCCTACCCATCGCAGAAAAATATACAACACAAACGCTCACATGGCCTAGGACTATATCCACCTTGCATTCATTAGCCAGGGGGCTTCACCTCACGCGCGGACTTCCCTTATGATGTCATTTAGAGAGGTGTGTTTAAACCATTTTATTTATCATTTTCAAAATCAAGTAAATCATTATTTACCAGTTTCACGATTTCCTAAATTATCATTTACTAAAAATAAATACCATTTTCATGTATACGTTTCATTTTATTCGGAGCCATACGTTAACTTATATCGACACTACAACCTCAAGGGAGTAAATAAACTCTTCATTATCTCCAAGCATTTTAGTGTGTTAATTTAGAACCCCAAGATTATCATCCTTCAAAGGAAGGAATGAACTTTCAATTTATTCTCTAAACTCACCTTTATAGTGTTGTTAAGAACCATCAAGGTTATCATAGCTCAACTGAGCTCTAAAATCTCCCAAACATAACCCTATATATCCTAGTTTTATAGTAGTCAACTAGAAGAAAAGAATGCCCTATCATCAATAGGCATAACCCCGAAAAAGTCCCCACATAACCCATTACTAATGTAGGGTAGACATCTAACTCATCTCACACTCTAGAACTCTAAGTGTACTTCATTCAAGAAGGTTCCTAGGTCCTATCCTTAAAGAAAAAGGGTAAAAATTGAGTTATAAAAACAACTCAAAAATAGCAGGAAAACGAATCGATTCGTCCAAAAAGCGAATCGGTTCGGACGGCAAAATCAACTTTCTGCAATTGGCCGAATCGATTCGGCCTTCCCCCGAATCGATTCGGGTTATGCAGACCTGGAAACTACCCCTTACCGAATCGATTCGCCATAGGGCCGAATCGATTCGGTCCTGCAAATTTGCCAAGAATGGCTTCGATGGGTTAAGAACCCTAAATCCTCCAAACTTCAAATCTCTTCATTTTCATACACATCCAACAACAAAAATCTACCCCAAACTAATCTACATGATTATTAACCATCAAAACCCACAATTTCTTCAACATAAATCAAGACGAGGGTTTAAATCCCACAAATTCTACATTTAAACCATAAATGTAAATACACAACTATCATACAATTTATGCATCTTAAATCACATATTAGCAAGTAGAAAACTTGCCTTGATGTAGGGAATATCATATTTCTTTGAGTAGGAGCATCAGTCCATCTTTAATCTTCATTTTCTCTTCTTTCTCCATTCTTTATCTTCCTCTCTCTTTCTCTCCTTTACTCTCTATGTTTTAAGACATAAAATGGGGGAAATGAAATAAGGGGCAAGACCAAAAATCGGGGCTTAACATAATTCTCCCAACTTAAATGGTTAATACCACATTAAAATGACTCCCAAATACGCATATAAGCTAAAACCAGGTAAAAGTGCCCGAAATACAAAAATACACTATGGCACTTATTTTGACTGTCTCGGACATTCCGGGACTAACTACACCCTCTAAACTGGCATCCGGAAATTTTATAAATGATTTCCAATTCCAAATCTTATTTTAAACTAAAAAGGCCATTTAAAATAAATGACACTACAAACACGTAACCTGATGATATTTACTTTCACATACAGTAGATATGCATCAATCTAGTAAATATTAACTTTCAATTCACTAAATTAACATTTACTCCAATCCCCACATTTTATATAATTACCTTATGCGGTAAAATTAGTATAAAATGAGCCTCCCATAATCGAGGGTTGTTACAAATTATCCCCAAACTTGTTATTTCTTGAGTTCTGTCTATAGGTGGATGTGGTCCTAGCACATGTCGCTCCAAAATACATGGAAGGTCATTAATGGTGTGAATCATATTAACATAATATCGGTACTATAGACATTTGGTACTGATAATGACAGGCGACAAGCCATGAAGGTATTTATTACTTAAAGACGAGGGTGGCCAATCAGGATTTGGTTGTGAACCTACCTGATTCCAATAAAAATTATTGGGAACATGGAGTCATTATAAAAAATTGGCAACACGTCCCCCTCACGGAGGGCGAGCCATATCAAGGGACAAGGTTCCCTCAGGAAGGGTGGGGAAAAGGTTAGGTCCCTATCATATTTTTTTATTGTGTTATCTATTCACATGATTGATTGTAACTAGTTTTTCCTTTGTTTAAGACAAATGTCAGTAACAAATGACCTTGTCACCGTAAAGTGAAATTTGTAGGACTTCAGAAGGTTTGGGAAATGTGTCAAAGGGTTAGAACTACTGACCATCCCAGGTAGACTATTGTGATTCTTGGATATAAGAGTTATACCACTCTTTTGTTATGAGGCCATTCGAATGGGTTTAAGTCATTCACCTTGATTTGGACTATACAAAATCATCTACCTCTGAGAGTTCAGGAGAGGAAGTTCAAAACAAAGGGGAAATATCTTCCTCCAATAAGTTTCTGGATGTGTTAACCATTCATTCTACTGTTGACCTCTCTCCTAGCATGATGGCCCCCAAGAGAAAATTAGTTAACTTGATCGCTGCCAATATAGGTACAAAATCTCCCCATGCTCATCTAGTAAGCAAATAAGTGGAGAAAGGGACCTTCTAACCCATTGAACATTGGATACTCCCCCTTCAAGGATCATAAGACTCTTTTTCTAAAAGGTTGAAAATGGATCACACTCCTCCTCCCCCACTGGCCATTGGGGGAATACCATTGCTGAAATGGTGAAGACTCTTGCCCATTCCATTGTAGTTCACAATGACCTTTCTTAGAAATTAATTCGGTTGGAGATCTTTCCTACTGATAGGCAAAATTATGCTACCTTATCCCATGAATGGTTTGTGAAATGCGCTAACCAAAACTTATAAAAGTTACTCTTCTATATGTATTTTGTCTTAAATGTATTCTCACTCACATTTTACCAATGTTTTCTCTCTTCTTTCTTCCAGTTTATGGCCAACTATGACCATTTATTGGACAGAGATGATCTGTTGAAAAAGTACTCCCAAGATGTGGAGGCAGACTTGAACATGGCCACAAAGTCTTTGGAGGTTGCTCGCTCAGATGGTCAAGCTACGATCTTCAAAAATGAAAAACTTAACCAAAATTTTGAGAGTTTCAAGGTTAAAAGTGATGTTCTTAAGAAGAAGGTCAATGAGTCTTCCAATCTGGACGATTTTATTGAGAAGGCCAAGATGAACACTAAAAAGGAAATGGTCGAGGCGAATTCTAAGATCAAGGTTGATGAAGCCAAGCCAAGGCCGAGAAGTCCCTAGATGGAGTGGTGCAAGACAAAGATACTGCTTATACTCGCGGTTGGGACAAGACCTTTACCAAAGTTGAAGAACATATTTATTATTTGAATATGGGATATGGAAGAAACTGAGCATCCGTGTAGATACAACAATTGTTGTTATTGGCTTCCGATCGCAATGTAAAAAACCTAAACTTTAACTACACTCAAATGGAGTATAGCGGCTAGTTCGTGTATCGAAAATCCACAAGGAATGTTTGACAGACTTTAATCATTTTATTATTTATCAAATAAAAGTGTAAAAGGTGATGATGGTTTAAAAGGGGAAAGGGGGAAAAAGAGTTAATCATGCTAATTATAACTAATCAAGATTAATAAAATGATATTAGGATCACATCCCCGCCATAGGCTAAACAATGCATATGAAGGATTTTCGTTCAAAAATATTACACCGAGCATATTCAATTAATTATAAACATCACAAATGAAGGGAACTAACCCAAATATGCGAGATTAAACATTTAATCGAAAATGGTAACATATGGATTAATTTCACAATATCGCTATAAACACCAATGTTGTGTGAAAAAGAAAGTTAAGCGCCTAATATTCCAATTTTAATACACGAGCTCTCAATTAAATGCGCTGTTACCCAAAACCTAGATTTCAAAGTTGGACACCCATTAATAGAGGAAAAATAATCCCAACCCTCAACTTAGGTAATAAACATGGCAAGAACAATAAAACAACTAATTAACTAATGGTAACAACTAATTAACCAACAAAACTAAATAACAAATCCAGAAAGCTAATTAGCACAATAATAAATAAACACTCGAAGCTTGGATTAATGAAAGAGATGATGAATAGTGACTTACAAACCCAAATGGGTGAAACCCTAGGAAAGAGAGAAATTCCACTCAAAATTCCCTCCAAACCCTCCTCTCTAATCTAAGAACTAAATAAAATAGGATAAAAACATTCTAAAAGTAATATGTCTTCAAATACAACAAAACCCCACTTATATAGTAAGTGGTAAAAGAAATAAAGAGAAAAGAAAAGAAAATGAATTATCCCAATAACAAAGAAGGAGCTCCCCGAGAAAATGGTCATAACATGCTCGGTAAGAACCGGATTAATGAACCGTCAGAGGCCACGCGAAGCTGACTCGAAGGTTCACAACTTCTATAAATAGTTTAGGCACAAAGCTCGAATGCTAAAATGACTAAATGGCCCCTGAAGTTTCATACTACATTGAAAACTTCCCAAATAACACCAATTGCACCGCTAAGCACCATAATACCTACAAAAGCTCAATTATTCCTCGCAAAATATGTAAACATATAAAATAAAGGCTGTCTGGTTAATGAGTATAAATATAGGAATCAAATTACTCTATGGGGGAAAATTGCATAAGTAAAGAGGTTTAATAAATGCAATTTCGAGTCTAATCACACCCCCTAACTTACACATTGCTAGTCCCTAGAAATGAAATACAAAGTAAGAAGAACTACAATTAAACCCCGAAATAGGAGATATGTACAAAAGAGATAAAAACCACTTTCATGGGAGAACGCTTACATTTAACATATGCAATAACCCGTTAACCCCCAAGTTACTCTAGTGAACGAGTGTTGTATCGTGAAGGTTTTCAGGGATGAAACCCGCAAACATCAAATTTCCTCAAAACATGCCTAACCAACCACTCTACCAAGATCAACAACAACTAGATATTTCAACATATTATTAAAAAATCAAAAAGAGATTTTTTCCCAATAATCCAAAACTATTAACATTAAAGGAATAACTATATGGAATTAAAAGCTCAAATGTGAGTGGTGTGCATGCACATGCAAAATATTTGATCGGTAAAAATGCCTATAGCCCGGATAAACATTAGAGCATGCTTCCACTCAATCCTCTACGAATATTATACTCAACAAATAGAAGCACTTGGAAAGGGGTGTAACACACGGGACATGGGGGCATAATTAAAAATGTAAATGAAAACTAGGCCTCACACATGTCATCAATGAATAACGCTATATATAAAATAAAAACTTTACAATCGCAATGAAACGATATCATAATTAAATGAGGTGAAATGCATTTTCATATAATTATTTAAATTTTTGAATTAGATTAACCTTAGGATCACATAAGACTTTTATAGGGTTGTAATGTAGGTTTGGGCTTAAGGTTATGAAAGGAATGGAGTATGTACGAATTCAAAGGTGTTTGGGGATGAAACTCGGGATAATGAAAAATTGTGGGCAATTTCAAAATTAGAAAATGATTTTCATAAAAAGTCATTGAATATAACAATGGAAAGTGACTAAGGTTATTAAACACTATATACAACATGTACATACTTTCTCTTTCTTTTGTTTTACGCTTTTTTCTTTTGTTTTTCACTTCTTTTTTTCTTCCCATTTTTCTTATTTTTCTTCACTTTTTCTTTTCTTTTCACTCTCACATGCTTAATTGTAACAAATTAACATGGACATCATTTAATACTACGTATCATTCCAATCAGAGGTATGAAAGGTAATGTGTATGGTTTATAACTCCAATTCGTAGTTGGTTAGGGGACTTTAGGTTTTGAAATGAAGGGTTATTATATAGGCTCAGAGGGGTTGCTAGGAAAATATATAAGGTACGACCAAGGTCATTATGGTTGATATAAAAAAGAGGGTATATGCGCCTTTTCTAAAATTTATACAATTCTTGAGTCAATACAACTTTAGAAATCATGCTCAAGTAACATGTTTCATATATGAACCCAATTAATGAACGATTAATGAAAGAATCGTGAGATTACCAAAAAATTTAAGGTTTTCAAGAAAGAAAGAGTAATGTATAAACACTCGCAAACGAAGAAAAGCACAAAGCTCGCTCGGTTTTAGTTTACACAAAGCAACAAATAGATACCAAGTTATAATTGTCCTACCCAATCATTTATAAAACATGATCAAGTGCTCATGGGTTTTGAAGGTTTAAATCATGCATTTATGTCTAATATTGAATAATTTGAGGACTAAAGTTTAGTAATACGAAAGAAATAGAATATGAATTATTGGATTAGTAATTGGATAGGGAAATTATTAAATTTATCATAAGAAATTAAGGCACGAGGCCCAAGAAAGGGAAAATAAATAAAGAAAACATTTTTTGATTTTTTTTTTGTTTTTTTTCTAATTTTATAAAATTTAATTAATAAATATACACATGGCTCACAATGATAAAAATAAATTGAGATGAATAATCACACAACCCCTAACTTAAATCACACATTGTCCTCAATGTAATTAAAGACACTATGAAAAAGTGAGGACTAGAAATAAATTACCCTAATTTGGAGCGATCTCCGAGATAGTCGACCTGAGTCCTATACAAACTAAAGAAAAACAAAAATATTTGCACAAAAATTAAGTTGAAAGAAATTATGTCGTAAGTCATAATAATATAGAGGGTTTGATGCGCAAATACTAGATAAATTGCTGGTGAACATTTGATTTTATAAAAATGGAGGGTTAGACGCATCAAAATCCAATAGATAACCAACAACTACATTATCATTTCAAATCTCATAATTTCACAAAACAACTTAATAAAATAAAATAGAATGCCCATTACAACAACAATAATCAGAAACTAGGATCATCAGAGGATCCCGATGCATTAGGATCAGCTGTCGCATAAGGATTATGATAATATGGTGGCAGTAGCATATCCCACCCTCATTGGAAAGTGTACATGTCCCGCATCATCGAGTGCAAAAAGTTGAAATCTTGTTGGTAGTCGAACTCGAATGCATTAAAGCTACGGTCTACATGCAACTACACCACTGCTAAATGTGACTCAAGAGATGCCAGATCATAATGCTACTGTGGGTCATGCTCAACCACTCTAATCTTTATCTCCTCATCAGCTTCTTCATTAGCCTCTGTCCTCGGTCTCTTGCTACCCGGTTATCCCTAAGGGTGACCCACCATCTTCGAAATATTTTCTTTGTCAAGGAGCTTTATTGGTTCACGCTTACGGTTGGAATCTAACTCATGACAGTCATGATGTAGACAAATTTAAGTGACGAGGGAAGGAAATGGGAGGGAATACCGGTGGTCTCACTCCTTAGAACTTGCGTGCATCATATTCAAAAAAATGTCCGAAAAATTAATGTTACACGAGTTATTCAGGATAGTGTAGACAAATGCCGCGTGCTTATGGAGCCCCTCCGATCGGTTGCTGGTGATCATAAAGGAGTGTACATTGATATAGTGTTACAATTGGGGAAATTTTTTCATGCAAACTGCCCAAAATTCTTTCTTGTTGCTACATACCTCTCTAGGTGCCACCACCTAGATCAATGTGCAAAGCCCAAATGTATTCCCGTCCTTAAAACGTACCGATAACTCGGGGTCTAAAACTCCACCCACATACCTGGCTAAGTCTGAGCGTCTGAAAGCAATCCTCAGCCCCTCACCATAGCCTCATATGACCTCCACCTCTCTTTCACCACCACGAATGGCTTATAAAAAATTCGCACCATCTCCTCACTGATGTGACCATTTGTGTAAAGAAAATGTTCGCAATTATGATTGCACAGGAGGACTCGCACCACTTCCGGCACATAATCAAGGTTCCATGCATAATGGTAGGCCAATGGCCTTTGGTGAGTCTAAAAATAGGAATGATATAACTTTTTTTCCCTTTCACAATGGAACCCCTAGAAGCCTCGGGAGGGCATACACAAGGTTGAATTGTACTTTTTGATTTTGGCCATTTCAACCTACAAAATAATAATTAGGCAAGACAAAAAAAATTGTAAAGTGCAAAGTAAAAGTTAGTCTGTGAATGAGTTGAAATGGTGTGCGCAAGTGCATGAAACCAGGTGAAAGCATAACATATTGTGACAAAATGTGTCGAGGTGCGACAACGAGTGAAAAATATGCAAGTGTATGCTAAACATCTAAAAAAATTGGCTTAGGAATTTTAGTAAACACTTCGTGCGCACAATGTGGTATAAGGGTGTGTGAGTGGCATATGAACCAACACAAGCACCATTCATGAACAAACAGAAGAATACAACAACAATTTGTGTTCATGAATGGATATTGTTGATACCAAATTTAACCTGCTGACGTGGGCTAATCATAAGAAGATGCATGTCAATCTATGTGGCACGTACCGACATTTTTACAATCATATTAGCAACGAGGAACTCTGCCTCCCCGATCAACTCAGACGCTCCGACCAACAAGAGCTCTTCGAGGAACTTTATTTCACCGAGCAACTTATGAGTACCGAGCTACTTAGGCGGTCCGAGCAGCTTAGGTGGTGCGAGCTGCACCTCCAACAAAGCATTAATAGCAGGATAACCAACAGATTGACTGCGCATTAAATGCTTATTATTATTATTATTATTATTATTATTATTATTATTATTATTATTATTATTATTATTATTATTATTATTATCATACAGATGTATACGCTTAAGGGGAATTTATGTATTACCCTTTCACATGTACAGCCTGAAGGATATAAATACATTATATCATCCTCATTGTAAGGGGACCGAAATTTCTAGAGGATACTCTTACTTCGAGAATTCTTAAACACTCAGCAATAACAAAACAGTGGACGTAGGCCATTCTTTTAAGGATGAACCACTTTAAAAATTATTTTGTCTTCTTTATTTTTATCTGTGATTAAATAATTAAAGATAATCAAATTTTTTACATCAATAGATTGGCGCCGTCTGTGGGAAATGACTATAATATTCGTTTTTCACCAAAAATAGTTTATCATTCATGGCTGATAATCTTGAATCCAGCAATCGAAATGATGGAAACACCCCAAATCCATCTGCTCCGCCAAACATTCCAGATCTGGCTGGAATAATGACAAATCTGGCCCAGGGCCAGACAAATATGCAAGAAACTATGCGACAACTCATACAAACCCTTCATGGCAGTGCACCGACCCATTTAGGACAGTGAAGTGTCCAAAGAAATACCCGTTTACTTTTTTCACGTACTGGGCATATCGATTCATATCGTACTGAGGAATCTGATGATTTTTCTTATCAACCAGGAAGAACTTCATCGGTACGAGCCACAGATACTGAACAAAAGGTCACTCTCTCTCCAGAAAGGACCAGTGCATTGGAGAGATTAAGTAGGGTTTCTACTTTTGATCGATTGGGCCCTAGGAGGAACAAAAGTCTTCCTAAAGCCGCATCGAGGAGTTTTCGACGACCATCAGACTTAAGGGAAGGATCTGCCCAGTCACGACCAACTGCTCGTCAAGATAGATCCCAGGAAGCCACATCAACACGATCAGTTGCTCGAACCAACAGACCCGAGGAAGGAAATGATGTGTGGAAAGGCTCTATTCAGAGGCTGGAGGATAGATTAGGGGAAATGGCTAAAGCCAAGAACCCTTTACAACGAACGTTTGTTCAAGGGACACCTTTTGTCCAAGCCATTGTGGATTTTCCCACACCGTCAAAGTTCAAAGCACCTGTTGTGACCCCCCAAATATGATGGAAAGACCGACCCTGCCCTTCATATAGAATAATACCAAGATGTAGTCGACATATATGCTGTTCCAGATGAGATAAGATGAAGAGCATTCTCGGGAACTCTTACCGGATCTGCTCAAATATGGTACAATAATCTTCCTCGGGGTAAGATCTCAAATTTCTTTCAATTGGCCGAGTTATTCATTGGGAATTTCTGTTTTGGGGCAAAGCCAGTTAAACGAGTAGCGCATTTATTAAGTGTTAGATAAAAAGCTGGTGAGAGTACCAGAGATTATATAACTTGTTTTAATAACGAGAAACTCAAAGTCATTGATTATGAGGAAAAGATAGCGATTACTGCCTTGATGAGTGGACTGCTGCCCAACGAGTTGTACTACACTTTGGCCAAAGATCCACCCAGAACCATGTCAGAACGGATGGGAAAAGTGGCCAAGATTATGAATGCCGAGGAAGCTATGGCTGAAAAGAAGAATATGGATGCCAAAGAAACTAAGGTGGAGGGTGATAAAGCTAAGAAGAAAGAGCATAAGAACAATGGTGGTGACAAACAATAAAAAAAAAGGTCGTCATTGGAAGTATTGAAGAAATTTGATAATTATACTCCTTTGAAGAAAGACATCAAACACATTCTAGAAGAAATTAAGAACAACGAGGAATTAAGATGGCCAGAGAAAATGAAGACAGATCCTGACAAGAGGAATAAAGCAAAATATTGCGAGTTTCACAAAGATCACGGACATATGACCAAAAATTGCATAGCTCTTCAGAATGAGATCGAAACACTAATTAGACAAGGAAAACTGATGAAGTATGTTGATCGCAGAAATAAAAGAAGAAACAACGACCGAATAAGAGAGAGGTCTAGATCTCCTCGTCGAGTAGAGGAGAACAAGAAAAGAGACCATAAAGACGATCCAAAAGACGACCCCGATCTTCCCAAAAGATCGAGGCAGCCAGAACGTGAAGTGTTTTCAATACATTTTAGGGAATTTGATTGTAATGTTATTACAGGTGGAGATGTAGGAGGATGAGACCTTATAGCAAAGAGAAAAGCTTACCTCTGTGAGGCTCAAGCTTTATCATACATTCAACGAATAAATTTAGCTAAGGAGGATCGCCCGAGAAAGGTAAACAAAGAGAAATTGGTCATTGGTTTCTCAAAGAACGACCTCGTAGGTGTTCTATATCCTCATGATGACCCATTGGTGATCAAAATGAGGATGAAGTAAGTAATGATTTCAAGAGTACTGGTAGATAATGGTAGCTCGGCAGACATCATGTTCTACTCGTACTTTGACAGTTTAAATCTAAAGCTGTCTCAACTGGAACCTTATCACAGACCCCTCCTCGGTTTTGCTGGCGAGAAAGTCTTTCCACTTGGGACAATCAAGTTGGATATATTCATTGGTACATGGCCTGCTTGTCGAACAAAAAGAATACGCTTCTTCGTGATGGATAAGAATGTTCAGTCAGCCTACAATATCATCATGGGAAGGGTAGGATTGAAGAAGTTCGAGGCAGTACCATTTACGGTACATCAATGCCTAAAATTTCCAATAAATTTTGGAGTAGGAGTTGTGAAAGGTGATCAAAAGGTAGCTCGGGAATGCTACTATTCATCTGCCTAGCAAGAGGAACTGGAGGAGTCAAGGAAAAAGACTACTACCTATCAAGTGGATGAAGGTGCAAAAATTAAAACATTGGATCCTAGAGATGAGTCGCAACTCGTGAAGGGTCAAGTGGTGGAAGCTACTGAAAACATCATTCTGGACGACGAGCACCATGAACGAACAACTCAAATAGGTTCGTCGTTGGAGGCCTCACTAAAACAGGAATTGATAACTTTCCTAAGAAGCAGAAAGGAAACTTTTGCATGGAGTCATGAGGATATGCCCGGGATAGACCCAAATTTGTTATGTCACGAGCTTAACGTGAATAAGGAGATCAAGCCTGTGAAGAAAAGAAGAGGAGTATTCAGTCCCGAGAAGAATGAAGCCATACAGGAGGAAGTCGAGAAGCTCCAGAAAGCTTGCTTCATTGAAGATGTTAAATATCCAGACTGGTTAGCAAATGTGGTGATGGTGAAGAAGAAGAACAACAAATGGAGAATGTGTGTAGACTTCACTGACCTCAACAAAGCATGTCCAAAGGACTATTTTCTATTTCCCCGTATTGATCAGTTAGTGGATGCTACCTCGGGACACGAGCTGCTGAGCTTCATGGACGCTTATTATAGGTATAACCAGATTAAGATGAAACCTGAAGACAAGGAGAGTACTTCTTTCATTACCCCTAGGGGAACTTATTGTTATAATGCTTTGCCTTTTGGTTTGAAAAATGCAGGTGCAACATATCAGCGGCTGATGAAAAAAGTATTTGCAGAAAAAATCAGTTGCAATATGGAAGTCTATGTTGATGATATGTTGACAAAGAGCAAGAAAGTTGCCGATCATCTAATTGACTTAGGCCAGACCTTTGATCAATTGGATAAATATCAAATGAAGTTAAACCTGACCAAGTGAATATTTGGAGTACGAGAAGGCATGTTTCTCAGGTACATTGTCAATCAACGAGGCATTGAAGAAAACCCTGAAAAGATCAAAGATCTGTTAGGGCTGCGATCTCCAACGACGAAGAAAGAAGTGCAAAGCCTTACAGGACGAGTAGCAGCACTCAACATATTTGTATCACGAGCAACTGATAGATTTCTCCCATTCTTCAAAATGCTCCGAAAGACTTTTGAGTGGAATGATGAATGTGAGAAGGCTTTTCAAGACTTGAACAGATATCTGCGAGCACCTCCATTGTTATCCAGGCCGGTGATGGGAGAAAAATTATACTTGTATCTGGCAGTGTTAGAGAATGCAGTTAGTTCGGCATTGATAAGAATGGATAATGGAGTGCAAAAACCGATCTATTACACGAGTAAGGCCTTCCGAGGAGAAGAGATCAGATATCCAAAGCTGCAAAAATTGGCATTAGCATTGATCGAGGCAAGTAGAAGAATGAAGCCATACTTCCAGGCTCATACTATAGTAGTATATACTGATATGCCAATGAGGCAAGCCCTTCATAAGCCATAAAAATCAGGGAGATTGATGTATTGGGCAATAGAACTTAGTGAATATGATATAGTGTATGAACCCAGATCATCGCTTAAAGGGCAAGCAGTAGTAGATTTTATAGAAGAATTCACCTATCCTGATACCCCCAAGGAGCAAAAGTTGCTCACTGATCAACCTGTGGATGTTACAGGATCACCAAACTCAAGCCCAGACCAACTTAGGCTGGTAAAAGGGCAAGTAGATATTACAGAATCATCAAACTCAAGCCCAGACCAACTTAGGTTGGTAAAAGGGTAAGAAAAGATGATCGACGAACAGCGAGGAATATTAGTAGAGGGTGAAAGGAAGAAAAAAATTTTCCATCGAGGAACTCTGTCAGATCAGAAATTTGAAGACGAGTTACCTATATGGCGACAATACGTGGATGGCTCATCTTGCACAATAGGCTGTGGGGCAGGGATCATTTTGAACAGTCCGAACGAGGTCGGCGTGGAATATGCCCTACGTTTCCAATTCAAAGCTTCGAATAATGAGGCTGAATATGAAGCCATGATTGCAGGTCTTAATTTGGCAAAAACCATGGGGGTAGAACGGGTTATTGTCTTCAGTGACTCGCAATTGACCATAAATCAAATGATGGGAGTATATGTAGCCAAAGGAGAATTAATGATCAAGTATCATGCGAAGGCAAGAGAATTTATATTCGAATTTGCTTCTATTCAGCTAGTCAGAATACCAAGAATGGAGAATGCGAGAGCTGATGCCTTAGCTCGATTAGCATCAGCTACCCGTATCGAGCTACGAAGAATAATCCCAATTAAAGTTTTAGCTGGTCGAAGTATAGATGAAGGTCTGACGATGAACTTTATTACCCTTGATTTAGGATCATCATGGATGGATCCTATCAGGGCATATATTGAGAAAGGGGAATTACCAACTGACAAACTTGCGGCTAAGAAATTGAAGTTTAAGGCTGCTTGTTATGTACTGACTAATGGTATTCTATACAGATAAGGAATTATAGCAGGTTTGCAAAGATGTGTGCATCCCATCGAGGTGAAAGATTTGATTGAAGAGGTCCATAAAGGGTCTTGTGGAGCCCATATAGCGGGTCAGACACTTTTGCCAAGAATGATGACTCAAGGATACTACTGGCCGATGATGAGGGATGATTGTATAACCTATACCAAAAAATGTGACAAGTGCCAGCTCTTCTCCTCCATCCGAAGAACTCCCCAAGCATTATTGACACCCATTACTTCCCCTTAGCCATTTTCCATATGGGGAATAGACTTGGTCGGGCCACTGCTAACGACCAGGGGAAGATTTAAGTATCTCGTGGTCGCTGTTGACTACTTTACTAAATGGGTTGAGGCTGAGCCTCACATTGATATGATGTACGACAAGGTGTACCAATTTATTTTGAAGAACATCATTTGTCGATATGGTCTTCCTCATGCCTTCATCACAGACCATGGAACTCAGTTTGACAAATAGGAGTAAGCGACCTACTGTCATCAGTCAAATATCCTGAAGATTCACTCAGCTCCAAGATATCCCCAAAGCAATGGACAAACTGAAGTGATAAACAGAACACTGCTAAATGGTTTGAAGAAAAGACTGAATGGCGCGAAAGCAAATTGGATCAATGAGCTACAGTCATTACAATGGGCTGATCATACTACTCCCCGAGCAGCAACTGGAGAATCCCAATATATGCTAGCATTTGGAAGTGAAGCTATTATACCTGTCGAGTTGGGCCTCCCAACACACAGGGTATTGAATTTAAATTCCCCTGTCAGCGATTTAATGAGAATATTGGATTTGGACATGCTCGAGGAAGTTAGAGAAGATGCATTTATCAGGAATGCTGCTTACCAACAACGAACAACTTTGTTCTACAATAAGAAAGTGAAGAAGTGCGACCTGAAAGAAGGAGACTATGTGCTAAAGAAGGTGATTCAAAAGAACAACAAACTAGAAGCAAACTGGCATGGACCTTACCGAGTTAAGGAAGTTGTTCGACCAGGGACATACATAATAGAAACTTTAGATGGGGAGGAGTTTAAGAATGCATGGAATGCAGAACATCTGCGCAAGTATTATCAGTGATGTAAACTTTCATGTAATGCAATTTCATCAGTATGAATAAAGTGACAACATTCTGCCCAATTCTCTCCTTTTATTGAAATTTTTTTGCGGAATACTAGTGCTACACATTCATCAAAAGTACTACTCAAAACTTCTATTCCTAAAAATGCCAACTAAGGTTGGTTAGGAAGAAAAATATTCCCAAAAATGCCAACTAAGGTTGGTTGGGAAGAAAATCTATTCCTAAAAATGGCAACTAAGGTTGGTTAGGAAGTAAATCTATTCCTAAAAATGCCAACTAAGGTTGGTTAGGAAGAAAAATATTCCCAAAAATGCCAACTAAGGTTGGTTAGGAAGTAAATCTATTCCCAAAAATACCAACTAAGGTTGGTCGGGAAGTAAATCTATTCCTAAAAATGCCAACTAAGGTTGGTTAGGAAGTAAATCTATTCCCAAAAATGCCAACTAAGGTTGGTTGGGAAGAAATATATTTCCCAAAAATGCCAACTAAGGTTGGTCGGGAAGAAAAAATCCACCAACTCAGGTTAAATATAGTTGGTCGGAAGCATTTTATTTAAACAAAGTATGAGTATGTGAAAGTGATCTAGCAAAATTTTTTGATACTCGTAAATTACCGATAAGTTGGCCGAGAAACAAAATATCATTAGTTTTGGCTAGTCGTCAAATGATTACCACAAATTTAAGATAGTCGACAATAAGTTTAACAAACTCTAGTTGATCGACAAATAACACAATGTTGTTATCTTTTTAACAGATATACATGCATGGATGTAAAGTGTTTTACAATTACAAGACAATGGCAATCAAGATTTGCAAAGAAAATTATTTCATTAAATGTAGAGCAAAATACATCAAAAATGAAATATAAATTTATTATTACATCAAGATTCCTATTCTATTAGTTTATTCCCCTCTGCTTTTGAAACAGGTTCCTCGCCAGCAAATGGATCATCCAAAGCATAAGGGGAATTTATGAAGTTAAGATCTTTAAGCACCCTGATGTTCATCACAGATGGTCGATCGAGTAGGTGCTAGGGGCGAGATATCTCAGCATTGGAATGGAGATTGTAATCGCCAAGGTAATTGGAAATCAAACACCGAGGGATGGCCCGAGAAGGGATCCAGCTCATGTCAAGCTTGAATGGTGGCACTGGTAGGTCGAGCAACCCAGGACTATGGTAATCCCACAGGTAATGACCTTATTCCAGTTGCAGTACACCTAAGGCATTCAACCACCCCTGTTTGTAACCCTCATTATTAACATTTTGGATCCGATCATCCAAATGGTATAGCGCCTCATTGTAGCCAGCCATCCAGAATTCTTTGGGTTTCTTGTGGAATTGATAAGTCAATCTTTCCAACTGCTCGTGAAGACTTTTTGCAAAAATTTCTTTATTATCCAAAGCAGACTTTTGTGCAGAGAGCTGCTCTTCGAGATTCATGATCTTCTTGGACATCTCAGCCAGTGCCTGGTTCTTTGCCATCAGTTGGAAGGATTGGTTCTCAAGAGATGATTGAGTTCTTTGTTCCTCGACAGTAATTTGAGAAGCTCTTGCTCATCCCCGAGGAGCTCTGGCTCTACCTCGAGCAGTGGTTGAAGGACCAATTCTCTTCAATATTTCTAATTCATCTCTAAGATTAGCATTTTTGACCTCCAAAAAAAAAAGAATCCCTCGTCATTCACAGGGACTAAAGAGTTTGATGTAGAGGCAGCAGATTTCAACTGAGATACTTCTCTTTGCAAGTTATTATTTTCCTTCTCCAACAACTCAGCTATCTACCTGTGCTCCTCTACCTCGGTTTTCAAAGTCCTCTCTCTCACTTCATAAGCTGCAAAGAGTTTATTGTATCCCTTATCAGCATTCAGTTGCTGATACTTCTTCTCATATCCCTCTTGCAAAAGGGTTGTAGATTCTTTATATTGTTGCTGAAGCTCTTTAAGAGTGCCTTGGAGATCTTCAATCACTTCATAGTATGCTATATTGTTAGCCTTTGCACGGTCGAGCAGGCACTTCAAATACTGATAGGCTTTAATTGCTTGCTCTGAAGCACCTTGACCAAGGATGTCAGTGATTTATGCTGCACTCATATCCGTATGACCAGCTGTGAAGTACTCATTACATTGCCTCAATAGTTTTATATCTTGAGCAGACAATAACTCCATTCTGACCATAAACTAGTAAAGGAAGAGAAAGCAAGAATCAATAAGAGTGCAAACAAAGCATGAAGAAGAGAATCAATAGTATGTACAATCAAAATTTCAAATTTTATTTCATCATAAAGGAGAAGTAAAAAGCTCAGGGTTACATTTGATAAAGAAAAATAAACATAGAGAAAAAATTCGAACAACTCTACACCTTTTCCTTGTCTCCCAAAACTTTCTCGGGAGGTTGGGACGAGGAGGTAGGTTGCTCGGATGGTACAGAGAGTTGCTCGGGGGGGTACTGAGAGCTGCTCGGATGATGTAAGGGTTAGTTGAAGTTACTCGCCAGTGGACTGGATAACTAGGGGAGGAGGAATTTGATCTCCCATCACCATGGAAGACTCCTCAGAGGCAGCTTCGTCCTCTTCTTCTTCTTCAGGAGTTGGAGGGGGGCCAGGGATGTGTCGCTGAAATAGGTCAGAATTATCATCGACCTTCATCTCTTGCAGAGCAGCCACCCATCCATCCCTAAAATAATTGAGGCTACCATATTCCACTTGGGACATCATGGCAGCCAGACCTTTATTCCACCCCTTATCCCATCCAACGCTGAAAGATTTTTTAACAACCAATTTCCTTTTTGTGTTCTTCGAGGAAAGCTTCTCGAAAAGAAGATCATCTGTAGCCTTCAACTTATTATCAACTTCCTCCTTCTGACGACTTACTTCACAAAGTTGGACTAGCTCTTCCTCAGCAACCTTGAGCTTACTTTTAAGCTCCCCAAAATTTTTGAGCTTCCCTTCAAGCTCTTTATTCTTCTCCTCTAAGTCCTTTATTCTTTTCTCCAACCCCTTGGAGACCTCGACAACCTGATAATTCTCCTGCTCGATGGAATTAAGCTTCTTCTCCCAAGTAGCCTTATCATCAGCATACTTCTGATGAGAATCCTTTAGAGATTGCGTCAGACCTACCAAAGCTTCCTCTACACCTAATGAGGAGCTTGAAGCTTTGATAGCTTCATCTTTCTTTAAAATTGTATTAAAATAGGTCACCAACTGAGAAAAGAAAATAATGGCAAGTCAGTGCACAGATATAAAAAAGGGGAAAAATAAAAATTTAAGACTATAGGACTTACAGAAGCAATATGACAAGCTGTTAATGTGGTAACCATGTCTCGAGAAAGATTTTCTTCAATACCTTGGATCTCAGGAATGATCCAAGTCTTTACCGAGCTCATGGCAGAGCTCGGGCAACAAAAGTAGGAACACCACTAGTCGGGGGCTGAGAAATGGATTCAGCCTAATGGACAGAGGAGATTTTCTTCAGCCTCCTCACAGGATCATCAACGGTATCGAATAACGATGTAGTCTTAGTCGGAGAGATGACAATCACCTCGCTTGGAGGAGCAGCAGCCTTGCTCGGGGCCACTGGGGGCTTCTCGGCAACCTTCACAGGAACAGTCGAAGGAGATGCATCAATTTTCTTTGTCCCCTCTCCTGGGACATCAATCTTACTTTTCTTTGCCTCTCAAGCACCAGAGACAGATTTACCAAAGAGGGTAGGAGGTCTTATTTTCTTCATCCTTTCACTCAAAGGAATATGTGACTCAGGTGAAGAACTTGTAGAAGCTGGTATTGGTTCTGCATCGCTTATCACCGGATGAGCAGTGAAAGATGAGGTGTAACTCTTATACTACAGCAAATACGAAGCTGACCTAATATGCTCGTCGACAACAGTTTGATGCAAACTCCAAATAAGTTTTAAGTGCTTTATGTTAACTTCTGTCTCTTTTGGAGACTTTCTTTTACTGTCAACTGCAAATAAGTGAATATGAAAATATTAGTGACATGTTTTATTAAACACAAAGGAAGCATGGTTTCAAAAATAAAATAAAAACAACCTATCCCATTGCCATAGGGAGGACATCTAGGACCCTGGTAAACATCATCTCCCAGTTAATGGAGGGTGTTGCCAATTTTTCATAACAACCCCGTGCTCGAAGTAGTCCCTATTGGCATCTGGGCGATTGACCATTAAAGCTCTGTTTAAAAACCTAGTTTTTAAATAAAAAGTATTGTAACCAACAACCCATCTATAACAAAACATAATTTTTGGAATTCCTATACGAGTTCCATGAATTTGATTTAATCTATGAACCCCGTTAACTATTCTCCACATATTGGGGGCTATTCTTGTAGGAACCACGTCAAAATATTGACAGAATTCCAGACGCAAAGGGTTTGGGGGAAAAGAAAAACCACATTCAGCCACAAATAGACTGGGGAACCAATGTCCCTCAGCCAAACGGAAGTAATCTGAAGGTTCAGAAAGTTCCTCTAGAATAACCCATGAAGGAATAGAGAAATCAGAACGAAACTTATCAAGAGACTCTACAGGGTAAACCATGATGAACAAAGGAAATAAAAGAGAAAGAAGGAGATCTTATAGGAAAAGGATGAGTCTGTTGACAACAAACGATGGAAGGGATGAACGCATAAAAGAGAGAGACAATGGAAAACTCAAAGATACAAATTTGAAAAAGTAAAAGACGATGGGATTTTCTGCAGCGCTTAAATACCTTGCCTTGGGAAGAGGTAAAGATAATGATTACAAAAACGGACGGTTATGCTACCGAAGGCTAAAAAGATAAAAAAGGGCGTGGGAACCGAAGCGATCATAAAAATTCAAAAAGTCCGATTCTACGAATTTGGAAGGAGAAATGAATACAAAAGAAAGTACTCCTAAATTTCTGGATGATCATTTAAAACTGCCATATTTCGAGAAAGAATGTTCCACACTCCTCAAATCTCGAACTATGAAACATTGGGGGCTTCTGTTGATACCAAATTTAACCTGCTGACGTGGACTAATCGTAAGAAGACGCGTGTCAATCTACGTGGCACGTACCGACATTTTTACAATCATATTAACAACAAGGAACTCTGCCTCCCCGATCAACTCAGACGCTCCGGCCAACAAGAGCTCTACGAGGAACTTTATTGCATCGAGAAACTTATGAGTACCGAGCTACTTAGGCGGTCCGAGCAGCTTATATGGGTAAAAACCTTATAATCATGACAAATATCAACCAAAAACACCAAATAGACAAGAAACATCGGAAGAATTTATACCTTATATGGGTAAAAATGGTTGAATTGTGTGAGGTTTGTGTATTGAAAGGAAAAAAAATAAAGGGCATGAAATGTGTGGAGGAGTATTAGAAAAGTGTGTGAGAATTGAGAAGAGAAGGTAAAAATTGAAGCAACGGTTGAACATAACTGCTCGATCGATCCGAGATCATCGATCGATCCATGAGCTAAATCCCAGCGTACTGTCTTCCTTTCAAGGCAAATTGGTAATCACCGATCAATGACTCGATCCACGACTGGTCGACTGGGGCAGCATAAAAAATCAAACCTGCTTATTTTGCTTAGCAAAGACTTGCTTCTTTATTTTTTTTTCAAACAAAGACCTTCTTCTCTTGTTAGCATACACCTCCTCCCCCTTTTTTAAGCCTACTCTATTCTGGATGCCGCTTTTTTTTTCCCAAGCAAACATATGGTTTTAATGGGAAAAATAAGGGGGCATTAAAAAAGTTAAAATTAAAAGTAAAGAAAAGCCATAAATGAGTAAATGAATAATATGTATAAAAAAACTATAAAAGAGTATATACACCAATACACACACACACTAGCGTATTTCCCGTGCCTGAAGGCACGATGAATTTTTTTCAAAGTATGTAATAGCGAAATGGTAAAAACTTCCAAAGTATGTAACTGCAAAACGATAAAAAATTCATTCCCTGACAAAAAAATGTATAATTTAAAAAAAATTGGCCGTAATGTCCTTTATTTATAGTACTATCCACTGTGTTTAACAAATAATAAATAGTTCGACAACTTATACGCAGAGTTGAATCAACTACCGGACGACACAATCAAAATAGGTAAAAAATGGAACTTCTGACTTTAAAGTTTATTTTAACTCCTTGACCATCGCCAAAAATAATCCGAAACGTAGTTAGCTAGGCACGGGGGATACGAATCCAATGGCATTTCTTCCAAAACATACTACTTTAACTTGAAAAAGAATAGTATTAAGACAATTCAACTACTGCTCGAGCCGACAAAGAAATAATGATTGGAATTTCAATGAGCGCATAAAGATCTATTTCTTTAAGAAAGTCAAATTATTGGTGGGTGTGTTCAAATCTGAAGTTGAATCTGGCCAAAACATACGCCCGATAAATAAAAAAAAGGTTAGATGGTAACCAAGTTAAAATTCCACCAATCCAAAAGCCAAATAAAAATTCTTCACATAATTGGTTTTGGTTAATGATGGTCCAGGGGTAACCCTGCAAATTAATTATAGAGATAACATACTAAAAAATAGGCAAAAAGCAAAACCACATCTGATAATAATCAAACCGTTAGATAACATAAAAATCAAATGAAATAAATACAAACACACTTGTTCTCCATTTTTATCACAGATCACATGAGAAAATTCACTTCATTTCAACAAAATAGAGACGATCCATTGCATGCTCTTTCACCCCAAACTCTCCCTTTTCTTTCGCCCCTTTTTTTTCCAATACTTCAACTTGACAATCCCAATTCTATAAAATAATAAAAATAGCACGAAGTTAGTTTCAAATTATATAAAGTGATTATTGGATAAAAATGAAATAAAATATTTCAATTTAAAGAGTTAGGTTTGTCTTGAAAGGAATCCCTACACTGATATATGTTCTAGGAAAAATCCCTGATTTACACATGATTTGAAAGGAATCCCTACTCTGATATATGTTTTAGCGTGGTTTTGTTTGTGTATATAAGAACCGAAAGTGGAACCAAAAGTTTGATAAGAAAATCCCTGCTCTACACAAGGTTTTGCTTATATGTTTAAAAGTTGTTCAGATATGGAACCGAAAGAATAGTTATTTTTTTTGCATGTTCAAACAAAAAATTGCAGCAGCGAAAGTGATTAATTCCCACAATCGAACCGGACAGTAGAATCGGACAGCCGTACATGGTTAATGAAATTTTGGTTCCAGCAACTAGATACGATGGGTACACTGGCGCATGGGTGTTTTCATTTTTTCAGCCGGGGGTGATTTTTTAAAACGGGGGTTGGAGAAATGAAATCCATGTGTTATCAACGGAGATTTTTTTTAAAAATAAGGGCTGAATTTTTAAACATCATTTGTGCAAATACATGATCGAGAAGATATACCTGTGTAAAATGGGGTTGTGTGATTTTTACGCTTTAGAAGGGTCGGAGATGGGTTTGGACAAAGATTGTCAGTTATGGAGGTTGATTGTTTGTTATACAATTATGGAAGCTATTTTTTTTGTTATTCAATTATCCATGATGGATTTTTTTGTATTTATTTATCCATGACTTATTTCAGCCGCATGGATTTAGAGAGAATTATCTCTTGAATTCTATCACGATGATTGTTTAAACATGGGCTGTGCCAATATTCTATCATGATGATTTCATTACCACTTTTCAGCCGTGTTGGATTTCATTTCATGTTCAATGATTTTTTTTTAATACAAAATGCTATTAAGATTATTGAGTCATTTTTATGATGGAGATAACTGAAATGAAACCCACAAAAGATAAAAAAACAAGCCTGGATAATAACCATGGTTTAACCATTGAACATAAATGAAACCCTGTTTGAGAAAACAAACAAATTCAGATTATAACTATTGCTTAACCATTGAACATAAATGAAAATAGAGGTATTATAAACTGAGATGATAAAAGAGCAATTGAACATAATTAAAAATATAGTGATTATGTACCTTATCGAAGAGAACCAAGTTTTAAGAGAGTGAAGGTATAGCTTAGGTGAGAAATGAAATGAGTAGAGTAGAAATGAAGTAACGAAATGAACTGACTAAGTGGGGTTGCACATACCATAATTCTTTAATCGAACCCATGTTCATCTATGCATATGGTAATTCTTTAATTGAACCCATGATGAGCTCTCCACATACGGTAATTCATGGGTACACTACATCATGGGTGACATTCACATGGGTCACCATTAAGTTCTCATTATAGTCTAAGTAGATGCTCACAAGACCTATAAAACTAAAGAGAGCTATCCATGTTAATATACATCGAACAATTACTAATATTTGACAAAAGCATTAACCGTCACTAATTATACACAAAATGAGCTCTGTTTCTATGAAAAATCAAAATTGAGGCATTTCAATATGCCTACAAAGACTGTAACGAAACCTACAGCCAGAAGCACTATAAGCATGTTCACATATGAACGTACATTCTTTTGGCTTCAATGCTTGAGCGAATTCCCCGTCTCTATCGTGGGTCTCATCTGCGGCAACAATAGTAGACGAATGCTTCTCTATAGGTATTTCATCCTGCATATGATATTTCAATGGATTCCCAATCACAAATATTAGGACAGTTAAATAACTGAACAAAACTGTACCTCAAAACTAAATATGTCCCTTGACTTAACATAAACATGTACCTCAAAATTATTACAATGCAAACACATGTCACACCACCATCTAAAAATGTCCCTTGAGGTATCGTTTGGTTCAATTATTTGACTTTTATACAAAAAAATGGAACTAAAAAAGAAAAAAAAATCCTTATATAATACTCGATTTGTGACACTATGTATTCATATAAGTATAGGGTACTATTGAATATCGCTACCTCCATTTTAAATCCATACATAGTACAATTTGGTTAATTTATTATCATGATTTAAAAAATGCAGACATAGATGCCTCCATTTTAAATCCACGAAGGCACATAACTATAGAGTAATACTGAATATTAAAAATCTTTGAGATAAACAAAAAAAATGTTAGTTTATGAAACGAAAGAAAAAACTAAAAAAAACACAAAAACATCTACTAAATGTTATCTTGGTTGTAAAAAATGAAACCCAAACACTAAAACCAAATCTGGGAAGTTAAAACTCCATAAACACAAAAAAAAGTATGGGTTACTTTAATAGCACAATAAACACGACCCAAACCAAAGTTCTATCGGAGGACCACAAATCTCCCATGCAAATTCACTTAGTACCAAAATTGCACATAGTAGGAACAAACAAGCACATAGAGAAATAATTATTAATTTTTATAAAAAAATTATAGAAAAAAGGAATAATTATAGATTTTTATCAAAGACCTATAAACAAAATATGCATTCAAAACCCACTGATATGTGCAAGTAGATATATAGAAAAAAAAAGAAAAAAATACACTTCAATTCACAATCCAACATAATGTTTTCATACCTTGATTTATAATCCAAAGGGGGTGTTTCTAGCTCCATCCAACACCTATAATCTAATAAAAAATTAAGAAAAAAGTAAAACACACATTTAGGAATTTTGTTAAATACCTGAGAGAAATACCATCAGTTGCAACATACACGACATACTTTCCAAATCCAATCCACTAATGAACAATAACTGGAATAAATCCATCTGTGTAATTCTTGTAGAAATAATATGAAATTACAAAAATGAATGAATTAATGAACAACAAAAACAAAACTGCAACAAATAAGATAAAAAGGAACATTAAAATATTAAAATCCGAACTAATGAAACCCCTAACACATCCTACCTAAAAATGTGAAGCAGAAAAATCCTCCAGATATGACAAAAAATTACAGATTGTAAACACGCACACCATCCAAATTTAGTAGCATATTTAGTGCACGTGGTGGGTGAAACAAAGATAAAGGGGAAAATCATACATAACATAAATATCGAAAGACACATATGGTTTACCCTACTATTTTCCTCTAACTTATAAATAATTTAGGGGTTTGATATATACGAAATGGTAAGGGTTTTAATAGTTACGAAATATCGAACTTGGAACTGAGAAGATCTGATAGATACTGGATGGGGAGCCTTGACGATGAAGCTGGATCTCGACATCTTTTACGTGAGAGAGTACCACAAAAAAGCCTACCCATGTGTTTGCCTCGAGAGAGAAGCTCGGAGTATGAAGCGTGCCCATGCTTCCCATGCATTTGTTAGACCCAAGCTCATCCACAAAAAAACCACATGATGTTCTTTTACCAAAAAACCCAAATATTTGAATTAATGTGTAAGTTTGATAAGTAAAAAAGGAGGGGAAAACCAAAGAATTGAGGGGTAGATTTGTAAAAAATAAATAGATGTGATCTCAACCATTAAAATATATAAGGAGGTGGCATCAATCTTCACCGTTAAAATATGTAGACAATTCAAAAACTTCCCTATCATATTATATAGATATATAGAGAGAGACTTATGAACACCAAGTTTGCACACTGATTTTTTAAAATGCTAAAAAAAATAATCTTTAGTTGAATTTTTTTATATGGAATTTGAATATTTCAAAGGACCCATATAAAAAATCAGCTCAAAATAACATTTTTTCTATTTTTAAAAAATCGGTCGAACTTTTGCACCTTTTAAAGCTCTTTAAAGCTATGAAAGTTTGACCGATTTTTTAAAAATAGCAAAAAAAATTATTTTGAGATGATTTTTTATATTGGTCCATTAAAATTTTTAAATGCCATATGAAAAAATTCAACTCAAAGTTATTGTTTTTTAATATTTTTAAAAAATAGGTAAAAAATTCAGTGTGAAAACTTGGTGTGCATGAGAGCCCGCCTCTCTCTCTCTCTCTCTCTCTCTCTATATATATATATATATATATATATATATATATATATATATATATATATATATAAAATCAAAATACTAATGTGAGGATGAAATTTACAATGGGTGACACACACACACACACATACACACAAACACACACACGTAAATAAGAAAAAATATATGCAAATAAGTGAGGATGAGTGTGTGCAAAATAAAGAAAATATTTTTGTGAGTTAATTATTTTAGCTTTTTAAAACCGAATTTCTGGGATGCACAATCTTCGTAAATTCCAGTTTTTTGAACCTAAAAAAATTATCAGAATCAAGCATACACAAAAAATAAAGAAAAAAACTAACTAATTACAAGCTACACTAAAAAAATAATTAACTATGTACAACCTAAATTTCAATTACTCAATTAATTATTCAAAACTAGTTGAAATTTTTGAGGGTCTGCCCAAATGACGATTTGACTTTGAGGGATAATTGGCAGTCTCTCAATTGAGTTCACACCTTTCGAAAAATAAAAATTTTGTTTGAACAACAGAAGGTAAGTGTACGGAGAAAGAAAAGATCCATCATCCACTAAAAGTTTGAGGCAGATGATGGTGTATTTGGACGCTAAGGGTAACAAGACCACATTAATCTTAGAAAAATTAAAATCACGTCCCCAAGGTTTTTCAATTGGAAGGGGATGTGGCGCAACTGCAAGCTAATAACCTATGAGATGAAGCATTTAAAAATAACATTTTCATTCGAGAATCGGGCCAAAGTCCCTAAAACTTTAACCGATCCTTATGATAAATTTAATGGTTCCATAATAGCGGGGAAACAAGGAAGTGAAGGACCATCGAAAGTTATTGGATCACTCTCAATTATTTCTTCCTCAAAAAGGGGTGGAGGTGTAATATAAGTTTCAACCTCAACCGGTATTTGTGAAGAAGAAATGATCTCAGCGAGTTGGTCATTTATTGCTAAAGACCAAGCTTGTAGACTCTCAGATTAATCATTCAATTCCTTAAAAGCTAACTCGTGATCAAACCAATAAGAAGAGATAAAATCTTCTTGGGAGGTTTTCTCATAGTTAGAGGATTCCCCGCTTTCCAAAGTTTCTTCCCAAGCCGATGAGGGATTACCTATAAATTCTTGAATTTCATGCTCAATTCGTTCATTTTCAAGAATTTGTAGGCATTCTCGCATAGTCTTGGGAGTGTAACTTCGAGAACAATTAAAGTTATCTAAAGGGTTATAGCGAGATATTTCAAAGTAGGCAATTAAAAAATGCGACGAGCACCAAAATTTCAAGGTTCTTGAAACAATTTAGATCAAGTAGGAAAGAAAGAAAAAATGAAAAATACAAATACAAATACAAATAGAAAGAAAAGAATACTATGAAATAATAAAAAAATTACAATCTATAACAAAGCATTCCCTAACAACGACGCCATTTTGATATGGAGGAAGCTGAGCGTCCGTGTAGATATGCTAATCGTTGTTATCGACTTCCGACCACAATGCAAAAAACTTAAACTTTAACCACACTCAAATGGAGTATAGCGACTAGTCCAGTATCCAAAATCTACGTGGAATGCTTGACAGACTTTAATCGATTTATTATTTCTCAAATAAAGTGTAAAAGGTGATGATGGTTTAAAAAGGGGAAAGGGAAAAAAGTTAATTACGCTAATTAAAACTAAACAAGATTAGTGAAATGAGATTAGGATCACATCCCCGCCATGGGCAAAAAAATGCGTATTAAGAATTTTGGATCGAAAACAAGTAACTGAGCATATTCAATTAATTATAAACATCACACATAAAGGGAACCAACCCAAAAATGCGAAATTTACATTGAATCGAAAATGGTCACAGCTGGATCAATTTCTCAATATCGCTATAAACACTAACGTTGCGTGACAAAGAAACTTAAATGCTTAAAATTCCAACTTTAATACATAGGTTTCAATGAAATGCGTTTTTACCCAAAACCTAGATTTTAAAGCTCGACATCTATTAATGACGAAAATATGACCCCAACCCTTAATGAACATGGAAAGAACAATAACATAACTAATTAGCCAATACAAAGTAAATAACAAAGATAGAAATATAATTAAAAACAAGAAATAAACAATGGAAGCTTGGATTAATAAAACAGATGATCAATAATGACTTACAAACCGAAATGGGTATAACCCTAAGAGAGAGACAAGTTCCACCCAAAATGACCTTTGAACCCTCTTCTCTAACCTAAGAACTATATACAACAAAATAAAAATAAACTAAAAATAAGATGTCTTCAAATACAACAAAAGCCCACTTAATACTAAGTGGTAAAAGAAATAAAGAGAAAAGAAAAGAAAATGAATTATTGTAATAATCATGAAGGAGATCCCCGAGAAAATGGTCATAACATTCTCATTAGGAACGAGATTAACGAATCATTAGAGGCTAAGCGAAGCAGACTTGAAAGAACACAACTTCTATGAAGAGTTCGAACACGAAGAAAGAACACTAAAATGACTAAAATGCCCTGCTGTTGTGTACTACATTGAAAACTTACAGAATAGTACCAATTGCACCGCTAAGCACCATAATACGTACAAAAGATCAATTATACCTCGCAAAACATGTAAACAAATAAAACAGAGGTAGTCTGGTTAACAAGCATAATATATGAATTAAAGTACCCGGGGGGGGGGGGATGCATAAGTAAAGAGGTTAAATAAATGCAATGCCAAGAAGATGATGCTATTAGGGTTTATTAAGTGGAATTTGGATCTAATAAGGATACCAGACACGCTGATGCTATTGGGGTAAACCAGTTTGAAGCTATTGCTTCGGCTTAATCTTCGTAGAAAGAGAAGGCCAACGATAATTCCCTTTAGAATTTGTAGGAAATATTTATACTTATTTCGATTTTCAACGTTGTAGGGGTTTTAACCATTGACCATGAATGCATTTTAAAGTTAAGTTTGCTTTATCCTGTTCACTTGGCTTATATTATGTTGTGTATTTTCCTTTCTTTGTCAAGATCGAATGATCGATCATTTTCCCTTGCACTATTTCAATTTCATGAAAGTATTACGGTGATTATCACCAGTTAGCAAGACTTTGGAGAATGACGTGGGGGACTCTTTTCTGATGCTTATGACGAAGATGATGATGTCGATCAGGTACTACGACTTTATGTATCTGTTCAAGAAAATGAGGCTTATATGGATCTAGGTTTCCCTTTTCATCAAGTTATAGTGGATATTATAGTCTTTCATGACACAGTTCTCGCTCCTGAATATGGTTATTGAGAAGATCTAAATAATTTATGAGCTAAGTACGAGAAAGGTTGGATAGGTTGAAAGGAGAGTATTTGATAAGAAGATGGTTAACATTAAGTCTACTTATTGGAGTAAGAGCTTTATTTTACAGTACAACCTTATCGGGGGAAGAGAGGTCGCAACCCTCAGTGAGAAAGAAAATAATGACCTACGAGATGATCTTGGGAGAGTTAAAAGAATATCCACAATAAGAACTATGGGGAATAAAATTCCTTTCTCGAAGAGAAGAATGACCAACTTAGAAAAGAGTTGGAGAAGATGTAAAAGCACTTACATGACAAGGATGTGACTACCCGAAGTTTTTCTTCTTCTACTAAAAAGGAAAGTGGCTGACTGGGAAAGGAGTTGGAGAAGACAAATAAGTATTCGCAAGATAAAGGTCTGACCATCAAAATCCTACCTGAGAAGATTGATTAACTCAAATTCTAATTCCACAAGTAGCCTTACTAATTGTGCATAAATAGCTATGACTATATCCTTGTCAATATGGATTCGATTATAAATGAAGCTCGTGTCACTAGTTATGAGAATGGATAGCTTAATGACTTAGCAGTTGCAAAAGTGGTATAAGAATCTAAACAGTTGTATTAGTATGATCTCTGGTTGCCTCGACCAACAAAATTCTCTTTACAAACTTGATGTTTAATGGATCCTAACGTATACCATTCATAATAGATTAATAAGGAAGTATCTGGGTGATTATGGATTAGATGGAGATGATGGACTTTTCCAAACTCCAAACACAGTTGAGAGGGTGACTATAAGAGGGCCATCAAGAATTAAATATTTGGCTATTATTGTGTTTCCTTCTTCCTTGGAAATTCCACTTGTCAGAGTTAGGACATTAGCGAATAGATCACTTATGTCGACCAACTAATCTAGTGATTTTTTTAATTGTAAATAGTTTACTTTCCCAATCTCCTTGTAATAAATTAAAGTATTAATGGAAAATTTCACATTTTTATTCCATTTACAACGTATCGTCCATGCCTTATCTTTAAGGTGATATTGTCATATCAAGCCTTACTCCTAGACCCATAATAATAAGAATGCACCTATTTATGGGATCATCCTACAGCTAGGATTTTCTCAACCTTATTTGTCATAGATGCCCAGGGCTTCCCATTAGGCCTTTCATCAATTTTGAGAAATTGTTTATGTTTCGTTAATAATCAAAACCTTTTGAGTTCATTGACCATTGACCCAGTAACTAGTTAGTCTACATGCATACGATTCAATTTAAAGATGGTGTTTGGTCGATCGATTAATCAATATTAAAAATAAGACATTTTACAAAAAGAAGTGTCCATTTTGAAGATGACTAGATAATCAGTCTGGAAGAAGATATTTCATAGGAGATAAACATCAAACGATAAAAAATATGTCTAACATAATCCATTTTCTTAATAAATATCCATTATTAAATACTCATAAGGAAAGAGACATCTACCATGCTATTCAAAAGAGACATCTACCATGCTATTCAAAAGCTAGATGAGCATGAGTGTGCACAATTTGAATATCTTTTGAAAGAATTCATGTAAACCTTTGCATGGTCCTACGATGACATGTCTAGCATTGATCCAGCGCTAACTCATCATGAGATCCCCACATTCCCAAAAATCAAACTTGTCAAGCAAAAATTGAGGAAGTTCTGAACAAAATGGTCCTTCGAGGTCCAAGAAGAGGTAGCTAAAAAGATGAATGCCTATTTCATTCGCATAGTCGAATACGTTGTATGGCTTGAAAATATCATCCCCATGTCAAAATCGTAAGGGAATGTCGGCATGTGCGTCGACTATCGGGATTTGAAC
Source organism: Sambucus nigra (assembly GCA_949130495.1). Taxonomy (NCBI): domain Eukaryota; kingdom Viridiplantae; phylum Streptophyta; class Magnoliopsida; order Dipsacales; family Adoxaceae; genus Sambucus; species Sambucus nigra. Next base: position 153,835,340 of record OX422208.1, on the reverse strand, counting down.
AAAGCATACCCAAAGGATGATTTCCCTTTGAACGATTGTGATATATCCATAGACAGTAGATCTTCATTCCCTCAAGTTATTTGTTGACAAATTTATCGACTATGGCCAGATGGAGATGCACATTGACCACCAGGAAAAAAACTACCTTCATCACCCCATGGGGAACCTTCTGCTACATTGTCATGCCATCTAGGCTAAAAAATGTTGGGGCTACCTACCAAAGAGCCTCCATAACCATCTTGGATGACCTTATCCACAAAGAATTCGAGGTCTATGTTGATGACATTATCATCAAGTTCAAGACTCAGGGAGGTCATATCCCCACCCTGAGAAAATTCTTCGAACGACTGCGTCATTACTAGATGTGACTCAACCCACAGAAGTGTGTTTTCGACATCACTAAAGAAAAACTCCTTGGATTCATGGTCCGTGAGAAAGAAATTGAAGAAAACCCCTCTAAACTAAAAGCCATACTCAAGAATCCACCACCATGAATGGACAAGGAACTACGAGGATTCCTGGATATGCTGTATTATGTAAGTCGATTCATTAGCTAACTGACCTCTATATGAGAACCCATTTTCAAACATCTCCACAAGGACTCAACCTAATTTTAGAATGATTCATGGAAAGAAGTCTTTGACTAGATCAAGCGACACCTCACCTAACCTCTGGTGCTCATGCCTTTGCAGCCAGGTCTCCCCCTCCTCCTAAGGAAAGACTCAGGGGATTTTCTAGCCCAATACATTGTAGAATATCATAAGGAAATAGACATCTACCATGCTTTTCAAAAGCTAGATGAGTACAAGTCAACTATACCTCCTTAGAAAAAGCATGTGTTGCCATGGTTTTGGTCACAAAGAAATTACGGCACTACATGCTTGCATTTCTCGTCAGACTAGTATCCTGCATGGATACCATAAAATACCTATTAGAGAAACTTGATATGTCAAGCCGAATGGCCCATCGATTGATATTTCTAGATGAGTTCGACATTGTGTACGTCACACAAATATCGATGAAGGGGAGGGCCATCTCTGACTACCTTGTTGATCATCCCATGGAAGGATCCGAAGTTTAGGTCTCTGAATTTCTAGACACCTCTAAAGAGGATCTCATCTGGTAAATGTTCTTTGATGGAGACGCCACTAGGAAAAGATAAGGCATTGGGATACTCATGATCATTCTCAATGACTCTCACACCCCATTATCAGCAAGCTATACTCCCCTTACACTAATAACAGGAAAAAATAGGCATGCACTATAGGGCTTAAGATCGTGCTTAAGAAATGAATCAAGCACATAGATGTCTATGGGGACTCTTCCCTCATTATCGAAAAAATCCTAAAAAAATGGAAACTCAAATATACGAAGCTCAAACACTTCCATGCCCAACTAGAAGAGTTTACCTCACAATTCAAAAATGCCACCTTCCATTAACTTACGTGTTTAAAGAATAACCTAGCCTAAATACTAGAAACCTTGGAATCCAAAGACAAAATTCTTCTCCCCATCATCCCAAACCAACAGCGCTACCAAAACCACCAACAAAAGCCTCAAAACCATCATCAATAAGATGACTAAAAGTTATAGAGACTAGGATGATCAAATCCTATATTCCTTCTCGGGTTACCCCACCTCTATCAGGAAACCCACTGGGGCCACCACTTACTCTCTGGTATATGTCATGGAGGTGGTTCTCCTCATCGAACTAGAAGTTCCTTCTCTGCATGTCATGCTCAAAATGAAAGTCAGTGAGGAAGAATGGAACCAGAGCCACTACGATGAACTCTCATACTTAGATGAAAAGATACTCAAAGATCTATACCACATACAAGGGTATTATCACTCAATCGTGTGATCATTTAATAGGAAAGTCAAGGATCGCAATGTCCAAGAAAGAGACCTTGCCTCAAAAGAATTCGTATAACCCATCTTGGGACCCTGATGGATGTTCAAACCTAATTGGAATGGCTAGTACATTTTAAAGAAAATCTTATCAGGAGGCATTGCAACACTGACAAATCTTGATAGAGCAGAAATGGTGCATCCAGTCAATCTGCACCGTCTAAAAAAAATTCTACCCTTAATCTACATTCTTGGCATGCTATGACTTTTATCATCCCCCTTTTGTTCTAAAAAATCTCTTCGCTTCCCTCTTCCTATAACTACATGGGACCTAATCCTCTTAGAACACCCTTTCAAAATGAAGGTCACACATTTTTAAAACCCACAATGGTATGTAAGAACCCCATACAACACACATGGGCACAGTCCTTTTTCTTTCACAAAATTCTATTATGTTCTTCCCACAAGAACGGTGGTACATCTCATCATTGAAATGAACAAAAGGATTATGTATGCCTTAGGGATTAGTATAGACAGTTCAAATACAAAATTCATCAAAAGACACAAGAAAATATATCAAAATTACTTTTATTTCAATTAAGGAATACGGTTGTACACGAAATATCTACGACACGAGTCAAACAAACCACTCCCTTCCTAACCTTCATACAACCTACCAGTCCCTGCCAATAATAAGCTTCAGTAAAAAATGTACGAAAACTATGCAAATTCCCAATAAATCACAAACACAACAAACTTCATAAACCCTTATCCTCAGATACCAGATGCACCCGCATCATATCATTACCTATTCCTTAACGCCCTCGTGTGTCCCACTCTTGATTAACATTCTGAATTCACTCCATAAAATGGTATGCCTTGATTAGCATTAACGAAACCACAACACTTTCCTACATAGTATACAAAGGAGCAAGACATACTTTCCTATTATCCTCCTCCAAAATCTTACAACCATCCATTTGTATAACCACTTTAAATAATACTCAGATACAAACTAAGACCCTAAAATGAATTTTAACCGATGTGCAGACGATCGACGATTCTGCCATTGAGGCCCCAGTATCATTGTTAGGGACTCTATCAAGTTCTCAATTGGAAAGAAATTGATGAAGCGGGGAGGCAAAATCTTCTCCCATCCTACTTAGCTCAGAAGCTGCCAAGGAAAGTAGGAGGATGTATGGCTAAGAGTAACTAATGGTACATAATGGTATTACCCTAACTATAAAGCAGGATGAAAGTCCCACCACCATATCACAAACCATCAAAGGCATAAGGTCCCTTCCTCCCTAAGCTAGTGAGCCCAGTTTTCCATCATAGGACCTAAACTGAAGAAGGGTCTAGTAAAGAAATTAGGAACGCCTATAAAAGGGTAATAAAGAGGGGATACTAAGCGCAGTCTTTCAGAAATCCACATGAACAACATGACATGGCTTCCCCGTAGAATGTGAGCTCGATCTTCGTTTCAGGCATCCAGGCTATTTAAAAGTATTTTCTAACACCACAACCATATGACTACAATTTAAGAGAAATATTTCCGCTTTTGCTCATAGTATAGGGCTTTTTTTGTAGTTTAGGCTAGTTTAGCTTAGCCCATCACAAACTGTCATATAGCATCACGACTAATCCACTCCAACATTCAAGACTTCCCTATATACCACAAAGGTATAAATAAATTGTTGTTTAAAATTATTCATCAAATTTATTTGGGATATTTATTTTTTATTCAAACCGAGGCTGGATTTTTTATATTTAAAAATATTTTTTTAACCTTATTCAAATGAGATCAGCATCTTGTTTGAATGAATTTGGCTTACCATTAGAATGATTGTTTGATCTTATATCAAATGAACATCTAACGAGGGTCTTCTATTCTAATTCATTTGAAGCTCATTAGATGATGGTTCAAATAAGATTGGAGTCCCACTCGAAGGAACTCTTTTTTCATTCCAACGAAATGCCTTTCTCTTTCGAACAAGATTCAATTTCATTCAAACGAGCTGTCACCTCAAATTTTGTGCATGATATATAAATATCAATTTTGTTTCTAAATTTTGTGGGACTCTTCCCAAAATGAATTATGTATCTCTGTTGCAAAAGTTTTCAATATTTGTCTTTTACAAAATACTTTTGATAAACGAACACATCTTAAATTATAGTATTGCGAATCGGTTTTGAACCTTTGTTGAGTTATACTCATTGTGGATAAATCATCTCTACGACTGACTTATAAACCCAAAAGGACCACGATTGAAGATTAAAGGCTAATTGGTGGATACCGAGGGTGAATCGCCACCGGTGGACTGCTCAAGAAAGAGTGTGTATGAGGGTAGTGAGTCTGGGGTATATAAATAACTAGAAAAGGTGAGGCGTGACCCACTCCAATGGACACTGCTTACAAAGTCTTCAAGCTCTTCTAGTGCAACTTCTTAAGAAACCTTCTCCTTTTAGTAACAATGGAACTCAAGCTTCAACTCACTCCCATCAAGAAGATGAACTTTCACAGCAAAAATAGTAATTTTCTCAAGAGAAATACTTGAGAGTGATGGTTGTTAGTGGGGAGTGAAAGAACAAGGCACTCAACACTAAGAGAATGAGCAGGGAGAGAATACTAGGTATGTCTAGTATGGATTTGGTAGTGTAACAGTGCAATTTCAATTGTGTGTCTCTTGACCTTACCCAGAGGTTTATTTATACTTGGGCATTAGGGCCGAGTTGGCACTTTTGGGTGCCAAAATTGAGAGGGTTGATGGGGGACAATGTCTCAAGTGTAGAATTTATCCCTACGCGTAGGCGGCCCTGCCTGTCCCCTCCTGCAGGCGCTACCTAGTGCTAACCAAAGTCAAAAGGCACATATGTCTCCAAATGAAGACAATATATCTGATTTGGTAAATATCCTTTGAAACGTTAACTTGTGGTGCAATCTTTGCAAATCTTGAGAGAGGAGGCCTTAACGACCCCTCTCTTCTAAAATCATTATTTTTCTTGAGAGGTACCTCGAGGACCCCTTCTTCTAAAAAAAGTCATTTTTTGTAAAGAGTTTATTACTTGTGAGCCGCAATCTCTTTAGCTGCTCACTTCACTTGTGACAAGTGTGAAGTGTGTGTAGTCTTTAGTGACTTCTGGGTCTTCCTACTAGTATTCTCTTAATCCTATAGTGCTAAGTGGTTGAGCTTGATCAACATACCTTGTCCCTCAGCTGCCAAGCCAAAACTCCCAAGAGATTCCAAATGGCTTACTTGAGCCCTGCTTGCTCAACTAGGCAACATGTATAAGAAAATAAGCATTAGTACTTCTGCTCTTTTTCATGATGAGGGGTTGATTATGGTAGACACCCTATCATCCAAACTTAGTTTTCTATGATTTGAGGGGGAGGACCTTGCGGGTCCCTCCTCCCATGTAAGTTTCTGATGTTGAGGAACTAGTGGGGGTTCCTTCTCAAACATTATTTTTATTATTAAGGAAGCATCGGGGTTTCTTTCTCAAATGTCATTTCTGCAGGGACCCTGGGGGGAGTCCTTCTCAATACAGGCCTCTGTCACCATCTAAGCCACTTTGGTGGGGATCCTCTCATCGTGAATTTCTGTGGAGACCTTGGGGAAGTCCCTTTCAATAATGGATCCTTCTCAACTTCAGTTCCTGCAGGGAACCTTGCGGGGGCCCTCTCAGCTTGGGCTTCTGCAGGAACCCTTACGGTGGCCTTTCTCAATTTGAGTTTCTGTAGGGTCCCTTGCAGTGGCCCTTCCGAACTTGGGCCTCTACTGGGACCCTTGTGGTGGCCTTTCTCAACTTGAGTTTCTGCAGGGACCCTTGTGGTGGCCCTTCTCAACTTGGGCTTCTGCAGGGGCCCTTTCGGTGTCCTTCTTAACTTGAGATTCTGCCGGGACCTTTGCGGTGGCCCTTCTCAACTTGAGTTTCTACAGGGACCCTTATGGTGGCCCTTCTCAACTTGGGCTTCTGCAGGAATTACTGCGGTGGCCCTTCTCGACTTGAATTTCTACAGGACCCTTGCAGTGGCCCTTCTCAACTTGGGCGTCTGTTTCTACCTAAGTGGGTTTCCTCTTAACTTGGATTTTTGCAGTGACTCTTGGAATGGCCGTTCCCAATATAGGCTTATGTAGGGACCCTTACGGAGTCCCTATCAACTTGGGCTTCTACAATGACCCTTGCGGTGGCCCTTCTCAACATAGGCTTCTACAGGGACCCTTGCGGATTCCCTCTCAACTTGGACTTCTGCAGTGACCCTTGTGGGGGCCCTTCTCAACATAGGCTTCTGTTGTTACCTAGGTGGGGTTCCCTCTCGATACTTCCAAAAAAGTATTTTTTGGGGAAGACACCCTTCTACATTAGCCCCTCGTGCAAAGTTTTTTGGGTTGGGTAGAACGAAAAAGCTTTGTACGCCATAAAGTCGATTTTAATTTTTTTTAAATTTAGAGGGACCCAATGGTCATTAAATGCACTGTCCCTTCATCCGAGTTTTTATTTTTATTTTTTAGACCCCACGCGTCAGTGTGGTAACTATCCTCTCATCATTTGGGAAAAAATGTCATAACCTTTTTGACTTCCTTCATGTTTCCTACTTTGGTGTAAAAAATAGAAGGCCCATTTCTAAAAACCTTTCATCTTCTTCAAAATCCTCATAGAGAGTTTTTATGTTTGTAGTGAGAGATTTTTTTTTTAAACACCATAGCCTCCAAATTTTTTCTTTAGCTTTTTTTTCAAACACGCCATTAATGGTTTCTAATCCATCAAATACCTCTTCCAATGTTGAGACCACCCTTATTCCCCTTTTAATAGGTACTATACCCATTTCACTATCCACACTAGTGACCCCAACCCTTGGTACCAATGACACAATCATGGATGCCGCCAATTTCGACGTTTTTCCACCGTGTTCTGCCGATGGCATCACGTATTTTCTTTTACATCCAACAACTCCTTCTTCTGGTGATTTGACTATTGGCAAGATTGACTTTAGGTGGCAAACCTTCGGGTGTTCCTCACGAGCTTCTCAAGCGAGAAAGGGTTTTCTAGCGGCTTCTTCAACGGCCAGCTAAAGCGTGGATCCACTGGGTATACATTTGTTCATTCCTTTATTGGCCTTGGGTTCCTCGACTGAGATTTTATTGGAAACTAAGAGTGTCTCAACCCCTCATTTTGTCGAGGGTTACTCGTTTGGTAGAATAGGTTTTGAAGAAATCGATGTCCCGTCTGGTAGAACTGTGGATATGGGTGTCTCGACCAATGGGTATGTGGAGATGGGTGTCTCGACTAGTGGGTGTGTGGAAATGGGTGTCTCGACCAGTAGCTGTGTTGAAATAGGGGTCTCGTATGATTCCCACATAACTTTGGGTTTTGCATTTAGGGTAGCCATTGCAAAAGGTTTATTGCGGGTGGACCCACTATCCGTGGGTTCCTCGCAGACTACCCATTTAACTAAGGGTTCCTAGCCCAAAATCGGTTTGGGTTTATATCTTTTGGGTTCCTCACGGGCTTTCCCCATATTCTAGGGTCCCTCATCAGAAGTGACGTTGGTGGCTGGTGGTTCCTCGCGTGTTGGAACAGGTGTTGGCAAAGTCAATCTCCCATTTTATGGTACAGGTGGTACACACATGTCTTTGCAGTCTCCATTTGGGGTAGCCGCTACTAGGGGCTCCTCACGTATTGTGTTGTTTGCTAAGGTTTTTTTGCGAGACCCCTTTCATACTATGGGTTCCTCGCCAATGTCGCAACTTGAAGTCACGGGAACCTCTTTAGTTGTGGATTACTTGAGGGTAGACTTCATACTAGGGGATTCCTCGCAATCTGGTGTTTCTATAGGGGTTGGCACTTCCACTCCCTTTTTGGCTGCGAGGGACACCCAAAGTTCCTCGCAAGTTGACATTTCTATAGGAGTTGCTGCTACAGCCGAGGATCTTCATTTAGAGTTTCCACCATAAGGAGTTCTTTTCTTGAGCCAATGGCTCTTGGTAGTTCCTTAGCTACATCATCTTCTTCTCAGTCATGGTAGGACTATATACGCATTCTCCAGGGACGAGATTTTGGTATCTATCGTCGTGCTCCTTTTTTTGGTCCAGCTAATAATTTTATAGCTTCTCTTACTCAATTTGAAGAAAAATTTGCTAGCACTATTCTCGAGCGCGCTTATGTGGGGTTGAGTGAGTCTGCTGATTCTCCTACTATCTCTCCAGACTCTATTCTCTGGGTCCGGGTCGATCGCGACAATTTTCCTTATTCTAATGTTGAAGTTAAAACTTTGGGGGGAGGGGGGCACTGAGGAATAGGATAGCTGGGTTGACTATGTTCTGAGCATTCCTGATTATGTGGATGTTCTTAGGGAAGTAGGTCTTTTTACCACTATCCGTAGCCTAAAAACTTACAAAGAATCTAAGCATATTTCTTCTCTCAATCTTTTACTATCTCCGTGGAGTATGGAGTCTCACACATTTATCACGGATTGGGGCGAATTTACCATCACCCTATAGGATGTATGTGAATTGTATGCTCTTCTTTTCTTTGGGAAACAGGTCTTTTTTTATGACGGTGAGGATCCTTTAGAGCAGGAGACGGTGGGGGAGCTACAATCAGCTCTCGGAGAGTGTTCAAGGTACGTAGCTATAAATATGACTGGTCATAGCAAGCATCCTTTGCTAAATGGCAAAGATATTAGTTCAGAGATTTTGAGCAGCTGCCGAAAAGGGAGACTTTCGGCGCAACCCCCAGAACCCAGGATGGACGTAAGCTCCACTCTCCTTCACACTTAGTCGCTTTCTTAGTTACATTTCTAACTCGGTTCCTTCTGCCAGGTAAGCCTGAAGATTCCCCTCGTGAACTTCTCTTTAAATTGGCTGTACGATTATCTCGCGGTAGGTCGGTACCTGTGGCCGCCTTAACTTTGGGTTTCCTTTACACCAGGATGGACCGAGCATATATATATGTAGAGAGGTCTTGCGGTTGGTATGATGCTGCTAGTTATGCAAATGCCGCTCTCTTAATGGCCTTTTTATTTGAGCATTTCCCCCACCTTACTTCAGGGACTCAGGCCTGTTATAAAGATGCTGTGCGACTTCTCTGATGGCACAAGAAAATTCCCAAGAAACCTTTGGAAGAGTTGATTGATGATATTGAGGAGTTTCAATTTCGACCTTATAGAAAGCGCCCTGGGGGCATCTTCAGTTGGATTTCTTTCCCTAGCGATGGCGGGACTTTCTATTGTCCTTTGGCAGTGGAGTCTATTTTTACTTGTCCTCATATTAATGTGGTGGAGATGCTATTACCAGGCCTCCTTCCTTCTTGGATCAAGTTGGGTTCGCGTGCTGAGTTCTACCATTTCGATAGGGCCAGATGGAAGTTTGGCTATGATCAGGGTGTTCACACCCCTCCTCTTCCTACCTACAGTGATCCTTCCGAGGTGTTTTTAGAGGCATGTACCATCTTCACTCTTCAGGGACTGTTCCATAGAGTTAGTGGTCTTGGGGGACTCTACATGCCTCCCTGCAATTATCATCCTTTGTTTACCTCATCTTGGTTCCTACTTTTGCAGCGGTAGGTCCATCTCATCCAAAAATGTGTAGTTGGTCCCCCTCATAAGACTAACCCTGTTAAATATGTCAAGGACCAATTTTTGGTCAGGAGGACGCAGAAAGATTCTTGATTTCTCAGCACCACTTCTAGGCCACCCTTGGAGCAAGCCATTCCCATTTTAGTGAAACCCCTTCTCGACGAGTCACTTCATCACCCGCCGACTGAGTTTCCTTCCGTGAAGTCTAAAGGCCAATAAAAAATTAGAGGGAATGTGAACACTCCTACCACAGGCAACGGGAAGCTACCTGACACGTATGTGTCTAATTTCATTCCTACCACTATCGCTTCTCCTCCCTCTTCTCCTATGAGGACCCGGGCTTCAAAGAAGAAGGAAGGGAATGGTGTTGGCGTTGCTGCTTCCTTCACAATGGACCAACGATCCGATACTGATGATCTTGGGGTGGAGGAGACCTAATAAGTTGTGAAAGAGATAGGTTACGGAGCATTGGGCATTTCTTCCCAGGAGGCACGAGTTGCATCTATTCCCATTACAGAAGGTACTATATCCCGACATTCTTTACTTAGTGGATCTAGTTCTCTTGGAGTTTCACCCCTGGATCTCCTTCCCCCTCCTTGTAAGCGGAACTAGTTGATTATGGAAGAACCCATTCCTATGTTGACCATAGTTCTTCTTCAGGTGATGTGGGCGGCTTGGGTTTCCATAGCGATGGCACTACTGACACTTATGCTTTGTTATCCCTGCTGTAAGCATTTCCGTTTGTTGGAAATTTTATGCATATGATTCTCTTTCTTCCCCCTCATTATTTTTTTTCCTAATGAAAGTAATCTGCCATACTTTACAGATCACTTCCACAAAGGCAAGTAGTTCTCCTCTTCCCCCACTACGACTGACGCCTTTTCAGCAAGAGAGGAACTCTATGCTTGTTTCTTCTCGAGGATTTTTATAGAGGTTTTCTACCTACTTATTTCTTTTACCATTGAATGTAATTTGTTAATCCGCCGTTTACATTTTGGTTGTGTATGCTGGCATTTCCCTACAGCTTTCATCTGTGCATCCTACCAGCGCCAGGACCACTTCTGTGACTTCTCCTTTTGCTCAGGTATGCCTCGCCATTTTCAAAATTTTCATTATGCCCTTTTCCTCTTTCTTTCTTCCTTTTCTTTACCCATTTATAATGTGTAGAGGGTTGTGCCTTTCGGGGCCGTCATTTCGTCTTCTCTTACTTCGGCGGTGGGCACTTATACAGTTGAGTCCCTGGGAACCTCCTCCTCTAAGGTATGTATTTTTGAATGTTTGTTTCCTTTAAGTAATAGGCACTTTATACTTTTTGGCCTTTTTCATTTTCCTAGGTCCAGACGGCCTTTGGGTTTTGTTCTCAGGGAGGGACTCTTCCCTTACCTGATGTTACTATCCTAGGGTTATCCTCTTCGGGGAGGATTTCTATCCCTTGGGTCCGCTTATCTATGGATGGCAGACCCTTGGTTCAGGAAATCTCTCGCGGCCCAATATTTACTGTGGCTTCAGCTATTGAGACCACACTTCAGGTTAGGCCTTTCCATTCAAGTAGGGAATATCTTTTCTTTTTTTCGAACATATGACAAATAATTTGTTTTAACATTTGCAGGCTATCATCACAACCCCTGCTGCACCGACCATCTTTTTTCGATCCTCCTCTTTGGATAGGGCTTAGGTACTTTCATATCTTTTAGTTAGACATTTCTTTTCTAACCAGCCTATATTTATCATATCCCTCTTTTACTTCTTTTGCAGTTATCCCTTGGTGCTATTTCGACGGTGGCTCCTGCTATTGTCTCTTTAGCAACACCTATGCACGGGCCGACTTGCCCTGTTATCGCACCCCTTCAGGTAGCTATCTTTGTTGCGCATTTGAGGAATTCCCCCCCCCCCCCTTTTTAATTGGGGTATTTTTCATTTATGAGATAGGTGATTTATTAAGACCACTGTTCTAAAAAACCCGTCTAGGCTTAAGGCTTCGGAGAAATGCCCCGCCTTAAGTTTTTTACGCCTTATTCTTGGTAAAACCCTTAAGGCCCACTTTTTTCTAAAAACAATAATACTTTAGTGAAACAGTATCGCCTTTTAAAGATTTTTTTTACTAATCGGACCATTATCTCATCCAAAATAATCAAATAGTATTTTAATTTGCATATATTCGGACATATTTTTATGATATGTACAATTTTAGTATTTTAATAGCCTTGTTATGGTTAAAAAATATTAATTATATTAAGAAGGCCTAAACACCTTTTCACGCCTTTTTACGCCTAGGATTCTAAGGCTTGGCCTCCACGTCTCGATCACGCCTCGCGTTTTTTAGAACCTTGATTAAGAGTCTTACCCCTTCTTCTCATTTTCAGTCTCGCCTATCCACTGCGACTGCCATTGCTGAGGTTGCTCCTTTGGGAGCACCTGCCACTGAGGTAGCCTCTTCAGGAGCACTGGTTGCTGAGATAGCCCCTTTAGGAGCATCCACTGTGACTACCATCTTTATGGTATCTCTTTTAGGAGCACCCGAGACTGAGGCCACCTCGTTAGAAGTACTGGTTACAGAGACAGTCCCTTCAGGAGCACCAACCACTATAGCGGCCCCTTTGGGATCCCCTGCACCTCCTCCTTTGATTTTTATAGAGGGCGTTACTCAGGTACTGTGTATAAGGATATCCACTTCCCTTATGTCATTCTTACATCTCTATTATTTTTTGTTTAAACTATGCAAGCACTCTCATCTTCACCCTTATTGCATTGTTTCTAGGTGAGTTATGTTGCTCCGATGAATATGGAGTCCGATGAGGTTTCTCCAATATTTGTGGAGTCTGAGAGTGGGATGGCCGCGAGGGAGGTATTAAATTGTCACACCCCCTCTTTTTTACTGTTCCCCTTTTTTCGTCTTGTGTATGTTGTGCAAGTATTATCATATTACATTTGTTTCATCGTTTACAGGTGGCTGAGATTACTCCGATAACTATGGAGTCTGGCAGTGGAGTATCTGCGAGAGAGGTATTAAACTAGCATACCCCCTCTTTTTACTATTCCACCTCTTTTCTTCTTGTGTATACTGTGCAAGTGTTCTCATTTCACCTTTGTCTCATTGTTTACAGGTGAATGAGATTACTCCGTTAACTTTGGAGTCTGGAAGTGGTGTACCTGCGAGAAATGTATTAAACTAGCATACCCCCTCTTTTTATTATTCCCCTCTTTTCTTCTTATGTATACTGTGCAAGTATTCTCATTTCACCTTTGTCTCATTGTTTCCAGGTGAATGAGATTACTCCGATGACTGTGGAGTCTGGCGGTGGGATGGATGCGAAGAGAGATCATAGTTCTGAGGCCACTGCCATGGTCGGTGACGTTGATTCTTGAGGGGAGTCTTCTTTCCTCCCTTCTGAGGTAGGGCCTCGCCATTCCGATGGCGATGGTGAAGTAGAGGCTGCTACAACCATTGCGGGTAGACTATGGCGTGAGGAGTTACCAGGATGATTCAGGACACATGAGCGTCATCTCTTGGATCTCATCATAGAGCACCACCCCGAGACATTCACTCCTCAGTGCATACTTCAGATTGACAGTATCACGTTATTCAACCCAAAAGCTCTTGCCAACCATGTTTATGAGTTCTTAGCCACTTCTCCTGCTAAGCTGACTAGCTCTTATATTTTACTATTCTTGGATGCTCTCCACGACTTGCAGTAGTTTATCACTTTCGTTTGGATTGGCTTGATACGGGAGTTCGTCCCTTTCTGAGTGTTCCTTTCCGAAAGATAGTGAGACTTCACACTTCCAAACAATCTAGGGTCGAGCAGTGGCAGGCTGAGGGAATGAGAATCCATAATCAGATCGCATTACTACAGGTGAATCTCTCCAGACTTGAGTCTGGTAACCAAGAGGACGAGGCTAAATTCATTGGGTTAGAGGAAGAGTTTCCGCGGGAGGCTGGTCCATCATATGCTGGTGCCATCACTCGTGATGACTTATTTTTTGTTATTTCTAGCGGATAGGCTACTTCTTGCTTTGTAGTATTTTGATTTCTATGTGTACATCGCTGATCATTAATGAATGAGATAAATGTCACATTGATTCTCATGCACTTTTCTTTTCCCTTGCTCTCCATCTATATTGTCTGTGTTTATTTTATATGGCTTTCTCTAATTTTTGTGTGTATTTGGCCTACTCATGGCTGCCCCATATACTTGTGGGGTACTTGCATTAATATTTCACAAGTTATGTATGTATGTATGTATATATATATATAAATAATAAGATGGCATTGTTTTTTAATTTGGAAAAATGTAAAAGAACAATGATGGCTCAGACTTGCTAGGAGAGAATAAACGGTTGTGATGAAGTCTACCAATTTTATTATCCCGCTGAAAATGTAAACGCTTCACGAGTCTTTTCCTCAACTCTCTCTCTCTCTTTACCTATCTCACTTCTCTCTTATTTTCTCCATCATCGCTCAAAAAGTCATGCTTGCTCTTGCAAACTAAAAACAATCTCTCAAGGTTTGAAAATCTTTACAACTTATTTTCCAGTAATCAATTTTTTCCATCTAATGGATATAATCTTTGGTACACATTTTGTAAGCATATACAAATATTGTCAATTGGTCATTCACGGATATATGTATTCCATCCTTATAGATTTAAATTTGTGAGTTCATTTATACACATTGGGTGTTTTGTGTCAATGGACTACTACCGCCATTGAAAGGTTCTGAATGTAGGTATCCCTCTCTTATTAGACTTTTGTTTTGATATGGACTCCAAATTTTAGGGTATTGGGTACGAATTTAAGGGTTATTGTGATTATTAGTCCATTGACACAAAAATCTTGCCTTTTAGGATATCAGGTTCAAATTTTAGGGTTCAATCTTGGTCTGCCTCTCTCTCTATATATGGTTTAACTGTATTTTGGGGGTTCATTTTATATTTTCATTTGTGTTTATTTTAATTTTTTGGTACTAACTTTGTCTCCCTCTCTCTCTATATGTGTGTGTTTTCCAGGTCGGTACTGATTTCGTTCCATGGGTTTCAGGTTTTGTTAGTGGATTTGATTATTCTTTTCACGTTATCAGATATCGGAACAGAGAGCCCCGTAGATGTTATATCTCAATCTCAAGTTTTAGGGTGACATTTACTCTACTTTTCATTTTGTGGTTCACGTATTGTTAGATGGGGGTTCCACAGAACAACATCAAACTAATTTCAATTCAGGTGATGTGTGGTGCCTTTGTGTTTGTAATGTTTATGCAGTGGTGTTCTATTCGAACTCCTGGCTCTACAGAACAACATCAAACAATTTTTTTTTTTATAGATTTTTGGCTTTACAAATAAGGGCTCTGTGGGTTTTGGATTGATGAACCATGTGTATTATGTTGCAGAGGATACTTGGGTAAGGGTTTTAAGTTTTTGCTAGAATTTTTAAAATTTGAAGGTATGCTCTCTCTAACTCTCTATGTTCTTTTTCTCCTTTGTTGATATATTGGGTCTTTTTTGGGGGTCAATCTAAGGGTTTCATTTTTTAAAAGAAAAAAATATGGTTGAAATAATGGGTTTTAAAATTTCGTTATTTTATTTATTATTATTAATATTATTGTAGATTTCTCTTCTGCACCTGTTACGGAATATTTGGTTTTAAAATTACTTTTTCTCTAAACAATCTCCACCAGTTGATTTATGTGTTCAGAAAACTG
Organism: Sambucus nigra; assembly: GCA_949130495.1. Lineage (NCBI taxonomy): Eukaryota > Viridiplantae > Streptophyta > Magnoliopsida > Dipsacales > Adoxaceae > Sambucus > Sambucus nigra. Next base: position 153,820,218 of record OX422208.1, on the reverse strand, counting down.
AGTTTTATTTCTTTAGTTAAAGAGAGTTGTATGGATATCTAGCTTTAATTTGTTTTGTTGTTATGATTTGACACTACGAAGGAGCATTTATGATTTTTTTACTGTTATGGTTTCACAGTACTAATATGCTGGGGGTTTCATTTTTTAGTAAAAGCACTTGCTTTTGAAGATTATGTGAGATTTCCATATAACATTAACTCTATTTTTAAATTGGTTTCTCACTCTCATCTATACATTTTATATATAACGCACTAATTTTTTTGTATCTAGAGTTTCAAACTTTCGGACCACCTATCATTTTTCTGCAGAAAAAAAACATCAGATGCTGAGGAGCAGGTGGTAAAGGCTTATGCACGAGTTGGTGAAGTAGAAAAGCAGGTTGTGAAACTTGAAAAGGAAAGATAAACGAAAAATGGGGAAAGGCGACATTAGCAAGCCGAATAAATGAAGCAGAGAAGAAGGTTCTCGACTTGAATGCAAAGATCGACTTCCATATGCATATCATAAGAAAAATATGTCCCTTTGGTTTTCTTTATGCGTAATTATATAGACTATTTGCTTATACTTCCGATTTCATTTTATTAGTTGATTTTGGCAATTGGTGTAAGAAAAATGAAGCATTGGAGTATTTGCACATTATGAAAGCTAAAATGGAGTACAATACTATAATTAACTTATTAGGTGTGAATATCATCTTATGTTGAACTTTTTGTATGAATCATACAAATGTTTTGACATTTGGGAATTGCAGAATATGTTTTTTTAATTTTCAAGAGATTTTGGTGTTATTGAAATGGTACATATGTTTTAAATATTCCTCAGATCAACTTATTAAACCTTTTTCTTTTGGTTTCTTTGATTATATTTGTTTTCCAGGTCTGAAAATTTCATTTCCATGTCTAAAAATGGTACATTATTGGTGTTGATTAAATTTGTTGGCAGTGCTTTTGCATAGAACTTTCGGTCTGTATCATGTTAATTAAATTAATGGTGTAAATTGCAGTTTCGAGTCTGAAATTTGTTGGCAGCATCTATCATTCTCTCAATTTTCTCTGGTGTTTTGATGTCACCAAGTGCTCACTCAAGTTGATCAACGTGAGTAGGTATTATACGTGTTTTTTAAATGAATAATGTTTGGCTACCCGGGTGTTAACCCCGGGCTAGCACAGGGATGCCCTTTTCTTTTCTTTTCTTTTCTTTTTGATTTTTCATGTAAAATGAGTTAAAAACAATTATAAAAAAAAAATATTTTATTAGAATAGTTTTTTTTTTTTTCAATTATTTTTTTTAAAACTCATTTTATCCCTCAGACATCCATTTACTCAATATTCTTTTATTTTTAAAGGTCTGCACTAGCGGCACCCGTTATTTTTAATCTTTTTTTATTTTATTTTACAATATTTCAAATAATTTTTGTATTTCTGCATCAAAAAACTAATCTAATAATTTTTTTAACTCATTTAGTCCCTCAAACATCCATTTAGCCAATATTATCTTATTTTTAAAGGTCCGCGCCAGCGGCACTCGTTATTTTTAAACTTTTTTTTTTAATTTTACCACATTTAAAATAATTGTTGTATTTTTGCATTAAAAAACTAATCTGATAAAAAATTATGTTTTTAATTATTTTCAACCTATTTAGTCCCTCAAACACCCATTTACCCAATATTCTCTTATTTTTAAAGGTCCGCACCAGCGGCACTCGTTATTTTTAATTTTTTTTTTATTTTACAACATTTAAAATAATTGTTGTATTTTTGAATTAAAAAACTAATCTAATAAAAAATTATGTTTTTAATTATTTTCAACCTATTTAGTCCCTCAAACACCTATTTACCCAATATTCTCTTATTTTTAAAGGTCCGCACTAGCGGCACTCATTATTTTTAACCTTTTTTTTAATTTTACAACATTTAAAATAATTTTTGTATTTTTGTATTAAAAAACTAATCTAATAAAAAATTATGTTATTAATTATTTTCAACCTATTTAGTCCCTCAAATACCCATTTACCCAATATTCTCTTATTTTTAAAGGTTCGTGCCAGCGGCACTAGTTATTTTTAACTTTTTTTTTAATTTTACAACATTTAAAATAATTTTTGTACCTCAAACACCCATTTACCCAATATTCTCTTATTTTTAAAGGTCCGCGCTAACGGCACTCGTTATTTTTGAACTTTTTTTTATTTACAACATTTAAAATAATTTTTGTATTTCTTAAAACTGTTTCAAAATGTAAAAAAAAAATATTTATATTAAACAACTTTTCTTTTTGGAAACAGTTTTTTTCAGAAAAAAAAAATCTTTTTATATTAAAATAGTGTTTTTAAACAATACATTTTTTTAGTTTATAAAAAATATTATTTTTTAATAAAACAGTTTTTTTTAAATAAAAAAAAGTCAAATAATGCTAATAAATCACATAAAAAAAAATCTCTCCATGTACTAACCCGGGGTTAACACCCGGGTAGTATATCATTACTCTTTTGATATAGGATATGGCTTTAATGTCCCTGTCCAATCAAACTGTGGTAGTTTTGGCCTTTAAGATTGTCCTTTTCTCAGACAGTATTGTCAACCCTCACTTGGTATGTACATTAATTGGGTATGTACTGAGAACATACTGTTTTTTCACTAAATGCTTTTCATTGTGTTCTATTGAGATGCTTCAGAAATATTTATATTCATTAAAACATGTATAGATTATTTTTACTAAGTAGTGGATTTATCTTTATACCATCTCATTATCTATCAATAACCATTTCTTAAAATTGAAACGCTGGAAGCATTGTCAACAAGAATATGGCTTTTGAAAACAAGCTCTTTGGACTCAGAGACCATTATATCTGCATCCACTGATAATAACTTAAAGGTTTGGGACCTCAATAAAACATGCTCTGCCAATTTATCAGCCAGTTCTTTCATCTTAACCCTTAAGCGTCATACTAATGTGAAGAACTTTATGGGGCTATTTGTCGCGGATGGATATGTTGCATGTGGTTCAAAGAGAGATGAGGTGTTTTCCTACTAGGGAACTCTTCCCATGTCCATAAATTCCCACAAGTTTGGCTCCATTGATCCCATTTCCGGTAAAGAGACCGATGATGAAAACAGACAGTTTTTTTCAAGTGTCTGTTGGAGATGAAAATCAGACAGAGTAGTTGCTAATTCCACTGGGTGTATAAAATTGTTACAGATGGTTTAGATTCAATGTATCCATTTTATTTTTTTTAAATTTAGTTCTGGAAAATATTTTTTTTGGCTTCCCAAATATTCCATTTGCCGACTTTTATTTCATTAAATGTTTTCCAAACTGAGTTTCTACTAATTGCCAGAGATGCGCAAATATGTTTTTGGGTACATGAAAAAAACCAAAGACTATAAAGATTAGTTAAAGCTTTTGAGGAACACCACGCCCCTCAATTCAACATCAAGTTTTTTTATAACTTCAGACGGCTGCTCATCATGTGATGCAAATTAAGTGGTGAAAGTGGATTGTTTCCTTTGAATATTAGATTAAATTATCAAAGTGTTAATGACACTTTTTGTTAATAAGTGCCATAGACATGTGTAGTATGTGTTCCAAAGGTGTAAAAATTCTCAGACGTACATGGGATACTCGATTAAGATAATATTTTATATTTATTTTGTTTACAATTTTGTTGCTGTTTTAACATAAACGAGTATTATTATCATGGATTTTGGTTGTTATTAATTATAGTGCTAATAATGATTTTTTTTTGTTAGTTTATATAATGTTCTAGATGCACTATTTGTATACCTAAGTAGTTTTGGTTTCTTAAACAGGTGGATAGCCCTTTATATAGAGAAAATGTTGCCCAAATTTTCTAATTCGTGTACACATCTTTGTCAATTATTATTGAGTTTTCCCAATATATATAGTAACAATTGTATTAAAATAATGTCTGCCATGCGATGTACTCATGTAACATTTAATAATATATGTTAAGAGTTATATTACGTACCACACAATTAGATGTATGGTACAAAAGAGTTAAGTTACATGTAATGATTATGCATTTATATATATTGGGGGAAGATATATAGATGTTTTGTTGGGGAACGATATTTTTGTTGTATTGTAATTATGTACTTTCAAAATTTTTGTTGTTTCGCGATTATGCAGTTTGAAAATTTTCGCCGTGCCTTCAGGCACAGGTATCCGCTAGTGTATATATATTGTACTTTTTATTTTTGAAAACTCACCTCTTGTAACTGTGAGGTATTTGCATGTTACAGTCTTGGGTCACCCCTCCTGTCTGTGGGGGTACTCCTGCACACTATTACTTATGTTCATAAACGCTAGGTTAGAGAGCGGGTGGTGACCCCTGTCTCCTTCCTTCAAGTTTTGTTTCTTTGAAAACTATTTGAATTAGGTAGTCCCTAGTATTTGTGGGCCTTGCTCTATATTCTCTTTAAGAGATTCACTCTTCTTTAAAATATTAAAGAGGAGGAATTTAACCTCCCTCTACATTTTCTATTAATTTATGTCTGGGAGGACTTTGCTCAGTATACTTTCTCTTAGGATGGACTTACCCCCCAAGTGTAGTTAGAAAAGTTCCTGACTTTTGTGTACTCTCTTCTAGCTTAGTAGAGAGTGTATATATATATATATATATATATATATATATATATATATATATATATATATATATATATATATATATATATATGTATGAGTAAACAAGGCAAGCATCAACAATGATAAAAAGCATTGCTATTTAATTTCTTTACTTTTGTGTGTTGTTTATAATGTGGTATTGCTCTATAATTTTTTACAAAAAAACTTTTCTAGTATAGGAGAAATCCTCAAAATCCACTATGAAATGAAAAAACAAAAACAACATTTTTTTAGTTGTTACTAAGCATAGTACCTCTTCAGCCACTCGCAGTTGATGGACTTGAGGCAATCACGTTCTGGCTCTGAGATTTGTCCATAACCTGACTTCCCCACTCCTCTGACAATGAAGGGGCCTTCCCAGTTGGGTTTGAACTTTGACGCCGACATGCTACGGAGATGGTGAGTGGATGCTCGCAGGACTAAATCTCCTACCTGTAACTCCCTAGGCTTGACCAAATTATCGTAGGCCCTGGATAGTTGCTGGGTGTAGACTTTGAAATTCTCATTCGCCCTGTCTTTATGCTCGTCGAGTGCCTCTAGATGCACATGACTTGGATCAGGGATGAGCCCATTGTTGAGAGAAATTTTGGCTGAAGCTACCACCAATTCCACCGGTAGGATAACTTCGGTCCTCTCAGCTTTCTTTTCGAAGTAAGATAAGCCCATAAAACCATAAGCAACTTGACCCCGGCATATCCTCTAGCATTTTCTTCAAATTGTTTATCAGGGTCTTATTGGTAGCCTATGCTTGGACATTGCCCTTGGGGTAGGAGATGGTTGAGCTATTATGCACAATTTTACATTTGTCTGTGAGGAGGGCCATTTCCTTGCATACGAATTGCTTCCCATTATTCGTTAAGATTACCTTGGGTATACCAAACCTGCATATGATATATTCCTTTATAAACTAGGTTACCACTTAGGCGATGAATATCCTTAGAGGGATGGCTTTCACCCATTTGGTGTACAATTCTGTAGCCACGATGATAAAAGCCTTTCCATGAGAGGCCGGTGTGATCTTCCCCACTAGGTCGACTGCCCATGTATGGAAGGGATAGGGAGCTGCCAAGCTTTGCAGGTTGACGGAAGGAGCATGCACCATGTTTCCATGCACATGACATGCTTTGCACTTCTTCACATACCCAATGGAGTCAGTCTCCATGGTCGGCCAGTAGTATCCCAGCGTCATTAGCTGGTCATACAATTTGGCACCCCCATGTAGGAGGGCTCATGAGCTTCTTTCGGCACCCTCTGCACGTCCTCTTTGGCTATGAACCTCAGTGCCTTCTCATTGTACCCTTTCCCGTATAACTCTCCTTCGACCAAGTAGAAACGGGATATTCTTTTTCTAAGATAAATTTCATTCGCTCTCTCTATGAGTAGCTCCCCATCTTTCAAGTAGGCTATATATGGTTGTCTCCGCAATGCTTTTGGTGCATTTCTATCAACCTTTCCTTGGCTTCTTTCTCACCAACGCACCTTGCTAGAAACCCTCCGGGGATATTGAAGTAGAGAGTTCCCTGCAACACATGATAGTTGGCTAAATCTAACATCTTCATCGTCCCTTCTCTAGTTTTAAGCTGCTTCACCACTAGATGACTTCAATCTTCTGGCTTTTTACTTGGTAACAAAAATTTTACTATAGTGGGTACTGTTCTCTGCCGCAATGTGATAGTTGCTTCCGACTCCTCCATGTCTAGCTTTTGCGCTATGGTGGTGAGCACGTCGGGGTGCATGTTCATCCTTTGCCCCTGCCTCTCCACGGTTACTTCTAAGAATTATCCCAACATCCTTTGGATGATGTGTCTGTAGGGTGCCAAATTGGCATGCTTAAGGGAGAACTCCCTATTGACCTTCTTCACTACCAAATTGGAGTCCCCTCATATACACAACACCCTGACCCCTCTTCTGAGTGTTTCCAACATCCCTAGAATGAGGGCCTCGTACTCAGCTTCATTATTTGAGCATTTAAAATCTAACTTAAAGGACAGAGTGATCTTTTCTTTCCAATCTGATAGTATGATGCCGTCTCCACCCGTTCTTTGAGCACTAAAACCATCAAATTCCATAGCCCACTTCTTCACCTCCTCTGCCATACATGCTTGAAAGCTCTCCCTGGGTAGCTCTTCACTAAGCGGTTCAAGAACTCCACTTAGGAAGTGAGCAAGCATATCTATCACTTCTTGGATTTTATTGGCCTTGGGCACTATACATTTTAGATCATATTATGATAAGATCAAAAACCACCTTGTCACTCATCCCATGATTATAGTTCGCGCGAGGAGGTACTTGATGGGGTCGCACTTGGTGAGGATGTGAACTGTGAAGGCTATAAGATAGTGTCTTGACTTCTGGGATACAAAAACCAATGCCAGACAATGCCTCTCCATGCTGGTGTATCTAGATTCTATTTCGGAAATCACTCTTGACAGGTATTAGACCAACTTTTCCCCTCCTTCCTTATCTTGTGCCAAGAGGGCCCCTATCGATCTCTCTGTGTAAGTGAGGTACAGAAGCAACAGTGCTCCGGCTTCTGGGGGATCATCGTGGATGGAGAAGTTAGGATTTCTTTAATCTTCTCAAACGCTTTTTTTTGTTCGTCTCCCCAAATCCACTTGGCCTTATCTTTCAATAGAGGCGCGGACGGATGGGTTACTTCTTCCAGCGTGGGTATAAACCTCCGGAGGTAGGATACCTTTCCCAGGAAACTCTTAAGATGCCTCTGACTCTTGGGTGGTGGCATCATCACAATGGCTTTCATCTTCTCCGCATCCACTTGCATCCATTTTCTATTCACAACAAAGCCAAAGAATTTCCCTATGGTAACCCTAAAGGCACACTTTGAGGGGTTCATCCCCATCTTATACCTGTGGCAACTCTCGAATACTCTCATGAGATCCTCTATATATGTTTGCTTTCCTTCTTAGACTTCACCACCAGGTCTTCCATATAGAATTCTAGTATATCATGAACTAGGTCATGAAAAATTGCCATCATGGTCTGCTGGTATGTGGCCCCGGCATTCTTCAGTCCGAAGGGAATGATTGTGTAGTGAAAGTTCCCTAATGATCTGTGGAAGGCAGTATTATCCACGTCGGCAGGATCTATTTGAATTTGGTTGTAGCCAACGTACCCATACATGAAACTATACATCTCATGTCCCGCGGTTGCATCAACCAAGCTGTCTATGCTTGGTAAGGGAAACTCATCTTTAGGACATGCCCTCTTCAAGTCATAAAAATCTACGCAGATTCAGATTTGGCTCTTATCTTTTTTCACCACTCGCACTATGATGGAAATCCATATGGGGTGTTGGATAGGCTTGATGAACCCTTCCTCTAACAACTTTTCCATCTCATCTTTAATCTTCAAGTCAAGGTCCTCTTTGTATGTGTGTGTGGCTTGCTTTATCGGGAGGGCATTGGGGAGTATGTTCAATCTATGGGATCTCACTTCTGCATCTATTCCTGGCATCTCTGTGTACTTCCAAGCAAACACATTAGTGAAATCGCTTAGCAACCCAATGAGCTATTCCTTATTCTTTGGCTCCAGACCCTTGGAGATTAGAATGGGTCTACTCTCACCCTCTTATGGCCCTAACTTGATCTCCTCTAATTCTTACTGGTGTTCTCTAGGTCCACGTTGCATGCATTCTGTAGTATCTTCTGGTTCCTCGACATGCTCAACGATATGGGATTCATCAATAATAAAACACTCAGCAACCGGATCGATGCTCTTATCCCAGAACACAACCCGCACATACCATTATAAGCGTTAGATGACCTTTCCATCAGGCAAGACCACTTTTTTGCAAGTTCGAGGGGGCTTAGACACCCTTCTCCTTTTTTCTTGCCCTTTGCCATGTGGTGGATCACCCTCCCCCTAGACGATCATGAACGGACTTCTTCCACGGGACACTTCCTTCGGCTACTTTGATCCCTTTTAGCTTTCTTGCAGAGACCATGCTCCCCCATCCATTAACGCCCTGGGAAACGAGACTCCATTGACCGTGGATGTAACATACAGTGGGAGGTTTTGTAAGTAAGGCTCCAACCTATCTTCTTCTGAAAACACCATTTCATAAGTATACTTCTTAATCAACCTTTCGATTGGTCCCTGCCAATTTAGTGAAGGATCTCCATGCTGCTGCACTGCCTCCAAGACTTTCCTCGCGATGGCCACCCTTGTGTCGTACTTCACCCCTATCTGGTAAAAAAACCACTTGAACTTTGGGCTCCTTGCTATGCCCTCACATTCATAATCTAGGTCTACCTCATACGTCTGGGCACTGCAAACATACTCTGCCTCGGAGGTCCCACCCTCATCTAGAGAGAAAATGACATCTACCTTACCCTCTGAAAGGGTCACTTCCTTAACTTCCACACTTCCATCTTCTTGTTTCGGAGTGAAGAACCACTCCTCTCACTTTCTTTCTAGCTCAAATCTGCTGAGTGATAGATTCTCCAACTCCTCACATAACTGGTTGCTGCTCTCCCACTCCATCAGATCTTTGGTATCCTTTTCATCATAAGCAACTACCATGTTGGCGATACCAAAGTGATGTGCTAGAAGTGGGATCTCATTAACATCCACAGGGGGTATCTGCAAGGTACCATTGGCCACCTGCTCACCAATGATCCCTCGCAAGTAGTAACAATCTTTGGTAGAGTGCTGCACCCGTTGGTGCAACTCATAATACTTTGGATTGGCCTTGTCAGTTACAGTTGGGGTTTCTCCTTTAAAGTGAGGAGGTCCTGCCACCCCTTCTCGTACTAAAATATGATAACAATTCATATCTTCATCTACATTGCAGGGTAGTGGCGGTGGGGCATCTTCCCCAAACTTTCTCTTGTTATCGGGACTTCTATTCTTGGCCCTTAACCCTCCCTTCTTTCCTTTGGGATTCCCATTTATATAGTTGACCTATTTCCTCCTCAAAACTTGAAACCTCCCAGAGGTGAGTGGAACCTACGTCCTCCAACCCGGGGCCCTTGGTTTGATTATCATAGCTATATTTCTAGCAGCCCTGGTGAACTCTCTAAAAGTTCCCTCTCTAGTTTCGTTGATCAAGTGCAACTTGTAATCTTTTAAGAGACCTTCCACACATATCTTCAGTAACCTGGCCTCCGCCACATCCTCGAGGACATCTAAGTCTCTCTCGCGAAATCATTTAATGTCGTGCATCAACTCTTCTCCTGGCTTCTGGACCTCTTGTGCTAGGTGCCTCGATGTGAATTCATCCTCCGCTACAAAGAACTTCTGGAGGAACTTCCTATGCATCTCTTTCCAAGTAGGGACGCTGTTAGGAGCTAAATGGGAATACCATGTATAATCCTTCCCAGTGAGGGTCTTAGAGAACTCCCTCAACCTCATATTCTTGTCACCAACATGCACTCCTAAGTACTTGACAAACCTCTTTACGTGCTCTTTAGGGTTCTCCCCCTTGCCGCTGAACTTGAGAAATTTTGGTGGGATACACCCCTCAGGGTATGGCTTCTCATTTACTTCCTGCGGATAGGGGTCTTGTAACTCCTCATATAGGTGGGGACCCTCCCTCTGGGAGGAGGAGAGTATCTTCCTCACTTCCTCCAGGGTAACAGCCTTAGAGGGTGACTCCTCCAAACACGTGCTTTTAGATGCTAGCGAACCTGCTTGTGCCACTGCCTGCTCCGGCACCACTTTCCGGGATGGAATCGTCGTCGGAATCGCAACAGGGGTGGCTACCCCTCCAGAAGGGGCCGCAGCTGGTGTCACACAACATTGACCCAAACTTGATAGATCTACGTTATTTTTCTTCAAGAAGTCAAAAAACATTTCCATAAGATTCATATCTTCCATTGGAGCCACCACTAGCGAACTGGTCTGCCCTCCCTGAGGCGCGGGCGCCTTGGCTCCAATCACCACCATTTTTTCTTGGGTAGTCTGGTCACTGTGAGCTCCATTACCACATGGAGTGTACTTAAAAACTAACTTCTTAGAGACATTAAAACCTTCTTTGCTCATTAAATCAATAATACCTCCCCAACAGAGTCGCCAAATATAGGAGGCTAGTGAGACTAGGGTCTACGAATAACTAGAAGGGTGAGGCGTGACCCACTCCAATGGACAGTTCCTGAAAGGTCTTCAAGGTCTTCTTGTGCAACTTCTCAAGAAACCTTCTCCTTCAGGTAACTATGGAACTCAAGCTTCAACTGACTCCCTGCAAGAAGATGAACTTTCACAGAAAAAATAGTAATTTTCTCAAGGGAAACACCTGAGAGTGATGGTTGTCAGTGGGGAGTGAAAGAACAAGGCACTCATCACTAAGAGAATGAGCAGGGAGAGAATACTAGGTAGGTCTGTTATGATTTTGGCACCATAACAGTGCAATTTCAATTGTGTGTCTCTTGACCTTGCCCAGAGGTCTATTTATACTTGGGCATTAGGGCTGAGTTGGTACTTTTGGGCGCCAAAATTGAGAGGGTTAGTGGGGGAAAATGTATGAAGTGTACCATTTGTCCCTATCTACAAGCAACCCTTCCTGTCCCCTCCTACAGGCTCCACCTGGTGCCAACCAAAATCAAAAAGCACATATGTCTCCCAATGAAGATAAGATATCTGATTTGGTAAATGTCATTTGAAATGATAACTTATGGTGCAACCTTTGCAAATATTGAGAGAGGAGGCCTTAAGGACCCTCTCTTCTAAACTCATTGTTTTTCTTGAGAGGTACCTCGAGGAACCCCTCTTCTAAAAAAAGTCATTTTTTGTAAAGAGTTTATTCCTTGTGAGCCACAATCTCTTTAGCTGTTCACTTAGTCTCGAGTGACTTCTAGGTCTTCCTACTAGTATTCTCTAAATCCTATAGTGATAAGTGGTTGATATTACTCAACATACCTTGTCCCTCAGTCGCCAATCCAAAACTCCTAAGAGATCCCAACTGGCCTACTTGAGCCCTGCTTGCTAAACTAGGAAACCTGTACAAGAAAATAAGTGTTAGTACCTCTGCTCTTTTTCATGATGAGGGGTTGATTATGGTAGACACCCCATCATCCAAACTTAGTTTTCTAGGAGTTGAGGGGGAAGGACCTTGTGGGTCCCTCCTCCCATGTAAGTTTCGAGTGTTGAGGAACTAGTGGGGGTTCCTTCTCAAACATCATTTTCGCTATTTAGGAATCCTTGGGGGTTCTTTCTCAAATGTCATTTCGGAAGGAGCCCTGGGGGAGTCCTTCTCAACCTAGGCCTCTTCCACCATATAAGCCACTTTGGTGGGGTTCCTCTCATCGTGAGTTTCTACAGAGACCTTGGGGAAGTCCCTTTTAACAATGGTTCTTTCTCAACTTGAGTTCTTGTAGGGACCCTTACAAGGGCCCTCTCATCTTGGGATTCTGTAGGGACCCTTGCGGGGTCCCTTCTCAATTTGAGTTTCTGCAGGGACCCTTATGATGGCCCTTCTCAACTTGGGCTTCTGCAGGGACCTTGTGATGGCCCTTCTCAACTTCAGTTTCTGTAGGGACCCTTATGGTGGCCCTTCTCAATTTGGGCTTCTGCAGAGGCCCTTGCGGTGCCCTTCTCAACTTGAGTTTCTACAGGGACCCTTGCGGTGGCTCTTCTCAACTTTATCTTCTACATGGACCCTTGTAGTGGTCCTTCTGAACTTGAGTTTCTGCAGTGACCCTTACGGTGGGCCTTCTTAACTTGGGTTTCGGTAGAGATTACTACGGTGGCCCTTCTCGACTTGAGTTTCTGTAGGGACCCTTGCGGTGGCCCTTCTCAACTTGGGCTTCTACTTTTACCTAAGTGGGTTTCCTCTTAACTTGGATTTATACAGTGACTCCCGCGGTGGCCCTTCTCAACATAGGCTTCTACAGGGACCCTTGCGGAGTCCCTCTCAACTTGGGCTTCTGTAGTGACCCTTGCGGTGGCCCTTCTCAACATAGGCTTCTGCATGGACCCTTACGGAGTCCCTCTTAACTTGGACTTGTGAAGTGACCCTTATGGGGGCCCTTCTCAACATAGGCTTCTGTCGTTACCTAGGTGGGGTTCCCTCTCGATACCTCAAAAAAGTATTTTTGGGGAAGACACCCTTCTACAGAGTGGTATTCTTTAGAGATTTTGCGAGGACTTCACGTTATACTTATGGGTTATATCAAGTAGTATTGGAAGTCTATTGTCTTATAAAATTACTAAAGTGTTGATATAAAAGGTTTTGCCTTGAAATAGGGCTTTCCTAAGTTGCCATATGATTGCATATTATATTTATTTGTCTTATCACTTAGATACATGTCTTAGGATAATAAGATAAAATTGCATTTGTATTTAGACCCATTTAATTATATAATTCATTCCATTAAGATCACGTAAGAACTCTTACAAAGTGGTATCTGAGCCGGTTACACAAAAATATTGTGTGATCTTTTTTCACAAAATTTTTTACTTGATATCAAATTTTTTTTTAAATTATTGATCTTGAAAAAGGTAGGATTTTATTGGATAACTTGTGTAATCGAATGCCCATCTTTGATGGTCCCAACTATTCTTATTGGAAACCTAAGATGAGGTCAGGTTTAAGAGCTACTAATGAATAAGTTTGGCTAGTTTGTGAAAAAGGGTTGACTCCTCCCACTGTCACTTTTGATAATGTCATTGGCCTAAAACATGTCTCTCAATGGAGAGAGGATGATTTTAAGTGGAGTAATTTTAACTCTTATGGCTTAAGTTCTATTTCCGGAGCCGTCACGCTTGAAAAGTTTTGCCACATCATGATGTGCACTATGTCAAAAAATCTTTGGATACTCTCCAACTCACACATGAGGGTATAAATGCTGTAAAGGCATCTAAGCTTCAAAAATTTACTACTTAATGTTAGACCATTAACATCCTAGTGTCTGAGTCGTTTAATGAGTTATATGAACATTTGTTCGACATAATTAATTCTAGTTTTAATTTGGGTGAGAAAATTCCCGAGTCTAGAGTAGTGAAGAAAATTTTTTGGTCTCACCCTACCCACTTTATTTTGAAGTTTATCATTCTTAATTCGTTAGTGATACTAGATACTATTAGGTTAGAAAAACTAATAGGGGATATTCAAACGTATGAGATTGATATGTTCCCTAAAACTATTAAACCTAAGGAAGTAGGGATTGCTTTAAAGACCCAAACTGAGTAAAAGAAGAAAGAAAAAGTTTATCAATCTAAATTTGTGGTTTTTTTATTTTATTTTGATGACTTGGTCCTATTTGCAACAAATTTGAAAAAATTTCTCAAATTTTCAAAAGAAAATTATTCCAAAGTAAAGATTTTTGAGAAAAATAAAAATAAGAATGAGGGAGCGTGTGGGGGAGAGAAAGAGGAAGATATTAGGTGTTATGAATTTGAGGGTAAAGGGTAAAAGGCACATGAGTGTCCCACTAGGCTTAAGACAAAGGGCAAGAAAGTTATAAATAAATCCGCTCTTAGCAATAATGACATCGAGTCGGTTGATTTATGGGGAGAACCACCACATGAACCTTGCGTTGCATGCATGGCTAGTCACGTTCACACAATTAGTATATTTCACACCAGTGAGGACACATCTAAACGTGAAAACCTGAATGATGTTCCAATTCATTCTGGGGATAGTGAGAGCGAGGATGAGATTTTGAGTGAGCGAGAAGGTGGTCTCCAGAAGGAATTTAGTGATACTTATACCGAGACTTTGAAAAGGAAAAATATTAATAAAGATTTGTCTCTTAGGGTGTTATTTAGAGAAGGAGTTGAAATTTTTGAGAGAGTATTGGTTTAAGCTCGGGAGAGTATCCTATAGGTATGTTCCCCAGTATGCTCACACACGATTTTCCACAAGAGTTATTGCATGCACTCCCACATATGTTACTCCTCATCCTCCCACACCCCGCTTGGGAGATGAGTTTTTGAGAATAAGTAGAGTATTTAGTCATGACTTCATAAAATTTGATAGAGGTATTTCATAGGATGTCATCTCCTTTGGAAAACTCCTCCGGGCCAAATGATTAAGGTTACGACTTGCTTCTTACATAGGGTGATTTTCATGCTCATATCTTATATTAATAATGCTAGTGTGTACTACCATTGTACGTATATATTTCACTTTGATATAATTTCAAAAAATTAAAAAAAATTGTTTTTCTGAAATTTTTTGAAAAATACAAAAAGATTTTCGATTTCTTTTTAAGAAAAAAAATGAAAAGGCTAAAAGATTTTATTTTCATAATTTTTTTTGAAAAAGGCAAGATGAGTTTTTAATTTTTTTTTACACCTTATGTGGGTGAACATTAAAGATGTACGAGTCACCAATTCATTTCATATCCACGTGATTGTTTGTAGTTTTTTGAGACAAGACATCATTACATATATGTGTTTAATAATGTGTGGACTCATTAAGTTGTGATTTGAAGATACCTTACTACGTGTTAGACAACATGTCTCCTTTAATGTACACGAGCACGAACTTATATGAGTATTGCACTTACCTGTCACATGTTGATCATAATGTTTTCATCGCAATTTTACTTTAAGACGAATCATATGTGAAAAATGAAATAAAATGTTGGGTATGTAAGAACCATTTCCCGGATTCATATCAGTTTTTTCAAAAAAAATTATTATATATTATGTAATTGAAATGGACTACGAAATATAAAGTCTTTGCATTAAAAGCCACCATTTGCAATGAAAGAGCCTAAAAAAATTAGAGGCACAAAAAACAGAAAGTGCCAGGCCATTTTTTTGATATTGATTCTTCGCTACAAATGAGCATTAATTTCTTCAAAATAATTGAGAGTATTATTGCTATATGTGAGATTTTGAGGGAGGTAAGTCAAAAATCAATGGGTTTGCACAAACTATATAAATTTCAGATAAGCATTACATAGTTTTTGGCGTTTTTGGCATTATTGGTGTGGAACTCACTTATGGTCTTGATTTGTTTTTTAGGTTAAGTAAATTTCACACAAGTTCATAATTTTTTACACCTAAGGTAGATTTTGAGATCTTTCGTTAGTGGTATCTCAATCCTACATACCCATTTATTATGTTTTTCTATGTTGATTAACCCACGGTATATTTTCAACCCCTACATTCCCTTTTCATGATTCGGGTATTTTTGCATTCCTCCATGGTGTGTTGTATTTGTAAACTTTTATACATTAAAAATTTCAAAATTTTCAGAAATAGTTTGTGAATGGAAGCCTTTAAGATTATCATTACATGTGTGTTATTTATATATTTTATGATTATATTTCCTTTATATTCATGATGCTTTGCTTTAATGATTATATTTTTACTCCTTTGTCTATTATAGATAAATAGGGGGAAAATAAATTAAGGGAGAGACTTGTTGAGTTTGATTTATGGGGAAAAACTTAATTACTAGTTTATTTCTATTTTAAACTCTTTACGTGTCATAGTATTTCTCTTTGCTTCATTTGTGTAGGTACATTATGCAGAAATCAAGACACACCGAATGAAGTCAAAGAAGCCCGAGGTAAGCACAAGAATACAAAGAATCTTATGACATTCCATTTCTAGGGTTGGGAAGGGTATTAGGTTATTTTTGTCATTTAGAGGGTATTTGATGTAATTTAAATTTCGGTCATGTTTTTATAGTTTTAACTGGAATAGCCAAATAGGGAGAATTATAAGAACAATTTGTTTGGTATTTCTCACAATATAGGCCTTTGTACTGTTTAGGCAAGTTTGGCGTATCCCATTTCAAACCGTCACGTACTATCATGAGAAACCAACTTCAATATTCAAGACTTTCGTACATCACACAATGGTATAAATCAATTGGTGTTTAATATTATTCATAAGATTTATTTGGGATGTGTATTTTTTTATTTAAATCGGGGATGGATTTTATAGATTTAGAAATAAATTTTTTAACCTCATTCAAACGATAGAAACATCTTGTTCGAAGGAATTTGTCTTGTCATTTGAAGGATCATTTGATCTTACATAGAATGAATATCCAATGAGGTTCTACTGTTTAAATTTGTTTGAAGCATGTTAAAAGCTAGTTCAAATGAGATTGGATCCTTGTTCGAACAAACTCCATTTTCATTCAAACGAAATGCCTTTCTCTTTCGAATTAGCTTCATTTCGTTCAAACGAGCTTTCGCCTCGAATTTTGTGTATGACCTAT
This sequence comes from Sambucus nigra, assembly GCA_949130495.1. Lineage (NCBI taxonomy): Eukaryota > Viridiplantae > Streptophyta > Magnoliopsida > Dipsacales > Adoxaceae > Sambucus > Sambucus nigra. Next base: position 153,803,432 of record OX422208.1, on the reverse strand, counting down.
AAATATCTATTTAGTTTCCAAATTTTATGGGATATTTGTGAAAGCGATTTCTGCATATCTGTTGTAAAAAATTTCAACATTTTTATTTTACAAAACACTTTTGATTGATGAACACATCCCCAAATATATTTTTGTGAATCATTTTTGAACCCTTTTTGAGTAATACTCATTGTTGATAGATCATCTCTATAGCTGACTTGTGAACCCGAAAGGATCATGGCTGAGGTAGAAGGCTGAAGGAAGATCGATGGATACCAAGGGTGGACCGTCACCTGTGGACTAGTTAGGAGCAAGTGGTATTATTTAGAGATTCTGTGAAGACTGTGCATTATAGTTGTGGGTTATATCAAGTGTTACTGTAAGTCGACTGTCTTGTAAAATTTCTAAAGTGCTAATATAAAATATTTTGGCTTGAAAATAGATTTTTCCTAAGTTGTCGTGTGATTGAATATTGTATTTATTTGTCGTATCACTTAGATGCATGTCTTCGGATAATAAGATTAAATCTTATTTGTGTTTGGAGGCATTTAAATATATAAGTCATTCCATTAAGATCACACAAGAACTCTTACAAAGTGGTATCAGAGCATTCTGACCCTAAGAAGTGGTGTCAGAGCCCATTATTAAAAAATACTGTGTGATCCTTTCCAACTATTTTTTCCATGATATCAATTTTTTTGGAAAAATTAATGATCTTGAAAAGGCAGGATTTTAATTGATAACTTGTATTTGATGGCTCTAACTATTCTTATTGGAAAGGTGGGATGAGGTCAGCTTTAAAAGCTATTGATAAACGAATTTTGTTAGTTTGTGAAAGAGGGTGGACTCCTCCCACTGTCAGTACTGATAATGTCGTTGGCCCTAAACCCGCCTCTCAATGGACAGAGGGCGACTTTAAGTGGAGTAATTTTAACTCGTACGAGTTAAGTGTTATTCATGAATTCGTCACCCCTGATGAGTTTCACCGCATAATGATGTGCACCATGTATAAAGAAGCTTGGAATACTATTCAACTCACACACGAGGGTACCAATGTTGTAAAGGCATCTAAGCTTCAAAATTTGACCACCCAATTTGAGACCATTAACATGATAAAGTCTGAGTATTTTGATGAGTTTTATGCGCAATTATCGAATTTAGTTAATTCTAGTTTTAATTTGGGTGAGAAGATTCCAGAGTCGAGAGTAGTGAAGAAAATTTTTTGGTCGTTCCCTACCTGCTTTATTCCTAAGGTTACTGTCATTAATTCGTTAGGGATCCTAACACTCTTAGGTTAGAAGAACTTGTAGGAGATCTTCAAATGTATGAGATTGATATGTTACTTAAAACTACTAAACCTAAGGAAGTAGGAATTTCTTTAAAGACTCAAAAGAAGAAAAAGAAGAAAAAAAAGTTTATGTCTGTATCTAACGTAAATTTTAATTTGGATGACTTGGCCTTATTTGCAAAAAAATTCTCGAATTTTCAAAACAAAATTCTTCCAAAGAAAATATTTTTGAGAAAAACAAAAATAAGAATGAGGGCACATGCGGGGGAGAGAACGAGGAAGAGATTAGATGTGTTATGAATATGATGGTAAAGGGAACAAGGCACATAAGTGTTCCACGAGGCTTAAGAGAAAGGGCAGGAAAGTTTCAAATAAAACCACTCCTAACGATAGTGACGTTAAGTCAGTTGATTCAGGGGGAGAATCACCACATGAACCATCCATTCATGGCTACTCACGTTTGCACTTCTAGAATGTCCCACCCCTATGAGGACACATCTAAATGTGAAAGTCTATTGTTTTAAGATAGGGAGAGTGTCTTATAGGTGTATTCCCCTGTATGCTCGCAGATGCGTTACCGTACGCACTTCCACTCGTGTTACTCCGTTTGCTACGCTAATAACTTGAGAGATTTTAAGAGTTTTTTTAGAGAAATTAGAGCATTTAGTCAAGATGTCACAAAATACTATGGAGGTATTTCATAGGATGTCATCTCCTTTGGAGAACTCCTCCGGGCCTAATGATTGATGTCATAACTTGTTTCTAGCATATGGTCATTTTGTTGCTCATATCTAATATTCCTAATGCTAGTGTGTATTACCATTGTATGTATATTTTTCATTTTTATGTAATTTTTGAAAAATTCAAAAAGAGTTTTGTTTTTTTAAATTTTTTGGAAAAATATAAAATATTTTCGGTTTCTTTTAACAAAAAGTGAAAAAGGCTAAAAGATTTTATTTTGATAAAATTATTGAAAAAGACAAAAAGTGTTTTGTAATTTTTTTACACCTTATGTCGACGAACATTAAAGATGTCTGATTCACCCATTCATTCCATACCCACATGACCGTTTTAGAGTGTTTTGAGACATGACATCATGACATATATATGTGCTTAATAATGTGTGGAGTTATTAAGTTGTGATTTGATGATAACTTGCTACATGTTGGACTTCTTGTCTCCTTTAATGCACACGAGCACGAACTTATATGAGCATTGCACTTACCTGTCACATGTCGATCATATTATTTTCATCTCAATTTTTCTTTAAGACGAACCAAATATGAAAAGAGATAAAATGTTGTGCATGTAAGAAAAATTACGAGTTTCAAATCATTTTTTTGAAAAAATTGTTATATATTAAGCAATGGAAAGGGTCTACGTAGGGAAATTCTTTGAATCAAAAACCACCATTAGCAATGAAATGATCCTAAAAAGATCGTATGCACATAAAAACAAAAGTGTCAGGCCATTCTATTTGAACATTGATGCTTACTACAAATGAGCATTAATTTCTTCAAAATAATTGAGACTATTATTGCTATATGTGAGATTTTGAGGGAGTTAAGTCTAAGATCAATGGGTTGCACAAACTATATAAATCTTAAAAAAACATTATGTACTTTAAGGTGTCATTAGTGTGAAAATCACTTACGATATTTGTCGATTAGGTTAAGTTAATTTCTCATGAGTTCACAATTTTTTACACCGAAGGTAGACTTTGAGATCTTTCGTTAGTAGTATCTTAATCCTTTATGCATATGTATTATGTTTGTATATGTTGATTAACCTATGGAATATGTTCACACCCCTAATCCCGTTTCCATGATTTGGGTATTTTTTTTGTTTCTCCCTAGTGTGTTGTATTTGTTAACTTTTATACTCGAAATTTTTTAAGAATTTCAAAAATAGTTGGTGAACGAAAGCCTTTGAGATTGTCATTGCATGTGCGTTATTTAGATATTTTGTGATGATATATCCTTCATATTCGTGATTCTTTTATTTAATGATTATGATTTTACTCCTTTGTCTATTATGAACAAAAAAAGGGTAGAACAAATTAAGGGGGAGACTTGCTATGTTTGATTTATAGGGGATAAATAATTATGAGTTTATTTACATTTTAAACTCTTTGCACCTCACATTATTTTTCTTTGCTTCATGTTTGTAGGTACGTTATGCAAAAATCAAGACACACTGGATGAAGTCAAAGAAGCCCAAAGGAAGCACAAGAAGATAAAGAATATTATGCCATTCCATTTCCAGGGTTAGGAAGGGTATTAGCTTATTTTTGTCATTTAGATGGTATTTTATGTAATTTTAATTACACTTAGGTTTGTATAGTTTTGTACCGGAATAACCAAAGTGGAATATTTATAAAAGCAATTTTTCCGCTATTGCTCATATTATAGGACTTTTTATAGTTTTAGCTAGTTTGGTGTATCTCTTAATAAACCATCATGACAAACCGACTCCAACATTCAAGAATTCCCTGCATCACACATAGGTATAAATCAATTAGTGTGTAAAATTATTCATAAGATTTATTTGGGATGTTTCTTTTTTTTATTTAAACCAAGGCTTGATTTTTTGGATTTAAAAATATATTTTTTAACCTCACTCAAACGAGATTAACATCTCATTTGAATGAATTTGTCTTGTCGTTAGAAGGGTCGTTTGCTCTTACATCGAACGAACATCTAATAAGGGTCTTCTGTTTGAATTCGTTTGACGCTCATTAGAAGCTTGTTCATACGAAATTGGAGTCTCGTTTGAAAGAACTATATTTTCATTCAAACAAAATGCCTTTCTCGCTCGAATGAGCTTCAATTTTGTTCGAACGTGCCGCCACCTTGAATTTTATGTGTAAGAGGGTAGTTTAGATAAGATGGAGGCGTAACCCCTTTTGAGTATGGTGATAACAAGGTTAATCAGTAAACACTAGTGATTTAGCCACAAGACATAAAGAACAGTTTGGAATGTATGGAACCCAGCTTATACTCACAAATCTCTCGTGTATAACTCACAATATAATAAAGAACTCAGAAATAACTTAGCTAGAGGGAGAGAGAAGTAAGCACCCTAGATACACCTTGGTAGGCAGGCAAACACACTAAACAATCTCAAGAATCTCTGTCATGTATTAAAAGCTTCGTAATAAATGACAAATGGTGGGTGGCAGAACTCTCAGGTTTTTTCAATAACTCTTTCTCTAGTAAATAATTTCTCAAACTCTTAGAGGGATATCTCCAAAAGAACTCTTTTTAGAACTTTTTGATCGATGCCCTTCCTTGGAGGTGGTTGAGGCTTTAAATAGCCCCCCCACCACCCCCGAGGCAGCTAAGTCATTAATGCCTGTGAAAGACCTCCCTCATACCTTATGTCACTAGAATTAAATACCTGATGCACTAGTTGTCTTTACGTCATAAACATTAAATGCCAAGACATGCCTTTTACCTAACCACCGTGTGTCAGGGGGCTGTTGCCATAGAGGTTGCTTACCAACCGTCTGACAACCCCAAACACCTAGGTGGTTTACTCAAGTGCAGACTTGATGTTTGTCTAGCTGGCTAGTGACATCACCTACAATAAATGGGACATAAAGTAGAGGGATGTTTGGTTCACAGCAAAGCTCCCGATGGAACTCGAAGCTACTTTTCTCTAGGTTCCACGGTGAAGATCTTTCGGTGTTTTACCAGGTGTATCTAAGATGGTCAGGACAAGCCCCAACGGTGCCCCACTTCTCAATCCTCCAAACCAAGTCCCTCTAAAGTTCCCACGGTGAGGTTGTTCGATAGAGCATGAAAGCTCTCCCAGGCCCTGCCAAGCCTGGTCTCTCGCGAGTACCGTTCGACCTTACACCCATTCATTATTCCCGTTACAACATTACAGTCATTACAACTCATAGTCAATATAAACAAAGCTATAATATGACAAAGTAATAATAAGCTAAAGTACGAGTTGCCACGCCAAGCTTTCATGCTGAGCTACCTCGCTGAGCTTATCCTCAGAACACTGTTGCTAATTGGTGAATTATCCCTAATCCCAGGATTACCTTCAGGCCCCCTCTACATTTTCCCCTTCATGGAGGGATTTGTTGTGGGAACAAGAAGTGCCTCCACGAAAACTTCTCAATCCAATGAACCTTCTCTGTCTGGCCTGCTAATTTTCCCTAATGCCGAGCCTCAACCATTTTAGCTTGAGTATCTGAAATTCTCCCGAAGGACCAGCTGATATTCTCCCAGTAATGTTCGAAAAAGCAAAAAAAATTCTCCCCGATGTAACAGAGTCATAACTAAACAACGTTTGAGCTTCTGACGAGGGGACATCGTGGCTTTTTTGAACCATTGGGACATTTTATTCGTTGGGGGGTTTATTGGATATGTCAGAGAAAATCTTGGCGCCCAAAATGCAATCTTGCTTAGGAAGGTAACGATGGATGTTCCCTAGGTGTCACTTCATTAATGACGTAGCGTTGTCTTTTCCATTGTCAGAACACTTCCCGAAGTGCCATGTGTACATTTGAAATGATTCCAGGCGGCCTCGCACGTGCAATGGTGGGAAACTTAATCGAAGAACTTAAAAATTAAACGGCTAAATCCCCCAAACACTTAAAACCTTTCTTTCTCTTACTTTGCCATTACCTTCTTCAAATTTCGTTCGTTTTTAGAGAGAGAGAGAGAGAGAGCTTCCATTGTTGAGCATCTGAAACCTCCATTGCTGTTCAAGCTTGTGCCTTCCTTTTCTTGCTCTCATCTTCTACGCCACCTCCTGTGGTTGCTCTCCTCCATTGTCGAGCTCAAGCTCCTCTTACTCAAGGATTTTTTTGTTTGCTCTAACACTCTGTCATGGCGTCTCCAAGTTACCCCACCATCTCTTCAACCAGTGCGCCGCCTGCTACCACTGTTGCTACCACTACTGCTGCTTCCACTTTGGACGCTGCCCGTCGTGAACAGTTAAGGTTTTATCGTCACTCTCCCATTTTTGGCAAGGATGATAGCTTTGCGGCTTCCTGCAAGATTGTCAACTTTGAATGGAAGTTTGAGACCTTAATTCTGGGTGATGAGGACGAAGAACCCTCGAAGTGGGGCTTTCTTCCTCCAAAGGGGACTCTCAGGTTTCGTCTGGAGCGAGGGGACTTCCAATGGTCCCAAATTGATTTCGAAGCACCAGGGGGTTCTCCTGCCCATTTTGCTGCTTGGAACTCTCATATGGTGAGTTCCCATGGTGATATTCTGAGTAAGATTGGCCTTCAACGGGCCAAATGGTTTGGTGAGTTTACTCTCTCTAAAAATAATGCTGCCCTCCCCATTCTTGTTTCTCGTTGGAACGTGACGACTCACACATTCATCGCTGCATGGGGCAAGTTTACGATATCCCTAGAAGATGTCTGCGATCTCCTGGGGCTCGAAGCAACAGGTCATGAGCCTTATACCGATGAGCCTCTCGACGCCCAAGAGATTGCTGACCATTTGGCGTTGGACCGAATATGCCGAAGTTGCATCGGTTCTTCAAACAAAGCTACCTTCACTCCGTTGATTAACTACTTATTCAAGGGTTCTAGTGAAGGTAGTTCTTCAACTTCAACGGATGCCCCTGGTCAAGGTACTTCGTTAGAGCTCCCCGCTTACATCCTTGTGATTCTTTCCTGTTTTCTTTTGACGGGAAAACCAAATGATCAGCCCCGAAGGGACCTTATCAACATATCCCTTCGTTTGGCCCGGGGCATCAAACTTCCTTTGGCTGCAATTGCCTTAGGGTCCCTCTACACCTGGCTCGACAAAACATTGTTCGACATGGAACGATCACTTGGCCGTTATAACCTGGCCAATTTTTCCAACAGCGTCCTTCTAACCGGCTTTCTTTACGTGCGCTTTCCTATTGTAGCGGCCAAGGCCAACCGACCTCCTTCTGGGGAAACCATTCTGCCCCCACGCTCTTATATTTATCACAAGAGGCAGAGCTAAAAAGAGCTGATCGCCTCAATTGACCGTTTTGAGGACTTTGTTATGAGGCCTTACGGAGAGGACGTCTTTGTTCATACTTGTGATTTCTTCCAGCACGAATCCAGGATGGTTCAGGTGGGGGTAGACATTGAAGATCCTCAGTTAGCCGTGGTGCTTCTCCTTTCTCCGGGGTATCTGCCGTCCTACACCGAGTGGGGATATTCCAGCGAACATTATAACCCCAATCGGTGCAGTCGTCAATTTGGGTTTGATCAGGGGGCTCCTCGCTCAGTTTTCCAATCTTCAAACCCAAAGGTTAGCTTCAGCGAGGCATGCTCCTTATTTTCCTCCACTGCTGCGTGGGGGATAAGTGAATCAATGGCTGGGCGAGTCACCATTCCCTCCAACAAAAGGCAAGGGAATGTGACCGGTCTATTTGCCACGAAGTTCTGGCCGAAACAACTGGCTAACATTGCTGAGTTCATAGATGGCGAGACCGTGTACCCTCCAGTTCTGTCGTTTTCTGCGTTGGAGCTGGGACTTAAAGGCTACTCCGTTCTGGGGATTGAGTTCCCTCTAAGCAAAACCCCTAAGAGGCCTACCGAAGAGCTTCCTCCGTTATCCCCCATGACTCCTACTGCCATACCCAAAGAGAAAAGTGTTGGGGTATCCAGGAAGACTGCTCCTTCGACTGGAGCCACTGCTGATGAAGGGTCTTCGCAGCCATCGACCAAGAAGGCCAAGAGTGGGGTGGCTTCCAAGAAAAAATCAAAGTCCAAATCCCAGACTCCTGTGGCAGCCCTTCCCATAGCCTCCGTTCCTCCTCCCATGTCTCCTGAAAGGGACGAGAGGTTAAGGAGGGAGGCGCAGGCTGAGGTAGATCGGGTAAATGCAGAGTTCCAACGGCGCGCTGTCGTCGTTCCTCCTTCGGTTGCTTTCCTTACGATCGTCGTCGATCCCAATGAGCCAGCTGCAAGGAGGAGGAAAAGTTCGAAGGTTCCTCAAGCTATTGGCAGTGATGTGACAAGGTCAAGGAGGAAGACTTTAGGCACCAAGTCCCAGAGGAAGCAAGCTCCCACGGTGCAAGCTTCTCATTCTTCTTCCCGATCTGAGGTATGTACACTTATCTTGTTCTCTTTTCCTCTTTAGTTAGAGCAAGCTGCATTTGCTTATATATATTGTTCTTAATTACTTCGGTGCAGGGATTTAAAGAAACTGGGCCTCGTTCTCCCAATCCCCCAAGTCCCCCCATAAGCCGTTTCGTGGGTGGTCGCTGTGGGGCCCTCTCATCTGATACTACCCCACCCCGTTCGCCAATGACCGGGCTTACTTACACCCATCATTCAATCTCACGACGGGCGAGGGAGGCAGCTGTGGAGGGTGAGGTTATAGAGCCCATGGATGTCTCTTCGCCACCAGAGACAACACAATCTGAGACAATTACCTCAGTCCCCTCTGGCTCACTGGCTTCCTCTGAGGTTGCTCTGCCCATTGTTCTGGCTGCTGCAAGTGACCCTGAGGTAATGATTTCATACTTAACTTGTCTGATCTGGCGTTCCTTCTCTTTCACCCCATTCTGTGTGCTGAATTTGGGATGTTGGTTGCCCTAGGTCGAAGTGTCCTCGCTACTAGCAAACATTCTTCGTCCAACGGTGCTGGCGAGACCTCTGACCACAGTGCCCCTTTTTAATCTTTTGACTGAGGTAATACTTGGATATATTTCGCCCTTTTTCTGTACTTGTTCCTCTTTACTAACATTGGCTTTTATATTGCATCTTTCGCCTGATCTTTCACCACCCTCATCTATTCCCAATGAACCCCCTTCGCTTTCTTTGGTACCATATGTGGGCGAGGGAACTCTGTCGATAGTTGAGGTTTCTGCGGCCAGAGACCCCGTTGAGGATGATGAGGTAACAAGTCCCCTGCCAACGGTTCCTTCCCCTTTAACCTCCGTGATGACTCCCATTCCTGCCCCTGTTGTGATTCAGGTACTTCCTTAATTCTCTGCATAAACTCCACCGTATGTTAGTTTTTTTTTTTCATAACTCCATCTTATAATGGTGACTTAACAACGAAAACACTTGTTAAGAATTTTTTTTATATAATCTCCACCTTATAACGGTGACTTAACAACGAAAACACTTGTTAAGAATTTTTTATATAATCTCCACCTTATAACGGTGACTTAACAACGAAAACGCTTGTTAAGATTTTTATATAATCTCCACCTTATAACGGTGACTTAACAACGAAAACGCTTGTTAAGATTTTTATATAATCTCCACCTTATAACGGTGACTTAACAACGAAAATGCTTGTTAAGATTTTTATATAATCTCCACCTTATAACGGTGACTTAACAACGAAAATGCTTGTTAAGATTTTTACATAATCTCACTGCTTCTTATATCTCTTCTCAGGTTTCTCGGGAGGATTCCTCACCAGCTCTTTCACTTATGGGCACACCTCGTCAGGAACCTATTGTTTTGGAAGAATCTGATCATGCTGACCAAGGTTCCACGACTGGTGCCGAGGCAGAAAGTGAATCTGGGTGCGAATTGCCTCTTCCTGACTTAACTCCTCCTGCCTTTTGCCTAATACTGCTTCACAATTCTCCCCAAATACATGTGAGTCATCGCTTGGTGATTGAGCAGTTGGTGAACCATCACCCCGAGACCTTCACCGTGGACTGCCTACGGTCCAATATTCCCGTGATGAGTCATCGACTGCAAGGCATGGCGATCGTTGTTGCTGAGATTGCCAATATTCCCACTTCCAGTGTCACCCGAGCCCTCATTAATCAGTTTCTGGGTTTTTTGAAGGAATTGTGTCGTGACGATTTCCGTTTCGACTGGCTTATAACGTATTTGAAAACTTTGAAGAGTCAGCAGCTGATCGGCCAGAGGGAACTACTGATAAAGCACCAGGAGGACCAACGGGCTGAGGAGGTTAAGTTAGCTGAGCTGGCACCTCTTTTGGAATCGGCAGATGAAGAAATAAAGAATGCCGAAGAGGCTCTGCATTTGGCCAAGCTAAAATGGGAAATACTTCTTATTGAATGCGCACAGGTGCAAACCAGGCTAGAGGTTGCTGTCAATGCTCAAAGCTCCTTTGCGTCATCTTCTTTGGGCCTTCCTGGGGATTTTTTCTCTTCCCCGTACCTATGGTTCCTCTTAGGGTAGTAAACTCCTGTATATATTTTCTTTCTTCGTCCATTCATGTAATTCTTGGGCAATAGTTCCCAATTTTTTGTAATGCTCTCTTGTTTAATGAATGAAAGAATGTATATTTTCCAGTTTATCTCTGAGTTATAACTTCTTTCATATCAATGTCTATTCTTCATGTCATCAATAAAACTTGTATATTCATAATCAAAGACTAGATACATCGATGGTACAAACTTAATTGTTTACACATGATAGACTTTCAGCCATTTATTGATAATTTTGAATGGCTTATCTTCCTCCAACTTAGAAATTAAGCAATAACCTGAATCATGAGCTTCCTTTACCACGAAAGGTCCCTCCCAATTGGCTGCGAGCTTTGGCAGAGGAAGTCCCCTAATGTGTTTCACCGCTGCTTTCAAAATGAGATCTCCCTCCACGAACCTCCTTGGTCTTACCAGGTTGTCATATGCCCTAGAGAGCTGCTTTGTATACATTTGAAAATGTTGCATCGCGTTGTCTCTGTGTTCATCCAATGCCTCCAACTGCACATGCCTGTTCTGAGGAAGCATGCTACTTTGCAAGGCGTATCGAGCAGAGGGAACTTCCAACTCCACTGGAAGGATTGCCTCACCCCCGTAGACAAGGGATAACGGAGTGTACCCTGTGGGCTTCCTCTTCGTCGTTCGATAGGCCCACAATACTGCTGGTATCTTGTCATCCCACGATCCTGGGAAGTCCTCCATCGTTTTAGCCAAGATGTTAACCAGAGTTTTGTTACTTGCTTCGGCCTGACCGTTCCCCTTCGGGTATGCCACCGTTGAAGTGTGATGAATAATGGAGTACTTGTCTGTGAGCATCGTTACTTCTGAGTTGACGAAGGGAGTCCCATTATCTGAGAGAATAACCTTTGGGATCCCAAAATGGCAAATGATATACTCTCTAATGAAGTTACTCACTACCCCAGCCATTGCCCTTTTGAGTGGTATTGCTTCAGCCCATTTTGTAAAGCACTCCGTTGCTACTAGTATCCATATCTTGCCCCTCGACGAAGGATGTATCGCCCCCACGAGGTCGAATGCCCAAGTGTGGAAAGGATAAGGCGTTGTAAGTCCACCGATGGGGCATGGATCATATTTCCATGAAGTTGGAAAGCTTTGCATTTTCGAACAAATTCGACAGAGTCTTTCTCCATCGTTGGCCAATAATACCCCAGCATCATCAGCTGATCATATAACTTGGCCCCTCCTATGTGAGCTGGGTCATGGGCTTGTTTGAGGACCTCAGTTGCTTCTTCCTTTGTGATGCAACGCAATGGCCTGTTGAAGTACCCCCTTCGATAAAGTTTCCCCTCCTGGATATAGATCCTCGGGGCCCTTCGCTTCAGTCCCATCGCATCTATTTTCTCCGTTGGGACAATTCCATCTTGAATAAAGTCGGTATAGGGCCGCCTCCAGTCCGTTTGGGCTTCGATGAAATGGCACTCAGCTGCTTCGAAAAATAGCTGACACCTATCACAATTTCGTTGTAGTTCTGCCGCATCCTGTTTCATTCTAGGCCAAAAATATCCCCCTCTTTGAATTCTCCTATAAAGAGGTGTCTCAGTTGTTTCGCAGTGATCCTCATGTGTTTTCTTCAACCTCTGCTCTGCTTCCTCTGGCCCAATGCATCTCGATAACCATCCCCCTGCATTTCTGAAGTAAAGATTTCCCTGGTTTGTAAAGTATTGGGCTAACTTTCTTAGTCCCATAGCTCCTTCGCCAGACTCCAGTTGCTTCCTGATCTCTCCTCTCCAATCCACGTCTCCCTCCATCGGTAGTATTGACTGCACCACCGAAGGAGCTGTTCTTCGTTGGATCGTAACGATAGTCGTATCGCTCCTCATGACCATCTTTTGAGCAATAGTCGCATAAGCGTCTGGATGACGGTTCATCGTTCTGGGATGTCTTCTGATTTTGGTCCGATGGAACTGGCTGAGGAGCCTTTGAATGATCGTTCTGTACGGTTCCAAACTCATGTGCTTCAACGCATATTCTTCGTTAACTTTCTGAATTACTAAGTTCGAGTCACCCTTGATGCAGAGTGAACGAATTCCCCTTCGAAGAGCCTCCATCAACCCTAGTACCAACGCTTCGTATTCTGCTTCGTTATTGGAGCAAGGGAAATCTAGTTTGTAGGAAAGGAAAATCTCCTCCGTTCCTTTTGAAAGGATGACCCCTGCCCCTCCTTTTTTCTCTGCCGAAGACCCATCAAACTGCATCGTCCATTCCTCATCGGTTGCATCCAGATAGTTGGCTTGCAAGTCGTCTCCCGGAATGTCTTCTTTAGGTGGTTCAAACATTCCTGATGGAAAGATTACCAACAGATCAGCATACGCCTGGCTCTTGATAGCACGAGGAACCACACACTTTAAATCATATTCGGAGAGAAAAAGGAACCACCTAGCTGCCTTGCCAATCAAGATAGTTCTAGCCAACAAATACTTAATAGGATCACATCTAGTTACAATATAAATTGTAAAAGATAGCATATAATGTCTAAGTTTTTGTGCTACAAAGACTAAGGCCAAACAATGCCTTTCTAGGCTTCTATATCAAATTTCTGGCCCATGTATGATCCTGCTGAGGTAATACACTGGCCGTTCTTGCCCGTCAATCTCTTGTGCCAGTAAAGCTCCAACGGACCTTGTAGTTGAGGTGAGGTACAGCTGCAACGGTACTCCTGCCTGTGGAGGAACCATGATTTGTGGTGAAACGAGCAGCTTCTTCAACTCATCGAGAGACTCCTGGTGGTCCTTTTCCCACCTGAACTTTGTGTTCTTTCGTAGCAGCTGCATCAACGGGTGTGTTACCTCGGCCAATCCCGGTACAAATCTTCTGAGGTAGGAGACTTTACCGAGGAAACTTTTTAGCTCCTTCGCCGTTCTTGGGCACGGCATTTCTAAGATCGCGCGTTGTTTATCCTGGTCCATCTGCACCCCTTGTTGATCAACCACAAAGCCTAGAAACTTCCCGCTCGTTACTTCGAAGATGCACTTCAATGGGTTCATCCTTAATTTATACTTCCTACATCGTGTAAACACCTTCTTTAAGTCGTTTAGGTGGGACTCCTCCTTCTTCGATTTGATGACCAAATCATCCACATAGAATTCTACAAATTTGTGGAAGAAATCGTGAAAAATGTCCATCATTGTTCTTTGATAAGTAGCTCCCGCATTCTTAAGTCCAAACGGCATTACTTTGTACATGAAATTGCCCAACGGGGTTCTGAATGCCGTTTTCTCTGTGTTCGCGGGGTCCATCTTGATCTGGTTGTACCCTACATACCCATCCATGAAGCTATACATCTCATGCCCAGCCGTGGCATCTATCAAGATATCAATGGAGGGTAGAGGGAACTCATCTTTGGGGCAAGCCCTATTCAAATCTCTAAAATCCACACAGATCCTTATTTGACTCTTGTCCTTCTTCCCTACTGGCACAATGCTAGATAGCCAAAGGGGATTCTATATTGGTTTGATGAATCCTGCTGCCAACAAACGCTGAACCTCTTCCTTAATCTTCAAGTCCAACTCAGGTTTATAATTCCTTGTTGCCTGCTTCACCGGGATGGCTGAAGGCATCACGTTTAGCTTGTGGCAGCTCACTTCCTCATCTAGCCCTTCCATTTCGGTATACTTCCATGCAAATACATCTATGAACTCCCGGATTAGCCCAACCAAGGCTTCTCGTTTCTCCTTACCGAGATCCTTCGCGATGAAGATGGGCCTTGGGTCCTCCCCTTCTCCTGCCAGGTTCAATTGCTCCAACTCTTGTGCCTGGGGCCTTGGTTGATTTGTCATGTAGTTTGGTTCTTCGGCGACCTCCTCCACGAACTCCTGTATGTTGGAGTTGTCTATCACCATACACTGTCCCTGCTGATCCACCAAAAAACACTCATATAATGGGTCAGCCTCATCCTCGGTCTCTTCGGCCGCCCGCTCACATCGTTATAAACGATATACCACCTTCCCTTCTTCAGTGACCACCTTCTTGCATTGCCTTTTGGTAGCTGTTGCCACGGCCTTCCTCTTCATTTATCTCGAAGCCTCAGTGATCCTTCCCCCTGAAAAGCGACTCAGCACGCTTTGCCGTTGGACCTCATGCTCCATAGGATCCACTCTAAGCCTTACTTTGTTTTTGAGCTGCTTTGTGGTACTTTGAGGTCGAGGGATCACCTGATGGGTTTCTTCGGCCCCCACCCCTTTGCTACCCGCGACTTCTTTAATTTGCTCGTTCAGGGGCCCCATTCTATCTTTGATCGAGGGAACCCATGCCCCCTCCATTCTTCTCGTTAGGACTCGAGCATCCTCCTCCAACTCCGTATAAAGGGCCGCATCTACAAAGTGAGCTTCCTCGATAGCAAAAGGCCTTTTTGTAGCCCTAATGGTCACTTCTGTTCCTTTGACATTCGCCTTGGCGCATTGATGATATGTTGAAGGAACTAAACCTTGATTGTGCATCCACACTCTTCCTATTAGTAAATGATAGGAAGTTGAACTTTCTATTACATGGAACTTGATGTGGAAACTCAGATTTCCCATTACAATTCCCACATTCACATACCCAATGGATTTGGAAGATTGGTTGTCATACCCTGAGATTACCAGAGGCATGGGGACCAACCTTTCTTCTGGGATATCATCTGCGTGGAAGGAGTTGATCGGCATAATGTTGATGGAAGTGCCCCAACGATAAGCGTTCTTGCAAAACTAACCCCATTGATACTGGCCGTCACATACAAGGGCCTGTTATGAGGGAACCTTATAGCTCTATCTGCATCGCTGAAGGTCACCTCTGATAGGAACTTTTTCACCAGCCTCGCCATGGGTCCCCTCCATTTCAACGAGGGAACCGCGTCCTTCTTCACGATGTCTAGGATTGCCTGAGTTATTTCCAGTATGCTCTCCTTTGGTATCCCCACTTGATCGAAGAACCAAGCGAATTTTGGGGATTTTAAAACTGCGCTGTATTCAACGACTGCCTCCATTTCCTCGCCCTCAACGCTGTATACGTCTTCCACGTCTTTAGCGCTTGCTTCATCGTAGGCTAAAACTATGTTAGCCATTCCTGTTGTACAATGTTCCAGAGTTTCTTCGAATTCCCTTTGCTTCATTGTTGACCTTCCTCCTTCTCTTTCCGCCTCATCGTCGTAGGCCATCACCAAGTTGGACCCATGCGCTGGAAGTGGGTTGTTGTTAACGTTCTGTGGGGGGATCTGCAGCGTCCCTGCCTTCATGCACTTGTCAATGATTCTTCTCAGTGTGAAGCAGCTCTCTGTCGGGTGCTGGATCTTTCGATGAACCTGACAATACCTAGGATCCGCCTTCGTTGCGTCATCGGGTTCTTTCGAAGGAACGCCTTTTGGTAGGTAGACCGTTCCACCTTGGACCATGGCGTTATAACAACTCACCGCCTCTTCTATCGTGCATGGTAACGGTGGTGGGTCTTCTTTATCCCTTCCGAACTTCCTTTTGTTGTCCTTCTTCGCCGCCTTACCCCCATCTGTTCCTTCGGTGTATCCCACTCGTGGGGGTTGAGGCCTTCCTCCCCCAGGTTGTATCGGCTGCCTGAATATCATAGGCACCGCCACCGGGTTTGGTCGTACGACCAATGAGATGTTCCTTGAAGATTTTAAGAACGCCGAAAAAGTTCCTTCGCCCGTCTCATTGATAAGATGGCAGATGTACTCCGGGAGTAGTCCTTCGGCACAGATTTGTAATAATTTGGACTCCTTGGCCTCCTCTCTCACATCCAGAGACCTTTCCTTGAACCTCCTAACGTATGCCACCACGTCTTCTCTTGGTCGTTGCTTCTCTCTCCCTAGTTGGGTTAGAGTGAATTCATCCTCTGCTAGAAAGAACTTTTGGACAAAGAGCACATGCATCTCTTCCCACGTGGAAACACTTTTAGGGGCCAAATGAGAATACCACGTGTATGCTTTATCGGTTAGGGATTTGGAAAACTCCCTCAACCTGAGCTTCTTGTTGTTGCAATGCGCCCCCAGATGCTCAATAAAACGTTTAATGTGCTCTTTCGGATTCCCACCCTTCCCTGTGTATTTTTCAAAGATGGGGGGAATATAATCCCTCGGGTAAGGCTCATCGTTGTATTCCTGAGGATAAGGTGTCCTAAAGTCGTCATAGACTGAAGCTACCTCGCCTATAGACTGTGAGGAAGCCTGTATAAATTTTAACATCTCCTTTTGTATTTCTCTCCTCATTTCCTCCATGGGCGATGGGGCAACGACCAATGGGGGTGTTGGCTGAATGACCGTTATAGTTGGAGCCATCAATACAGCTGGCACCGTTGATACTCCCGAGATTCCCACCGCCGGATTCACGACGGAGGGTATGCTTGCCGGGGCTGCTTCCGTTGTACCTGCACCTGGTGGAACCGTTGGAGCTGCCCCTGGTGTTACGAAGGAATTGGCTTCGAGTCCTCCCAGCACCGTTGAAGCTGCAGGAGTTTACAAAAACTCATAGAACTTGCTCATGAGGAGGGTCATTTGGGCAGGTCCTAGCCCAGCGCTCGTGGAAGCCTGCGTCACTCCTGGAGCGCCTGTTGTTGTCTGAACTAGGGGCACTTCTATTCGAGGAGCTCCTCTCCTTAAAGCCTCCAATTCTACCGTTGCTTTCTCTTCACTGTGTTGGATATCATCAAAGTTGAGCCTTCGATTAACGTTATCTTGTGCCATACTCCTTCCTTAGAAGAATGCCTCCCCAGCAGAGTCGCCAAATATAAGAGGGTAGTTTAGATAAGATGGAGGCGTAACCCCTTTTGAGTATGGTGATGACAAGGTTAATCAGTAAACACTAGTGATTTAGCCACAAGACATAAAGAACAGTTTGGAATGTATGGAACCCAGCTTATACTCACAAATCTCTCGTGTATAACTCTCAATATAATAAAGAACTCAGAAATAACTTAGCTAGACGGAGAGAGAAGTAAGCACCCTAGATACACCTTGGTAGGCAGGCAAACACACTAAACACTCTCAAGAATCTCTGTCATGTATTAAAAGCTTCGTAATAAATGACAAATGGTGGGTGGCAGAACTCTCTGGTTTTTTCAATAACTCTTTCTCTAGTAAATAATTTCTCAAACTCTTAGAGGGATATCTCCAAAAGAACTCTTTTTAGAACTTTTTGATCGGTGCCCTTCCTTGGAGGTGGTTGAGGCTTTAAATATCCCCCACACCACCCCCGAGGCAGCTAAGTCATTAATGCCTGTGAAAGACCTCCCTCATACCTTATGTCACTAGCATTAAATACCTGATGCAGTAGTTGTCTTTACGTCATAAACATTAAATGCCAAGACATGCCTTTTGCCTAACCACCGTGTGTCAGGGGGCTGTTGCCACAGAGGTTGCTTACCAACCGTCTGACAGCCCCAAACACCTAGGTGGTTTACTCAAGTGCAGACTTGATGTTTGTCTAGCTGGCTAGTGACATCACCTACAATAAATGGGACATAAAGTAGAGGGCTGTTTGGTTCACAGCAAAGCTCCCGATGGAACTCGAAGCTAATTTGCTCTAGGTTCCATGGTGAAGATCTTTCGGTGTTTTACCAGGTGTATCTAAGATGGTCAGGACAAGCCCCAACGGTGCCCCACTTCTCAATCCTCCAAACCAAGTCCCTCTAAAGTTCCCACGGTGAGGTTGTTCGATAGAGCATGAAAGCTCTCCCAGGCCCTGCCAATCCTGGTCTCTCGCGAGTATCGTTCGACCTTACACCCATTCATTATTCCCGTTACAACATTACATTCATTACAACTCGTAGCCAATATAAACAAAGCTATAATATGACAAAGTAACAATAAGCTAAAGTACGAGTTGCCACGCCAAGCTTTCATGCTGAGCTGCCTCGCTGAGCTTATCCTCAGAACACTGTTGCTAATTGGTGTATTATCCCTAATCCCAGGATTACCTTCAGGCCCCCTCTACATTATGCATGACTTATAAATATCTATTTCATTTTCAAATTTCGTAGGCTTTTTGCCAAAATAATTTTTGCATATCTGTTGCAAAAGTTTTCAACATTTTTATTTTAAAAAACACTTTTGATTCACAAACACAACCCAAAATATATTTTTGTAAACTCGGAAGGATCACAGATGAAGACTGAAGGTTGAAGGCTAATCGGTGTATACCAAGGGTGGACCAACACATGTGGACTACTCATGAACGAGTGGAATTATTTAGATATTTTATGAAGACTGTTCATTATACATGTGGGTTATATCATGTATTATTGTAAGCCAACTATTTTGTAAAATTGTTAAAGTGTTGATATAAAAGGTTCTGCCTTGAAAATTGATTTTTCCTCAGCTATCGTGTGATTGCATATTGTATTTATCTGTCTTATCACTTGGATTGATGTCTTAGGACAATGAGATAAAGTTGGATTTGTGTTTGGAGGAATTTAATAATATAAGTCATTAGGATCATGCAAGAGCTCTTACGAAGTGGTATCAGAGCATTCTGACCTAATATACAATGGTAGGACAACCATACTGCTTTCATGGATACCTAACGATCAACCGTTAGCTCACTTATCACCAATATGAGCGTAGCAATCAGACCCAAGGCTACAACTCCGGCAAAGCCATTATAAAAAAAATTCCCTCGACACAACAAATTCATAACTACCAGGAGGAAAATATTTCCTCCATGAACTTTTGGACGAGCGACTAAGCGTGAGATATGAAATAACTTCACCAAATGCACCCATGGAGAATGGAATAATTTGACATAGCTTCCACAACACTAGGTCTAATGCCCAGATTTGCAAAAAAACTCTTTATAGGTGGGGAACACCTCTTCTAAGTCGAATTGGAAAACATGATCTTCAAGGTGCCATAATTGTATCGCTGTTTCTTAAAGTTTTTAGTATATGGGACGATTCCTCTATATAGAGACCTGACGTGGAATAAAGGCTTTGTATTGAATGTTATAAAAGCACATTGCCTCTAGACCCTCAAGGTAGGAAGAAAAATCCCCGAACATCGGCTGAGCCATTTGAAGAGAAGAAGAATGATAGATAGGATGAAAAATGGAATGTAGTGAAGAAAACACATGCAAACACCCTTTTTATGATAAAAAATCCTACAAGAACAGAAACCATTAAAAGCATCACTGTTTCCTCTGCTCCCAAAGTACCCAAAGTATGCAAAAAGTTTAATCAAAGCCAAATAAGTGATTTGGATTTGACCCTTATGCCAACAGGTTGGCTAAGGGGTATGCCAATCAATGAGCCCCCCTTTTTAGGAAATTTCGTATTTCCTCTTTTCATACCATATCAATTTCCAAAATAAAATTTTTCTTTGAAAAAAGTTAAATCTCTTGGTTATCCCTTTCTGAAAAATTATTACTTTTCCCTTTATACATAAATTCTGAAAATAAACACTTCCCTTTTACTTCGATTCCCATTTTCATCTCCATATTTTCAAATAAATAAGAAACCTCAGCAGCAATGGAGGCCACCTCATCTTTCCTACCACCCTCTCCCCAAGGTTCCCGACGTACCCAAACTCGTTGGAGATGAAAATGTGAATCGAAGATGAGGTAGTTGTAGCCCCAGCAGCCCTTGAAGGAAGACTCCAAGGGTGCAAGGTCACCTATATCTCCAACAAAGAGTTAATAACTTCCCCAAAGAAAAATATTCTAAAATCTCAAAAAGAGGCAAGATTAAAAACCTGACCTAGTTGCTCATTAAGGTGTTAAACTCCACTTGTAAGTCATTCAAGGTAAGGGATTGGTTCAAATACCTATTTGACTTCCTCCACTGATACATCATGAAAAAGTCTCCCATTTCTCTATCCTTTAAGGACACCAACCCCATGTTTTTCCCTATCACCTCATAGAATCACGTTTGTAAAAGGTAAACACAAACAATAAGAAATGGAAATAAAAAATACTGCATGATAATAAAAAGGATATTAAACTAAAAGATTACCCCCAAAAGATACGTGGGTTCGGTGAATGTCTATCGACAACACTGACTGAGTGCATCCAAAAAAGCATAAAGGGATACCAAAGTGAAGCTCCCCCGTTTGTACAGTCGGAGGTCCAAAATAATCTACTAATATGGAAAAAAACCATAAATAAACGACGTCGCCACTTATCACCACCACAAACCCTCATAGCAAAAGAAAAATGAATAAACATGTTGCCTATCTAACCTGCCTCCCATTCATCTCATTAATACTCCAGATATAAGAGTTTCCTTCAGCACTAATATGCGAATAAAATCCCCTGACACTATTCTTCTAGCATCTTGCAAGGTAGCCTGTAACATTGCCTTCATGACACACAGAGTATGATCCACCACGATCTGATGACCATCACAGTCCGACCATGTCAACTTCTAGACATCCAAAGGAGTAATAGTGTATAGGGGGCTTGAAGGTAATCTTGATATTAGAGGTAATTCCGCATTAGCAATAGTGTTTTGGGGATTAAGGCACCGTGGCAGCTCAACGTGGTAGCACAAGCGAGACAGTTTAGCGTGACAACTTGTATTTTAGCTTGTCGTATTAGTCACACTGCATCTTTGTTTATATTGACTGTAAGATATAATTGTTGTAATGATGTAACGAGAATAATAAAGATTTTTAGTGTGAGGTCAAACGGTACTCGCGAGAAACCAGGCTTGGCAGGGCCTGGGAGATCTTTCATGCTCTATAGAATGGCCTCACCGTGGGAACTTTAGAGGGACTTGGTTTGGAGGATTGAAAAGTGAGGTACCATTGAGGCTCGTCCTAACTATCTTAGATACAACTGGTAAAACACCGAAGAACCCTAACCGTGGAACCTCGGGCGTAGCAGCTTGGAGTTCCATCGGGCGTTGAGCTGTGAACCAAACAACCCTCTAGTTAATGTCACATCTACTATAGGTGATGTCACTAGCTAGCTAAATAGTGTCAGGCCTACACTTGAGTAAACCACCATGGTATTTGGGGCTGTCATGCAATTGGTGAGCCATCTTTGCGACAACAGCCTCCTAACACATAGTGGTTAGGTAAAAGGCATGTCTTGGCATTTAATGTTTATGACGTGGAGACAACTGGTGCATTAGGCATTTAATGTTGTGACATAAAGTATGAGGGATGTCTTTCATAGTCTTTAATGACTGAGTTGCCTCAGGGATGGTGGGGGGGCTATTTAAGGACCCGAACCACCCTTGAGGAAGGACTGATCTTTTGAGAGTTTAAGAAGTTATTGCTCGAGAGAATACACATCAGAGAGAGTTATTACAAACCAGAGGTCGTATTCATTCACCATTGTCAGTTATTAAGAAGCTTTCAATACCTGATAGAGATTCTTATAGGTGGTTGGTGTGTTTGGCTGCCTGCCAAGGAGTATCTAGGGTTCTTACTTCTCTCTCCCTCTAGCTAAATTACTTCTAAGTTTCCTTACTACTTTTCTGAGTTATACATGAGAGATTTTTGAGTTTAAACTAAGTCTTATCTTCATTGAGTTTATGCTTGTGTGTTCTATCACTAATCCAAGGGTTTATCTAATTAACTTATCATCACCATACTTCAAAGGGGTTACGCCTCCATCTAATCTAAAGTACCCTCTTACAAATAGCCATATCTCCAATCGTAAAATGGAATGTGTGGTTTATATCCCATCACCTCTCGCTTAATGTGCATAACACCATAATAGAGCACGACATCTCATCCCGTGCACCCACCAACATACCAAACTCGGTGGATGATACCATCCATCAAACTTCTCCAAGAAGATGGTCTTAAATTTCCTTCATCCCAGTCCTCCATCGAGATCGGATGATCGAAGAAGATTTGTCAGTCTGTGAGAAAATAAGGACAATCATTCATTAACCCAAGAACAAAAAGGAAAAAGAAAAAAGGGAAAACTAATGGATAATTACTCACACTACCATTATGGTTCTTCACCCTTGTCGAACGGTAGTGCATAGGCTCACACAACAAGATCCTCTCATCAGTTACAGACTCAAAGGAGTTATAGGCATTCTCATTACCAAATCAAGTGGCACCGTAGCCCGCCATTCCAAATCTACCCAGTTATTAATTGACACCCATTCATTGTTGATGTTGCTATAAGTACCCGTCATTTAAGATCTTACAAAGAAATCAACTTGAAACTGAATTTTAGAGAAAGAAGGCAATATAATCGATCACTTGAGAGTGTGAAAAATGAGGAGGGCCTCCTGATTTTTATAGAAACCTAAGGGGTATGCAGATCGACAGTCCCTTGGTCCTACCTATAGATAATGAACTTTGCCCTTCCTCAAGAAGCTCAGTAGTCCATGTCCTATGTCGATAGGCACCTCCCCAGACCTGCTTATTGGCAGTCCCCTCAAAATTTTGTCATAAAAATGCTAAAAATATCCAAAAATTGCCCAAAAAATTCATAAAAAGCCCCCAAAAATTCTCGCAAAACCAAGAACATTTGTTGTTGGAGAAAAACTCATGTTGAAGCACCAAACCAATTACAAACTCTCAAAAATCCATAGCAGATCATCAACACTCAGCCTCATCATCAACATACTCACCAGCTGACCCAAAAATCCATGTTACACTTGTACCGAAATACTATATGCTTTTTACACTGGACCCACTCCCTATAAACTACATCTTTAGGTCCTCATAATTGACCTCGATTCGCTAAATCAATCATCACATATCCAGTCCGCATAATTGACCTCGACCCACTGAATTGGTTACCCCACACTTTAGATCCCTCGAATTGACCTCGACCCGCTGAATTGGTCGTTACATCTTTAGGTCTACATAATTGACCTTGACCCAATGAATTGGTCACCCCACCCTAAAGGTCCATATAATTCATTTCGACTTGATGAATCGATCATCATAACTTTAGGTCCATAGAATTGACCTCGAACCGCTAAATAGGTCATCACAACTTTAGATTTTTAGAATTTACCTCGAACCATTAAATCGATCATCATAACTTTATCTCATAAAAATTGACCTTGACCCGCATAATTGGTTACCTCACCATTCAGGTCTGCATAATCGACGTTGAACCCGTAGAATTAGTCATCACAACTCTAGGTCCACATAATTCTCCTTGATCTGCATAATTGGTCATTTGACTTTATAGGTCCACAGAATTGATCTCGGCTAATAAAATTGGTCACCGCACTCTATAGGTTTGCAGAATTAACCTCAACCCGTAAAATTGGTCACTACATCTTAGTTCTATAGAATTGGCCTGGACTCGCTAAATAGGTCACCTCGCTTTTTAGGTCCGTAGAATAAACATTGACTCGCTGAATTGATCATCTCAACCATTAGGACCTAAAAATTGATCTTGACCATTTGAATTGGTTATCTCAACCCTTAGGTCCTCAGAATTGACCTCGACCTGGAAAATTTGTCATCCCACTCTTCAGGTTTATAAAATTGACATCGACACTCTAAATCGATCACCCTCGCCCCTCTGTCTGCAGAATTCACCTCAATCCTCTTATCCAACATCGATGAAGTTTCTATATTTCAAAGGCCTTCACTTGTTCCAAGCTCGCCCATCGAGGGGCTCTATGGACACCCTATCTTAGGACCCTCCTAAGCACTTCCATAGGTACTTAGCACTCATCCATTCACCATAGATCCTAGGTCATACCCCGAGTACTAATCTGGAGGCCACCAGTCTCTATCTATCCTCATTTGACTTTGTTTAGCCCTACAACCTAAGTGAAGCTCAATGAAACCTTAAAGGTCTCTGAATCTCCTTTTCAAAGGTCCATCTTGGGCACGGATCGACCTCACTATTCACACGAATGATCTACTTCACTTTGATCATTGATCTAGACGCCAGTGGGTGCTCCCGAGCCCCGTTTGACTCTAGTAAACTCTCTAATCTGAGTGAATATCGATGAAACATTGAAGGTTCCTTAATTACCTTTCCAAAGATCCATGGCGTGTGCAAATTGGCCTCACGGTCTGCACGAATGATTCATTTTACTCTCAAGGGCCACTAGGCGCTTTCGAGTCTCGTTTGACCTAGGTCAACTCTCCAAATCTAACTAAGCTCAATTAAATCTTGAAGTGCTCTGAATTCCCTTTCCAATCATCCATGACATGCGTAAATCGGCCTCACGATTCAGACGAATGACACATTTTCATTCAAAACCTCTCAACTAGAAAGCACCAGTCTCTTCCAAGATCTGTTTGACTTCGATCAACTCCCGAACCCAGGATTTTCTTAATGGATTATTTAAGGGCTCTAAATTACCTTTCCAACATTCACATCGTTCATGATTCAAACTTACAGTTTCATTTTATTCCCATTGTTTTTAAAAAAGTCCGTTCGGAACTGCCTATATGCACCCAAGACCCCCTGCCTATCGGTGTGGTGTACTTTCCTTGCCCATCAAGGAAGGAAATTTTCCAAATGGAAATCTATGGGTCATGTCGATCGACACCCCTAACCTTAAATGGAATTATATAAAGGGATCATGATATCACCCCTAAAGGAGGTGCCTTTCAGCAGTTAGCAAACATTGTCTCAAAATCAGAGCCTTCTCATTTCCAAAAAAGTCCATTTTCCAACATTCCCACACCTAATTTTATTACTAATCTTAGTCATCCACCTTACCCTATAATATTACCTTCATACCACTACAAAACATAACCTACATACATTCTAAATTTAGCAATAAAGATCTACAAGGAGGTCCATTCCTTATCCCATTTCTAGTTTAATCATTTAAGTGTTATTATTCACGTTATTCTCATTTTGTGATATATCCTAGTTTTGTTTCATTATCCCACATCAAATAATATTCACTTTTTTCTTATTAGTATTGCACTGAACTTATTTTCATAAAAACTCAAAAAAGACAAAAGGAGGGTTTATTCATAAATTCCAAACGAAAGACTTCACTATTTTCCCACCTTTTACACATGAACAAATTTCTCTCCAAAAGCACTTAAAGAGATGTCCTACATCCGGATTCATGGGTTGAACCCCACCCATATTTCTATTTTCTAACTATGTAAACTTTGATGCCTGTTGGGATACATAGGCATCTTTGGCTAATCCCGAGATTCGAGTCCTCCTCATTCATTTTATGTCTTTTATATTATATTATATCTATTTTGTGAATCCTGACATGCACATTCGCTCTTTCATAGTGATCTGTGATTCAACAAACACTTGCATGATATGTTTATTATTACTTTGGGGTACACTCGTACAAATGAGTTTTCTCTGTACATTCCATGACATGAGTCGAATAATTCCATTCTCCTGTTATTCATATTATACACATGTACACACACATCACGGAGAATAAAAAATAGAATATTAACATAGCGCATGAGAGATCGAAAGGATAGAATGGGTGCCTAGCACCTTTTCATTTTGTAGTTTAGTTCCCACATCCTTTTAATCACTTGTATTCTTATGCATCAGTATGACATTGATGCCATCCTCGAGGCCACGACATTCTTTTTCCTATTTTGAGCAAAATAGGTAAGTGACTCCATCTCTTTGTGTTATCCCCAATTAACTACGGTCGATTTTATATCTGAGGCAGACTGTTAAGATGCCAACATGAGTGGTAAAAAGAGTACCTATATATCCTCGAATCACCCACACGTGCATAGTAAAAAGGGAGGGAGATAAATGGACCTTTTTCCTACTTTTCCCATCCTCCCGACATCGGGGTCTGGCCCTCGCCGGAGGAATCCAATCTAAATGGCTACATTAAGCTTGCCTACTCTGGGGATAGGACTTATAGGACTAGTTGTGACTAATGTTATGCTCATTACTGAATATTTGAAAGACATTGCTTTTAAATTTAGTCTTATTGTCCATAATTATAATCTACGAGATGCCAAACTGAGTTATGATGTTCTTCCATATGAACTTGGACATGTTAACATCTCGAAGGTTTAACAAAGATTCTCTTTTAAGTTATTTAGAGAAATAGTCTATGCCGACTAAGAAATACTTTCTACTTCCATATGTAAGAGGAAATGACCAAAAATTTCTAGCCCCCATTATGAAAAAGGATAAGGACTTTTGAGGGACTTGAGATTGTTGGTGGGTTGATATAGTAAAAGGAAGAAGAGTTGGCAATTTTTTCCCTTTTAGACTTAGGCGACCGCATGTTTTTACATGTATGGCTTCATGAACCATTCTTTCATGTCCCTAAATGCCAGTGACCTTCCCCTGCATATCTCCCACATATCCCCTCATAAAACTCATAGAGGGTATGGTCGACATCATCTGGGTGTATGCATTGAAGGTAAGTTCCTAAAAATGGGCATCAATAAAGATTTTGGTCTGTTGACAAGTGGAAACAAACACCTTTTAGCTTAATTTTATGGGCCTCCTTCTTATAGTCTGACATGACATTTTCTTTTAGGTTTTGCACCATTAGCGTTATCCAGAATGGGGACCTATTAATTGTCATAACCTGCTCAAAATTTTTCCTTTTATTATTGTTGGGCTAATCAAGGTACTCTATTTGGAACGTTCTCTTCAGGTCACCCTTAACAAGTGAAGCAAGTGTGGCTAGTGTATCTGCATGACTATTCCTACCTCTTGGTAACTGATACACTTATACATGCTTGAACTGAGAGACCGGTGTTGGACCTTTTTAAGGTATGTAGCCATGCATTCATCCATAACATTTAGTCTCCTAATATCTGATTTCATCCCATTCGGAGTCATAAAGTACATCAAGGTGTTTGACGCCTAGGGAGAGTTCCTTATTTAATCCACTAATCAAGGCTTTACACTCTGCTTCATTGTTGTAGGCATTAAATCCCAATTGAATTTCTTTTTGAGGACATTTTTTTTCGTGGGAACCATCACTATCCTAACTCCTGACCTATGGAATTCGAGGCTTCATCAACATAAAGGGTCCATATTTTCCCCTCTTCAACTGTTTATTAGACACACTCTTTTCTTTCAATGCTTGCTTCCATCAATTCCTGTTCATTGGAGAATTCAATGATTATGTCAATTAGGAACTGGACCTTGATTGAGGTTTTGAGCTGAAACTGGATGTCAAACCTCCCCAGTTCCATCAAACACTTGGATATCCATCTAGATAGGTGGATCTTCCTTAGTATTGCCTTCAGAAGGTCGGAGTTTAGGACAATGATAGTGTGTACCCCAAAGTAGTGTTTCAACTTAAAGGTGGCTATTAATAGTATATATGCAAGGTTATCCAATGGGAGGTAAATCTTCTCAGCGTCAAGTAAGATTTTTCTCGCATAATAAATAGGATCTTGACTACTGTTCTTCTCACATACTAGAGTTGAGCTAACTTTGTGAATAAACACCACCTGATACAAGTGAAAGGTTCCATCATCGTCAAGAATCATCAGTAGCGGTGTTCGAATCAAATACTACTTTACTTTTTCAAGTTGTTGGGTGAATTCATTATTTTATATTTCTTTCCTTTCCTTCTTCGGTACTTGGAAGAAAGGTCGATACTTCTACGAAGATCCTGAGATGAACCGATTGAGTGCTACAACGATGCCAGTGAACTTCTACACCTCATCCACAGTGATTGGATCTTGCATTATTATGATTTGTTCTATTTGGTCATGGTTTGACTCAATACCGCTTTGACTGACCAGGTATCCGAGGAACTTTCCCGATTGTACTCAAAGGATCCCTTGACTAAATTTAGTCTTATTATGTAATAGTGAAGGACTTCAAAATTCCTTGCTTGTTCCAAAAGATGGTGTTCCTCCTTCCTAGTCTTCACAAGCATATCGTCTATGTATACCTCCATCATATCTCCCAGTTACCACTTGAAAATCTTCATCACGTGTATTGACCCTAATTTTATATGGTCATATCTAGTTTGGTTTTATAATTATGTGTAACTTATTATATGATAAATCTAAGATTATTGCATATTTTGGTATTCTAGATTCTCAATATAATAATTAACATGTTTGAATGTGAATAATCAAATGTAAATTTAGTAGATTTGAAGTTTTATAACATATACTAAGGCAAACGATAAGTTTAAGGGTGAAAATTATAATTTAACAAAACTTTAAGGATTTTTTTTTGTACGGTAAGTTTTAGGGACTAAAATAAAAATTTTTAAATGAATATTTTGTAAATAAAATATCTTGGGGACTACTAACGAAATTTCAAAATAATAACATATTGTGAAATTTCCAAAATACCCTTAAAGTGTAAATTTTTTTATGCCCTTAACACCTTTTCACCCCTTGCTTAGTTTGGAGACCTCCATCTTACATGTGTCATCTTTAGAGAGAAGGCTAAAACACTTGTCCCCATTTGATGATATTAAGACTACAAGACCACTCCGGCAAGTGACATCTCAATGTTGACAAGCCACTATAAAAGCTTAGTCACCTAAACACGTGTCAACACTATAATATCTTTGAAAACCTATAAATAGGGTCTTTTGTATCATTTGAAACTCACACTAAGTACTTGATAATTATGGTAATAAAGAATGATAGAGAACTTGGGAATTTTTTAAAAAAGGCATTCAAAAATTCTGAAGAAAAATTTGTTTCTTAGGTATGATTTTATTTAAATTTTATGCATTTTTATAATTTTAATTTCACGTTTTAAAGAATTACTTAGCATTTATGATAGTAAAATACACTAAAGGCTAAATTAATGAAAGATTAAAATTTAGGAATAATCTATATGGATTTTATTTTCGACATATGTAACTTGTTCAAAATTTTAAATACACTTTACAATGATTTTCTTGAGTAATCACTCGTTGTTATGTAATCCAATTGAGTAATTCCAAATTCAGGCCTAGTGAAGTTCTTTATAGATTAGATGGTATTTAAGTGGTTCCCCCGTGACCCTTTATCTCTACTGAGAATGAATCCGAAAATGTTCTGTGTTGATGAGTTAGTATTTAAGTGGTGCCCATGCGACCCACCAAATCTACTAATTACGCAGAACTATGAATTTAATTCTTCAATTATAATCAAAGAATTTTAAAAGTTAAGAAAATGGATATAATATGTTTTTACAAAAATATAATTTTGCACTAAAAAACAATTTCAGAATTGAACGTAGTTTGACCTTTATCGTATTTGTTAGATTAATGTGAGATGTAAGACTACAATTTTGTATTTTCAAACCTTTGTTTTAGGTGATCACTCTATGGTATTTGTTTCACTTTGATTATATTATATGTTAAAAACTATATATACTTCGTGAAATGATTTTATTCTCAAAATGCATTTGAAGCCCATGATTCCTTCATTTGTTAAAGGTTTACATCTCTCCATATAAACACCTCATGTAAATTTTAAAATTATTGATTTGGCCTATGGAAACTCCCTTACTATATCGGCCTTGACTACAGGATAGAAATATTTGGGTGTTACCTTCCCAAATGGTTTATCGCTGGTGTGCCCTAAACAAGACATCGTTTCAGAAATCATGATTTTCAGTGTGTGACGTTACTGGGTGGAGACATCTATGTAACAGTATCTGTCACCGTCAAAATTAAATAATTGACATATGATCAGTTATTTTATCTATTCTATCATGAGTTGTTCATTCTGAATATATACTGTCATTTACTTTATATATATTCCTAAAAAATACTATCTATATATGTATATCCTTTCTGTTCTAAATTGAATGGGCAATAATTTTCTAGAAAAAAAATCCTAGAATGTCTCAAGATTGAATTTCACTCGCCTTTTAACTGTTGTTGCATAATTAAACATTTTCAAGTTATAAGTAAAGTTGTGGAAGGAACATAATATGACTCATTGAAAACTTAGGTTTTGGAGTTTTGTTATTTTCTTAAAAGTTTTAGTTTCAAGTTTGGCTTTAGAGTATGTTGGCTATCTAGAGATAACTCTTGAATTCTACTAAATGTTAAGTTGTAACCCATTTTACTTTTTATATAAATAGAGACCAAGTTTTATTTAGAAAAGTTTAATAATGTAATTCCTTCACTTGAAGTATTTTATTATTCTTAATCGTGTGATTGAATTTTCCAACATATATTTTTAAAGAAATTTTTTTGCCAAAATATTTGTTGCTTGGTGGCATATTAAGACACTTGTTCCCTATTACTATTAGGTTGGGGTCATGACAGAGATGGTATAAGAGCATAGTTACGAACCTATAGACTACTGCACATAGGTTTTAAACATTGTAGGTTTTAAGTCCCAACACTTGAGAAGATAAGATTAAATATCTAACTTATATGACAACCTACCTGTGGGTACCTGAAATTAAGATCATGGACCTAGACGAGTAGCCCAATTCTGGCGGCCCAAAGTCTAAACCCCCATCTCTTATTTTTTTATTATGATCCGGTCTCTTCCCACGTTCCCATTAAGGGAGGTTCTAGGGAGAAATGGAAGACGTGGAGGAACCCAACAACCCCACTTACCAAAACGTACATGTATATATAGAACCCTAGGTCCGAGGCAAAAGGACAAGTTGTATTCTCTGTAATCACTCCCCGGAGTATATAGAAATAACACCGACTGCACCACCGTGGACGTAGGCACATCTTTGCTGAACCACGTACATCCTTTGTTGTGTGATTGTCATTTTACGTTCCTTATTATTGCTTGGTGATTGCTTTTTTCTTATCTATTTGTGTTACATAATAATTGTCACCAAAATTGGCGCCATCTGTGGGAATCGTTTATCTTCCCTCAGAAAATCCCACACCCAAAAAGGAGTTTAAAATGTCTGGTCACAGCAGAAATGCCCCCCAGGCAGGGGATATTTAAGAACCACCTGCTCCTCGCAGGATTAGGTCTGAAGTTTGACGTTCAGATCAGAGGGTTCGCTTAGAAAGGCTAGCCTCAGAAGAAAGATAAGGACCAGCGAGGTCCACGCAGATATCCAGACTGATTGATGCATATGAGTCAAGGCTCCATGAGCAGAGGGAGTCTTCTCGCAGGCACGAGGCAGAGAATGCTCACTTGAAAAGAAGACTGGAAGTCTGGAGAGAGAGCTTCATCATGACAACAGGAGATGTTCATACCGCACTCCTAGCCCTCAGGCGAGCAAGTCTCGCAGTCGAGGAAGGAGACTTAGGGGAGGATCTCAAAAGGTTAAGGAAGACGAATCAGACGACGACCTCCGCGAGCAGCTGCGAAGAGCTCGCCGATACTAGAGCCCTACTCGCAGCAACGAGAACATACAAAATCTGGTCCGTAGGGAGATAGATCAACATCCTATCCACCACGGTACTAGATCGACCTGAGAACTCGCTAGACGAGATCTCAAAACCCTCACCTTTCACGAGGGAAATTGAACAAGAAGAAGAAGAAGCCCCCAAGAAATTTTCCATTCCAAGGTTCAAGATTTATGACGGTAAAACTGATCCCATTGATCACGTCAGGTAGTACCGACAGGCCATGACCCTTTGGAACTACCGGGACGCGCTAATGTGCCAAGATTTTCCCTCGAGCCTGCATGACGTAGCGCAGAAGTGGTTTGAAAGGCTCCCCCACCGGTCCATCAGGAGTTTTAAATCCTTGGCCGAACTTTTTATGACCCGATTCATTACTAGTAGCTCCCATCCCAAAAGGATGGATACTTTGCTGACGATGAAGAAAATGCCTCAAGAGACCCTCTGAGACTACGTGAAGAGGTACTGGGAGTTATTCAATGAGATCGATGATTGCTCGGAGGAAGTGGTAGTGGCCTCTTTCAAAATTGGGCTACCCAGTTCTTCCCTTCTATACTAGTCCCTGACAAAAAAGGAGGCTATGACTATTGATGACTTAATGGCTCGCATCGAAAAGTATGCTAAGGTGGAAGACGTCACCTGCCTCAGTACAGGAGAAAACGGTCGAGCTAAACTCACTCCCAAGGGCAGTGACAAAGCTGAGAACCAGAAGGAAGGAGCAAAGAACGGGGGAAAATATGTCTCCTAGAATGAAAGGAACAATGATGCGTCGAAAGAATTTCAGGCGGTCAATACCGTCTTTAAAGAACCAATTTACAAAATTCTCGTGAAGATCAAAGATGAGCCATTCATCAAGTGGACAAGGAAGATGGGAGGACATCCCTCGAAGAGGAATAATGCGCTAAGATGTGCTTTTCATAAAGACGGAGGACACAAGACTGAGCATTGCAAAGCTCTTAAATATCACCTCGAGGAGCTGGCCCAGTCTAGGAATTTGAACGAGTTTGTGGAGAAAAAGGCAGAGAAAGTGGTTGCCAATAGAGAGGCGAGACCTGACAACGTGCTCTAATATGACGCTGGACATAAGTTCGCAATAATTCATGGGGCATCTGATGCCAAGCAGATCCAAGGAAATTCAGCTCGAATGGAGATGAAGAAACTTACAGCGGTAATGCAGGCTTTTCAGATCTATCCAGCAAAGTCACAGTCAGGAAAGCGTCGACGAGCAGATGACGTCAACTATAACAAGCATATTGTCTTCACAGATGAAGATCTGGTGGGAATGAGAACCCCACATCATGATGATCTGATCATTACCCTCAGGGTAGCTTACTTTGACGTTGACAAGTTGCTCGTCGACCAAGGAAGCTCGTCCGAAATAATGTATCTCGACCTATTCAGAAAATTGAAGTTAAGCGTCGCCGACTAAAAGGAAGCTACAGTCGCTTTAGTTGTCTTCGCTGGAAAAATAACTATGCCCTTGGGAAAGATTGTACTGCTAGTGCGCACTGGTAACGTCTCCCAGATGATCGAGTTTTTGGTAGTTGACATCGACTCGCCATACCAGGCCATCCTCGGTAGGGGATGAATTCATGCCATGAAGGCAGTATCCTCAACCTACCATCAGAAACTCAAGTATGTAACCGAGCGAGGAGTAATGGAGATCCACGGCGACCAAGCGATGGCAAGAAGGTGCTTCATAGTAGCCATCCGACCAAAGCTAGAGAGGAAGGCCGATCAGCCCAACGAGAAAGTTGAGGAAGATCTAACACCTTCTAAATAGCAATTAAAGTATGGAAGACCTGGAGTAAAGGAGACCAGGCTCCTCCCCTCTGAGCGGGTCGTCGAGGACCTGGTAGAGGTTACGGCTGGAGATGGCAACAGTAATAGAGTCTTCTTGATTGGAGCATCTCTTACCGACCAGGACCAGAAGGAATTGACAACTCTACTTAGATGCAACGTAGATGTTTTCACGTGGTAACCATACGAGTTGCCTGGAATCAATCTTAGTATGGTCTATCATCAGCTGCATGTCGATCCCACCTTCAAACCAATCACGCAGAAGGCACGCCGAACTGCACCCGAGAAGGCTAAAGCGGTAGAAAAAGAAGTTGAAAAACTGATGGATACAGGATCCAGACGGGAAGTACAATTCCCCATGTGGTTATCCAACCCAGTAGTAGTTCCGAAGAGCAACGGGAAGTGGAGAGTTTGCATCGACTTCACTGACCTCAATAAAGCGTGCCCTAAAGATAGTTCCCCCTCCTAAAAATAGACCAACTAGTAGACGCCACTGCAGCTCACGAGTGAATGAGTTTTCTGGACGCATACTCAGGGTATCACCAGATCCCCTTATATACCCCAGACCAGGACAAAACGGCGTTCATCATGATAGTTGGGTTGTACTGCTATAAGGTCATGCCCTTTGGGCTCAAGAATGCAGGGGCGACCAATCAGTGGCTGTTCACCAAAATGTTCAAGGACCAGATGGGAGACATCATGGAGGTCTATATCGATGACATGCTCGTTAAAAGTAAGAAGGAGAATCACCTCTCATACCTGTCAAACACCTTCGAAATCATCAGGAAGTACAAAATGAAACTTAACGCGAGCACGTTTTCTTTCGGTGTCCAGTCAGGAAAATTTCTTGGGTACTTGGTCAGTAAGAGAGGCATAGAGGCTAACCCAGACCAGATCGATGCAATTAACAGGGTAGAACCCCCTCACACAATCTAGGACGTACAGAAGCTCACTGGTATGCTCGCTGCCTTAAATCGATTCATCTCTAAATCCTCTGAGACGTGTAAGCCTTTCTTCTAGCTTCTAAAGGGGAACAAGACGGTAGATTGGAGCCCAGATTGCTAGCGAGCATTTCTCGAGCTCAAATCTTACATAAGCCTCCACCACTTCTCGTCATAACACGACAAACAGATTCTCTGTACTTGTACCTCTCCATTTCCAACCACACTGTTAGCTCTGCGTTAATATACGAGGTTGGAGGAATCCAACACCCCGTTTATTACGCAAGCAAGACCCTACTAGATGCCGAACAGAGGTACCTGTCACTGGAGAAGCTCTCCTTTGCACTAGTAGTAGCCTCGAGGAAGCTGAAGCATTATTTTGATGCCCACACTATTATTGTCCTT
This sequence comes from Sambucus nigra, assembly GCA_949130495.1. Classification (NCBI taxonomy): domain Eukaryota; kingdom Viridiplantae; phylum Streptophyta; class Magnoliopsida; order Dipsacales; family Adoxaceae; genus Sambucus; species Sambucus nigra. The sequence goes on along the minus strand of OX422208.1, from coordinate 153,768,716 downwards.
GCGTCGCACCCCCTTAAGACAATCCTGAGGACAGCGGATTTGTCGGGCAGACTGTCTAAATGGTCAGTCGAGCTCGGGAAATTTGACATCCAATTTCAACCAAAGACCGCAATCAAGGGGCATATCCTTGCTAATTTCATAGCCGAATTCATGGGCGAGGAGCCCTCCGACCAACCTCAACCAAGAAGGCAAAAGGAGAACCCAGCAACAGAGGAAACCTGGAAACTGTTTGTTGATGGAACCTCCAACTCAAAGGGGGCAGGGGTAGGCATTGTCCTTGTCACTCTAGAGAATACAATCCTTGAACAAGGAATCAGGCTTTGATTTGCAGCCTCCAATAACGAAGCAAAGTACGAAGCCTTAATATCAAACCTCCAAAAGGCGCACACTTTGGGAGCAAAACATTTACAGGTGTTCGGCGATTCCCAATTAGTCTCCAGTCGGATAAGTGGATACTATAATGCAAAAGATGAAAGGATGGAAGTTTACCTCGCCTTAGTGAAAAAACAAATGGCGAGATTTGAAGAGATCAATGTCCAGCAATTTCCCAGGGGGCAAAACATCCACGCTGACGCCCTAGTAGCCCTGAGTTCGATAGTTGACTCCGACCTAAAAAGAACCATCCCCATCGATTTCCTTACTCTTCTGAGCATTAACCGCGATAGCAAGACACCAAACGTGGAACAAGTAATCCAGGTAGGATCATCCCCCAGATGGATGGACCCCTTAAAGGACTATTTAAAGGATAGCACGCTCCCGAATGACAGGAAGACTGCCCACCAGATAAGAGTCAAAGCTGCTTACTTTCACTTATCCCCAGAGGGAAACTTGTATAAGAAATCCTTCTCCGATCCCTACCTCCAATGCGTTCACCCAGGGAATGTCGAGCAAGTGCTACACGAGCTTCATAAAGGAGTCTGTGTGATCCATATAGGAGGAAGGTCTCTATCTTTTCGAGCGGTGAAGGAAGGCTATTAGTGGCCATATATGCAAACGGACTCTGCGATGTATGTCTGCAAATGCCTGAAATGCCAACTTCACGCTCCTATGGTCCACCAACCTGCCAGCGACCTAAAATCACTGTCCAGCCCATGGCCATTTGCCCAATGAGGAAATGACATTGTGGGACCACTGCCTATCACCGTCAGAAATCGCAAATACCTATGGATTGCAACTGATTACTTCACCAAATGGATCGAGGGAGAACCCCTAGCAAACATCCAAGATACATATATGATTAGATTCATATGGAGAAATATAATCACTCGTTTTGGCATCCCCAAAACCATCATCACCGATAATGGAACGCAGTTCGAAAGCGACTCTTTTTAGAGTTTCTGTAATGAACACGGAATCAAACACCACTTCAGTTCGGTAGCCTACCCTCAGAGAAATGTCTAAGCTGAGGCTTCCAATAAAACTGTGATCGATGGATTAAATAAGCGATTGGAGTGAGCCAAAGGCGCATGGGTAAATGAATTACCACATATTCTATGGGCATACCGAACCACTCCTCGACGAGCAACAGGAGAAACCCCATTTTCGCTGGCATATGGCATGGAAGCAGTCATCCCACTAGAGGCAGGTTTGCCGACAATGAGGTCCAAACTTGTTGACCAGGACCATAATGATGCATCATTGCTCACTGAGCTCTACCTAGCCGACGAGAGGCAAGAGCTAGCCCTAGTAAAACTAGCGAGCTATCAGCAACAGCTCACGAGTCATTACAACAAAAAGGTTAACCCAAGGACATTCCGAGTTGGGGAATACGTTCTAAGAAAAGTCCTGGGCAGCGCAGTAAAACCATCAGACGGTAAGCTAGGCCAAAACTGGGAAGGACCCTTCAAGATAATAAGAGACGATCTGCAGGGCGCCTATCACTTGGAAACGATGGAAGGCAGAGAAATACCACGAGCATGGAACGCAACCAATCTCAAGAGATTCTATTTTTAGATCTTTCTTTTATTCTTTTGTTATGGAATTAGAAGTTCATTATCCTTGTCATTAATGAAAGTTATTTAAACGGTTGCACTCTAATAAGTAACAGTTATATGAGCTTTATCGCACATCTTGTCCAAATGACAGACACATTGATCACGGTGCCATAGTAGGGGATTGTCCCTCCTCAGGTCATCGTTATGAAACACGAAGGACCTCTTAGCATTGCCCATGGCAATATATGAAGCCCTACACGGGATCCTTAGGCAATTTGGCTAAATTTTATACTGGTCATCAAACCTTCTTTGATTGAATAAAATCCTGATCGGATAAAGCATCCAACACCAGGTGTGTCCTCATTAATTTCCACACTTAGGCCTAAGGGAGTGTGACGACACGAGCTAAAAGGTAAAGTGGTGCACAATAGTATCTCAATATTATACTGGACTGGGAGGACACTTGCGTAACAACACAAACTTAGAAAATCATAAAGCAACAAGAATATGAAGAATATAATACACTTGTTTAGTCGACAAATTCTCCCAAAACACAAAGTTTATATTAATTCATCATATTTACAACAATGGTGATACATGTTTAGTCGGCGAGCTCGCCCAAAGCATTTACACTACCAAAAATACAAAAAGCAACAACTGGCGAAATCTCAATGGGGCTGAGGCCTCTGAGCGAGATAATCAGCGACTCGAGCTCTTCGTCCATCATCGGGAGAAGGAGCTAACTCTTCCTCAACCTCATTCGCATCCGACTCTAATAATTTCCGAGGGATGGCATCAATGGGGATGCATCGATCATCCCTCCGAAAGGGATTAGGCATCAGGGTAGAGGGAGAAATATCATGGCGATACCAGAGCATCGAGTTCCTTGGGACTTGTAGCTCCTTCAAGGCACTCAGCCACCCCCTCACAAAAGAAAGATCTTCGAACTCTGACAACCTTGTTGGAGCATCTGACCAACCCTGGTCGTAGCCATCAGCCCACACTCATCGAGGACCTTTTTTGAACAAGTGCCGCAATCGAGTGATATCCCTATGGAGCCCAGCAGCAATCACATACGCCCGTTGAACATCATCACGAAGCTTCTCTATTTATCTTGATGAAACCCTGGTGTTCCTGCGAGCTCGCGGAACGATCAGAAGAGAAGAACCCTGCAATGCTGGAGGCACATCACTCTGACCAGTTCTAGCTCGCGATGAGGAGGAACCCTGTAATACTGCTAGAGCAGTGCTCGGCGCATGCTCCCTAAGTCGTGAGACCCCTCTCCTCAGAGCCTCATTATCCTTCTAGAGAACTTCTCCAACTTGATTGATCTCAGAGGCCTGTAATAGCTTCGTCCTCACCAAGTTGACCTCCTCTTCGACTGAGGCACCAATGTCCTCTATCTCTTGAAGCCTAACCTTCATCTTGGCGATGAGCTCAGTTTGCTCTATAAAGCGCTTATTCCTCAGTCGCAGAGACTTGCAGATCCTCACAAAAGTGTTATGAATTTCAAAGCTCACATTGGGCCCCAACATCCTTCCCAATTGAGAAGTAGCAGGAATGTAATCATCAACGTCAATCAACTACAAGTAATAAAAAGTCAAGGGAGAGAAGGGGACAAATCAGTGCACTGAGAAAAATAAGCCTTTTCATTAATAAGGCTTGAAATTACATCGAACAGCGAAAAGAAAATCTACAAACAAAAAAAGCAAAAGTACAAAGTAAATCCTAGAAGATGACTAGTTAGCAACCTCAGGTTGCCCAGAGGTCGATGGATGTTTCCCTTTATCAGCATCAGCAGGGGCACCACCCTCAGCAGGGGTAACCTCTGTCGCCACAATAAGGGAAGCATCAGCAGGGGTCATCTAGGGGACATGGTCAGCACCATCAACAGCTGGGGCAGGGACTTGATCTACAACTGGCCTTGGCCCTGGGTCGTGTTCATCAAATAGAGGAGATGCAACATCCACTTTGACAGCTACGAGGACATTATTCCAGCCCTTCTTAAAATTCAGATGGCTAATATAGCCTATCTGAACTTCAGCATCATCGTATATTACAGCCCAACTAGAATTATACGAGTCTTCCTTGGCAGTGACAACCTCAGACTCCTTTTTCTTCAGCTCCTCAGAAAGCACTCTATTCTCTTCCACAACAGCCAGCTTGCTCGAGCAAACCAGGTTGTAGGCTTATCACAGCTCATTCAAATCTTTAATTGCCTCGTCCTTCTCCCGATTAGCAGTAGGAAGATCCAGGTCGGATGATATCCGAGAAGCGTCAACGACTTTAAAACTAGCCTCGAGCTCTGTACCCTTCAGCTTCAAGGCTACATTCTTTTTCTCCAGCTCGCTATTTTTCCTCACCAGCTCATCGCGTGAACGATATAGCACGACGAAGTCAATCACAAACTGCAGAAAAAAGAAGACGTTAGAGGAAGGAAATGATGGAATTCATAAAAACATGGGCGAAAAGGAAAAAATATTACAAAATCTAGCCTGTGACTAGCATGAAGGGCCAACTGCTCAGACCCCAGTGCACTTTGGCGATCAGAAGGAAGAACTGCCCTCTCGAGCAATGCGGGGGCCAGCTGAGGGGAAATTGTGACTGAATCTCCCTCAGGCAGGGCAGACACCGGGACTAAGGCTTGCCCAGCCTTCGTCCTAGCCTCCATCTTCCTCTTTCCCCCTCTCTATCCTTCTCCTCTCCTCTATCTTTTTCTTTTCCTCCACCTTGTTTCTCTCCTCCTCCTTTTTTCTCTCTCTCTCCCTTACTTTCTCTTCTTCCTTCCTCTTCTTCTCCTACTCCTGAGCAGAAGAACGAGAACCAGTAGCCACGGCCCCAGAGCTAGACTTTTGCTTCTTAGACCTCTGTGCGAGAAGCATATGGTCTTCATTATCATCATCCCAAATTAAGTTCATCCTTGGAGAAGCGATTTCTTCGCTCGAACTCCTAGATGTGCTCGACGACTCTCGAGCTTCAGAGACCTCCCCACAATCAAAGGAACTGCTACTACTAGAGCTCCCTCCACCCAAATTACTTATGGCTCCTAGGATATAAATTTCAGAGCTGCTCTCCTCCTCATCCCACTAGATAGGATCCACAACAGTCTCTTCGGAGGAATCAAACTCTGGGATACTGTCCACAGGCCTTGCTATAAAACTGAAGCCAACATTTTTGTACTCAAGTAGAAAAGCAGCAGACCGGGGATGCTCGCCGTCACCCAAAAGCTCCCTGATATTCCAAGCCTTGACCAATTCCAAGACACGAACCTCGCTGAGAGCGGGCTCCAAGTTCTTTGACCTCGCTGTGAAAGAAAAAAAGAAGAATCAGAAAGATCACAAATCAACAAAAATTGAAACAATAGAGAAAAGTTTACCTATGTATTCTTCCCCATAAAAGGGAACAGAGAACTTCTCAGACCTCAACCCTTCAAATTGGGGAGAAAACTGCCAGTTTCTAACAAGGAAACCTTCTTGCCAATAGTACTTATGGGAATCAGGTAGATTTACTACCAATACCCTATTAGGGCTCCTAGTTTTGAGATAGAAGACACGAGAGCTAGTTTGAGAAAAGGAATAGCAAAAACAGACCACGGCGAGCCCTAACCTAGTACCATAGAACTGATTTATTCTATGTACGCCATTAACTATTTTCCACACATTGGGTAAGCATTGTGCAGGAAAAATATTAAAATAGCCAAAGAAATGCAAGAACAAATCGTTGGGAGGAAAAGTGAGTCCCCCCGGGAAAGCAATAAAATATCGTTCCAATAGGCGTCATCTATCTCTCTAACGTTTCTAGGAGGGGAAGCACAACACTCAATATCTACCCACTCAGGGATGTTATAAAACTTGCTAAATTCATAGACCGACCTATTCCCAATCTTCACCATTGGAAAACCCTAGAAAACTTCAAATTCATAGAGAAAGTACAAAGAAAAGGCACAGTAAACTTACAAAATAGAAGATCGATTCGAACAATAAAGAAGCACGGGCCCAAACAACAAGGAAGCAATGAGAATGGAGATTAAGAGAAGAAAGTACGAAGTGCTAGAGCTCACAAAGAATGGAAGAGTGCTGGAAAGATTGAAATGACGGTCGAAAATTGGCTATTCCAGAAAACCTTTAAGTGTTGATAATCATAGTGCACAAAATACGAAGCGGGTGCCGCCAAAATTAGCTTCACAGCTTTTGAAGAATTGCACAATATACAAAATTCATTATGGCTAATCATTTAAATTTATTGAGACCAAAAACATGGCCCAACAAACTGAGGGGCAATTGTGGGTACCCGAAATTAAGATCATGGGCCTAGACGAGTAGCCTAATTCTGGCGGCACAAATTCTATATCCCCATCTCTTATTTTGATTATGACCCGGTCTCTTCCCACGTTCCCATTAAGGGAGGTTCTAGGGAGAGATGGAATACGTGGAGGAACCCAACACCCCCACTTACCAACACCTACATGTATATATAGAACCCTAGGTCCGGGGCAAAAGGAGAAGTTGTATTCTCTGTATTCACTCCCCAGAGTATATAGAAATAACACCGACTGCACCACCGTGGACGTAGGCACATCTTTGCTGAACCACATACATTCTTTGTTGTGTGATTATCATTTTACGTTCCTTATTCTTGCTTGGTGATTGATTTTTTCTTATCTATTTGTGTTTCATAATAATTGTTACCACACTACCATATGTGTTATATTACCTACATTACAACTTTCTTTTAATTTGGTATCTTAGGATAATATAGTACATCTCACGTTTGACCATCATTATAAAAGACAACTAGGACAAGATCAAATATTGGAACTAATGATTTGAACGTTGAAAGGTTGGAAGGTGCATCCAAGGTAATTAAAAGTCTGGAGAAGATTATGGAGCATCAAGTGAAAAATGGACTACCAAAGAATCCATTACTAAGTAAATGTACTATTGAGAAATTCAAGAAGCCGAATCCTCCATCTTCTAAAGGTACTCCTAACTGCACTGAAGTAAAAAGTTAGGTGATGCTAATGGAAAATATACTCGATGTTCTTACGTGTACAAATGAAAAATGGTTTCATTTTCAACGTTTATTTTAGAAGGTGAAGTTGAACATTAGTGGAGAATTATAAAGAGAATACATTATTAAAGGAATACTTACATAGGTTGGAATGACTTTTTAGTATTTTTAACGAGAAATATTTTCCTAAAAGAATACAATATAAAATGGTTGTTGACTTCATGAGTCTCGTGCAAGGGAATGTGATTGTTAGTTAATATGAAGCAAAGTTTATTAAGTTGCCCCATTTTTTAACTCACTTACTTGCAAATGATGTGGTGAAATCTAAAAAGTTTGAACGCGAGTTGAGGTTAAATATTTGTAGTCGATTTCTATATTGAAATTAAAAACATATGTAGAAGTCGTGACTAGAGCTACGATAGCTGAGGAGGGGGTGAGGAGTACAATCGTATTAGATAAGGTAAGATGAGGTTCCGGGAATAAAAAGGAAATAACACGAATAATAGAATATTTTAAGAAGACATCCAAATTTGGGGGAGCTAGTTGTAACAAACAATATAAAAACTAGATATGTCAGCAACGCAATAAGATGCGTGGAGGACGACCTTGTTACAAGGATTCAGGGGCTTGTTTTATATGTGGACAAAAATTGCATTAGATAAGACTTCCTACACCTAGCGATGGTGCCAATAAAGTCTTTAGGTGAAAGGAAGGATGAAGGGAGACAACATAGAGTTTTTTTCACTTTCTGATACCTAAGCTTTTAACACAATAGTGTCAGGTACACTTTTTATATATGCACAAACTTTTCAAGCTTTGATAGATCCTGGTTCCACCCATTCATTTGTATCCATATGCATATTAAAACTCTTTCATAATATTCTCAAACCCTTTAATCATAACATACATATTTCTACTCAATCTGGTGATCTGTTGATGGGTAAATTAGTATACAAGGCTTGTCCCCATAGATATTGATAATAATATATTTGTTGATTTGATTTTTTTAGACATTGGAGGTTTTAAAGTCATTTTAGGGATGAACTGGTTAGCATCATATCATGCTAAGTTAGATTTTTTTTAGAAGAGTGTTAGTTTTCAAATTCCTCACCAACAAAAAATTAGTTTGAAGGAACTGACATCATATCTTCAATGTTTATTAATTCCGCAATGAAGGATTTAGTTTTCTTACGAAGAGATGTCAAAGATTTCTTGTGACTGTTACCAGTTTACAGATGATAAAGCCTACCCTAGAAGATATTCCTATTGCTAAGAAATTTATAGATGTTTTTGCAGATGATTTACCTGATCTACCTCCCAATAGGGAAATATAATTTACCATTAACCTTATTCCTAGAACTATACCAATATCAAAACCACTAAATCGCATGACACATTTAAAATTAAGAGAGCCAAAATTTCAATCACAAGACATTTTAGATAAAGGTTTTATCAGACCAAGTATATCGCCATGGGCTGATCCATTGTTATTATTTAAAAAGAAGGATAAGACGATGGGACTATGTATAGATTATTGTGAATTGAATAAGGTAACCATTACGAATAAATACCCCTTACCTCATATAGATGATTTGTTTGATCAATTACAAGGTGAAAACATATTCTCCAAGATTGACCTTAGATTAGACGATAATCAATTGAAGATTAAGGAAGTTGATAATTAAAAATTAGCTTTTTTTACTAGATATGGTCACTATGAGTTTCTTATAATGCTATTTTGACTAACTAATGCACTGACCACATTTATGGTTATGATGAATGGAGTTTTTAGGAAGTATTTGGATCAATGTGTTTCTATTTTCATTGATGAAATCTTATTTATTCCAAGAGTATTGAAGAACACAAAAATAATTTTGAGATAGTTTTACAAATCCTTAGGAATGAGAAATTATATATGAAATTAAATAAGTGTGAGTTTTGGTTGCCTAGTTTTTCTTTCCTAGGACATGTCGTATCCAAGGAGGAAGTGCCAGCTCTAGAGATTGAGGATATACTAGATTGGACAAGATAAACTAATGTGATTGAGATTCATAGTTCCCTTGGATTAGAAGGTTATTACCAAAGATTTGTTGAAGAATTTTCTAGTATTGCTTAACCTCTATCTAAGTTAACTTAAACAAAGGTGATATATGATTGGTTTGAGGAAGTCGAGAATAGTTTCAAAGAACATAAGAATCGACTAGTTACTATCCCAATTTTGACTATTGATTCAGGTATTAAAGGATTGGCGATTTATAGTGATGTTCTAAAATTTTTTTGGGATGTGTATTAATGAAAAATGGAAAAGTATTTGATTATGCCTCAGGATAGCTAAAACCATACGAGCATAATTATCCAGCCCATGACCTAGAATTATCATCTACGTTTTTTGTTCTTAAGATTTGGAGACACTATAAATTCACAGAGACTTATGAGTTTATACAAATCAAAAGAGTTTGAAATATCTATTCACTAAAAAAAAATCAAACATATGACAAAGGGGATTGTTAAAAATGATGAAGGGTTATGATATAAATATTCGTTTTCATCGGAGGAAAGCTAATATAGTTGATGACACTTTAAGTAGGAAGTCCACACCAAATTTAGCATGTATTATTACAAACCAGGAAGTTATGTTGAAGGATTTAAGAAGTATAGAAATGAATGTTCTTATTTATGGTGAAGGAGGAATAATTGCAAGTTTATAAGTATAACTGTGACAACCCGTATATGATTATGATAAATTATATTTAAATCATAATTATCCTATGTGATATGAATAATGTGTTATTAGTATATCTAATGTTAAGTGATTATGGTTAGTATAATTCTACTTTCATAAATCATGAATTGTCGAATTATTTACGAACACAAGATTTGGTTATTTTCGATAGAAATGTTCCTGTTTAAGACTAGTTTTGACCCTTGTAAAATTACAATTTACTTGAGGTGAAAACTACATAGTTGTATATATGTGAGTTAGGGTTGTAACACAACAAACGGTGCATCAAACGGATGTTCGAGTGAGAAGTTAGGTCGAAATTACGAGAAGGGGCGAATCTGTCAATTCCCTTAAGTGGTAAATTATCTTTTATTAAACCAAATGTTTAATTTGATTGGATGGATTTGGAGGCAGCCTTGGCCGACTTAAAACTCTCCCTTAACCTTGTTTCTTCAGCAAATAAGTCCCTAGGTTCAGTTTGAGGTGATATTAGCTTGAGGAAAGAGAGGTAGAAGTTAAGGAAGAAAGGGTTACAAGGAAAATCTAGGAAAACAATTCCAAGAAAATCCTTAAGGTGTTTCCAAGGTAATATTATGTGTTAATATTGTTTTAATCTTCTATTATACTTATTTCAAAGTATATAAATCGTGAATTATTGATCCAAATTCCATCCTCCTTTGTGATAATATGTATGGGTTCATATGTGAGATAAGTGGTGTTATAGGTCATATTGCTTTGTATTGAAACCCTTTGTATTAAAACTTGCATATCTCTTTACGTGCTTACTGGAATTAAGAAATTCCAATTGGATATGAAAATAGACTTACATATTCATATCATATCCGAAAATCAGAATTTAACTCCTTATGGTTAGGTCTTAGGGATGGTTGTAAGTTGGTATATAGTTGTTGTTTGAATATTTCATTTCGGTATGCCCTGAGTTTGGTCAAGATTTTGAGATAGCAAATGAATTCCAAATATTATGAAACTTTAATAATGTACTATTCAGTATGTTTACTGAAAGTGTGTAGAAAATCACAGAAAAATACGCTGTAGAAAAATTATGAAAATTCTTGGAAGTCAAAGGAACAATAGAGGAGTTTGTAGGACAGAATTCTTGTGTTCTAAAGAAATGGCCATAACTTACCCTAGGAAGCTTGAAAAATTACACCGTCACTTGTAACGGAAAGTATATTAAGATTTGTTTCCGTATTGATAAGCTGGAACACCTGTATGTGTACTATTTATGAATATGGTATGATTAAGTATGGAGGACAATGATTTGATGCCATATTGGATACCCCATGAAAGAATGTTTGTATCTACTCCTTATCAAGGGTATTTGAAGTACATGTTTCATGCGTATATATATTCAGAAGTATACTTTTATGTTTACTTGAATTTAGTTATAAATTCCTTACGAGGTAGTTTCTAGGGTTGAATGTTCATGACCTTATCAACATATATACCATCGTTTCGTCTTTACATATTTTTCATGGAATATGACTTGGGTAGAATCATATTGTGGTTGTGTAATTATTTAAAGTTACATAATTATATTAAGATAATACTTATGATTGAGTTTCAATACTGATTTAGTTGGATTAACAGGTGTAAGGTCAAATCAACCAAGTTCAGCTCCACACGGGTGAAACGTGAATACATAGTTGACAACACAAGGTGAGTGTACTTACTGAGTTGATTTTGGATATGACATATATATAGCATATGTTGAGATGATATGGCTTATTTAAAAGTCATGAGATGTTTATATGTTATGGCTTATTTAAAAGCCAAGAGATGTTGAGATGTTATGGCTTATTTAAAAGCCAAGAGATGTTGAAATGTTATGGCTTTATAAAAGTCCGGATATGTTGAGTTGCTATGCAATTCAGGAGATGTTAGGTTTTTAAAACCTATGGATATGATCATTGCCTACGGGCAGGAGATGTGGGGTTTATTAACTCCGGATATGTATATGGCCTAATTTGGCACAGAGATGTATATATTGTTATGTTGACATGTTAATATAGTACTTTTACTATAGATAGCTGTAGTACATTCTTTGAGTTTTTAAACTCATGGTTTTATATGTTTACATTTTAAGTTTTTTCAGCTGCCACTGCCAGGTCTAGGAGGTTGAGTACATAGAAGTAGGGTCTTATTAGTTTGTTTTATAAACTGCGCTAGTTGTAATTAAGTTAAATGATATGTGGGTTATGATGAAATTATGTCTCCTTAAAACGATTGGATTTTTTTAATATTCCGCATTTTAACCTTGAAGTTGTTTAAATATGTATTTCCTAAATAATAATTAAATTATAATTGTGGTTTGTAAACTATCTAGTTAATTATATTCTAATGGGGTTGGGGGTGATAATAACCCACGTTGATGGAAATGATCAAAGTTGCACAAGTAAATGACCCATAACTCAAGAATACTAGAGAATAAGTTATGGAAGGGAAGTGAACCAAATTTTTGATATGAGATGGTATATTGAGATTTGGAAACTGGGTGTGCATTACATGTGGCACCCAAATGAAAGCTAAATTTTAAAAGAAGGTCATTATTAGAGATTCACATTTCATCCCAGATATATAGATATGCATAAGGATATTTGAGAAGTATTTTGGTAGAACAACATGAAAAAAGAGGCAATAGAATTTGTATCTCAATGTTTAGTTTGCCAATAAGTAAAAGCTAACATCTCCTGGAAGAACAACTTACGGATATGCAGAAGATGGCTCGTGCCATGACTTTAATGGAAGAACAACAAAATATGTTTATGATGCAAACAGCAGAACAACAAGCCAAGTACTTGGAGGAGCAGACTTTGGCAAGAAGAGAAATGGAAATACAACGAAAGGAGAAGAATACTCTGTACGAGAAGTTTATCAAATTGAACCCTCCAGCATTCTCAGGTTCTGTAGATCCTTTAGAAGTTGAGGCTTGGGTTAGAGACACATAAACTATCTTCGGGGTGATGAATGTAACTGGCGCGCAGAAGGTGATTTTGGCTACTTTAATGTTAAAGGGAGAAGCTAAATATTGGTGGGAGTCTTCCAAACATTTATTGCTTACTCCGGAGGGAGGTGAGGTAATTACTTGGGATTCCTTTATTAAAGTCTTATATGAAAAGTATTTTCCTCGCATGTACCGGAAGCAAAAGGAGAGAGAATTTTTATCATTGACTCAGGGGAATATGTCGGTCAGGGAGTATGAAACTAAATTCACATCATTGTCTCGATTTTCAGTACATTTCTTACGCGATGAGGAGGATAAATGCACCAGATTTCAGGATGGGTTGAATTTGGTTATCAAGTCTAGACTCACTACACTTGAAATGGTAGATTATTCTTCCTTAGTTAACAAATCTATGATGGTTGAAGGAGATGTAATGATGCAATAAAGAATAGGGAACAAAGGGGAAAGAGGAGTAGATGATTCATCTCAGCAAAAGGAAGGCAATGTAGAATACTCTAAATAAGGGAGTCAAAGATTTCAGCGCGGTAGAGGGACTGGAAATTATGTTCAGAGTAGGACACCAAGTAGTTTTAGGGGTGCAGGATCGATGGTCCAATAGAATAGACAGCAGGAGAATGACAATAGGCAGTCCAAGCTTGTTACATGCTATTTTTGTAAAGCTGAGGGCCATATTAGTCCAGATTGTCCCAAGTTAAAGGGGGTAGAGTGTTATCACTGCCATCAAATTGGTCATACCAAAAAGAACTGTCCTATGCTAGTGGGAGGGATTCAATCAGCTACTACTAGTCGAGGCTCATCACCTGGAGGCACAGGGAGAGGAGGAGGTAGAGGACAGGCTAGTGGATCCAGGGCTCCAGGAAGGATATTTGCTATGACTTTACAGGATGCCCAGGCTACTCCAGAGGTGGTGAGAGGTACATTTTCTGTCATGAAAAAACATGCTTACGTGCTTATTGATCCAGGTTCTACTCATTCATTTGTAGCACTGTCATTTACCATGCATTTGGGTAGACCATGTTCTTATCTAGATTGTGGTTTATATATTTCTACACCTATGGGGGATGTGATGCTAGTGGAGCTTGTGTATAAAAATTGTGTATTGTATATGGGGGAGAGGGAGTGGACCATTGATTTAATTCCCCTAGATATTCGAGATTTTGATATTATCTTAGGTATGGACTGGCTATCTTCCTACCATGCATCAATTGACTGTTTTCGTAAGGAGGTTACATTTAATATGCCGGGGGAGGAAGAATTCAAATTTACTGGGGAAAGAAATGTGGTTCCGAACTGTCTTATTTCAGCCCTTCGGGCGAGGAAATTGTTAAATAAGGGTTGTCAAGGCTTTTTAGCATATATTATGGATACAAACAGGGAATTGCAAAAATTAGAAGATATCCCAGTCGTTAAGGATTTTGCAGATGTGTTCCCAGATGAATTACCAGGATTGCCACCTAGCAGAGAGGTAGAGTTTACTATCGATTTAGTGCCTGGTACAGCTCCAGTTTCTATTTCTCCATATAGAATGGCACCTGTGGAACTAAAGGAGTTAAAGGTTCAACTGAAAGATTTGCTAGATAGAGGTTTTATTCGACCCAGTGTATCACCATGGGGCGCTCCAGTATTATTTGTGAAGAAGAAAGATGGCACCATGCGACTCTGCATTGATTATCGACAGTTGAACAAGGTGACTATTCGAAATAAATATCCATTGCCTCGTATAGATTATTTGTTTGATCAATTACAGGGTGCTAAAGTGTTTTCAAAAATTGATTTGAGATTAGGTTGTCATCAATTAAGGGTGAGAGATTGTGACATTTCTAAGACAGATTTTCGTTCTCGCTATGGTCATTATGAATTTTTGGTAATGCCATTTGGGTTAACAAATGCTCATGCGGTGTTTATGGATTTACTGAATCGGGTATTTCATCCTTTCATAGATTCGTTCGTGATTGTCTTTATCGATGATGTTTTAATATACTCACCTAGACAAGAGGAACATGAGAAGCATCTAAGAGTTGTATTGCAAGTTTTGCGAGATAGTCAATTGTTTGCGAAGTTTAGCAAATGTGAGTTTTGGTTAAATCAGGTAGTATTTCTGGGGCATGTTGTTTCGGGAGATGGAATTTATATCGACCCTAAGAAGGTAGAGGCAATTGTGCAATGGGAAAGACCGAGGAATGTAACGGAGATAAGAAGTTTCCTAGGATTGGCTGGATATTATAGAAGATTCATAAAGGGGTTTTAATCTATAGCCTTACCGTTGACTAAATTGACCCGAAAGGAAGTGAAATTTGTGTGGAGTGATGAATGTCAACACAGCTTTGAAATGTTGAAAAATAGGCTAGTATCAGCTCCTGTTCTCACTGTTCCATCAAGTGGAGAAGGTTTTGTGATTTATACTGACGCTTCACATCAGGGCCTGGGTTGTGTTTTCATGCAACATGGAAAGGTAATTTCTTATGCATATAGACAGTTGAAGACGCATGAACGTAATTATCCTACACATGATTTAGAACTTGCAGCTATTGTTTTTGCCTTGAAATTATGGAGACATCATTTGTATGGAGAGACGTGTGAAATTTTCACTAACCATCAAAGTTTGAAGTATTTATTTACACAGAGTGACTTGAATTTGAGACAAAGATGTTGGATGGAGTTAATTAAAGACTATGATTGTACCATTCATCATCATCCAGGAAAGGCCAATGTAGTAGCAGATGCTTTGAGTCGAAAATCATCGGGGATTATAGGTTGCATACAGTGTGCACGTGTGGGAAATATCCTTGACTTGGCATCGATGGGCATTGAATTAAGTTTTTCAAAAAGGGGAGGTTTATTAGCACATGTTATAGTGAGACCTTTATTGGCAGAACGCATAAGAAATTTGCAGGTCAGTGATCCATTCCTTGAGAAGAAGAAACAAGATGTCTTAGAGGGTAAAGAGAGTGACTTTGAAATTAAGAAGGATGAATCATTGTGTTATAAAAATAGAATTTGTGTACCGAATGATCCGTCCTTAAAGAAGGATATATTAGAAGAGGCACATAGTTCTATTTACTCTATGCATCCGCGAGGTACCAAAATGTACAGAGATTTGAAAGAGTATTACTGGTGGAACAATATGAAACGTGAGATTGCCGAATTTGTAGCTAAATGTTTAGTATGTCAACAAGTCAAAGCGGAGCATCAGAAGCCGGCAGGATTATTGCAGTCATTGCCTATTCCAGAATGGAAGTGGGAGCATATAACGATGGATTTTGTTGTAGGATTGCCACGATCACCAAAGGGGAATGATTCTATTTGGGTGATTGTAGATCGATTGACAAAGTCAGCTCATTTTCTTCCAGTTAAGACCACCTACACGGTTGACAAGTATGCACGTATGTACGTTGATGAGATTATTCGTTTACATGGGGCACCAGTGTCAATTGTATCAGATAGAGATACAACGTTCACTTCTAAATTTTGGACTCATTTACAGAATGCCATGGGCACAAGTTTGAAGTTCAGCACTGCATTTCATCCACAAACTGATTGTTAATCTGAGAGGACGATTCAAATATTAGAAGACATGTTACAAGCTTGTGTATTTGACTTCAAGGGCAGTTGGGATGATCATTTGCCATTGATGGAATTTGCGTATAATAATAGTTATCAGTCCACCATTGGTATGGATCCTTATGAAGCTTTATATGGGAGGAGATGTAGAACGCCATTATGTTGGGATGAAGTGGGTGAAAGGAAAGTTTTGGGTCCTGAACTGATAGATATGACAACTGAGAAGATCAAAATGATTCGGGAACGGATAAAGATAGCACAAAGCAGGCAGAAATTTTATGCAGATAAGAGGAAGTATCCATTAGAATTTCAAAAGGGGGATTTTGTATTCCTACGTATTTCACCATGGAAAGGTGTTATGAGATTTGGAAAGAAGGGGAAACTAAGTCCAAGATACATTGGACCATATAAAGTGTTGGAAAGAATTGGGACCCTGCCATATAGATTGGCATTACCTCCAGAGTTATCTCGTTTACATGACGTGTTCCATGTATCAATGCTTCGTAAGTATTTGGCAGATCCATCTCATTAACTGAAAACCCAACCTATTGAACTGAAAGAAGACTTGTCGTACATCGAGGAACCGGTGGAAATTCTTGATCGTAAGGAGCAAGTATTGAGGAATAAGGTTATTCCCTTAGTTAAAGTTATGTGGATGAGCCATGGAATTAAATAAGCAACTTGGGAAATGGATGATAGCATGAAGAAACAGTATCCCCATTTGTTTGGTAAGTGTCATTCGTATTAAATTTCGGGGACGAAGTTTTCTAAGGGGGGGAGGTTGTGACAACCCGTATATGATTATGATAAATTATATTTAAATCATAATTATCCTATGTGATATGAATAATGTGTTATTATTATATCTAATGTTAAGTGATTATGGTTAGTATAATTCTACTTTCATAAATCATGAATTGTCGAATTATTTACGAACACAAGATTTGGTTATTTTCGATAGAAATGTTCCTGTTTAAGACTAGTTTTGACCCTTGTAAAATTACAATTGACTTGAGGTGAAAGATACATAGTTGTATATATGTTAGTTAGGATTGTAACACAACAAACGGTGCATCAAACGGATGTTCGAGTAAGAAGTTGGGTCGAAATTACGAGAAGGGGCGAATCTGTCAATTCCTTTAAGTGGTAAATTGTCTTTTATTAAACCAAATGTTTTAATTTGATTGGATGGATTGGGAGGCAGCCTTGGACGACTTAAAACTCTCCCTTAACCTTATTTCTTCATGAAATAAGTCCCTAGGTTCAGTTTGAGGTGATATTAGCTTGAGGAAAGAGAGGTAGAAGTTAAGGAAGAAAGGGTTACAAGGAAAATCTAGGAAAACAATTCCAAGAAAATCCTTAAGGTGTTTCCAAGGTAATATTATGTGTTAATATTGTTTTAATCTTCTATTATACTTATTTCAAAGTATATAAATCGTGAATTATTGATCCAAATTCCATCCTCCTTTGTGATAATATGTATGGGTTCATATGTGAGATAAGTGGTGTTATAGGTCATATTGCTTTGTATTGAAACCCTTTGTATTAAAACTTGCATATATATTTGCGTACTTACTGGAATTAATAAATTCCAATTGTATATGAAAATAGACTTATATATTCATATCATATCCGAAAATCAGAATTTAACTCCTTATGGTTAGGTCTTAGGGATGGTTGTAAGTTGGTATATAGTTGCTGTTTGAATATTTCATTTCGGTATGCCCTGAGTTTGGTCAAGATTTTGAGATAGTAAATGAAGTCCAAATATTATGAAACTTTAATTATGTACTATTCAGTATGTTTAATGAAAGTGTGTAGAAAATCATGGAAAGCTACACTGTAGAAAAATTATGAAAATTCTTGGAAGTCAAAGGAACAATAGAGGAGTTTGTAGGACAGATTTCTTGTGTTGTAAAGAAATGGCCATAACATACCCTAGGAAGCTTGAAAAATTATACCGTCACTTGTAACGGAAAGTATATTCAGATTTGTTTCCGTATTGATAAGCTTGAACACCTGTATGTGTACTATTTATGAATATGGTATGATTAAGTATGGAGGACAATGATTTGATGCCATATTGGATACCCCATGAAAGAATGTTTGTATCTACTCCTTCCCAAGGGTATTTGAAGTACATGTTTCATGTGTATATATATTCAGAAGTATACTTTTATGTTTACTTGAGTTTAGTTATAAATTCCTTACGAGGTAGTTTCTAGGGTTGAATGTTCATGACCTTATCAACATATATACCATCGTTTCGTCTTTACATATGTTTCATGGAATATGACTTGGGTAGAATCATATTGTGGTTGTGTAATTATCTAAAGTTACATAATTATATTAAGATAATACTTATGATTGAGTTTCAATACTGATTTAGTTGGATTAACAGGTGTAAGGTCAAATCAACCAAGTTCAGCTCCACACGGGGGAAACGTAAATACATAGTTGACAACACAAGGTGAGTGTACTTACTGAGTTGATTTTGGATATGACATATATATAGCATATGTTGAGATGATATGGCTTATTTAAAAGTCATGAGATGTTTATATGTTATGGCTTATTTAAAAGCCAAGAGATGTTGAGATTTTATGGCTTATTTAAAAGCCAAGAGATGTTGAAATGTTATGGCTTTATAAAAGTCCGGATATGTTGAGTTGCTATGCAATTCAGGAGATGATAGGTTTTTAAAACCTATGGATATGATCATTGCCTACGGGCAGGAGATGTGGGGTTTATTAACTCCGGATATGTATATGGCCTAATTTGGCACAGAGATGTATATATTGTTATGTTGACATGTTAATATAGTACTTTTACTATAGATAGCTGTAGTACATTCACTGAGTTTTTAAACTCATGGTTTTATATGTTTACATTTTAAGTTTTTTCAGCTGCCACTGCCAGGTCTAGGAGGTTGAGTAGATAGAAGTAGGGTCTTATTAGTTTGTTTTATAAACTGCACTAGTTGTAATTAAGTTAAATGATATGTGGGTTATGATGAAATTATGTCTCCTTAAAACGATTGGATTTTTTTAATATTCCGCATTTTAACCTTGAAGTTGTTTAAATATGTATTTCCTAAATAATAATTAAATTATAATTGTGGTTTGTAAACTATCTAGTTAATTATATTCTAATGGGGTTGGGGGGTGATAATAACCCACGTTGATGGAAATGATCAAAGTTGCACAAGTAAATGACCCATAACTCAAGAATACTAGAGAAGAAGTTATGGAAGGGAAGTGAACCAAATTTTTGATATGAGATGGTATATTGAGATTTGGAAACTGGGTGTGCATTACATGTGGCACCCAAATGAAAGCTAAATTTTAAAAGAAGGTCGTTATTAGAGATTCACATTTCATCCCAGATATATAGAGATGCATAAGGATCTTTGAGAAGTATTTTGGTAGAACAACATGAAAAAAGAGGCAATAGAATTTGTATCTCAATGTTTAGTTTGCCAATAAGTAAAAGCTGAACATCAGAAATCATCAGGATTATTACAGCCTCTATCTATCCTTGAGTAAAAATGGGTACATATTACTATGGATTTTATATGAAGATTACCAAGGAGTTCAATTGGTACTGATTCTATTTGGGTGATTATTGATAGGTTAACTAAATTCACTCATTTTTTCCAATTAAGATTACCCATTCTCTAGAAAAGTTAGCTAAATTGTATATTTGAGAAATTATTAGGATTTATGGAGCCCCCAATTTTAATTATTTTCGATCGTGACCCTAGATTCGTGTCTCACTTTTGGAAGAGCCTATAATAAGTCATTGGAAAATAAATAAATTTCATTACTACTTATCATCCTGAAATGGATGGACAATCTTAGTGAACCATTCAAACCCTAGAGGATATGCTTAGAGCATGCGTACTTGATTTGAAAGGGAATTAGGATAATCTTTGGCCTATGGAAACTCTCTTACTATATTGTCCTTGACTACTGGGTGGAAATATTTGGGTGGTACCTTCCCCGCTGGTTTATTGTCCGTCTACTCTCAATAAGGAATTATTCTAGAAATCATCATTTTCTATTTGGGACGTTATCAGGTAGAAACATCTGGGTAACACTATTTGTCTAAGTATTAGAGCATACATGGAACCCAAAACTCAATAATTGACATATACTCAATTGTTTTATATACTTTGTTATGAACAGTTCATTTTGAATGTGTATACTGTCATTTATTTTATAGATATTACTGGAAATTCCTATATATATATGTATATGGGTTAAGTTCTAAATTGAATAGGTACTAATTTTCTAAAAAAACCCAATAATTTCTCAAAATTAAATATCATTTAGCTTTTAGCTGATGTTGTATAATTATATATTTTTAGGTTGTAAGTAAAGTTATACAAAGAACATATGAAGACTCATTGAAAACTTAGGTTTTGGAGTTCTGATATTCTCTTAAATGTTTTAGTTTCAAGCTTGTCTTTTGATCATGTTGGCTATCTAGAAGTAGCTTTTGAATTTGATTGAATGTTAAGTTATAACTTGTTATTACTTTTTATATAAATAGAGACGAGGTTTCCTTTAGAAATATCTAATGACATAGTTCTCTCACTTGAAATATTTTATGATTCATGACCACGTGATTGTATTCTCACTACATATATTTTAAGAGAAATTTGTAAGCCAAAACATATGTTGCTTTAGTGGCATGTCAAGACACTTATTCCTTATAACTAGATCAGGGTCGTCACAACAGGGTTCTAATAAGTTTCCTCGGTATTATATAATCCAAATGACATAATTAATATCATTATAGCCCCAATGTGGTGATGAAAAATGTTTTTTTTGGTCAGGGGAAACAATGGGATCTAATGGTACCCTGAGTAGGAGCCGAAGAAGACCATACATTCAGATTTGGCAGTTGTGTTGACCAATTAGTCTATCTTGTGTAAATTAAAGCTATTATTTGGACACACCCAAATCAGATTGGTAAAGTCTATATAGACTCTCCACTTTTGTTTCTTTTTTTCAAGACCAGTGGGTTATACAACCACCTAGGGAATTAAACTTCCTTAATAAATAATGTCTGCATAAGTTCCCCCTTCTTTTTTGACTGTGTCAGCTTTCTCATGGGTGGTTTGTCGCACCCTTTGAATCACCAGTGAATGTGATGAATCCACATGGAACTTGTGACACATTACTTTTAGGTCTACTCTTGCCATGTCATGTGGTTTCCAGATAAAAACATACTTATTTATTTTGAGTAAAATAACCAGTTATTCCATCTCTTCATCAGTAAGCGAGTTACCAACCAAGAACTTCTTCTTAGTCTAGTCTTCATCAAAGACCACCTCTTGAACAGGCTCCATGACTTGATCGGTAGGGGAAATCCTAGTTTCTTGAAAACCAAGTCGCCCATACTTTAATTGCTACTTGGAGGGCATAGATGCCTCTAGTGTCTCCATAATTTTATCCTCACTCTACTATTTTGGTCAAATGGGAACTATGAAGCATTTTCAGGTTAAGGACAAGTTCCCTAGAATCTCTATAATCCCTTTATCAATATTGTATTTTACCTTTTAGTGGTAAGTAGATGACACTGCCCTCATGGCATGCAAACACTCTCGGTTAGTATAACATTGTATGGGGAATTTATACCATGAGGAATGTTGACGCAGATAAATGATGAGGACGAGATTGAAGATGAAGATAAACATTCACATCAAACATATAAGAGACAAAGGTTTTTCAAGTGGTTCGGCTATGAATAAAGCCTACGTCCACTGTTATTTTATTCCAAGGGGTTTACAATTGCACAATATGGTGTAGAGAGAGAGAGAGAGGATGTGTATCTTGTGTATGGTGTTTCTTAGTTTTCTCCCCCCTTTTTGCTAAGGGAATACATGTATTTATAGTGATGGGAGATAAAGAGATTCATTGTATGTAGACATTTATATCTACATTCAATGAATCTAATCATTGAATTGCTTGGTATGCTATGTGTTGTCATCTATTAATACAGTATAAACGTACATTAAGGCTCATTAAATGCGTTGTCATCTTCATTAATGAACATTAAATGCATAGTTATCCTTTGATCTTCCTGGTTGGTATTCCGACTAACTCTCCTCGGGTGCCGACTAACTCTCCTCGGGTGCCGACCAACTCTCCTCGGATGTCCACCAACTCTCCTCGAGTGCCGAATATTGCCACGTAGGATGACATGTGTCCTTTTCTGATTGGTCCTCGTAGGTGGAGAATTTTTGCGTTAACAGAAGCCCCAAATACTCCATGCTCGATGGTTTACTGAAAGGATGGAGTATATATTCTGTAGTGTTGCTCGGTGCTCGTGAAATTCTTGATCTGCCTTCTTGATTTGTTCAACATAAAGTGCATTATCTCCTGGCCGACATATGATGCAGTTTGATCGATGGTTGCTAATATTTCTTTTGAGGAACTCCGTGTGCTATGTATCACCCCTGGGAATTTGGATGCAGCCATGCCATAGTATGCAGCATGTAGCTTGTCATAATCTTCAAGTATGTTGATTGGTTTGCTAGCCGAGCAACTGAGTGCTAACTTCACGTGCTTGATTTTTCTGATTTATGTTCCTCTGAATACTTTGTCGAGTAACATACTATCTTTTGAACCCAACCTTCAATCTGATTAGTACCAAGTTTGTGGTGGACTTCGAAACATTTTCATACAACTTATTCTTCATTATTGGTCGAGACAGTAGTAGCAAAGATCTCAGTGTTGTAGATGCTGAATTTGACTTTTGAACTTCAATAGCATGTGCATAATAACTCCTGAATATGCTTCCTGAACTTCTGAATACACCTCCTGAACTTCTGAATACGCCTCCTAAACTTTAATATACCTCCTGAAGTTCAATATAAAAAATAATTCCTGAGCAAGAAAAATAACTCCTGAATGATGATTGGTCGGGGCCCTGACTATGTAAGTTTATGGAGTTGAATTTGATGCTCGACTGCATGATGTTATGAGAATGTGCCACCTAATGAACAACTGAATTTGTAATAGAAGCCCCCAAGCGTGGAATATGAATTTTGAATGCTTTCTCGACCTTGAAGTATGTTATTTGACAAATTTTCTTATTTTGTATAAACAATAAGATTTTCTCCACATGCTGTCAACTGTTCGACCAACCGGAGTTGATGGAGATTGATTCCCGACCAACCGTAGTTGGTGGATTTTTATTCCCGACCAACCGGAGTTGGTGGATTTTCTTCCCAACCAACCGTAGTTGGTATTTCTGGGAAATTTTTTTATTTCGGCCAACCAGAGTTAGTGGATTTTCTTCCTAACCAACCTTAGTTGGTATTTCTGGGAAATTTTTTATTCCCGACCAACCGGAGTTGGTGGATTTTCTTCCCAACCAACCGTAGTTGGTATTTCTGGGAAATTTTTTATTCCCGACCAACCGGAGTTGGTGGATTTTTTTCCCAACCAACCGTAGTTGGTATTTCTGGGAAATTTTTTATTCCCGACCAACCGGAGTTGGTGGATTTTCTTCCGAACCAACCGTAGTTGGTATTTCTGGGAAATTTTTTATTCCCAATCAACCGGAGTTGGCGAATTTTCTTCCCAACCAACTGTAGTTGGTATTTCTGGGAAATTTTTTATTCTCGACCAACCGGAGTTGGTGGATTTTTTATAATAAATTATGGAGACTTCTTCGGAGCTGACCAACGGATTGTTGGGAATAAGATATAATAATTGCTGGAGACATCCTTGAAGCTGAATATATAGAGAGAGTAGAAATTTTTCGAGCTCCATACTGAATATAAATAAGAATTACCCCGACCAACTATTCGTTGGGGGTGAAATATAATAAATATTATAGTTCTTCCTCGGAGATGAATATGAATATCTCGCCGAGTTTCGTGTTGAGATGAATATACAATATGAATCCCAAGGGATATATAGAATAATTTGTGCTTGAGCCAATATCTCCGAGTAATAATAAAATATATAATGCCTCACTGAGGTGAAATGATAATAGTTTCCAGATTGTTTCCGAGCATTCGTCGGTGTTGAGTCTTGTACCTGTAAAAATTAATATCTTGCTCTACCATATGTGTAGGCTGAATTGATTAGTCATGAGAATAATTTAATCATCCAATAAATATATGATAGGTATATGTTTGAGAAATAAAAATATCAATTTCAAAAAATAAAATAATATATGTTTGCTGATATGTCAAGACAAAATGGCCTCATGTCGAGCAATAATAGTTTCCAGAGGTTTACAAGAGCTTTCATCGGGATTGAATCTCGTCCCTATGAAATTTTAATAAGCTGCCCGAGCACCTATCGAGACTAAAGAAAATAGTTATTATCATGAGAATAATTATTCAGCCAAACAATATGTGATGTGTATCAGCATAAAATAATAAAAATTTCAAAATATGAAATAATATTTTTGTGCCACACGTGTATTTTATGAGCAAATTTTTATAAAAATGCTAGGCATTTTAATTTTAATTAAAATACAAAATATAAATTGGTTTCTTAGAAATTATTTATCACTTTAGGAATTATTTGAAATTCAATAAATGCTCAAATATAATTTTTTGGTCTTGGAATATTTTTCACATAAAGTTTATGTGGATTAGAAAATAACCAAGTATGCATTTTAATTTTTCTCCATGCAAATTTCGAATTAGGAATTTCATGTTTTGAATTAATAAAGGATAAGGATAAGAATAAGGGGATAGTCTTGTCCTTTGGCAGTGAAATAGTGATTTTGTCAAAATCAAAAAGCGAGAACCAAAGGAATCGTCAATTTTCAATTCTGGTATTAGCTTTCTACTGCCTTCGACCAAGGTTGAGTTGTTGTTGACCAACAATTGATTTTCTCGACCAACTATATACACGCCGACCAACAATAGGTACATCCGAGTAGAAATAGATGTAGCCGATCAACGAATGGGAGCTCGGGAACTCCTCAAATTGCATAATATCCATCACCGATCATAATGAAATGCCTCCGATCAACATTTGATTTTTCTGACTAGCTATATATAGTGGACCAACACAATTGGTGCTGGTGATGTTTATTGTTCTAGTACTGGTTGCCGACCTGCTCTCCAATAATCATTCAGCCATACTTACAATTATGAGGTGCCCCGACCTTTTACAGCCTACCTATGACAGAAGTTTTTCAACCGTTCTTTGTTGATGACTGGAATTGGTAAACTAAAATTAGGTGGATGATTGTTGCCGACTTGATGCCGACCAAGTGTATGAGAACTGCCGAGTAGAAATAGATGCCATCGACCAATAAATAGTAAGTCGTGGAGATCCTCTTGATGTATAATACATGATAAAAGGATAACTGTTGGGGGTGAATCTTGTACATGCGGCATTTAATAAGTTGCTCGAACACCTGTTGAGATTGATTCTCATAGAAATTATCATTAGCAAAATTTTTCAGCTAAATATCATATAATATGTATCAGCTCTGACATAAGGCAATAAAAATTTCAAAATATGAAATAAAATGTTTTGTGCCAAATGTGTGTCAATGTGAGCAATTTTTTACCAACTAGATGTCATAAGGATTGATTTGGGCTTTTTATAAAATAATTTTATTTTTCAATAAATGCTCAAATATGGGATCGAAAAATTTATTCTAAGATAAAGTTCAGGGATATATTTTATTTAATTTTAAAACATTTATTTTGTTAGAAAAATGTGAGAAAAATAAATAGGTAGCAATGGTAATAATTTTGACTTTGTCAAAATTAATAATCTGGGCAAATAAATTTGTCATCCCTCCATTCCAGCATTCCTCGTCAATAGGTGATAACCACCTCTGACCAGTGGTATCGCCGACCAGCATCGTGTGATGTCAGTGTTGGGATGCCTTCGTTTTGATCTGCCGACCATGTACATACGATCAAGAAGCCTTTGTTTTGGCTAAAACTTGTTTCCGACCAACTTTGGCCTTTTAAGTTGTTGACTAACTATTTCTTTGTTATCAAAAGTAGATGTCGACTAGATGTTCTTATTTTGAAACAACCACCGAGGTGTTGCCGATCTACTCCAATGTTGCTGATGGATCTTCAAAGCTTACCACCGACCAACAAAAATGGTATGGTGAAATTCTCAATCAACAAATTGGTTCACCAACCAATTGCATACCACCATTAGATATCTTCGAACAATAAAATTTCACTTAGTTTAGTTGGTTGGGAGGCATTTCAACCTGGGCGAAGCCCTCCACCGACCAATATTTAACTGCTGCCAACTAGAATTAGGTGCCTCTGACCAGAAGATTTTGTTGACCGTGATTGGAAAATATGGTGAAGTTCGTGTTTTCTTCGCAAATGACCACCAACCAGCAAGGATGGTCCGGTAAACAAATTTTTTCGGGTAACGACCAGATGTCGCCGACCAATAGTAGATGGTGCCGACCAATAAAAATGCTGCCGACCAACAATACTTGTCAATGAGATATACCGAGGAGATTACTTCTTTATTCCGATTAAGTAGAGCAAAAATTCACATAGTTTTTCACCGACCAGAAATACTCATTCGGCGACCTTCTTCTGTATTTTTCATCCTCACACAATTGATGCTAAACAGTAGTTGCAGATTCATGGGACCTTTGAGCCCAAGGCAGGCAGACTTTGAATCGGAGAGTAATATAATCCTGGGATTGAAATTTTTTATTGATCTGAAACCGAATCAAGTTGTGAGGTGAATGATCGTCCTTGAATTGTAGGTTATTTTTTTTATGCCGCGCACTTTCATTATTTTTGTTGCGGTAGATGGTTGAAGTCAAAACGATTGATATGAATTTAATAAATCAAAATTTTCTTCATCTTCCTGGGAAAGTTTCTCCATTGCCCTTTCTTGAGAGACTGTTCATTTTTCATCTTCTTTACGAAAGTGGGTAAAGGTTTTTCAGGAGGGAGAAGGTTATTTTGGGTTTCCTTCCGATTTTCCATTTGTGGAGATAAAAAAGACGGTGGATGATAAAAATCATTACAAAAATTATACCAAAAATCAATCATCGAACCAATAAATGAATCTTTATCAGAATTACTAAATCGTAACAAATGAAAATTCTTAGATCTAAGAGATAACCAATAGAAATCATCAGATCTAAGAGAAAATATGATCAATATCCAAGAGGAAAAAGAATTGTTTTGAATTTTTACTCCCTTGTAGAAGATGTGGAATATGTGAATCAACATATGTCAAATCTTTTTCTTTGATGTAACTCATTACATAAACGTGTTTGCCCAGAACATTTTCAAGAAGAGTCATAGATGCTTAACGTTCATGATGAAAATTATTTAACACTGAATATAAACACACACACACACACACACACACACACACATAGATATATATATATATATATATATATATATATATATATATATATATATATATATATATATATATATATTATGAATCAAATTGATGAGAACTTTTGAAGCAGATCTGCGTCAGAATTGTGATTATCGAGAGAGAGAAATTGTTCTTGATTTTAACTTTTCCCATTCTCTGATTAAAAATATGATGGGAATTTGAATAGACATCAAAGATCTTACAAAACTTATAATGAAAATTATCAAATCTTACCACCGTAATATATATTGGTATATGTAATCATTTAAAATATTTATTCCATGATATAAAATGGAAACTTGATAATCAAGAAAAAAGTTATGATTTATGAAATCCATTATTTTTCAGATTTCTAAATAAGAATTAATCTAACAGTTATGATTTTAAAATCATGATATGCAATATTTTGTAGATACAAATTGGATAATTAATTTATGTATATAAACATAAAAATCATGATTGAATCAAAAGATGTATGTATAATTGATTATACGTAGAGAAAATAAAAACTTAGCTTTTGATGGAGAACAATGCTTGTAACACGTTCCCACAGACGGCGCCAATATGTGGAAGACAGAAAATGGCCACTGCCATTTTAGTGGCGTCAACAGTAGATAAATGATGAGGATGAGATTGAAGATGAAGATAAACATTCACATCAAACATATAAGAGACAAAGGTTTTTAAAGTGGTTCGACTATGAATAAAGCCTACGTCCACTGTTATTTTATTCCCAGTGGTTTACAATAGCACAATATGGTGTAGAGAGAGAGAGAGAGAGGATGTGTATCTTGTGTATGGTGTTTCTTAGTTTTCTCCCCCCTTTTTGCTAAGGGAATACATGTATTTATAGTGATGGGAGATAAAGATATTCATTGTATGTAGAAATTTATGTCTACATTCAATGAATCTAATTATTGAATTGCTTGGTATGCTATGTGTTGTTATCTATTAATACAGTATAAACGTACATTAAGGCTCATTAAATGTGTTGTCATCTTCATTAATGAACATTAAATGCATAGTTATCCTTTGATCTTCTTGGTTGGTATGCCGACCAACTCTCCTCGGGTGCCGACTAACTCTCCTCGGGTGCCGACCAACTCTCCTCGGATGTCGACCAACTCTCCTCGGGTGCCGAATATTTCAACGTAGGATGACATGTGTCCTTTTCTGATTGGTCCTCGTAGATGGAAAATTTCTGCGTTAACGAGGAACATAATGATTTAAGATATTCCTCTTGCTCGAATAGGGATAATTACTCTTCCTAAGGGGAAAAATCATCATTCCTTTAAAGCTGACCAGGAGTATAGTGGTTTTTCATAGGTCTTTTATGTGCAGATTTATTTGGCTAAACATCTTGAGATACATTGCATCCGAGGATCTTCCTTAATTTACCAATAGCTTGTCACATCCAATTTAGTAACCCCGAGAGTAATTATATGAAAATCATGATAATAAGTACTTACTCCAACCAGGTCATTATCGGTGAATACAATATGTTTTGAATAATCAATATATTTAGGTTGATAATGATTGGTAGTAATGGGATTGGTTAGGTCGATCTGGAATGCCTTCATTACTACTATAAGTTTCTTTACTTACATCCTGAGGGCATTCCTCTTTATTTTATTTTGGTTTGAGGCACCATGAATTACTACGAACTCATGACCTAGTTATTCATCCAAGACATTATTTGGCTTTGGGTTGCACACTTGTTCTATTAACCCATGAAATACTATGAACTCGTGGCCTAAATCCTTATCCATTACATCATCTGGTGTTTCTTCGTGCACTGGATGTGCTTGAAATTTCTTCTTCTCAAAAAAATTATTGAGGTTCTCATCTTGGTCTAGTTTCTTAAGGTTGTACTTGAGGGCTTTTTAATTTTCAGTTTTATGGTCATGATTCTTGTGGTATGTGCACCTCAGTGTTATGTTTCTCTTCTTAGGATTGCTTATCATATTTTTAGGCCACCTATAAATCTCTGATCTTCTCAAAGATCTTATATATTTTCTTAGATAAGACCATGTTGATGGCTTTGAATACCTTCTCGGGGTCCACCTTCTTGGCCCCTTTTTACATTTTGTTTTTCTTCTTCATCCTTTCTTGCTCGTCCATTCATTCTCCCCATTCTTATAATGTTTTGGTCGATCACCCTCACGACCCATTCCAGCGATCATATCTTTAACCTTGGCATACTCTCAATACTTGCCATGAGGTCATTAGGTGTGATATCCTGCCTATTAGTTAGAGGCTAATGAATTGTGGATCTTCTTGATATCCCAATCTTGAAGAAATCCATCTCAACCAGCTCGATGCAATCCTCCACCATAATATACACCTCCCAATACCTTTTGGTGTACTCGTTGAGTAATTCCTGAGGTTTTTCCTTCATTATGATAATTGAGTCCATTTTCTTTGGATTGGTACTCCTTGTAATGAACGTGGACGTAAAGGACTTGAAGTTTCTTGAATGATATGATCAACTAGTTTAAAAATTTATTGAACCACTTCTAAGCAACGTCCCTAGACATGATGGAAAATTTCAACGAATAAGCCCTTGTTGGTATTCCATGACATTATCACCTGACAATATTGTTTGACGTGATTAGTGGGATCTATTTTTCCTTTATAAAATTTGAACTTCAAATATGTGAATTTATTAAGATGATCAAACTCTTTTATATCACGGTTAAAGGATAACGCTTTTTGATAAATGAGGGCGAGTTACTTTTTTGTCCGTTCCCTCTATGGGAAGGATGTTTGTCCACTTCTTTTCTGATTAGGTCATAGAGATATCTCTCTCCTTACCACTCACTGGAGTGGGATCTCTATGATGTGGATCTCTTACAAGGATAATCTTCCTTTCATCGCGGGGTACTCCTCCTTCAGCTGCAAGCTCTTCTCGCTTGAGGAATTGGAGTGCACAACCTATGGGCACACTTGCATTTATCCCTTTAGGACTCTCTTTCTAACTCTATAGGCATTGTTGTAGCGTAGTAGTATTATCCTGCTAGTGCCTATTGGTGGCCCATTTATCTTAGAGATTTTTATCATAGTTATAAATAAGCTTTGAGATTTGGTTAGATAAATTAATCTCATCACTACTGATTGTCCTCTCCTTCTGAGGGAGATAATGCACATCATGAGATTGGTAATACTCACCAATCTCTTATTTGAACCTCTTGGATGGAGGAGATGGTTGATGTCCTTATTTTCCATCGTGACTGTCATATTCTAAATGGTTACCCTCTTGGTCCTCATGGTTGTGCTTGTGATGACCATCCTGGTTATCGATATTTTTAATGTCTTGGTTGGGTGAGTGAGATATCATAGATAATTGAGTATTTGTTAAGAACCCAGATCATTCTGATGCAAATTATAGGTGGTAATTTCCTACAGGTGATGGTAATCAATGCACACGCCAAATAAGATTTAATAGGGCATAAAGTAATGGTATCACACAAACAACACAAGACGTACGTGGTTCGACAACATGTCTACGTTCATGAGGTGCTAGGGTTTGTTTTTTATTGCTCTAGAGATCTGATCGATAGAGTTATAGTACTGCTCGATATTATAATATTACGTACCCCTCTCTTGTGGGGAGGGTTTACATTTATAAGGAAATATAGGAGATTTCTAATATTCGTTAAGAGCTAACCCTAAAAGTTTGAACTTATCCTTTACCATGATCAACCATTATAATTAATTAAGTTGAAGAAGTCCACCCCATCTTGGAGTCTTCTTGCATATTAAGGCGTGCGTGGCCTAGGCATGTGTCAGTGTGATCTTTGACCCCGTATACCAAACTAAAAATTGAAATAACATGAAACCAAAGTCAAAATTTTCTTATCACAGTGTACTATAATCACACCAAATATATCATTTCTAGACCTCAAAATGTTATGTAGGTTGAGAATGATAAAGTCATCCTAGATGTTGTCCAAACTAATTATCATCTTGTACTTAGATTATTTTTCCTTCATTTTAACTTTATTTTGTCCATTTTCATTTCATTTTTAGATCATAATATATTATAAAACCACAATAACTACTAGTTTCTAATGTTTACTTTGCCATGACCAATTTCTTTATCAATAAAATAGCTTATAAGAGTAATAAACAAAGGGAATACATAATATATTTAAATAAAATACAAGTTAAGAAAACCTTACCTCTTGGAAACTATACCCAATAATAATAATTTTTCACCTTCTCGATGTTCATCCTCTGACTATGTAATATATATATGTCATCCTTGCCTTAATCCCATCATATGGGGTCGACCGCAAGGATTCTTCTTTTCCATTATAATCTATTATATGCAATATTATTATTCAAGTTTAATTCCTTAAGTTCTCTCCTAATAATTTCCTCCCACAATAGCTTACGACGATCTCTTTCTCTTTTACCATTTATTTCCAATAATCTTCCTATTATTATAGGTGCACCTACTGGTCTACGTAACACGTGTCTGTACCACCTACGTCTAATATCTCTTCATTTATCGCTAATGTGAGTTACTCCTAACTTTCCTTATAGTAATTCCTATCATTCACCATAGCATCCTCATCTCACTATCATGGAGACTTTGTTCATGTTTTTTCTTTAATGCCTAATGCTCCTCTCCATATAGGGTCGCTGGCCTAACAACTTTTCTATAAAAATTTCCTTTTAATTTATTAGTTACCTCTTATCGCGTGATACCCCACTCATTTGTCTCCATTTCATCCAATTAGTTGATATTCTAGCTGTAACATCCTCATAAATATACCCCCATATATATATATATATATATATATATATATATATATATATATATATATATATATATAGAGAGAGAGAGAGAGAGAGGGGTTCACAAGTGAACCTAAAAGATGAAATTTTTAATGAACCTTAACAAAAAATACTTAACAATTAATTAATTTTAATTTCTATCTTGTAATTGGTCCACGCAAGCGGTAACGAACACATGTGTCGATTGATCGCCAACACCCCCCCCCCCCATGGCAGCCCTGCTGCCACAAGGGCTGCTATAAGTGCTGCCATGGTGATGCTGGTGGTTGGGGTGGGGGTGGGGAGGGGGGCCGAGGTGGGGGTGAGGGAGTTGGGGATCGATCGACACGCGTGTTCGTTGTCGCTGGCGCGGACCAATTACAACATATTAATTAAAAGTAATGAGTTGTTAGGTGTTATTTTGTTAAGGTTCATTAAAAAGTTCATCTTTTAGGTTCACTTGTGAACCTCTCCATATATATATAAAGTAGCATTGTTTTGACACTATTCCATATGTTTATAAGACACTTCACGGTTAAGATTGAAGCCAATAAGGCAAGATCCAATGGTTGAGATTAAAATACCCCTCGTACCATTTTTGCCCCTCAAATATTTGAGGCCCCCCTCTTTTTATTCTCACTAATAATTCCCCCTCTTTCACTTTAATCCAAATACAAGTCTATTTTGAAAAACACACACCAAAATGAAGACCTTCTCACCACACTCCTATATAGTCAAACCCTTCCTCTTTTCTCTTCGATCATTTCATTTCAACAACCCCAAAAAAACCTCCCTCATACATCCCTTTCTCTTAACCCTCACACACAACCTCCACCTCCCTCGTTGCACCCTCCCTCATTGCCGCCCATTCCTAAGTTTCTTCCCTTGGGTATGTGATTCATGTATTTGTGGTTTTCTCCGCCTCTCGTTTTATCTCTCCTTTGTTTTTACTTAATGTTTTACTTTGTGGTGTGATTTGGGTTTTTGCTATTTTTATCTAGGGTTTGTATATTTGATGATGTGGTTAAGAAGATTAAACCCTATGTTTTGTGTTCACTCCTTATGTACATATGGAAATATAGGGCTTTGTAATTTAAGTTTTTTGTAATATGTATGTTTATGATTTGCGATCTAATTGTTTTTTGAATTTTGTTGTTTATTTTTCTTTTGTCGATCAAAGCATGATCATATGTAAAAACCCAAAACAGGTATTCTCTTTTTAAGTTTTATTGTGTGTCTATTTATATATTTTAGGTTAGGGGTTATTTTTTAGCATTTTGCATTTTGGGTTTTAAGGGTTTTTATTTGTGATTTTGTACTGTGTTTGATAATAAGAACCTCCTCCAATTTGTTTATTAAGATTCGTGGCTGATAAATTAAACATATTTCCAATAAATTCATCTTATTGTGTTTTGTGCTCATGAGACGTTTGTTTTATGCTTATTGTGCTCAGAATAGAAAAACATGAACTATTGAGATTCTTATTGTGCTTATTATGTTTTGTGCTCCTGAGACATGTGTTTTGTGTTCATAATTTGGCAACATGAATTATAATACTTCATTTTTGGGTTTTAATTTTGTTAATGATTAATGCAACTTAGCCATTTATTGTAGATTTACTAATATGAAGTTTTCATATAATTTTGGTTAATGGAGTTCTTTTTTTTGGAGTTCCTTTTGAGGTATCATTCTTTTGTAGACATTATATGTGTTCATTTACAATTGGTGTGTGTTTTATTTTGCATACTATATTAATCATATGAATCTCATTTTTCTCGATGCAAATATTTAATGATTGTATAGGGCAGGGTCACTGCTTCCCAATAAGCTATTCGGTTTTAACAAGGTTTATTTATTTTATTACTTAATTGAATTATTGAAAATCTGAAAGGCATTAAAAAATGTTGTTCATACTGTAAATAAATAATTTAATAATGTTGTTTTGTTTTTTTAGTTAAATACTATCATTTTTATTATTTGGAATGAAGACATATTTGTTGTTCTAAAGATTACTCAAAATATCTCATGATCTTTGCATCATCATTTTGGAGAGTAAATGGAAAAGGAAAATTAGGTTGCTCCATAAGCATGATAAAGTGTTTGAACTATATGCGACTTTAAGATGAGTTTAGGATGCAGTTTTGGAGTAACCATACATTTATGACTATATGATAACTGCTTCAGGTATGATACATGTATGATATCGTTCCACTATTTATCTTTTAAATTTCTCGATACAGACATTTTAAAGCTTGCCTATGTTGAACTCCATTCTACTTTTATACTTTTAGATTTTTGAGTGAATAAGCTTCATGATGGAAATAAAAGACAATAATGGGTTTAAGGTATATTATATTTTGTATTTTAGTTTTCTTTACTTTTTGACTAGATTCTTTTAACAATTTTTGTGTTAGTATACTGCTGATCAGATTTGTTTTACATGTATTGGACCAAACTTTGTTTGATTTTTCTAATTTGTGAAATTTCTTTCAATTGGCAGGTATACTCTTTGGTCCACCTCTTGCATCTTTACTTTTCATTCCATCGATAGACTACATACGGTATATTCAGTCATCCATATATTTGTGAAATCCTTTTTCTCTTCTATATGAATTTAGGTTGTTTGCTCTGTGTGTTTTATCCAACCTCTATTTGGTCATTATATTTATCATAATAAGGAGTGAAGAATGTTGATATTGGCATATTCCCCTTTATAATGTTTTAGGAATTTGAGGTTTGTTTTTCAGTTTGAAATAGGGTGTTTGTTGCATATTGCTCTCCTTATTTGAGCCTGTGGAGAGTTCGAGAAATAGGTGAAAAGAAATAATATTAGAAGTACCCATTTTTAGCATTTTAGCTAGTTTAGTGGCATTTCTTATAATTGAGTATTATGAATGTAGGAGGTTAAAAATGTTGTTACAACTGGTAGAATTTTTTCGTTAATATATTTATGTACTATGTTGTTATAAGAATAATTTATCAGGTTGTTTATAAGATGTAGAAATAATGTACGCATAGGTATAAATTATAATGAAGAAGTGATCCAAACGTATTTTTTTGCACGTCATAGAGATGTATAAATGTGTGAAATTATTTTTGTGAAGAAGATTTAGTTATGAAGTTTTACTAAGGTATTTTTCAGTTTCTCCATTATGAGCTTGGGGTTAAATCTAATCAAATTCTGAATGGAAGTTCTTATAGTTTCTTTTATTTAATTATCTTTTGCTTCTTTTGAAATGCAGGTGGTATATACTGTAGTACCATGTTAAAGTATTTCTCCTTTAAATTGGAATAGAAAAAAGACGTGAAATTTAGTACACCATGTACTGTATTAAGTTTGCAAATTGTTATTATTACACAAATTAAGTTAAATAAATGATCTTTATACGAGATTTAAGAGAGACTATTTGTATTGTTGTAGAATTATTTTTTATTTGTTAAATAGGGTGGATAGTCCATTAAACATTGGAAATTCTACCAAAAAAATTTAGATTATTTACACTTTTGTGTCATAAAAAACGTTTATGACTTAAATTTGTATTTGATGGCTATGATTTTTATGAGAGGTTGAAGGCGGACTATTAATATTGTTGTTGCATAATTTTTTTGTTGGGGAATGAAATTTTCGTTGTTTTGCGATTACGTACTTTGAAAATTTTCGTTGTGCCTTTAAGCACGGGCATACACTAGTGTGTGTGTGTGTATATATATATATGGTGGAGGATTGTTTTACTATTCCAAACGATCCAATGGTTGTGCTTTATTTATCAATTGAGATCCAAGGGTATCATAAGCTGCCACGTCATAAGTTTGCCACATCATGAGATCATTTTAACTTTGGATACCCATTCATCTCATATCTTTCCCCTTTTTCACTTCCCCCAACACGAACCCTCTCTTGTTTTTCACTTCCCCCAAACATAAACCCTCCCACCCTCCTACCACAGACGCCCTATGCTATCTCACCCTCTGAGCTCCAACGCTTCCACCAATGCTCCACCTTCATCCAACACGCTGTATCTCCGCCTTTATTTGATTTTTTTTGGGTTTTTATGTTTTTCATTTTCAAAATATGTTTACGATGTAACTATGTTATATGACAATGTACATGAAAGAGAATTGAAAAAATGAAAAAAGTTTAACATGTAATATGACATCCAACGCTCCACCTAAATATGTTTAACATATTTACGATGTAACATATTTACGATGTAACATAGTTACGCTGTATTCTCCACCTTAAATTGGTTTGAAACATTCATAATTTAGGTTGTTTACGATATCATATTTGGGCTTATGATTTCATATTTTAGGTTGGATTTATATTTTGGATTTATAATTTCACTAGACTTTTAGGTTTAATCGGTATGTGTTTTTGGTTTTAATCATTATATGGTGTTTTGCTTTGAATTTTTATAGTGTTTATAGCTGAAATTTTATAGTGTTTGAATTGTACAATACTTTGTTTTGGGTGTTTAATTCAATTGTACGTAATCGGTAATGATCTGCAATTTCTATACATAACACGTACATAACTGTAATTTGATTTTATTTATGGACGTAACTGTATTTAATTTTAATTGTGGATGTTTAGTTATGCATTTTATATTATTAATGGTATAATTTGGGATTTGAGTTTCAAATTTTACAATTACACGTGTAAATATACCTTCATTAAGTAAATTTAAATGGGTTATAGAAATTGTCATATAATAATCGTTAAATATAAATTTTTACCTTCACGATCTACATTGTTTAACAAACCTATAATGTTTCAATTCTTACTAACCTCATCATCCGTTACATTCGGATATTTTTTAGACTATTAATGTTGAGTGGATATGAATAGAATAACCATTTCTGAAAACACACGTAACATTCTATATTGTTGGTTCTTAAATCCTAAGATTTTACTTCATTTAATATCCATTTCCCTTCCATAGAATAAATTGTTGTTTCTTAAAATTTGAAATTATTTTTCTAAACATATTGATCACTTCCATAGAAGAAACATGGATGTTGTAAACCTTGATAATTTTGAAGTGGATATCATTTTTACATAGGTAACTTCAAGCTTTATTTTAATTTTCTCACCCAGCTAACTTTATTAATACATAATTTTTTTAGAAGATAAAACACGCATAAAAACTTTTAGATAACAAAAAAGGGAGAGGGAAAGAGAATGTACCTACTTACTTGGTTCGATTACTCCTTCTTATATAATTAATTTAAAATTTTAAACTATAAAATGTTCATAATTGTGAGCTTTCATTTTGTGTGTTTTGTATCCATAGGTAAACAAACATTCCCAACTAACTTTTTTAGTATAATACTTTTAATTTTCAAAAGTAAAAACTCATAGAACGACTTTGGGATAATGGAAAGGGGAAAGGGAAAGATAACCAACCCCCTGACTTGGTTCAATTCTTCTTTTGTCTGTAATGAATCCAAATTTTCAAATTGTAAAAGAGTCACAATTACGAGTTGTCATGTCCAATGGGTTATAACTAGTCCATCTTGGAAAACGAATGATTTTTCCATCTTCTTTCTCTAGTAGTGCAAGACATATGTTTGAAATTTATTAGGATTTTATAGCTATTTGACATTTCCACCATCATCCTGATGTTTTTCTCACTTTAACAGCAAATCCAAAATGGCCATAAATCACAAAAGAAATGCCCATCTTCGTCCTAACTTGGTGGCACGTTTGTTTGAGCTTAAGAGGAAGGCTTTGATTAGAATGAGAATAATAATGTCTTTTAAAAAAAGGTGGCACATGTCTTTACAGTTGAATTTTGAAAGAGAGATTTACCTTACATGCACACTTTATTTTTTTGTGATCGTCCGTGCAAGATCAAAACTTCTTCCCAAGTCGATAAAATTATTTGTGCACAATTTAATAACAAGGAAAAAGATTTGACCCTTTTTGAAACTAATGGTTCATGGACATTGTGGCTCAAAATCTCCCCACGCTACCTGCATGAAAAATGGTAGATGCATGAAGAAATATCCTAGGTTTTTTTCACGAACCACTGTTATGGATTAAGATGGGTATCGAAATTATCGGTGTCGTAAATATGGCCATGTGTATATTATTATAAATGGTAAGCATGTGGATAACCAAGATTTTATCATATAATACACATCTTTCCCAAATTTTCAATTTCCACATTAATGTAGAAGTTTGTGCAGGGATGAGATGCATAAAGTACATTAATAAATACATTTATAAGGGATATGAACACACTATTATGGTTTTAGGAGATGTTGATGAAATTGAACTGTACTTAGATGCTCAGTATATTGGACCCCCGAGGTGTGACAACCTGCCTACTAAAATAAGAGGTGGCCAGCCCGATACTCTAATAATTACAGGAATCATAGATGCTCCATTCTTAGCATCACTGTCGTTAAAAAATAGTATGGGATGACCATCAATTATTTTAGAAAATGGACTGTCAAATTTAAATTTAATAAGTAAAAGAAAAGCAATCAGACAATCCGATGTGCAAAGACGGTGGATACCAAAAATGAATGGGTAATAATATGATGAAAAGCATAAAGTAATAATCGAATAAACTGTCGGTTAACAGACTAATGCAAACAGGCTACACCGAGTATTACATTTTAATATCACATTTTAATAAAAATGAGTACAAAGCATGGGCGACACGCCCGAATAAATAAACTGAACATAACTAGAGTACAAAAGATAGAAGCGTCTATAACAAATATCCTACAACATCCGCAAAATGTTATAGCTCCAGGACAACGGGAAAGGAGAAGTAATTATGGGAGTCCTTGAGGAGGAGCACCTGGACGAACAAGGATTCATGCAAAACAAAGAGATATATACGGGTAAGGGCCCGATTTGATATGATCACCATGTGAATAAAATGCATAACAGTTATGAATATCTAATCATAAGCATGAATTTAACTATCTCTCACAATTAATCATAAAATTTCTCACCTCTCAATCTAAAAGAACAACCTAGCGCAATATCAATGATAATGCTCAATATGTATATAAGCATGGGAGAACTCATCTACATTACTCAAGGAGACATTATTTCAACCATTCACAATTTAAATACACAATTCCTTTTCTCTTTAGGAAATACATATATGGAAATTCATTTTACAAAATGTTTAACCAATTCAATTTCATCTCATAACTTCCCATTTCCTTTCTTACCTCCAGGAAATGTATTTAAAGAAAATTTATTATCATAAAATTCTGTAACATTAATAATGTCCCACATTATTATGAATAGTTATATTTCATATCATATAACGATTCTAAGACCACCCGTCTAGGTTTCCTCACCGTGCGTGCCCCTAAATGGCTATCATCTTCCAGGGCCTATGAAACAAGACAACCTGGGCATCCTATAATGCGAGACGTCGGGAAGTGGCCATATACCTGCGAGTGAGTCATAACCACACTCGGAATTACCCCACATCGCAAAAATAATCACATAATATAATATCCGGTCATATGGTCGAGGACTATATTCACCCTGCATTCACTAGCCAGGGACTTCACCTCATGCGCAAAACTTCCCTTATGATAGCGATTTAGAAAGGTGTGTATATGCAAATTATCATTTACAAAAATCATTTTTCCATTTTGAAAACATTCACTTTTTACATTCTCAAACCATTTATACTTAACCATTTAGTACCAAATTTTAGAATATGCATTTCTTATTCCTAAAGTCATATTTTATTAATGACCTATGAACCGAAGTGCCATTATCCTCATACTAGTCTCCAAGAGTCCCAAGGAAATACCATAAATGATCAAAGGAATTTCCCACAATAATAGTCTCCCCAAAGTCCCAAACTTTATCATTCTTCCTTCTATTAATTCTAGGTTAACTTCCTATATCAAACGAAACATTAACCTCTATAAACTAACCCTTGCGATAAGCCCAATTAACCCCATGCTAACCTAGGATATTTATCTACTCAATACAAACCTCTAAAACTCTTTATTACTTCCCAAGAGAAGGTTCCTAAACCTTGAACCTAAAAGAAAAGGACTAAAAAATAAAACTAGAAAAATCTCACAAAAACAAGATTTCCGAATCGATTCGCCTAGGGCTGAATCGATTCGCCTAGGGCCGAATCGATTCGCCCCTGACTGCGAATGGATTTGCCCAAAAAAGAATCGATTCGGTGAGAAAATCAACCTACTGCCCCAGCCCGAATCGATTCGGCCTTGGCCTGAATCGATTCGGTTTCCCAGACCTGTATCCTCCCCTGTAACCGAATCGATTCTCTTGGGAACCGAATCGATTCGGCCTAGAAGAAATGCCCAATTTGGGCTATGGGTTTAAGAACCCTAAATTTCCCCAAAACCGAAATCTTCCATTTTCTCCAACATCAAAAATAACTAATTTTACCAAATCATTTCTACACATCAACTAACTAATTTGTTTTCGTGAAATCAAATTAAACCACAAGATTAAGGGTTTAAACACCAAAAATTCCCGAAACCCATAAATGGTTTAAATCTCAAAAACCTATCTATACATGCAATTTATCCACATTAAATCATAATCTAGCAAGTAAGAAACTTTCCTCAAATTTGTAGTCTCGGATTGTCTTCCCTAAGCAACGATTTTCAGCTCCAAATCTTCATTTCTCTCTCTTTTCTCCATTTTCTCCGAATTCTCTCTTCTCTCTCTCTCTCTCTATCTCTCTCTATCTCTCTCTCTCTCTCTCTCTCTCTCTCTCTCTAGGCTTATAACATAAGAATGAGAAATAAAAGGGGTTGGGAGACTTAACCGGGTTCTAAACATTAATTTCCCTCTTTAACTGTTGATACACTATTAAAATGACTCGTAACTACTTAATTGAGTCATAACCTGTAAAAAGTGCCCAAAACTAAAAAATACAACATGGCGCTTGTTTTAACTATCTCGACTATTCCAAAACTAACCACACCCCCTAAATTGGCATCCAGAGCAACGTATAATATTTTTATGTTCCTACGTCATTTTATTTCATTAATTATGCTCAAATATGAATATATTTCATAACCGTCGCTTAAAGCACAACGACGTAAATTAAACACAATATAATGCTATTTACTTTCTTATAACAGTAAATAGGCAAAACATGATAAATATTATACCTTAACTAACTTGAAATAATATTTACTTTAACTTTTTCTATTTTATAAAATTAGCCCATCAGGCAAAATATTATAAAATAGTCGTTCAAAAGTATGGGTTGTTACCCCCCCTACAAGGGAATTTTTCCCTCAAAATTCAGGCGTACCATATAACCATATTAAGGGTGTACTTTTCTAAACTATTGTTCTTCCATCTCTAAAATTTTCTAGGCATGGCGATGTCCCCATTGGATTGGGACTAAGGTCGTCACTTTCGATCTTTGTCTACATTCTTCGTGCTCTAACATAGCACCTAGTTGCTCCTCATGAACTATCGATCCTACCTTCAATAAAGGAAGAAATTGCCTAGATCGGGCCTACACTACACCCTTCCTCGAGAATATGGGCACCAAAACTCGATCTCCTTCCTCCAATACACCATGACCTTTATTCGCGTCGGCGTAGCCCTTGAAAGTATGTTGCTGAACGAGCCCAATAATTAAAGAAATATTCCTGGACCACTCCAAGTCCAAGGAATTTATTATCCCCTGGTTCCACCCAACGAGCAGGAGAATTACTCAGTCAGCTACACAAGGCCACCTATGGTTCCATACTTATAGAGAAACGAACCAATTTATTATGTGAAAATTCAATTCATAAAGGCTACTACCCCCATCCTTCCTTTAAGCCAACACACACATTCGAGGTATGCATTGCGACATTTTGTTAACTTTCTCTATTCATTCAACCACTTATGGGTGGTAGGTTGTTCCCAACTTCAATTTGGTTCCCATCACTTCCTGGAAACTTTACCAAAATTTTAACACAAAAGTCTAGTCTCGGTCCAACATTATTTTGATAGGAACCTTATACATCTCCATACTTCACCATAAAGAGCTGGGCGTACTCTTCCGTAATTACTCCACCCATTTTGGATGGAAAGGCAGCGATCTGGTCAAATGATCAATAATTACTTAAATAGAATCATGATCGTTGCGGTGTCGACAATTCGATGAAAATGTCCATGGATATACCCCTCCTCGTTCCACACTACTCTTTTCACACTAGTAGGTGAAATGTCCAATCACGAACATGAATGATCTTGCTATAGCGTCCTCTTGGTTAAGCTCGTTCCACTTGGCTTTCCATGCTTTCATAAATCTCCCCCGCATTTTTTTTACTCGGAGCTACCGTTACTGAATTCGCGTTCCCTTGGTGATAATAAATATCTAATTGAAAGTCTTTTATGAACTTTAAACACCAACTCTGTCTCCCCAACAACATATTATAGCAACTTGTGATTCGTGGAAAGATTAAATTTCCTGCCCAAGAAGTAGTGTCTCTATTTATTTAAGGCTAATACTACTGCTACGAACTTTAAATCACGCGTGGGATAATACTTCTCACGAGGTTTAAGTTTGTGAGACTCATAAACAATTTTTCCATGCTCCAGTATTAATACTTCCCATTCTTGGAAGAGACTCATTCGTTAATATCGAGAAATCCACTCTCGATCTCGCCAACGCGAGTGCAGGAGTAAAAGTCAGCCCATCCTTAAACTCCTAGAAAGCTAGGTTATCGATGTAACGTTCTTTCTAAGAGGGGCCTCACCTTGTCCTAGCATCCTAAATTACTCGAGATCCCATACTTCTTGTTTTGGGGGACCTAATTCTTCTTAGAGTAAATCCACAAACCTACTTGTGGTCAACTCCCTACCGCCTCCCTAAACTAGCGTCACATGCCCTAAG
Source organism: Sambucus nigra (assembly GCA_949130495.1). Classification (NCBI taxonomy): domain Eukaryota; kingdom Viridiplantae; phylum Streptophyta; class Magnoliopsida; order Dipsacales; family Adoxaceae; genus Sambucus; species Sambucus nigra. The sequence goes on along the minus strand of OX422208.1, from coordinate 153,725,475 downwards.
GGCCTTACGTCTTAATAATCCTAAGGTCGATATATTTCCTATTCAAGTCGTATAAGTACTATACCAACTATATCCCTAGTGCCCAAGACCTTTCTCAACTTTTGGCATTCTGGTTTCATACGTGGGACGTCTCACAAAGCGAAATCCAAACAAGGAACCCTCCCGTTACACTAATACCTCGCATCGTCGGTCATCAAGATATAACGGTCTAAGACACATGATCGGCACCGCTAAAATTCTAACTCGTAACCCTACTAATGCGCTACTACTTCTATGTCCTATCATCTCAGATAATTAAAAATTTAACTAATTGGGAAATAACTTTCTGTAAGGTGTTACAAATACTTTATCCCCATATATATATACATACATTTTCTTAAATGGCCTTCTCATCAAGGCATAACCATAAGTCTCAATCCAACATTATTATTTAGGTATCCCTCACATCAATCAGAGGAGAGAACTATTTATAGTGCTTCTATACCGCATATTAATAGCCCTTTAAT